>JAMZEH010000070.1:520000-1232500 GCA_024699665.1 Ostrea denselamellosa
TATTGTGTTTTCTTTTACGCAAGAACGCCAACAAAGTTTGTCCCTTGTCAATTGAAGGGTTGAGATGAAAACAGAATAAAATAAATTATTAGAAATTGCACCTGCAAATATATACATGTATAGACTGACTATATCTAGGTTAATCAATGAATTCCATTTAGAATGCGAAGATCAGGGCCTAAACAAATGATAGGCAAAATTGACAAATGTGAAACAACGACAATGGATATGACTACTTTTAGCCAATGACTGGCTCAGGCCCGCAGCATCATTTATTTTCAGTGTTGGAGGAGGCAGTTGTTGGAAGTTGACTTGTCTAAAATTTGACAAGCAAAAATCAATGAATAAATTAACTCAAATATTTCCCCCAGTTTTCGATTTCTTTAATCGTGTGTTGGGGTGAGGATGATGCGAACGCTCATTCTTCGCTACATAGATATAATTCATAACTTTTCAAGCTTACTTCTTTCCATTCACTACTACTATAAAAAATAAAAATAATAGATCTTTATTCGCATATGAAAATGACAGATAACGATCATTGCCAAAAAAGGGGCAGTCCTCCTGCCCATCTTGATTCTACGTGTCAATGGCTGACGTCGGACATACGCTTATGCAGTAACCTTATCAGGACACAGTGACAGTCCTTCAACCGATGCAGAGACTGTAGAGCCTTTAATTTTCAAACAGACGTTGTAAGGAACAGGTTTAATCGTCAGTCAAGTTCAGTCAAATCGTCAGTCAAGTTCAGTTTAGGCGAATTACATAGTCTTACGCTGGTCGTCAGCCTCTTGCGACTGAGTAGAGCCTACTGACAAGGCAGCTTCTTGCTTTGAGTTGAATTTTGAGTGCTGACTGCTCTGCTAAGGATCTTGCTACACTAGATATATCATATAGATGGGCAGGGCAGCTACAGATGTTTGTAGTTGGTTGTTTACACTGTACGAAGTGAGATGTTTACTTTGAAAATTGCAAATTTGAAATACCGATTGTTTCATATGAGCAGGTACTGCTAACTTCCGCAAAGATAAAAACACATGACACTGACGCAAGAGTATGTATTGAACGCAAGGATAAGGATTACTTTGGATAATTAAAATTTTTACAAATTTTCTATTGCTCAGAATAGACACAAGGCAGTATCATATCCACTAGTGAAAGATGGAGTGATTCGAAATACTACAGATTAACGTAATGAACGTTTATCTCTTTTATCGACAGCTTCCTGATCCAGTTTTAATGACGAAGTGCTTTTATAGAGGTAAGAAGAAAATGCATTGTGAGTTTTTCACCTCTATAATGAAGCCAATTAATGTCTTGCTTATCGGAAAATTGGTTTACCCCTAATATCGTAACTTCCAGTGAAGCTTCTTTCCTCAAGCAACGATGACCCAACCAATGTCTGGTTACGAGTCTTGAATACTCCAAGTCTTCCTTTGGCGGTAAGATATAGGTTTTCCTGCATCAACCAATCAATTACGCTTCAGTTTTAGAATGTTTAAAAAAAAATTAACAATTAAGGTTTTAGGATACCCAAACTTTTGGACACATCAAATGAAGTAGGATTTTGCTGGGGTTTTTTAAGTGGGATTTTTTATCATTTGTTCAAATAACAATATTGGTGTAAATCCCTTATTAAATATGTGAAATGCACCAATAAGAAGACGTTTTTGAAGGATTTCAATTTATGTGTAAAGATTTGTGAATAATGCAAACATAAAGGTGGTTTTATAGGAACAAATTGTGGTGTACGAGTTTTAGCAATATTAAAATATTTACAAATAGTTTATAAAACTCTGTTACAATTTTTGGGGTATCCTAAGCTCTCAATTTATTAATATACATGCGTGTACTGTATGTAAATAAATCGAAAGGCTTAGTTATCTTAATGATATAAGTAATTATGTAATGGAGTGATTTATCTCGATCGATTACCTTATAAATACAAATAATATATAATGCTTATTCTGAAAGAGAAAACTCATGTTATTGAGAAACATACAAGAAATCATCGATGAATACTCGGAAGAGGAACACCCCATTGTGTGGCACTGCACGGTGGATTTAAAAATTTCCTATGAGTATTTACTAAGTTGCTATAGCAGTCAGGAAGGGGCCATTGAACTCATACGTAGAGAATTACTGAAATTTTTCATTCATGGTGGATGGAAACTACTTTGCAAGGTACGAAGCTATTTTTCAATTTATAAATACCTTGGTTTTTGTGCATATAAAGACTTGAATCTAAATCAACAATATCGGCATAAACACGGACTAAAACTACATAAGCAAGGGCAAACTATTCTTTAAAAAAGACCACCACCACCACCCCGAAAAGAGATTATTTCAATGTGAATGCGAAACACATATTCATTCATATATGTTATCTGTTGAAGTACTTCATTTGAAGCTCCCTTGATCGTTTTATGGTAAATGTTGTAGGCAAACTAGTTGCTATATTAAGCATTTCTCACCGTATGCAAACTTTTATATGCAGAATTTGGCGGAATTGGTGTGCAGAATGTGCAAGAATTGTGAGTAACATATTCATTAACTTTAAATAGGTATTCCTTAAACACCGATTTTATATCATAAAAGGGGTACTTTTTATACAATTTAAAAGAAATCTAGAAACAAACACTAAAACAGTCACTTCCTCATATTTTCCACAAAAGCAATAGTAAGCGACAATACTGTTGGGAGGTTGTGCTAATTTTCTCATTTACTTTTATCTCTGTATCAGATCCTTTAGTATACTTGTGACAATCTGTCACGATTTGATGAAACAAAATATGGCACTTTTTCACAGTAACAATTAAAATACACCGATTTGAATTGTTTTTGTTTGTAAGTAATGTGTACTATATATAGACTATACTAAAAAAGTAGGAGATGCTGTATTTTGTGACCAAAATGTTCACATATACAAAGAGATACGAAAACATGTTGTATAGTTCCTTAACGAGGAAGAATTTCCAAAGAAATCCATCACCAAAACACATCAATCACACTCTCACATCTGCACGGGATGCTACTGATGGATGATCAAGGGTGTTGTGCCACAAATTTGCATGTCTCTAAATTGGAAGGTTAGGGCCACTCTAAAGGAAGATTTTGAAGAGAAAGCATCAGATTATCAATTGTTGAAGTCGTTAATTAGACAGAGATCATGCGCCGTCTAACACAGGATGAGAGGTTACTTGCCCTTGGCATGCTACAGGTTGGCACAAGACAGGTCGCTTTGACAAGGGCAATTAGAATTTTTTGCATTCATTGACAGTATTCAATATATTGAAGCAAAAAAAGGGGGGGTTTTGGAATAAAACTTAGACTGAGAGATGCCTCGCATGATTGAAAATGATGGTTTGCGTGCTGTGGGGATGCTGGAAGGTGGGATGTATCAAAGCGATGTGGCAAGATAGTTTGCAGTTTATATTAACACTGTAATGCTTTATGAACGATAGTACCTTTCGGGACCGCCCACGATCAGGACGATCGCGTATGACGTCGAGTCGGCAAGATATGTATATATTGACGTCATATTTGCGTAATCGATTCCAATCGGCTTCTTTGATCACTAGAAGCATCCCTGGGCATCGACGGATGAGTCCTCACACCGCAAGGAACATATTACGAGAGGCCAACATACATCCTGCTATCCGTCCTGTTCTCTGGCGTCACCGTATTGCGATGTTAGCGTAGTGTAAGAGACATCGTCGTTTCAATAACAGAGATTGGACTGAAGTTCTGTTAACGGACGAGTCGAAATGTTTTCTTGTCAGCGGCGACAGTCGTGTTCAGGCTTACCGTCGTGCTCTGAGAATGTTATATTGACGCCTGTGTTAGCGAGCGTTATGGTTTGGAGTGGAATCGCAGCATACAGAATAATTGTATTGATTGATTATATATTGTTTACGCCCCCCTTGAGAATCTTTCACTCATATAGAGACGTCACCATTACCGGTGAGGGCTGCAAAATTTAGGTCTATGCTCGGCGCTTAATGTCTTTGAGCAGGGAGGGATCTTTATCGTGCCACACCTACTGTGACAAGGGGCCTCAGTTTTTGCGGTCTCATCCGAAGGACTTCCACCATTTAATCGCCTCTTTCGACAAGCAAGGGGTACTGACGACCTATTCTAACCCGGGTCCCCACGGGGCCACATGGAACTCCTTTGGTGATAGTGAATTGCAATTTAACCGACGTACGCTACCTTGACGAGATTGTACGTCAGCATGTCATTCCATTCATTTATAACAACCAGCGTAACGTCACTCTGCAGCAGGACAACGCACGACCGCACGCGTTGTTAGTGATCATCTACAACAGCAAGCGTGAATGTGGTACCCCGGCCTGCAATGTCACCGGACCTATCGTCTTTAGAACATGTTTGAGATGAAATGGAACGACGCCTACGTATGGAACCAAACCTCCCTGTTACGTTAGACGCTTTACGTCGTTCTTTATTGCGCATATGGCAGAATATTCCCCAGACATTTCTGCATAATCTGATTCCTTCAATGCGTCGTAAGTGCGAAGAATGCATCGGTGTAAATGGCGATCATACACGCTATTAAACTTGTCAAACGTTTTTGCACCACCTTACTTTCAGTGGCTGTTCGTATTAACCAATATTGACATCATCCTTAATTTGATGTTTTAATTGAAAGACAATGTATTATATTGGATAATTATAGACATAATGCAACAAAATATTTATATATGAATCTATAAATGAACGGCATGCCAACAACTCAGCTTTATGACAAACGGAATGATTTCATCTTTCCCATCGTCTAATTTCCATTTTTATATAGCAATATTACATTATCACCTGCATATGGCATCTCTCAACTGATTCGATACACAATATCTTGTTTTGCGTATGATCAGTTTTTAAATCAAGGCAGGTTACTGACAAATAAGTTTATGTTACAGGGGTTTCAGGGTTGCTTACTCCTCCTAGGCACCTGATCCCACCTTTGGTATATCCCGGGGTCTGTTTTTGCCCAAATCTAATTTGTATTCCATATAGGTTTATGAGATTGATCGCTGTTCTTATCGTCGTACTTTCATTACTAAACTAACCAGTTTTTTTTCAGCTATATATTTTTTGTTGCAATACATATGGATTTCTGGATCTGTATTTATGGATATACAATTATGTTCTGCTCTACTGCTGTTTGTAAATCCCTTTTGCTCCTCTGGAGACCCAAATATGATTAATAAACCTTGTTGTATGTCTGTCTTTTGGCTTGCTGTGTAATGGTATAGGCTTTCCCATCCGTCCGTCTGTCTGTTAGATTTTTCGTGTCCTGGTAATATCTTCCACACTGTGAGGCCTAGGGTATTCATTCTTGTCAATATTGTGGAAAGGTGTGTCAATTACAAAGAAAATTAGGCGATCTACTACTGGAATATTAAGGCTATATAAACTTAAGCCATATATTAAATCATATATGGATCGCATCTTTCAACTATCAAATTTGGTCAGTAGATGTACAGACCCTAAAGTGTGCAACTACACCTTCAAAGCGTTTCGTTTCGTTCCGTGCAAATCGTTCAGAGTTCCGTGCAAACCATTCAGCGTTTCGTGCAGACCGTTCACCGTTCCGTGGAAGAATCGTTTCGTTCCGTGCAAAGCGTTTCGTGCAAGAATCGTTCCGTGCAAGAAACGTTTCGTGCGGTAGAACCGTTCAAGCTACGCCCTTACAAACTTACAGAGCATGCAAATCCGATAAATCCTTACAAAATTTGGTTTTCTTTATCAAATATTCTTCATTTTTTATTTTAGAAATATTATATATAAATTTACTTCATCCCAAAAATGACCTAAAATCTAATACCATATTTTGCCGAATATTTGTGCGCACTTAAGTATAATATACCATCCCCCCCCCCCCCCCCCCCATGTTTTTGGCCTGAAATTTGTGTGCAATACGCAGTAAAATGTTAGACCAAGACATAATTTTCACTGAATATTTTTGCGGATATAATGGATTTCTAAACAAAGAATAAGAATTTGAAATCTCAGAAACTATAATTTTGTGGTAACAGTCATCTGCGGTAATCTTCACTGCATGCTTTCGACGTAAATATCATGTAAATTTCATCAAACTATACGATTTTGTAAAGTTAAAGTTTTAATATTTCCTCTGTCGAAACTTCATTAAAATCAATTAAATAGTCGACATCATAAAAATAAAAAAAATATTAAACTGGTGTTTGATTTATTGTAATCAACTAAAGTACAACATATGATGTACAAAGGTGCGATTTATCTACCCTCTCGTTAATTATGACAGGAAGAAATGAGACCTTTCAGCTAAAACTGAAAGGTACCATTCAATGACTTCAGTCAGTATAATGCGCGGGAACATCAAAACCCTCTGATTGAGCGCCTTTCGGAAAAGAGACTCAACGGGTCATTTGTCGAAAGAAGGCCGAAGGACTATGTCGCGTAAGTACTACTTACTGCTATATAATAGAATTTCACATCTTATAGAAGTTTTGATATTAAAATAAAAGAGGTGTTCATATGATTATATATATATTCCAATAAAGCTGTATAATAATAAGTATGCAGAATATTTTCTTTAATGAACATTTCCTTTATATCACAAAATCAGGACATGACATTGTAATTTTCAATATACCCGGTAATATATAACGGGGAATATAGATGAAAAACAACAACACGCACACATTTCCTTTCATTTTACGACCACCAGAGATCAGTAGCGCCGATATCATATTTAGATCCCCTGTATTGGTCTATTGCAAAAATACCATTATATAGGGTATCATTTAAATAAATCTTACTTTTTATATGGAGCAAGATAAAATACATTGTAACCAAGTAAATAAAATGCGTTCAACGAATTTCATCACACTGGTTAAATGCATGAATCAATATTGAATGATATAATGAAACAAGTATATAAAGAAGGTGATTTTTTTAACAAAAATAGCAACAATTTCAGCCGGGTTTTGCTAATGTTTGGGTAGTTATTTATAAAGTGGCGAAAGAGATTCAATTATAGCAAAAAATTATATTTTAATTGCCACATATTGATTAATTGTTGTTTTCCGCCACACTCAACAATTTTTCAGGTATCTGGTGGCGTCCAGTTTTTATTGGTGGAGGAGAGAACCCTGATACAATGTACCCGGGAAGAGACCACCGACCTTCCGAAAGTAAACTGACAAACTTTCTTACATATATCGACACGAGCGAGATTCGAACACGCGCGACTAGAGGTGAGAGGCCTTGTGATTTTGAGTGCGATGCTCCAACCACTCGGCCATATATTGAACCTTCTCTATATTTATCTGTTGATTCAGTCAGACTCGGTTTTCGGTTGATGTTTATTCAGTTATACTCGCTTTTCTTTTGATGTTTATTTGTTTATTCCGTCAGGCTTTTTTTTTTTACCTTTGATGTTGACGGAGTCAGACTTTGTTTATTCAGTCAGCAAGTGCGACCGGTCATCTCTGCGTCAGTTCTGTGTATTATACACATCGATAGGTTGCTATTGATGTACTTGAACAAGCAGAAACAAAACAGAAAAATACTATACCAAGAGATTATAGTTCTAACCATTGGTTGGATTTCAATCTGTTTTCACACATTCAGATACAGGTGCAATGGGGAGGGGGTCTAAACATGTCGCAAATTTTTAGCTACATGTGAGTGTTGAAATACTAATTTTTAAATGTGTCGAAGATTAGGATTTTCAACAGTAATGGTATTGAATGGAATTGAAGCAATGCTGCATGGGGATTATTTATTTCAAATTTAAGGAAATCACCTTGCTAGCAAATGTTGTACGATACGATCCTCATTATTACACTACAAGTTTTTTGTGTGTGTGACTTCTATAGGATCAGGCTTTCGGGTGGGGCTCTGATGGGTATAAAGTGAAACTGCATTAAAATTAAATAATCTTTTAAAATCGTCTACATTGTGTGCACCATCCTTAGGAGGTCATTAACCCACCCCTATTTGTGTGTGTGTGTGTGTGTGTGTGTGTGTGAATCATCTATTTGGTGGTGTTATATTTCTATACAGATATTCATTTAATACTCTCTTTTTTACAGAAAACTTCAAGATTTACTGGAGATGACTCCACAAACATTGGATGATGGCTGGTTACTGGGTACGTCCAAAACGAAAGCGAATGAGGAAGTGATATCTACCTACGTTTCGTCAGAAGACCATGCAAATGAACTCGCAATAATGTAACTGCCTGAAAAAAATATTTTAGCTATGTTTAATAAAAGCAAAAAGTGACCAAAAAGGAATAAATAAATATTGCTTGAAATTTCACTTTGTGTATTGGTTTTGATTTGTCATGCAGCAGATTTAGATAATCTATGAAAGTTATGCGTATGACCAGTGATACGAAGACAGCGTTTACTGGAATTTATTGAACATTCACGAAATAAATGCTGAGGTATGACTGAAAATTGAGAGGTACATGAGTGTAGGTAAACAGTTATAGAAGAAATTCTGGATGGCCATATATATGTAACTAGAGAAGAACAAATGCCATATATCATTGAAACAACAAAACAGTTAGTGAAAGAGACAGGAATAAACTCGAAAATATCAACTAATGTAGGTAAACAATTACAGAAAGATTTTTGTATTAGTATATGGCTTAATGGTCACAGAAATAAATCTTCACTGAAACCTAGCTGAATGATAACGGAATGGTATCTGAAAAGTACTTTATCAGTGATGATTTAGTTAGCATTCAGATCACTGAAAGGGACGATTTCATCCTGTGTATAAAATGATTGTGATCTAAGACATTAATAGGTGCTATAAACATTGAATGATCTTCCTGTAAAAACAATGCTTCGACAAAATAAAAAGTTGCATGAGGATGGGTGATTGATATATATATATATATATATATATATATATATGATAGGTAAAGTATACCATGATACCAGTTATTTCGACATAAAATATAAATACTGACTCATTAAAATCGGGTAGCATGTCAATTTATGCCCGAGACATTCTGCACGATTTTTTCCCACTTAATACTTAATAAAATGTGCGAGACAAAATATACTCTAAGGTGTTTCTTTACCTGAGGGGGGATCTGTCAAAATCAAGGTACAAACGCAATGTACACAGCAAAGGCTTTGTAAAACGTGGTGGTCGCCGTCTCGTCAATTCTTTAAGGCAATATTTTTTTTCAAATCTCTCATCAGCATTTTATTACAAAATTTTAATAAACATTAAGTATAGAAAACTAACTCTTTAGTGGCCAATCATTGTCTAACACTTCTTCGTTTATTTTAGAACGTGGCATTGTCATTGTATGGCCCTGAGCGCTAAGCATAGTTGTAAATTTGTGGTACTTCACCTACAGCTGGTGACGTCTCAATGTGAATGAAAAATTCTCGACGGGGCGTAAAACATGAATTTAAAAAGACAAATAAAGCATTTTGATTGCAGATCGTGTTGTAGTAAGTAATGCATATAGATAAATATTAGAAAGTGCGGTAGGGATGCCAGATTACAGGTGGATTTGAAACCCCACTGCATGCTAGTCAACTAAGCGTGTAGCAATCTTCCATGATCACCTGCATACCGGGACGTAAAACAAACAACAACATAAATCAAGGCAGGCTACCGAAGAATAATTGATGTTATAGGGGGTCCAACAGTCTCGTTTGAAATCAATATTCGCAAATTTTACGTTTGTTATAATGATCTTATTTGGGAATACTGCTTGTTACTATATCGAGTGCTTTTTTTAGCATTTGTTAGGCCATTCTCTAAATACCGATCTTGACTACTAATTACTCTACTTACCTGAGCAAGATATGAGTCATGGCTGGAGTGACCAGTCAAGAGGAGTTGCTTACCCATCCCAAGCACCTCATCAAACGTTCGGTTTTTTCAAGGATCCTTTTTGATCTACTCTACATTTTGTGGTCTTTATTGGATTTATGAGATTGATCACTGTTCGTTATCATTACCTTTTTAAGCAACAATCAGGCTTGCAAAGACATCCTTACTTTTATTTAAGTGGTCTGATTTTCAAAAACACTTATTGTTTGTAAGATACAGGACACGCAGATTAAAAAATTAATTCACATAAATTTTACAATTCAAGCATTGCAATTTGTACAGATGGTATTGGATTTTGGTTTCATGGGTCGTAAAGATAACATATGTTTTTTACTTTTATTGCTACTTTGCTTTGTTTTCTGCATTTTCCTTGATATTGATTTAATTAATTAGTTCTTTCAAAGATCTAATTCAAAATCGTAAAATAAGATACCAGTATTACTGTAGATTTAAAAGTATCTAATCATGGCTTGTACCCAGAGAGATATAGCGTCACCATTTTCTTATTTCAGTAAATCATAAATTTGGAGAGTATCCAGAGTTTACAAAACTTCTGATACTCTGGGCTCATGCACTGGAAAAAGATGGAAAACTAGACGTAGCCATTAAAAAGGCACAAGAGGCGAACGACGAGGTAGTCTCAAAGACGTATTTCCTCAACTGTTAATTAACAAATACTATTTTTGTTAATTTATTTTATCTGAAACAATGTTTTAAATGTTTCTTACATATAAAAGTATTGTTCAAACTGTATTAAATAGGAACTAGTATCAAGATTGCTAAAGAACCGATGCTTCAAATGTGAAAGTGTGCCAGATGAAGAGTGGATTGAAGACACAAACGCTTATGCTTTTGCTAAGGTAGACGATAAATTTGCTTCATTCATATTACAATAGACATTTAATGTCATGATTTTATACCATAATCATATTATTTCAGTCTCAAGAACAAAGACAATGTGACCATCAACCATCAAAGAAGAAAACGTCAAGAAGCAGACGTATGATTTATTTGTTGTTTTTCGTCCCATTCGATAATTTCTTAACTCATAAAGAAACTTTATCAACTTTCATTGAAGTGCCACACATTTCGATCGAAGTATATAGACAGGTACATTAAGGTCACTCTCAGGAACATTTTGGTGGTAAATCACGACCATTCTATTTCTGACCGGTATATGTATACTATTCAAACATAGTAGGGGATATTGGATTTACAAGGACAATGATTGATTGATTGAGGTTTTACGCCGACTTAGCAATATTTCAGCCATTTTACGGCAGTTAAGCAACTGAAATATGGGTGGTTATTACCTACTCTTTTTCTAAAAACACAAGGACAATGAAATGCAGATCATCAAGGCAAAAGTGCGAATGATACTGTCCTGAGCCTGAGTTGTTGCCTTTGGTCGACCGGGTCGTGGTCTAACCTGAACAGACCATGTAGCACAATGTCTGGACCATAATCTTCTGATTGCAGACTGGGAAACATTCATTGCCCTTGCCACAGAGATCTGTTTTATGCCAACCAGTAGCATGCCAAGGGCACGTAACCTCTCATCCTCTGTTAGACGACGCATGGTCTCTGTTTAATTATCAACTTCAACAACTAATAATCTGATGTTTTCTCTTCAAAATCTTCCTTTAGAGTGGCTCTAACATTCCAATTCAGAGGCATGCAGATTGTGGCATCATCAGTAGTATCCCGTGCAGATCATGAATGCGATTGATGTGTTTGGGTGATGAATTTCTTTGGAAATGCTTCCTCGTTAAGGAACTTATAACATGGTTTCATGATTGATTGATTTGGTTTTGTTTTCCGCCACACTCAACAATTTTTCAGTTATCTGGTGACGTCCAGTTTTTGTAGGTGGAGGAGAGAGCCCAGATCCATTACACCCGGGAAGAGACCACCGACCTTCCGAGAGTAAACTGGCAAACTTTCTTACATATATCGACGCGAGCAAGAATCGAACCCACGCCGACTAGAGGTGAGAGGCCTTGTGATTTTGAACGCAATGCTCTAACCACTCGACCACGGAGCCACAACATGGTTTTATATTCCTTTCATGTTTCATGTTTGTTTCTTTGTTTTATGTCCCGTCGAGTTTTTCACTCATAATGAGACGTCAACAGCTGTAGGTGAAGTATCACAAATTTATACCTCTGCTTAGCGCTCAGGGCCGTAGCAGTGATGGTCTTTAACGTGCCAACGCCTACCGTGACACGGGACCTCCGTTTTTAAGGTCATATCCGAAAGACCCGTTATTCTCACTTCTAAATGCCGAGCGTTTGGCGAAGGAGCAATCACTACCTATTTTCGTCTTAGGTTTAACGCGGCCATGGCAAGAGCGGGACTCGAACTCACGACCTCCCTTTTACGATGCGAACGCTCTAACCACTAAGCTACCGCGACTGGTCATTTTCAAAGAAATTCATCACCAAAACACATCAATCATACTCTCACGATTTGCACGGGATGCTACTGATGATCAAAGGTGTTGTGCCACAAATTTGCATGCCTCTGAATTGGAAGGATAGAGCCACTCTAAAGGAAGGTTTTGAAGAGAAGTCATCAAATTATCAGTTGTTAGAGTCATTAATTAAACAGAGACCATCAGGATAAGAGATTACGTGCCCTTGGCATACTACAGGTTGGCACAAGACAGATCCCTGTGGCAAGGGCAATGAATGTTTCCCAGTATGTTATCAGTAGATTATGGTCCAGACATCGTGCTACAGGTTCTGTTCAAGATAGACCACGATCCGGTCAACCAAAGGCAACAACTCAGGCTCAGGACAGATTCATCCGCATTACTGCCTTGAGAAATCGTCTAGTAACAGTAAATCAGATAAGGTATCAACTTCATAGGCATACTAGCTTGGTAGTGAGTGGCCAGACCATCAGGAATCGACTGCACAGATTTCATTTACACACCCGACGTCCTCGTGTCATTCTCTGTTTGAGGGATCGTCATATTAGGGGCCGACTCCAATGGTGTCGTCACCATTAACGCTGGGATAATCGCCGATCGAACCACGTAATGTTCTTAGATGAGTCAAGGTTCACTTTGGACTTCCTGGGCAGACGTAGGAGGGTTTGGTGCCGACGTAACGAACGTTTCCATGACATTAACGTCATTAGACATGATCGGTATGGGGTGGATCTGTAATGGTTTGGAGAGACATCACTGTTGCCGGCAGAACAGACTTGTATGTTTTTGCTGGACGTGTCACAGGGCAGTACTACCGGGACAACATCTTGGCACACCATGTTGTGCCGTTTGCACGTCGTTATGGCTGCCGTTTCATTTTACAAGATGACAATGCCAGGTGTCCTATGGCCAGGATCGTTACAGATTATCTCCAACAGCAGAATATCACCATATTACCATGGTTCGCACTCAGTCCGGACCTTTCTTTTTCCCCATCGAGCATGTCTTGGACATGCATGGACAGCGGTTACGCCAACAACTTCCTGTCAATGTCCAAGAACTTGCTGCAGCATTGCAACAGGAATGGAATAACCTTCCCCAAAATGACCAGGGACATCTCAGTAGCCGTATGCCACGCCGAATCCGAACTTGTCTGGCCAACCGAAGGGGTTTTATCCGCTACTGACTCTGTTTCACAATGGTGGCAAATTTGCTGTGTGACCCTGTGTTGGTGTCGACCCTTATTCTGGAGAATCTCTCCTTTTCTTACTGTACACAGGGTTTCGAATAAATTGACAAATGTTTCCTTAATGTTTTTTGTCATTTGTTTCCTTCCAGACCTCATGATCTGCATTTCATTGCCCTTGTAAATCCAATACCCCCTTCTTTTTTGGAATAGTAGATATTGTTTAACTCCCCCCTCGAGGATTTTTCACTCATGGAGATGTCACCATTGCCGGTGAAGTGCTGCAAAATTTAGGCCTATGCTCGGCGCTTATGGCCTTTGAGCAGGGAGGAATCTTTAATGTGCCACAGCTGCTGTGACACGGGATATCGGTTTTTGCGGTCTCTTCCGAAGGACCGTCCCATTTAGCCGCCTCTTACGACAAGCAAGGGGTACTAAGTATCTATTCCAAGAACCCGGATCACCACGGGGGGGGGGGGGGGGCAATAAATTTAAAATTAAAAGGCCAAATATAATGACATATTTGTGATTGAACATATATAATGTCATAGAATCAGGGTGAATCTGAAGCAATAAACCCGTCAAATCAACAAAAAATGTCGATTCATGGACCGTTGTCATCCCGATAGTAATTCTTGCTCTTAATCTCCGATGTGCACTGACCTTGGAAGTCGCCAGTTCAGAAAATAACGAAAGAGAAGCACTGCGCATGTGTCAGATTTGTAAACAATTTAATATGCCAAGTTATAGCAAGCTTATTAATAAAATTTCATTTGAGTGGCATATTTGCATAATTTATTTACTTTCTTGCACTTATAATACTTAAGGTCATTCAAGACACGTTATAATATTTTAAAACATACGAAATGTGTAGTTACTCACGTCAGTTTCCGTCTTTGTATGACCTCGCTCTCAGTGCAACCCGATTATATTTGGTAATCATCGTTCCCATGTTCGTGTATACCATGCAATGGCGGTTTATACGAAACGTTTATTGTAGTATGCTCTCAAACAATATTCCCTTGTTTATTTGGCTGAATTTTTCTTAAGATCTTGGGGATTTTATAAGATATACCGATAGGTGTCAATTGGTGCATAATTCTATAGTAGAAAAATACCGAGTTACAGATTATATTGCTTTAAAGTCGCCACGCAAGTCCGTAAGTGTTAAGAGTCCTCTATCATGCTAACGCCTACTGTGGCAAGGGACCTTCATTTTGAAGGTTGCATTCAAAAGATACCTGACTTTCGCTTTGATCTCATGAGCTTACCGAAGAAACAGTCACTACAAATTGTAAGGTTTAACGTTTTAAGTTTAACGCGGCCCCGCAATCTAGAATAGATTTCAAGATCTCCAACTTGAGAATCGAGGGTCTTAACCATTAGACGATCACTGCCTGCAAGACTTAAAATAATTCTATTTTTAAAACTGTTCTCATTTGAATTACAATTCTGATATGTATGTCAGCTTAAAAGATTGTCTTTCAGCGAAACGAAGAAATAATGATGACCAAAATATTTCGGGTACTTTTGACCCATGGAGTGAGGAACAAAAAACAGTTGAAGATGTTCATGGGGCAATTACTAATCTGAATAATCAAATCAAAAGCTGGAAAGACGTTACAGATTTCGACTTGCCAGTTACAAAACCCCGAAAGAAAAGATTTAAACGACAGGTACCACATGTAGAACAGAAGTTTCAACATCATCAACAACAAGAGAAAAAACGGTCTACATCGCGATCACATTCCTGTAAACCGATTAAACGAAAAACTGGTTCAGAAGCACAAGTTCAGGATGAATTTGATCCGTTACCTCCTGAATCGCAAATGGAGTATGAATGGCATTCCGAATCATCTGATGAGGAATATTCATTACAGGATGAATTAAAAAATACAGAACAAAGAGAATTCGTGAATAATTTTTATGAAGAATCGTGCAAGGTTTACAATAATAAACACCAAAATGAAATTGTTGACGAAAAACTGTTAGTTCATGGACTTGATTTATCAGATCGATTTATAAATAGCTTTGTATTCAAAGAAAAGAACATTTATGGTGAACTGTTAAGCGCCGATGAAAGTCTGAGACGTTGTAAAGAGTCTCCACACAAATACAAACATTGTAAGATAGAAATTTTTAATCCCCACAAAGCATTATGCTATAGCCTAGATGATCATATGGAAATCGAAATTTCAGGGCGGTCTAAATGCGGAAAAGTCTACAATAAAGATCACGTTGTTGTTGAAATTTTGAATCCTCGGGAGAACATATCCAATATCCCAATCAAATCTAATAAAGATGAGGACAAAATATACGGGAAGATCATCAGCCTAACCAACACTACAGAAACTTTACCTAAAAATCCTGTCCTCATTTGTACACTTGATCATACTGTAATGCATCACATGAAGCCCGTGTGCAAAACGGTTCCGAAAATTCAAGTCTTGCATGAAAATCGAAAGACAGAATCTCAAGTTGAAATCTATAAGTATAATGCAAGAACAAAGTATCTGGAATTCGATCACCTTATAAATATTGATCAGTCAAAAAGAAAAGGATACACTTTCCTTGTATGTTTCATCACATGGAAAAATATATTTCCCCTCGGGGCTGTCATTGGAGTGTATGATACAAAATGCCACATGAAATCTTCCTTAAGACTTCTGTGTCTACGGAGTAATGTATCAGTATTGTACAAAGAAAATACGGTTCACAAGGTTAAAGAAATCTTGGAGCAAAAAAAGTCATATCACAAAATTGATAAACAGAGAAAAGATTTATCGGATAGTCTACGTGTTTTCACAATTGATGAAAAGGAATCAGTGGACCTGGATGACGCGCTAAGTATAAGAACAATATCAGAAAATGAATTTGAGATCGGTGTTCATATCGCAGATGTTGGAAGTATCGTACATAAAAATGATCCTATTGACCTAGAAGCACAAGAGAGATCAACGACATTTTATCCTGGGGAAAACCTACCACCGTACCATATGTTTCCCGAACCATTGGGGACAAGCATTTGCAGTCTTCTTCCTGATAAAAAACGAAAAGCTATTTCAGTTTTGTACAATATGGATAAATCTGGGAAAGTCTTGCGACATAGAATAGAAAGCACGTACATTAAGTCAGAACGACGCTTTACGTATCACGAAGTTCAACAAATAATATCGGAAACAGCTAAAGAAGAGGACTTCAAACAGGAATTGTGTGTTTTTCGTGATATTACCAAATATATTCGTTCCAGGCGCTTGGAAAATAGAGTTCTTTCATTTCCTTTCGAATCATCAAACAATGACTGTAGCAACTCGTATTTTCAGTCCCTCGACGCACATATCATAGTGGAAGAATGCATGATTCTTGCAAATCAGACCATAGGCCAAACTTTGATTGAAAGGTTTCCAGATTGTGTCCCTCTTCGCGTTCAAAGTAAACCATCATCTTCCAAAGTAAATGAATGGATAGAGCATTTCCCGGTCATTGCAAATTTCGTCCTCTCACTTCAAAACCAAATTCTTCCGACGGGAAATACATTGTCATTTGACAAAGTTCCTGAAGATCAATTGTCACAACAACTACCAATACAAAAACATATATGGAACAAAATGGTCTCGGATTATCAAGAAGGACATTTCAAGAATATACAAAAGTTAGTAGGCATTGATGAATTTCATCCCCAACAAGCAATGGCATATGAATCTTGGATCTCATTTCAGGAGACCTCATCTTATCAATGTTCCGGGTCACATCATGAAAAAATGCATTTCTCTTTAAGAATGTACCCGTACGTTCATTTTACATCCCCTATACGGCGATATGCTGATTTGATCGTAAATCGGCTAGTTCATGCTTTCCTTGATAATACGGAATCGCCATATTCTCAAAAAGAAGTTGAAATGCTGTGTAAGAATATTAACAAAAGGCGACCGAGAGAATTTGAAAGGCAGTGTCGGTTAATGCATCTTGGAAGACAGCTTCAAAAGCAGCCTTTGGTGTTACATAGCCTGGTCGTGTCGGCGTCAGAAAAATCCCTTTCCGTTTGTTTTCCTGGCAAAAGAGAACTAACAAGAGTATGCGGTGAAATTCAGTATCAGTTTCTGAAGGTAAAATCAAAACCAGTTTTAGGGGGGAATGATGAAAACGGGAATTTGTCAGTTCTATCATGGCAACAGCGATTGTATTCTTCACTCGGATTTTCTTCACATGCATCAAAATCCCAAAGAGGGCCAGTGAATATAAATCCACACCAAAAGGTCACTTTTGTTTCCTTAAGAAAATGGAAAAAATTATTGGACTCTCTAGCCCGAGATGACATGAATTCTTTGGAAGATGAAAATTTCTTTGAACCAGAATTTCTACCCTTAGTTCGGGAGTGCCAAAATACCCAAAGCGATGTGAGTTCTGAAACGAAAGATGGTGTCATTGGAAAACAATACACGGACTTTAGATTGACCTTCAATAAAGCCCAAATTCTTCCTCTTCAGATTGGAGCTGAACAAATGGAAGGAATAGTCATGCCAGTAATTCATCTTCTGGAATTTACAAAGAACGTGAAGTGCTGCATTCAGCACATTGCTGACCCAGTGCTTTGTTTTGCAGCATACGCCACAAGACATGCAGGCAACAGAAAAATGGCCGTGCATGAATACATTCAGAGATGGCTAAATATATTCAGAATGGAATCCGTGACCAAAGCAACGAAATCGATACCAATAGTTATAAACGATTTACAAGTTCGCTTTTGTGATGCAGGAATATTTGATGGTTTTTTCGTACTTCTTAAAACATTTTGTCTGCAAAGAGATATAGATTTCAACTGGCAAAAGGACAATGAAGAAGACATTGTTTCTTACCAAGCAGATCTGATCTGCATCCGGTGCGAGTTGGTGAAGGGAGTTCCATCCAAACTAAATAAGGCATGTTCACCAGACGAGCGATGGATATGGGTTGGACATGGAGAAACAAAGTTATGTCAAAAGGGTAAAATAAACGGCGATGTTAAAGTGCACTTCAATCTGCATAAAAATAGCACTAGACCAGTATCTTCAATGACAGTCTCTTCCAGCCCAACATGTACTGTTGAAATTCTTCAGTTGTCCGATTCAGATAGGCAAGTATTACATGTGTTAACTTCAGGACAGAGCGCCCAAATTGTGATGAAATGTAAATTTTTACGTTTTCATTACTTTTTAGGCACATTGAAAATGCTTTTAAAGGATTAGAAAAAGCAACACAACTTGCAAAATCAATAGCTCTTCGAGGAAAAATACCTGATTTAGGTAAATCACTAATAATCCGATTTTCTGATAATTTACTATTCTGTTTAAAACTTTTTCACGAATTTAAAAAATGCCGTGTATTTTCCAGACAAAACCCATACGAGTTTGGGAATTGCATCAAAATACGACATAACGAACAACAACGTACAGCCAAACAACGAAAAGCAGTTAGAGGCTATTAAGAAAGCTCTCTCATCAAGATTTACTCTCATACAAGGACCACCTGGTCAGTTTCTCTAAGATCGTAACATTTAACTTCAGAATTATCTTCTTTTTTTATAGGTAACTGTGTTCTATGATTGTTGATTGTTTGTTTAACGTCGCGTGGAGAAGTTTTCACCCATATTGAGACGTCACCACTAATTTATACCTCTGCTTAGCGCTCAGGGCCGTAGCAGTGAGGGTTCTTTAACGCCAACGCCTACCGTGACACGGGACCTCCGTTTTAAGGTCATATCCGAAAGATCCATGATTCTCACTTCTAAATGCCGAGCGTTTGGCGAAGGAGCAATCACTACATATTTTTCGTCTTAGGTTTGACGCGGCCATGGGACGAGCGGGGCTCGAAGTCACGACCTCCCGGTTACGAAGCGAACGCTATAACCACTGAGCTACCGCGACTGTGTTCTTCGAAGAAATTCATACCAATTTTTGAAAGATCAAATGATTAGGATTTCGTTTAATTTTACAAAAACACCGGTCGCGGTCACAACATAAGCAGGCGAAAGTGGTATATTACTAGATAGATATGGAAAGTTGATGATTGCAAAGTTGAAGTCATCACACTTGTCATATAATGTAGTTGTCAGTCTGCCATTAGAGTCTATATTAAGTAAAATATCCAAATATGGAGGAGACACGTCAGATTCTGTAGTGTACTTTATTTCGAGTTCATCGGGATATATCAAATGGACATAATTATGAAAATTATGATTGTTGATTGATAAGACGTCATCGATATATCTATATGTATGGTTGAAGGACACGACAAGTTTTTTGTTTTTATCCTGTAATAGTTTCTGAACAAATTTCGTTTCATAAGAATATAAAAATAAGTCTGCCAATAAGGGAGCACAATTAGTGCCCATGGGAATGCCAATGGATTGTTGGAAGACTTGGTTTCCAAACATTACGTAAATGTTATCTATAAGAAAGCCAAGCATATGCTTAATGTCTGCTTCAGAGTACTTCTGCGGGCTATCGGAGTGGTGTCTGACAAAATATGAACCTTGTTTTCCAATCACTAGAAATTTGCATTTTTCAGTGCCATTTTTGTACAAAAAGCAATTATCTATTATCTGAAAAAGTCTAGATTTTAATTTATGGTGAGGAATTGTTGTATAAAGTGTGGAGAAATCATATGTTTTGATGCTGTCAATTTTAGAAAAACCCTGAGACTTTAGATTTTCCAAAAGTTCCTTACAGTTTTTGAGAATCCACATCTGATTGACACCACTTCTGGAATATGTAGTGGAACAGTATCTCTGAAGTGATTCTTCAATAGCTGTTAGCAGTTTAGTTAGTAATAAAGATAAAGGCTTGGTAGAGCACTTACTGGAACCAGCAATGTATCTTTGTTTGTAAGGATTCTTATGTAATTTCGGAATCCAATAAAGGTATGGTAATTCAAACTGATCCTGATTCTTAGGAATGTCAAAAGTATTTAAAACTGAAAGATGATTATGAAAAATTTCATCCTTTGTAAGATTGCTTCGAAAGCAAGTAGGATTCCCAGATGTTGAAGTAAATCCCAGTTCATTTAAAAGACATTTATCATAGTAACTTTTACAAACAAAGACGATGTTGTTACTTGCTTTATCCGCTGGTACTAGCACAACGTTTTCATGTAGTATACGTAACTCATTCGTCACTTCTGCTTTCTTAAAAGCAGAAGGATAAAAAGTGCGTATTTTCCCCATCAAATGACGAACGTGCCACACCTACTGTGACACGGGTCGGTTTTTGCTGTCTCTTACGAAGGACCGAATCCTATGGGCATTATAACATTGTTAGGCCGTTCTTGATTCTGAGTATGAATTGCTCCGATAACCCGATCAAGTTTTAGGGCTCACGGCGGGTGTGCTCGGTTGACAGGGGATGCTTACTCCTCCTAGGCATCTGATCCCATCTCTGGTATATCCAGGAGTCCGTGTTTTCCGAACTCTCTATTTTGTACTCCTTACAAGAGTTATAAGATTGATCACTGTTCGTAATCATCACTTTTTCATCATATCAGGGTTAAAGTTCAGACACGCCACTCTCTTATCAAGAACAGATATTACATTGAAAATGTATAGGAAATAACATTCACCAACATCATGAAGTCTTACTCATGCTGTCTATTGTATGTGTTCAATTTACCTCGAACTACTATTTTATGAATGCAAATGAGAATAACTAAGCGGTAAACAGATAAACAGGAATCCAATATCGCCCATTAAAATCAAAACCTCGACCTAGTTTCGAACTGAGAAACAATAGTTCCGGAATACTGTTAACTGCAACTCGAAATAAAGTTGTAACAACCTCATCATTATGCTTAACTATGACCAAAATGTATATGTCATAATTAGTTAATAATTCTAGTAATTCTGTAGACTTACATAATCTACTAAAACAGCGTACATGTTGCACATAGAGGGAAATAGTTCACCGAACACACAACTCGGGAGCAAATCATGAAATTCAATGAAATGCACAATTACCGTGATTTACATTAATGCAGACTAGGTAACAAGAAGCAAATATACATAATACACACCGGTATGACAGGAAAGGATCTTAAAATCTATAGATAAATGTGTGGAGTAGCAGTGCGCTGTAAACTGCAGTGTGATGTCAATGACGTCAACCTCAGTCTGAAATGTTGATTACCTCCGAAAAATCGTTTGTTGAATATAAAATATGATAATTTTGCACTTGTCCACGTATTTTTGATAACTTCACCTGCTACTTTATTAAATACGATTTTTGTTATGTCGAAACAATATAAGGAATTCATAAGCTTTAAAAATGCAAGGTTACAATATGTTATAAAGAATGAAAGCTTATATATAATGTAAACATTGCTTCAACTATCCAACCCCTTGGCTAAGGGGTATTCATATGATAAGGATTAACATAAGTCTATATTGAAAAAAAATGAGAAAATGCAAACATATAAGAAAAACAATATCAATCATCAATAGGTGGATTGATCGAAATGTGTTTTCATTACAACTTCAGGGGCAAATTGGGTCTATTGCAGGGGTCAGCTCGTTTTCTACTGAGACGTAGAATGTCATTGTTGAAGAATCCATATAAATATTAACTTTCTTTGGAGTCAGACATGGCTGTATATGAGTAGTGTGACAGCTACGAGGCTCATGCGTCACTTAATATAATGCATAGAATATCAACTGAATGTCATTTGATTGATTGATTTGGGTTTTACGCCGTGTTGGCAATATTTCAGCCATTTTACGGCGATTAAACAACTGAAATATGGTTGGTTATGAGAGCTGAAGTTTCCCTGACGGCCCTCAGTGAGCCTACTCGTTTTCGAAAATCAAGGAAACGATCTTTTACGTGCCAAGGGGGTTGTAATCCTTGACACGGGGCACCCTTTAACGTCCCATCCGACGGACTTAAAAGTTAAAAATCGTAAACAGGTAAAAATACATATGGTTTTGTGTATATGAATAAGTTATATTGTAAAGGATCAAATTTTTCTGTAAATGTCGAATTCTTGTAAATATACTCTGGAAAAAAAGAAACGCATAATGGATTTTTCAAGATTTTAGTAGATGTATTTTGGATTATGATTTTACAATAAAAAATGTAGATATTCACTAGAATTGTTTCAATTGAAAAAAATTACAGTCCAAACCTTAGATATTGGTGAAAAAAAAGTCAGATCATCACAGTTAAGAACACTTCCTGTCACGTTTAAGTTAGTACCGTGTATGACCACCTCGAGATGCCAACACAGTTCTGCATCTCCTTGGCATAGAGTCAATCAATGTTCTTACGTTATTGCGTGGAATTGTTCGCCATTCCTGTTGTAACATTTGACGGAGCTGATCGAGGGTCTGAGGCGGAGGTTGGCGCAGGCGCACACGTTTATCCAGTTGGTCCCATAAGTGTTCAATCGGATTCAAATCCGGTGATTTGGAAGGCCATGGTAGCACATTAATGTTGTTCTGCTGAAGGTAGTCAATTGTTAAGCGGGCTGTGTGAGGCCTAGCATTGTCATGTTGGAATAACTCCCTCTGTCGGTCAATTACGCGCATAAGGTGAGGTTGGAGAATTTCGTCTCTGTACCTTTGAGCCGTTAAATTGCCCGGGACATGTACCAGTTCTGTTTTACGGTCATTAGAGATCGCCACCCACATCATGACGCTACCTCCACCGAAGCTATCCACTTCTTGGACACACGAGGAAGAGAAACGTTCATTCCTGCGCCGGTATACACGGATTCTTCCATCACGTTTCTGTAGCAGAAAACGGGACTCATCGCTGAACCAGATTCTACGCCAGTTGCGGAATGTCCAGCCCCTCAATCTGTTGCACCATCGGACTCTTTCTCGTCTGTGTAACGGTGTCAAAACTGCTCCAAAATACGGTCTTCTGGGTCTAATGCCATATTGTCGAAGTCGGTTGCGGACTGTCTGCGAGCTGATTCTTCTCAACTCAGGTATTCCGACTGCAGTAGCTGTTGCAGCAACGGTTCGATTCCGTAGATGAAAGACCCGGATGTAGCGATCTTGTCCAGGAGTCGTAATGCGAGGTCGCCAACTCCTTGGTCGGTCATTAGTAGAGCCAGTCTGCTGGAATCTGTTCCACAGCCGAGAAATTGTGCTCTGATTTACGTTTTCAGTTCGTGCAATCTCACTTTGGGATACTCCGGCCTGGAGACGGCTAATGACGATATTTCGAGTAGCAGGGTCCAACCTTGGCATGGCAGCATTTTAACGTTATGATGAATTCAAGCTTCAAACTTCGTCCTTTTATACGCTTTAATGTAGTGGTTGAATTAAGCACAAAGTTCTCGTGAAAAACGTAAGCCAAATTCCATGGCGATAGAGGTGATGTGCAATTTTAGAGAGTCGCCGAGCTAATTTGGCAGAGAGCCAAATCAAATGAACAGACCTTTAAAGTTTCATACTTACCTGTAAAAAACAATTACTCAATTGACCATTGCAGTTTACCTGGTAAAATGCATAATTTGCATTTTTAAAATTTCAAAAGGGCTATGCGTTTCTTTTTTTGCAGAGTATATTTTATAATAAGATGATAGTCAAAATTTGTAAAAAGTTGATACATTGATTGCACATTATCAAAAAGTCTATTTCGTGTGGGTGTAAAATCACTACATTCCAAAAGAATGTGTTCTATAGTTAATGGACAGTCAAAGATATACATTCAGGTTGAAGTTCTCTGTTTAATAAATAACAGTGTGTCAATTTTGAATGTCCAATGCGTATTCTTGAAATAATAGCTTCGTCCTGGCGTTTCATTACGATATTACATTGTTTACTTTGTTTTGAATAGAATACAGTTTACTTCTGTCACAGAAATCCCAATATATTTGTCAAAGATCATTTACATATAGTTTTATGTTATATTTCAAATCTGTGTAAGGAATCTTAAAATGTACAATATCGTTTTGTAGTGCATTCTTTGCCTCTTTGTCTGCTTTGTTATTACCATGGATACCTATATGACTAGAAATCCAGCAGAACTCAACGATTTTATTTTGTTTAGTTAGAAGATAATACTGGTTTAAAATATCTAAAATATATGGATGATCAATATTCATATTACTTATAGACTGTAGACAAGATAGGAAGTCAGAGTATATGGTGAAGTATTTGTCCTTAGAAATTTTAATGTACTCTAACGCAAGTTGGATAGACTTTGCTTCAGCGGTATTAATTGTTGCTTCATTTGGGAGTCGTGCTGAGAAAACGTTGTTATTGATTACTGCAGCAGCAGCAGCAACTTTTTTTGGTCTTTCGAACCATCTGTATAAATATCAGTTGTAGAATGTTTAGATTGGTTTAGTTCGGATAACTTTTGTTTTAAAATAGTGGACTTTGTTTCAGATTTTTTTATATTCAGAAAGTGAACTGTCAACTTTGGGTTTTAGTAATTTCCATGGTGGTATTTCTGAACTGATGAGGGTTTTATGATATCCATAGGTAAGTCAGAATCATGTACCGGTAAATGTTTTTTTTAACTCGGAGACCATTGGTTTTATATATGTCTTAGTTTTTTCATACAAATCTTCAAACTGTGGGTGGAAAACGCAGTTAAATGCAGGATTGTCAGTGTTAGCTTTTAATTTAACCACGTATTGTAAGATATGTTTTATTCTATGTAGATCTAGAGGTGGTTCGTTTGCCTCAACATACAAACTATCTACATGAGAGGTTCGAAAAGCTCCTGTGCACAGTCGAAGTCCTTGATGGTGGATTTCATCAAGGGCTTTAATGTAGGATGTTCTTGCCGCTCCATATACTATACAGCCATAGTCTAGTTTAGACCGGATGAGAGAGCGATACAGATGTAGAAGAGTATTCTTATCTGCTCCCAATTTTGTGTTTGCAACAACTTTTATTATATCGAGGGCTTTTGTACATTTCTCTTTGAGCATTGCTATATGCTGAATAAAAGAGAGTTTATTATCAAAAATGACACCTAAGAACGTAATCTCTTTTACAACTTTAATTGGAGTACCATCTAATTCCAACTGGGGATCATCGTGGTGTTTCAGTTTAGAATAGAAATGCATGCACACCGTTTTAGTTTTGGAGAATTTAAACCCATTTACATCAGCCCAGTTTTGGATTTTATTTAGACATAACTAATTTACGCTCGATGGAATTCATATTTTTGATTTATAACAGAGAACAAAGTGATCGACATACAGACTTCCATGAAAGTCGTTTTTAAGTACTTCAACGAGACTGTTTATTTTTATACTAAATAATGTAACCGATAGAATACTTTCTTGTGGTACGCCCATTTCTTGTTCGAAATTGTCTGAAAATGTAGATCCTATGCAAACATTGAAATGCCAATTACTTAAAAATTTCTTAATGAAGTTTGGTAAATGGCCTTTAAGATCTATATTATGGAGATATTTTAAGATACCGTATTTCCATGTGGTATCGTATGCCTTTTCTAAATCAAAAAATATAGAGACGATGTGTTCTTTCTTGACAAAGGCATCTCTAATATAGGTTTCAAGTCGTATTCACTGGTCGACCGTGCTCCGGTGTTTCTTCAAGCCACATTGTATCAGTTAAAATGTTATTAGTCTCAAGAAACCATACTAAGCGTTCGTTGATCATCCGTTCCATGATTTTACATACGCAGCTTGTTAAGGCTATTGGTCTTTAATTATTAGGGTCTGAGTGATCCTTACCAGGTTTTGGAATAGGAATAATTGTTGCCTGTGACCAGGAAAATGGGAAGTTACCATTTTCCCATATTATGTTAAAGATTTGCAGAAGACATTCTTTGGTAGGTTTAGGAAGGTGTTTTATGATTTGATAATGGATCTGGTCCTGACCTACAGATGTATCATTGGATTTTTCTAGACATTTTAGTAATTCATCATACGTAAATGGTTTGTTATAACATTCATTGTTTTCAGATGTAAAATCTATAGTTTTCCTTCTTCTGTATTCTTGTTCGAGATGAAATTTGGGCTCATGTTGTCTTTTGATGAGTTTTAGAAATAGTATTCGCTATAGTGTTAGATATCTTTCTTATCTGTGATTATTTGACTTCCTACCTTCAGATGTCTTTTTACCGGGACCTTTTCCTTTTATTTTCCTTATTGCATTCCAAACTTTATTAATAGGACTATGCGAATTTAGACTTGAAACCAATGTTTTCCTGGATTTTCGTTTACACACACATATATATATATATGATTCTACGAGCCTTTGCTCGATATATGCGAAAATTATTCAGATTTAAAGAAGAAGGTGATCTATTGAATAGTCTTTCTGCTTTTTTGCGAGCTTTAATTGCTGCATTGCATTCTTCTGTAAACCATGGCTTTTTTATTTTAGTAGAATTTGTCGAGGTTTTATATATGCATTTATTTGCTATTTCTAATAAAGTTTTGTGAAGTTTTGAATGGGGTCTGGGTGGTTTTCAAACTTTTCAACGGAGATAGTTTGCAGACACAGCGTTTCGAAATATGGCTAATCAGCTTTGTCAAGTTTCCAGTTTTTAACAGGATTGTTTTGTGGAGGATCATTTGTTTTAACAATAATAGGGAAATGATCGCTTCCGCACAAATCATCGTGTACAGAACAGTTAAAATCCAAAATGTCATTTGCATGCTACCTGTAACATACATTTACGTATAGATGCAAATACGTTTGAAAATGGGAGGGGGAAATATGTAAAAGAAGACAGAAACCTCTATTCTACGACGGTTATTGTAAAGATCAAAGGAAAACCATCCTCAATTTTCTGCAATAGACCTTCATAAGTAATAACTGATTATAAGAAAATTCAGGGACATCTCACACTTCCTGTTTTGTTAATACAATAATAAAGTCGATAACTGATAATTCAGTTCTATAATCATAACCATTAATCACAATAGATTGTAAACAAATTTATTACTGATTAGCCACGTGAGGATCCGGGTTGTTAGAATAGATCCTCAGTACCCCTTGCTTGTCGTAACAGGCGACTAAATGGGTCGGTCATTTGGATGAGACCGCAAAAACCAAGGTCCCGTGTCGGAGTAGGTGTGACACGTTAAAGATCCCTCATTGCTCAAAAGCCCTGAGAGCCAAGCATAGGCCTAAATTTTGCAGCCCTTCACCGGCAATGGTGACGTCTCCATACGAGTGACAAATTCTCGAGCAGGACGTTAAGCAATATATAATAAATCAATCATATTACTGATTAAAGAATATTTGTCATTAAATATAATTCAATAGTTTGGATTCCGAGATCGATACCACACATATAAAACATACATGGCGACGCACAGACAAGTTAACTGTCTTCCACGTATATCTAGTTTTATTGGACTTAGTATTCAAAACAGTTAAAGTAATCCGTCAACATCAAACTAAATACTTCAAATATTTTTTTTCAAAATAGATCTAGTATACATTATCGTCAGCAAGAAACATGTAGGTCTAATCCGTTTCAGAAACTGCCCTGATGTCAAGGTGACCTGATTTGTTGCTGTATAAGTAAACGATCGACTGTATATTCATGAGCCGTTGTGGAATAGAAATGAAGTTCTTGTTACCTAAATAGTCACCTTAAACCCTAATTAATGTGTATTCATTTATCATAACAGGGACAGGAAAAACTTTGACTGGAATAAAGCTCATATTGTTATTTGTGGACATCAATCTGAAGTACCGACAGGGCGGTGGAGACCACAAACAAGTAGTGTACTGTGGTCCGTCTAACAAATCCGTTGATCTAGTGGCACGTATGTATTGCACGAAAAACAATTTTTATATCAGGTTTACCAGAATGCTACAATTTTTTAACAGTTATTCGTTTGTAACATCTTTCTCTATTACATCTCCGTTTTATTACATCCAATATAGGATGGATTAGAACAAACTTACCAGATCTCTGTCCCAACATGGCGAGAATGTACGGAAGTTCCATTGAAAGCACAATATACCCTATACCAGGCAGGGATTACCTAAACCAGAGTTCATGTAAAGACAACCGACCAGATCCGGATTTAGCCGATGTCTCCCTCCATAACTTGATACGAAAAAAAGGAAAACCATTCGCAGAAGAACTTTTGAGATATGATAAAATATTTAAAGAAAATGTAGATGGCATATCTAATGATCCCGAAAAAATTCTTGAATATAAAAAGTTACTCAGACTGGCCACACAAGAGGAGTTAAAACAGTATGATGTAATTTTCTGTACCACTGCCGTTGCGACTAACCCAAAATTTCTGAAAGGTACAGAAGGGAATATCTTTCAGATCATTATAGATGAAGCAGGTATGTGTACGGAACCAGAAACTATGGCTCCAATTATTGCGACGAAAGCAGAGCAAGTCGTTCTTATTGGCGATCACAAACAACTCCAACCAATCACCATCTGTCAAGAGGCGGCAAAACTGGGACTGTCTAGATCCCTGTTCGAGCGTTATGCTGACAATGCTGTATTTTTAGAAATTCAGTACAGAATGGTAAGTATATAAAACACATTCTTTGGATTATTTTTGAGTAATGTTACTCACATAATGTGAATACCCTATAAACAAACCAGCAAAGGAATCAACCCATTTCGTTACCTTCACTCCAAACTTTCTCAGACATCACCCATCGGTCCATGGTGTACATGAATTGTACAGACCGTTTTACTTTGATTGGAAAAGCTTGCTCAAACGTGTCCTATTTTTGTTTCTTAGTTTGTCATTTGAAAAATCTAATAAAAATATTTAAATCAGTTGAGATAGCCCCGTCTCAGCACATCTAAAACTAGAAAAATATTTAAAAAGATTGAGCATAGCAAAACTTGCCGATTTTCTTTATTTCTTAGAATCCAAAGATTTGTGATTTCCCGTCAAAGCAATTTTACAAGGGAAAACTTAAAACTGGAATCACCGGAAAATGGGTGTCTCCGGAACAGTTAAAAATTTGGCGAACATTGGACACTCCTCTTTTGTTTTGTCATGTGGATGGAAAGGAAGAATACTTATCAGTTTCTACTGAAGAAGGAAATCAACAGTCACGTAGCAATATGGCGGAAGTGAATCATGTGGTAAAAACGCACATTCAAAATTTTCCAATTGTATTTGACATGTCAATATTATCAGTATTAAAGATGATTGATTGTATACTGTTTAACGTCCCGCTGGAGAATCTTTCACTCATATGGAGACGTCACCATTGCCGGTGAAGGGCCGCAAAATTTAGGCCCATGTTCGGCGCTTAAGACCTTTGATCAGGGAGGGATCTTTAATGTGCCACACCTACTGTGACAAGGGACCTCGGTTTTTACGGTCTCATCCGAAGGACCGCCCCATTCAGTCGCCTCTTCCGACAAGAGGGGCCTCCGTGGTCGAGAGGTTAGAGCATTGCGCTCAAAATCACAAGACCGCTCAAAATCACAAGACCTCTCAAAATCACAAGACCTCTCACCTCTAGTCGGCGCGGGTTCCATTCTCGCTCGCGCCGATATATGTGAGAAAATTTCCCAGTTTACTTCAGGAAGGTCGGTGGTCTCTTCCCGGCTAAATTGTATCTGGGTCTCTCCTTTACCTACAAAAACTGGACGACACCAAATAACTGAAAAATTGTTAAGAGTGGCGAAAAAACAACAATCAATCTTACAACAAGCAAGGGGTACCGGGGATCTATTCACCCGGATCCCCAGGGGGTTTATTAAGGATGAAGGCTATATGCAACAAACATTTAGCCTTCTTCAGAGACAGCAAATTTCTGAAAATATCTTAATGCTTTCACCCATGGATTTTATTTGTATATCCCCTGTTAGAAGTATTTCTTTTGCTATGCAACTTGCTCTATAACGTTGGCTTATCTCCCTTAGCGTTGAGGAGGAAGAACACATCGTCATAATGGCTGACAACCTTTTGAAGCAATACTTGTATTTTCTTTTTAAATTTAAATGCCTAGCTAGGTATTTCAGTACGTTAATGTATCGACTACTGATCTGTAGATCGTGGGTTCGAGTCTAGTAGGTTTTCATTTCAGATTACTTTCTAAGAAAACTGCATTTTCTGTGTAAAAAATATAAAGAGAGTTTTTAATTTCAACATATTATTGTCCATATCCTCTACTTTTCATCCACGTGAGGACTTTCATATGTGTTATTCCTCCTTAAAAACAATGAACAGATTTGCATAAGGACATACGCGACGTTTCTTGATAATATGTAATTTTTCATGACATTTAAAGTATAATTAAACTGCATTCTATCTCATGTCTACAAAAACTCCTGGGGGTATTTTACCATGTCTGTTTCAGGACTAGCATATTTTGAAAGTTCCTGAATGTTGCAAGTAAATATGTAATATTATCTTTTGTGTACTGCAATAAGTTGTATAAATGGACATCAAAAAAGAAGGAAATCAAAACCTTTTGCACAATCGAGTATCAAACCCTGGATCCTTTCATTACTAGTTAGGTGATCTAACCACTGACATAAACTCACGACCTTCCGGTCAAGAACCGAGCGCTCTGAATTTTACCTACCGACAAAAATAATGTTATAACGGCTCGATAGATCCTCGACGAAATAAATGAACACTGTTCTGTTTCACAGTTATACTTGAAAGTTGATTGGTTGATTATATATTGTTTAACATCCCTCTCGAGAGTCTTTCACTCATATGGAGATGTCACCATTGTCGGTGAAGAATTTTGGCCTATGCTTGGCGGTTATGGCCTTTGAGCAGGGAGGGATCATTAACGTGCCACACCTACTGTGACACGGGACTTCGGTTTTTGCGGTCTCTTCCGAAGGACCGCCCCATTTAATCACCTCTTACGACAAGCAAGGGGTACTGAGGACCTATTCTAACACGGGTCCCCACGGGGCTATACTTGAAAGTGAATATTCACTATTGGATAATATTTAATGACAACTTTGAAATTTAATAAGAAAAAAATTAACTCAATGCAATGCACACAAACAAATCAACTCAATTTGATGTTCAGAAGTTATCCTCAAATCGATAGGATAGTTTAATATAAGTTTACGATACTTTGCGAAAATTTTACTTGGCTGGAAAAATCATAAATACATTGGAAATAAATAATATATTTACAATCGCAGTAGCTCAGTGGTTTGAGCGTTCACTTCGTAACCGTGAGTTCGCTCTCGTGGCATAGCCGCGTCAAACACAAGACGTAAAAATAGGTAATAATTGATCCTTCCCCATATGCTCGGCATTTAGAAGTGAGAATCATGGGTCTTTCGGATATGACCTTAAAAAGGGAGTTCCCGTCTCACGGTAGGCGTTAGCACGTTAAAGAACCCTCACTGCTACGGCCCTGAGCGCAAAGCATAGGTCTAAATTTGTGGTACTTCACCTACAGCTGGTGACGTCTCAATATGAGTGAAACATTCTCGATGGGACGTATAACAAACAATGCAGTGAAAAAAGTTTATAGATATAAATATTACTATGAATATTTTTCTTGCGTATAGGTGAAAGTGTATGAATTTCTGATGTCTCATAACGGAATGGATACACGTCATGTCAAAGTTATGTCGCAGTACAATGCACAGTGTTTTGTGATACGACAGGCCCTTAAGAAGAAAGGTTTTATCAATTCCCAAGTCCACACTGTTGTGTCTAGTCAAGGTAGACTGTCTGTAAAACTCGGCTATCTCTCATTAAAGGTCCGCTCAAGTGAAAATAGCTTGATTTCAGCTACAGTGCTTCCTTGATATATTGCCAATTTTTGTTCAAGACCAATTTGGGCAATAAAGCGGGGGTGGCGATATAACGAATTCACCACTACTGACAATTCACTGAGCCATCATATGAAATTGCAGTGACGCACTTTATTTGGGCTACTTTCTTTATAAACATTCAGGTAATCTTGAGTTTTACTGAGCAATTATTCTTAATTAACCTGCTCACCTCAATATCTCGTTCAGCCTGTTACACTTCACTGCACTGCTTTCAAAGTACAGGTGTGATTAGTAATGGGTGTTCGATAATTGGCATTATTATCGAGGGTAAACCATTTTTATGTCAAAATCAGTGGCATATGGCATTATGTGGGGGTGGCATTATAACGGGGGTGTTAACACGGATATAAATCTGTTCTTTAGGATTTTCAGGCAATAAGCGTGGGTGGCATTATAATGGGGGCAGTGTATCGAGGGAGCACTGTACATGTTGTAGGTCAGTTTCCAACTCTTTGCTATATGTCAGTATTATAAATTATACATGGAAATGTTTGTAAAAAAAAGTTTTATTACTTTTTTCACTCATTCATATGTGAATATCTGAAACACTGTTGCATTCAGGTGGTGAATGGGATTATGTGATATTCAGCACAGTTGTATCACTTCCATGGTACAGAATAGAACGCAATCCAAGTTTAGGTTGGTGCAAGAAAAACCTAGGATTCATTATGGACCGTCACCAGATCAACGTGGCACTCACCCGCGCAAGAAAGGGCATCATTATTATAGGTAACAAAGTAATCACATGAAGTCTGGGTTTACTGTGCAGTTCACTAAGAGTCGTTCAGAGAAAGTGTTTTTGTTTGTAAAAGTTACTATTATAACTGTCTTTTAAATGAACTGGGATTTACTTCAACATCTGGGAATCCTACTTATACTCGAAGCAACCTTACAAAGGATGAAATTCTTCATAATCATCTTTCAGTTTTAAATACTTTCGACATTCCTAAGAATCAGGATCAGTTTGAATTACCATACCTTTATTGGATTCCGAAATTGCATAAAAATCCTTACAAAGATACATTGTAGCTTCCAACAAGTGCTCTACCAAGTCTTTATCTTTATTACTAACTAAACTGCTAACAACTATTAAAGAGTAACTTCAGAGATAGTGTTCCACTACATGTTCCAGAAGTGGTGTCTATCAGATGTGGATTCTCAAAAACCTAAAGTCTCGGGATTTTTCTAAAATTTGACAACATCAAAACATATTATTTCTCCACATTTATACAACAATTCCTCACGATAAATTACAATCTAGACCTTTTCAGATAATAGATAATTACTTTTTGAACAAAAAAGGCACCTGAAAATACAAATTTCTAGCGATTGGAAAACAAGTTACATCTTTTGTCAGACACCACTCCAATAGCTCGCACAAGTACTCTGAAGCAGACATTAAGAGTATGCTTGGCTTTCTTGTAGATAACATTTACGTAGTGTTTGGAGACGAAGTCTTCCAACAATCCATTGGCATTCCCATGGGCACTAATTGTTATCCCTTATTGGCAGACTTATTTTTATATTCTTATGTAGCGGAATTTGTTCAGAAACTATTACAGGATAAAAACAAAAAAGCTTGTCGTGTCCTTCAACCATACATAAAGATATATCGATGACGTCTTATCAATCAACAATCATAATTTTCATAATTATGTCCATTTGATATATCCCGATGAACTCGAAATAAAGTACAGTACACTACAGAATCTGACGTGTCTGCTTCATATTTGGACTCTAATGGCAGACCGACAACTACATTATATGACAAGCGTGATGACTTCAACTTTGCAATCATCAACTATCCATATCTATGTAGTAATATACCACTTTTGCCTGCTTATGGTGTGTATATCTCCCTGTTGATTCGATACGCGAGAGCATGCCATGCGTATGAGAATTTTCTAAAGCGAGGTCAACTACTGACAAAAAAAATTGATGTTGCAGGGTTATAAAGAAATCTCGTTTGAAGTCATCATTCCGCAAATTTTACGGTCGCTATAATGACCTTGTTTGTGATTACAAAGTGTCTCTGGGACATATGTTGAATGATTTGTTTCATACCCGTCGTTAGACGTCATTTTTTATACTAACTTTGACTACGGGTAATCCCATATACCTAATTTCGACTAAGGGTTCACGGCGGGTGTGACCGGTCAGCAGAGGATGCTTACTCCTCCATGGCACCTGATCCTACCTTCGCTTTGTCGGAGGTCTGTGTTGCCCTACACTCGAACTTGTATATGTCTTTGGGATTTATGATTACGATTAACACATTGTTTACTTCACCATTCGATATCCTATATTTGTTGATTTAAGGTTTGCTGATTTATTAGAAGGGGGTCATCAAAAGGAAAGGTGTCTTTCTGGTAATTAATTGCAGATGACAACTATCACTTCAAAATATGCACATTTCTCTACACCTTTTGTAATGTTGGATGAAGTTAATTAAAAGATGCTTGCGTTCCTCATTTACAGAATCTACGTAGTCTTTGGTAATCAGATCTTCCAACTGTCTGTTGGAATTCCCATGGATACGAATTTGCTCCTTTATTAGTTGACCCGTTTTTCTATTCTTATGAGACAGAATTTATTCAAAAGCTTTTACATGAAAACATATCTTACTGTGGCCTTCAATGTGATATATAAATATATCGACGACGTTTTAAGTCTTGAAAATACTCGATTTCATTCCTATAACGATGTATCGCTGTGAACTACAGTATTCCGTATCTGTATTTGCCCTACTCTAAATTTTGTATTCTTTAGGAATTGTGAAATTGATCACCGTTTGTTATCTTCATTTTTTCATTTGATGATATGAATATATAAACTGTATAAATATTGCATGTAATTAATAACGCATTGTAATATAGCCATCCTAAAACCGACACTCCATATTGTTATCAATATTATGACTTTCTTTGATTATTGATTTTGACAATGGATTACTCCTTTTATCTGATCAAGATATAGGGCTCATGGCGGGTGTGACTGGTCAACAGGGGATGCTTACTCATCCTACGCATGGATCCCCACCTCTAGAGTGATCATCGTGAAACCGACAGTTTTAGGAGGATTACTGAGCCACGTTCTTCGTCAAAGATGTAACTGATAATTATTCGTAATTTTTCTGTATTTCCAGGAAATAAGAAGTTACTTGAATGTGACCCCGTGTGGAGAGCTCTGTTAACACACTATTCTGGATTAGACTGTGTAGTGGATGCTGTGAAGCAAGACCTTACACCATTGAAGAAACAAAGAAAGAAATAATTCAAGACATGATTGTACGAAAGACTCGTCCAAATCAACCATACGGATCTTATAATGAACAAATTTGTGTACATATAACAATAATATAAAGTAGCCCAATCACGACTTACCACGATTATACATCATTAGGGATATTCAAAAACCAAGGGAAATCAACCTAAACTACGAAATACGCAGTTCTAGTTGTTTTGTAGATGATGAATATATCATAATGGAAATGTGGTAGTTTCAATATATTTATTCTTGATTTATTGCATATTATACCTTGCGTGTATCAAATTCGGTAACGGAGAAAGTTCCATTTCTATCTTTGATATCAGATAAGAATTACATTTCTTTCTTTAATACATTGATGACAGGCACATGGCAGAATGTATATCAAAATTGAATATTTGCATTACATTCTCTACCAAATTGTCTCATCTCTACAAGTAAGTAAATGTGTCATCTCGTGTCATGATTTATTGATAAAAAAATGCAATGGCTTTAGCAAGTCATATGAGAGGTTTATCGACTTATGCTTATATACTCTTAGTGTTATCACATATTTTTTGTATTCAATAAAAATGTTTGTTTGTTCTACGTCACGTCAAAAATGTTCAAACATATTGAGACGTTACTAGCTGTTGGTGAAGTACCATAAATTTAGGCCTATGCTTAGCGCTTTGGACCGTGAGGTTTCTTTAGCGTGCTAACGCCTGCCGTGACACGGGATCTCCGTTTTTCAGGTCGTATACGAAAGACTCGTGATTCTTACTTCTAAATCCGAGTGTTTGGTGAAGGAGCAATCACTACCAATTTTTACGTCTTGGGTTTGACGCGCCCATGGCACGAGTGGAGCTCGAACTCACGACTTCCCGGTCACGAAAACTGAACTACCGTGACCGGTTAATTGATTGATTGTATATTGTTTTTCGTCCCTATTGAGAATTTTTCACTCATATGGAGACATCATCATTGTCGGTGAAGGGCTGCAAATTTTAGGCCTATGCTCGGCGCTTATGCTTTTAGCAGGGAGGGACCTGAATTGTGCCGCACCTACTGTGACACGGGGCCTCGGTTTATGCGGTCTCATCCAAAGGACCGACCGATGTAGACCCATCTTACGACAACCAAGGCGTACTGAGGATCTATTCTTACCCGGTCCCCACGGGGATACCGTGACTGATATATATATATATATAATCAATTCATATGATCAAGTGTTACATCCAATTTTTTTTACAGTTCTTCAGACAGACTGAAATTTATCGACGTTCTGGTGCTGGATCTCTGGGATCCGGATACGTGCCGATCTTTGTGACAGTTAGAATTAGAAAACATTTACATTTTAACTTTATTACTTCTCCTTCTATGGATATCGGCTCGATAAAGTCACCCATCTTCAAATTTAAATGTGTTAAATCTTGTGATTATATAGTTATGAAATACCTATCACAGTCGACCGACCTCTTTCATCGCATAGACATATCATTGAAATGAGCATGTATACAGGTATAATGCCTCAAGCCACTTTATCATGGCAGTTACCTTTCTCCAACTGAGTGTTCTGAAGAATTGTAGAAATAGCTAGTATCAAATGTAACCGAGCAGTAAGGCAAAACGAAGTTGTCATTACGTTGATGCTAATATTTAATAATGTTTAGGCATTGACCTATACGCAAAACAAATAATAAATGAATTAGACAAAAGTACAATTTCACAATTAAGATTTCATATGAACTGTTCACAATAAGTTACCGAAAATACAGTATTCATTTATAATAGAAAAAAATATGTCCTGTAAAATGTTAACCTTTGAACTTACAAATTCTTGAAATATACTCTTTAGAACTTTAACAGCAAAAATATAATACAATTTGCAGTTAAAATAAAAAGTCATACACAAAGACATAGTAGTAAAATAAGACATAAGTAAATATGATTCCTACATACCACAGGATGCAATAGATTTCAGCTGGATAGGTCTTCTATATATATGAAAATTTATACTGCTCTGATCAATACAGTTTAAACGGTAACTTATAGTAAAGGGAAATCACTACTATTGGACAAAAGGAAATGAAGAGCCAATGAAATGACAGTATAAAACATTACTCGGGAATTTCAATCCGAATTTTAGACAATATTTTTTGAACTTTGAAATAAACCTCTCGATCTAAAAATTAAATCAATACCCGTGTCAAAAATCAAGAAATACATACATGGAAATGAATAAATACATCAGAAATAAAGATAAAGTAAATTTGTAATACCACACAAAGATCATCTTTCCCGCCTTAATCAAAAGATTATATGGAAACAACTTAGCCAGCCATAATAAGCGTTTAAAATAAGGAATCGATCGTGAAGAGAAGGGGGTAGATACTTCCAATTTGTGCCGTTGAGTTGCGAGAATTTGTTGAGGTATTTGTTGTAGAAATATCGTTCTCCACTTGTTTTTTTCTGTAAACATATGACGCTATCAGAGGCTTGCCACTAAGGAGGTTCAATTTGAGTGTGGCTAGATTCACGGTGCCTTGAATGATGTATATTTGCCATGATGCTTATTTTGGTTGACCTCAAAGTTAAACTGAGATTTGTATTCGATATTCTATTGTGGTTATTTTGTAAAGTTATCTTCGTTAGCCATTAGTCCGATGAGTTTATTACTCATGTGAGAGTAGTGGATTGGAATCTCTGGCTAGCGAATATGGTAAAAGATGAACATGAAATTACGTTATGAGCCATTCGCAGCAAAACCAGACCCTTATCGTATATCCCACAATGTTTTGAAGCGTAATAATGAAAACAGCAACGTCATTTATTGATATTATTATTATTTTTCATTATCATTATTATTTTATTTATTTTTTGGCTTACCTGTAAAGGAATTAATGATTTAAATGTTGCTAATTTGAATTCTATCCGCAACAATGAAATAGATCAATTTGCAAAATGCTTTTGAGACACGATGCACTTAGATTCTAGGCAAATTGACCGTGATATATGACCTTCACCTTAGCCAGCCATCACTAGAAAGTGGTCGTGATCTTTCGTTTCAGCTATCAATTTTGTATCTCTGTGCCTGGAAAGTTATATAAACTAAAGTGGAATATGTGTATATATTTGCGATTTCTTTAAATATCAAATCAATCGCTAGAGGGATAATTTGAAGGGTTCTTAAAGGTAACTTTATTGCCACTGACTCGATAGAGTTATCTTTCTTTTCATCTATTTTGGTTCGTGAACACTTTTCACCGCTACATTTACTTTAAGTGAGGTGTTCATTCAATGATAATCTAAGTAACATGTTGAGACAGTAGAAAAATATGCCTCCCTAATCCAGAGGAAAGGAAAACTCAAGAAAAGCAAAATTATGTGTATTGGTTCATTATTTAGTGGACCTGGAATTTTGATCAAAAACGCCGATCTCCGCTTCTAAAAAGCGTAAACGAGGAGATTACCAATATTACACTCTTGAGAAAATGCAAAAATTGTACAATCGAGTTAGTGTTAAAAAAAACAACAACAAAAAACAAACAAACAAACACACACAAACAATCAATCAACGAGAGCACTGTTCCCTCATTCAAAAGTTCCTACAATATAAAACAGAAAAAATGTCCCAATATTATTATCTGATTTGTTTGTTTGTTTTTTATTTATAGTCGCCTGAGCAATTTTTCAGCTATCCGGCGACTGTCACTATTACCGGTGACGGGGCTGCAAATTTAGACCTATGCTTAGCACTAATGGCTTTTAGCAGTGAGGGTTCTTTTACGTGCCACACCTGCTGCTACACGGGACCTCCGTTTATAAGGTCCCATCCGAAAGACCCGTGACTCTCACTTCGTAATGCCGAGCTCTTGGCGAAGGAGCAATCACTACCTATTTTAACGTCTTAGGTTTGACGCGGCCGGCCCGAGCGGGGCTCGAACCCACGACCTTCCGTTCACGAGGCGAGAGCTCTACCACTGAGCCACCGTGATCGGTTATTATTATCTGAAATAGACTCAAAAACCCAACGAACGACCATAATATTTTTAGTAAAGATGTCGATAGTGAAATGTGAATATATTAAAGACTTGCGATCAACATGTGATTGATTGATTGATTATTTATTGCTTTCCGCCACACTCAACAATTTTTCAGTTATCTGGTGGCGTCCAGTTTTTGTTGGTGGAGGAGAGAACCCAGATACAATGTACCTGGGAAGAGACCACCGACCTTCCGCAAGTAAACTGGCAAACTTGTTCACATAACGCCGCGGCCGAGATTCGAACACGCACCGACAGAGGTGAGAGGCTTTGTGATTTTGAGCCCGATGCTCTAACCACTCGGCCACGGAGGCCCCTCGATCAACATGTGGCATTGTGAATACAAAGTAGGCATGGGGTCATCTTTAATAAACAAAGAAAATTACTTCACGAGGACGTGGGCACCCTTGATTAACAGAGAAGTGGGCGATGTCTGTACTAATCAGATTTATTTTTTGTAAAAGGAAATGTACAAAGTCGTCAAACATCTACCCGAATATTTCGTAAAATATAAAGGGAGAGAACTTTACACGGGTACGTAAAGTGTTGAGAGAAAATAAAATCCCTGACCATCAGATCACCAAATGGGGACCAGACTGTTGCGTTTAGAGTATGAAAGTGTAATCAAAACATTTAATCGACCACTTATTATCTTATCTAAACTTCTCACATATACATAAATACGCGTCCCTTCTATGAAGCAGTTTTATAATTCATGCTAGAAAAACCGAAAATGTCACCCTGCTGATCATGGCATTGGAACGTTAAAAAAAACCTCACTGCTAAAAAGCGCTAAGCATAGGTCTAAATTTGTGGTACTTCCCCTACAAATGGTGACGTCTCTCTATGAGTGGATTGACTGATTTTATATTATTTAACGTCCCGCTCCAAAATTTTTCACTGATGTGGAGGCGTCACCTTTGCCGGTGAAGGGTTGTAAAATTTATGCTTTGCGTTTATGGCCTTTGAGAAGGAAGGGATCTTTATCGTGACACGGGGCCTCGGTTTTCGCGGTCTCATCCGAAGGTCCACTCCATTTAGTCGCCTCTTCCGACAAACAAGGATACTGTGGACCTAGTCTAACCACCCGGAGCCCCACAGGGCCATTATGAGTGGAATTTTCACGAGACATAAAACAGATAATCAATCAAAGTGGATTACAGAAGAATCGGTATATGGAAAATACGTCGAGTCTGTGCGCGAGTCAATTCTCATTACGCTATACCCTCAAATGGCTTTGATAAAATTCGATGTTTTCAAAATCCATCGAAGTGAGGGCCTGTTTGATCTCTTGAAAAAATCGCGCATCGCTAGTTGTAAGGATAAGTTACGACCATTAGATCAAACAATACGAAATACAAGAGTGAATTAAAAGATTCGAGTGTAGGGCAACACGGACCTCCGACAAAACGAAGGTAGCATCAGGTGGAGGAGTAAGCATCCTCTGCTGACCGGTCACAAACGCCGTGAGCCCTTAGTCGAAATGAGGTAAACGGGATTATCCGTGGTCAAAGTTCGTATGAAAAATGACAGTCTAACAAAGGGTATGAAACAAATCATTCAACATATGCCCCAGAGACACTTTGTAATCACAAACAAAGTCATTATAGCGACCGTAAAATTTGCGAAATAAAATTCTCATACGCATGGCATGCTCTCGCGTATCGAATTAACTGGGGGATATACACACCATAAGCAGGCAAAAGTGGTATATTACTACATAGATATGGAAAGTTGATGATTGCAAAGTTGAAGTCATCACGCTTGTCATATAATGTAGTTGTCGGTCTGCCATTAGAGTCAATATTAAGTAAAATATCCAAATATGCAGCAGACACGTCAGATTCTGTAGTGTCCTTTATTTCGAGTTCATCGGGATATATCAAATGGACACAATTATGATTGTTGATTGATAGGACGTCATCGATATATCTATATGTATGGTTGAAGGACACGGCAAGTTTTTTGTTTTTATCCTGTAATAGTTTCTGAACAAATTCCGCTTCATAAGAATATAAAAATAAGTCTGCCAATAAGGGAGCACAATTAGTGCCCATGGGAATGCCAATGGATTGTTGGAAGACTTCGTCTCCAAACACTACAAATGTTATCTACAAGAAAGCCAAGCATACGCTTAATATCTGCTTCGGAGTACTTGTGCGGGCTATCGGAGTGGTGTCTGACAAAATATGTAACTTGTTTTCCAATCACTAGAAATTTGCATTTTTGAGTGCCATTTTTGTTCAAAAAGCAATTATCTATTATCTGAAAAAGTCTAGATTTTACTTTTTCGTGAGGAATTGTTGTATAAAGTATGGAGAAATCATATGTTTTGATGCTGTCAATTTTAGAAAAATCCTGAGACTTTAGATTTTCCAAAAGTTCCTCAGAGTTTTTGAGAATCCACATCTGATTGACACCACTTCTGGAATATCTCTGAAGTGACTCTTCAATAGCTGTTAGCAGTTTAGTTAGTAATAAAGATAAAGGCTTGGTAGAGCACTTACTGGAACCAGCAATGTATCTTTGTTTGTAAGGATTTTTATGTAATTTCGAAATCCAATAAAGGTATGGTAATTCAAACTGATCCTGATTCTTAGGAATGTCGAAAGTATTTAAAACTGAAAGATGATTATGAAGAATTTCATCCTTTGTAAGATTGCTTCGCGTATAAGTAGGATTCCCTGATGTTGATTCCCAGATGTTGATTTGTTGTTGATTCCCAGATGTTGATTTAAGAACATCACATCTCAAAACTCTATATGCTAAATGATTTATTAGAACACATTAAAACTTTGAACAAGAAACCGAATTCTAAATACAGATCGGGATTGGGATGCGCTTTTTAGAAATATATGTTCGATTGTAATGTGTAACATAGATATCAGTGGGTGTGTTTACAAAGCTATCTTAAGACTAAGATATGTCACAGACACATTTTCAGAATTGCCTTAGTCTTGTGTCAGGTTTTCCAAAAAGTCCTAAGAAACGACATGTCTCAAAAATTACCCTATGTTTAGGATATCAAATGAGGTGTCTTGAGACTATCTTAGGATTCCAAAACATGGCTGTCGTTTACCATTACTTGTAGCAGACACATCGTATACGTCGTGAGCGAGTATTCAGAGACACTGACAACTCGCTAGATTAACTTATAAAATCCTTTTGTACGCCTTCAAAGCACTGCATCAAAAAGCCCCAGCATACATCCAGGAACTGGTTCAGGTATACCGCCCACAACGTACACTCCGGTCTGGAGATTCATTGTGCCTTCTAAAGCCACGCACTCACAGCAGGGTGTATGGTGATAGAAGGTTCGATGTGTCCTCGGCCACCCTGTGGAACTGCCTCACGCTGAACCTTCGTTGTGAACAATCACTTGCTGTTTTTAAACAAAAGCTAAAAACACATCTTTTTAAACTTGCTTTTGATTTATAATGTATCCAGTTATCTTCTGTTTTAACAAAAATGATAAAAAAAATTAAAAATTAAAAAAAATATATTACTAATACCTCCCATTTCGACTTTAGATGATTATTATTTTTGTGACCTTTCAATTTATATAATGTTCGTTTTTATATTGCCCTTGTTTTACATGTTAAGCGCTTTAGAGTAATTATATAATTAGATAAGGCTCTATATAAAAATAGTATAATAATAATAATAATAATTACCTGGGCGAAGCTCTGTACGTACAGATTCCCACGGTATTAGATCACAGGCCTTTGCAGGGACTTTGAACCTCAAGTCCATGGACCTACATTGAAGTCACACGTGATGTCCGTGAGTTTACAGTTGACGGTTGCTTTACGCTTCTATGCAACAGGGAGCTTCCAGGACGTAATAGCTAATGTTCACAGAATGTCGCACCCGAGTGTGTCCAAAATAATTAAAGACGTTTCGAACTGTTTGATAAGAATACCACCCGAGTTTATAAAAATGCCAATCTTTCGATTTGAACTTTTAGGAAATTATGCAAGGCTTTCATATTATTACAGATTTTTCCAATGTTATCGGTGCACTAGACTACAGTCATGTCAGAATTAAATCTCCTTCAGTCGATGAACATTTTTTCGTAAATGGAAAGAATTACCATTCCATCAATGTTCAAGGAGTGTGTGACTACAATTTGCGTTTTTTAAACATTGTTGCAAGGTGGCCAAGCAGCACACATGATGTATTTGTTCTTCACAACAGTAGACTAAAAGATTTGTTCGAATACGGAACAATTTCTGAAGGGTGGCTTCTTGGAGACAGTGGATACCTCTTACGGCCATGGCTTTTGACTCCTGCAACACCGGCGGAGGAAAGTTACAATACTGCACATATTAGGACGAGAAACACTGTTGAGCGCAATTTCGGGGTGCTGAAGTCTCGTTTCAGATGCTTCGATACAAATGGTGGAACTCTGTTACTCACCATGCAAAACGTGGCAAATTGTTGTGACCACGGCAGTTTGTTGTTACCACGGCAGTTTGTTGTGACCACGGCAGTTTGTTGTGACCACGGCAGTTTGTTGTTACAGTTTGTTGTGACCACGGCAGTTTGTTGTTACCACGGCAGTTTGTTGTTACAGTTTGTTGTGACCACGGCAGTTTGTTGTGACCACGGCAGTTTGTTGTGACCACGGCAGTTTGTTGTGACGGCAGTTTGTTGTGACCACGGCAGTTTGTTGTTACCACGGCAGTTTGTTGTGACCACGGCAGTTTGTTGTGACCACGGCAGTTTGTTGTGACCACGGCAGTTTGTTGTGACCACGGCAGTTTGTTGTTACCACGGCAGTTTGTTGTGACCACGGCAGTTTGTTGTTACCACGGCAGTTTGTTGTGACCACGGCAGTTTGTTGTTACCACGGCAGTTTGTTGTTACAGTTTGTTGTGACCACGGCAGTTTGTTGTGACCACGGCAGTTTGTTGTGACCACGGCAGTTTGTTGTGACGGCAGTTTGTTGTGACCACGGCAGTTTGTTGTTACCACGGCAGTTTGTTGTGACCACGGCAGTTTGTTGTGACCACGGCAGTTTGTTGTGACCACGGCAGTTTGTTGTGACCACGGCAGTTTGTTGTTACCACGGCAGTTTGTTGTGACCACGGCAGTTTGTTGTTACCACGGCAGTTTGTTGTTACCACGGCAGTTTGTTGTGACCACGGCAGTTTGTTGTGACCACGTCAGTTTGTTGTGACCACGGCAGTTTGTTGTTACCACGGCAGTTTGTTGTGACCACGGCAGTTTGTTGTTACCACGGCAGTTTGTTGTGACCACGGCAGTTTGTTGTTACCACGGCAGTTTTATAACATGTGCATAAATAACAGAGTTCCCTTACCAGCTGGTTGTGTAAATCCACTTGATAATGGATAAATAGGTGGACAAAACTACATTGGAAATCTTAATAATAGACTAACCGTTAGAAACAGATTCATCTAAGGGAGATTCTCATAATTTAAAACGATCCTTCGGATGAGACCGCAAAAACCGAGGTCCCGTGTCACAGCAGGCGTGGCACGTTAAAGATCCCTCCCTGCTCAAAGGCCATAAGCGCCGAGCATAGGTCTAAATTTTGCAGCCGTTCACTGGCAATGGTGACGTCTCCAGATGAGTTTATATGTTGTCTTAGATGTCTATTATTATTTCATCATGTATCATTATATAACATATACAAGCAACCGATAAAAAGGTTATATCGTTTTTGTATAATTTATCTGAGCGATTACTTGCTGAGGTTGATGCTGCTTTTGTTACTTCGGGAGGATGCAGGAGGTACTAGTGTGTGGCATGCAGGAATCAACTTCCGTATATTCAGGGGGTTCCTCCTTATGCAGTCCTCCTGTGACCCCGTCTATAGGCGTGTCCCCAATGATGACCACTGCTATCTCCCCCAGCGGAATAATGACGAGGTTGTTTGGGGGGAGACTCCTTCCGTCTGCCCCAAATCTGTGTAGGGCAATTTTTTCCTTAGTTTGGGATAGGTATGTTGTCCACTTCCCCGAGCTTCTTCGACTGTCCGTGAATGTCCAGTGGCGGGACATGCGTTTACCTTTTCACAGATGGAGTCCCACACGTGTTTTCGCAGTTATTTGTGGTTACATTTGATACAATGTAATCTGGAAAATAAAACACTTTTTAGGCCCAATCATAATTTGTAGTTAAGTATTACACTTTGAAGAGCATCTGCTCGAACTGTCCATCTTGTTGGGCACAAAACTCTTATTCCAGGTGATGAAGTCTCTGAATTCTCAGATTCTTTCATATTTCTAACAATTGCTTCTGTTCTTGGCGATTTTTTGTTCAATTTCGTTATTTCACGCGTTACTTCAAGGGCATCTCTCATAATTGTAGAGACCGGTCTACGGTAGCTCAGTGGTTAGAGCGTTCGCTTCGTATCCGGGAGGTCGTGAGTTCGAGCCCCGCTCGTGCCATGGTCGCGTCAAACCTAAGACAAAAAATAGGTAGTGATTGCTCCTTCGCCAAACGCTTGGCATTAGAAGTGAGAATCACGGGTCTTTCGGATATGACCTTAAAAACGGAGCTCCCGTGTCACGGTAGGCGTTGGCACGTTAAAGAACCCTCACTGCTATGGCCCTGAGCGCTAAGCATAGGGTTTGTGGTACCTTACCTACAGCTGGTGACGTCTCAATATGAGTGAAAAATTCTCGACGGGACGTAAAACAAACAAACAAACAAATAATTTTACACAAAATCACAGCGCCAATTTTGATACTTCGTGGATTTAGTTCTTTGACTTGTAGAATTTTTTATAAAGGTCACCAATCCTGTCTTGGACACCTATCAACAACAAAAAAGAATTAAATTCACTACTTTTGATTAAAGTACACTTTTTTAATTGTTTAGAAAATGTGAATTTTATGAAAGAAGTTCATTAACAAGAGGCAAATGAAATATAAAAAAACAAATAAAATAATAAACAAAGTCACAAATTAATTTTTGAAACTTGATTATATGTACGAAAATCAAATTTTCAAGCTATAGCCCTTCTCAGCACTGTATAATAAAAAGAATTTATAATTCATTTTTTTACTTTCGGAAGGTCGGGTAAACTGTATCTGGGTTGTCTTTTCCAACAATAAAAAACTGGACGCCACCAGACAACTGCAAAATTGTTGAGTGTGGCAAAAAACAACAAAACAATCAATCAATAGTTCAGTTTAAAGATAAACTATAAAATGACATTTCAAGACATATAGATTAAACATTAAGATTATTTTTAAAAATTCAACGTAGAGATTTCATTTTAAAAGGCATTTTTTTACCCACTTATCCCCCTTCAATGAGACGTGATCAGCATGTTGACAACTATATTTTGTTATAATTAAATATCATTCATTATTTTACTTTTCAAAACTTATTGAACCCAATATTCATCAGTATATTTACGATGTCCCCTAATCTCTATCAGTACTTTTAAAATCAACCTGTGAAGTGAATTGGTGTCGTCCGTATACTCTAGTATTTCCAAGGCCCGTTAGCACTCGGAAGGTCTCGGGGTACTAGCCTATCATTTGTATTATTTATTGCTAAAGATGCTTCCCTCAAGTGCTTTAAAACTGTGTCGCATAAACGTTTGAATTATGCGAGGTGCTTCCGAAATGATAGGTTTTCAGATGATGCGTACTGCCTTAACGTATCTGTCTGCGCACACATTACACATTGCAGTATATTGTGATCTTTAAACAACTGTCGAAGGAAAATTTATAGCATTTTTAAATTACATTGCTTTCCAACAGCCTTCACATTGCTTTGTAAACGCTTTTATTTGCCTGTTTTATCAATGTTTCTTAATTAATACAAAAACGACATTCTTTTCCACATGTTCGTTTTCCTTGTAATTTTACAAAATTATCCTTTTACAACTGAAAACTCATACGTTACAATACTTTTTATAGTTGTTTCCCTATAGGACATTCATGTACAATTTTACTACGTGGTGTACAGTAGGAAGAAAGGGAATATGTGCAGAAAATCCTTTTTGCTCAATGTCACAACCTCAATTTAGTTTTTCGGAACCTGTCGATCCTATTCAAAAATTATAATTAATGTGTTTATATATTCATCTCTCAATTCATTTTGCCACTTATTACGTTGAAGAGTAACTCGTTTCTGCTTAAAGAGGAATTCACAGTGAGAGAAGCAAAATATTGTCAGAAAATATTTGTTTTTCCAGAATCCAAATATATGCGAATTCCCATCGAAACAGTTTTACTCTGGAAAGCTTTAAACTGGACATTCTGAAAAGTTGAAAGTTCAGAAGCCGTTACAAATATGGCAAGCGTCAGGAATTTCTCTTTTGTTTTGTCACGTTGAAGGAGAAGAGGAATGTCTATCGGTTGCTACAGATGAGGGAAATCAGCAATCGCGTAGCAACAAGGCAGAGATAGAACACGTGGTAAGAATATCCTGATCAAGCATATCTTATTAAGGATTTCCTATGTTTAGAGAGGTAATGTTGTATTAAAAGCGAATCAATTTGGTTCTTATTTTTAATGGTTCGAGAATATAATGAATTCCAACTTCCAATTTCTGAGGTGGATTTTAAATTTCAGAACATACAAAATTTTCAACCTCTGTTTTTTTTTCCTCAGAAATTTGGCAGATTAGCATAACAAAACAGGACAAATTTAAATATTAGTACGTTTTGTTTCGTTATGTGACCCAGCTGTCTTCATTTTGAACGATAAAATGTTTGATACACTTTTTTGAAATCACAATGATCTTAATATTTTCCTTACATAGGTAAAAGTGTACAGTTTTCTGATGTCTGATGAAGGAATGGAAACACACCACGTCCAAATCATATCACAGTACAACATTGCGATACGAGAGACTCTTAAAGAAAAGCGTTTCATAAATTCTAAGGTTAACACAGTGGTGTCTAGCCAGGGCATGCCTTCTGTTGAAGTTGTATTATGATTGTTCGTTGGCTAGGATATTGAAGGGGCATGAACACGATTTGAGCTGAAATTTAAATTTGACGGTATTATAAATTTCAGGAGGTGAGTGGGACTACGTGATATTCAGCACTGTTAGATCACTTCCGGACTATAGAATAGAGCGTCGACCTACTGTAGGCTGGTGCAAGAAGAATCTGGGATTCATTACGGACCAACATCAGCTTAACGTGGCTCTTACTCGTGCCAGAAAGGGCCTCATTATCATAGGTAACAATCGAGTTTAACGAATACTTAGAGGTGCATCTAAGATACTGATCATGTGTTCTCGCATCATTCCCTGTGCGAGACCGAATTTCCCACGTGAAACGGCCTTGTAAGACTTTTGTTTCAAAAACTGCATTATGACGTCATATATTTTCTATACTGAATGTTACTTAGGGGATCAAATGAGTCTAATATATTCATCAAATTTCAAATTCATGTAGCTTTTCGAAGGAATAGTCTTAGTTGTTTTAGTTTGCATATTCTGAGTATGCTCTCTCTCTCTCTCTCTCTCTCTCATTTTTCCATTGAAGTTCATTCAAATAAGAGTTTTGGTGATTTTTTAATTTTAGATCTCCTGATTTAATGATAGGTCGCATAGCTCAGTGGTAGAGCGTTCGCTTCGTAACTGGGAGGTTGTGAGTTCGATCCCCGATCGGGCAATGGCCGCATCAAACCTACGTAAATATAGGTAGTGATTGCTAGGCCCCGCGTGTGGCACAGTAAAGATCTCTCCCTGTTCAAAGGCCGTTAGTGCCGAGCATAGGCTTAAATTTTGCAGCCCTTCACTGGCAATAGTGACGTCTCCATATGAGTGAAAAAGTTTTGAGGGGGCAGTTGAACAATATGCAATCAACCTTCGCCTAACGCTCGGCATTTAAAAGTGAAAATCATGGGTCTTTTTGAAATGACTTTAAAACGGAGGTACCATGTCGCGGCAGGCGTTGGCGTTAAAGAAACCTCAATGCTTCAGCCCTGGTCTAAATTTGTGGCACACTTCACCTACAGCTGGTGGTCTCAGAGTGCAAAAATTCTCGACGGGGCGTAAAACAAGCAAACAACCAAATCTTGATTTAATGCTCTTAACTGTAAGAAAAAAAAATGTAGAAAATGATCCGTTCTGATTTATTTGCATTAGATAGGCAACTTTTCCCTCTAACAAAGCCTTGTTCCCTCGGCGAAATTTACTAAATCCTACACTCGTACTAATGAGGGATAATTTAAAGCTTTTTACATGGTAAATAGAAGTTTTGCTTATGCATCCAATTTGTGGGGAGGATGGGGAACTTATTTATATCTTCATCGATTAAATGTGGATAACAACTATGTAAAATATCCTCATTTATCACATAAATATAATCTAATATCAACAATGACTGATATCTATCATCCCATGACTAACTATTTATCGGTCACAGCTGCTTTTGATAAATCAGTTTATCTATATTTGTAAGAAATCGACATCTTCTTTCGTGTGACCCTGTTTGGCGAGAGCTGATAAAACACTACTCAGAATTGGGTTGTGTGGTGAATGCAGAGCAACAACAGCTTTCTCCTTTGCAGAGACAAAGTAGAAAAATGCAAATGTTTGACCCAATTCATATTATTATTTCTCACAAAATGCATGTCGTATTATTAAAACATCTCATTTAAATGGCGATAGGAAAGGAATTCACATACAAAATATTGATAACATCGGCTTTCTTAGTGCATACCGGCAATCTTGTAACTGAAACATATGAGGCATGTTGAATGTGACATCATGAGAAAACATAAATGGTTTATTATTATTATTATTTTAAGATTAAACACAGCATAGTCAGTTTAGTGGATGAAAGGGGCGACAGGCATCCAAATGCAGTCAACACCAATAATGTAACTTATATAAAAATATAGATATATACTTGTCAAAATTTCTAACGCCCCACTTTTATTTGTTGAAAATTGAAGAAACCGTTATGTTAATATTAATGTCCTTAAAAACATCGTCTGCTGTACATACCCTTTCATATCTGCGATTGAAAAAAATCGAGTTCAATGAGAAATTATTCGGCCGTGACCGCTTTTGTTGAAAAGCGTGAAGTACGAGTTCGACATGGTTTACGAGTGTGTTTTTCAAAACGGTTTTTTCCACGTGTTCTCTGTCTCAAGATCATCTTAAAAAACAGATAAAGTTTGGGAGAAAATGCGGCGCATGTCTACACAAGAACGCGCAAGAGCAGTTGGCATGGTCCAAGCCGGGCGCAGTTCACGGGAGGTGTGTTTCTTTTCGCTTTGTTCATTTTGTTTCCTTCCAACATTTAAAAATTAATGAAAAAGCTAAATAAATTTATTAAAACTTTTTCAGGTTGCTAGAAGTTTCAACCGAGACCATAAAACCATACTACGGCTTGTCCGGAAATTTAATCGAACCGGAAGTACAGATCGAAACGTCGAGTGACGACACGCCAACAGGACAACTACATTAGGGTTGCGCATCTTAGGAACAGACACCGCACAGCACGCACAACGGCGAGACAAACAATGGGAACGCACGGAAGACCTATGAGTGACCAAACTGTGCGCAACAGATTAAGGGAGGGTGGACTGCGTGCCAGGAGACCATATGTAGGCTTAGTTTTGTCGGACAGGCACAGACAGCTCCGTTTGGCTTGGGCAAGGCGCCACCTCAGATTTACAAGGGCAGATGGGGCCGTGTACTCTTCACGGACGAGTCCAGATTCAACTTGCGGCGATCTGACGGACGAAGCCGAGTGTATCGAAGAAGGGGTGAGCGGTACACTGACGCCTGTGTGAGGGAACGAGGGCAGTTTGGTGGTGGGTCGATAATGGTATGGGCCAGTGTGTCGTTACACACGAAAACCAGGATGCTTCCAATCCGTGGAAACCTGAATGCTGCTCGGTATCAGAACGACATCCTTCAGCCGGAAGCAATTCCTCACATCAGAGCCAATCGAGGAATGATGCTGATGCAGGACAATGCCACTCCCCACACTGCCAGAACTACACAACAGATGCTACAGGGACACAACATCCGTTTACTCGGCTGGCCCCCATGTAGTCCGGATCTCAGTCCTATTGAACATGTGTGGGACGAGCTAGACAGACGGATAAGACAGTTTCCCCAGCAGCAGAATTTGGCGGTACTGGAGAGGGATCTTGTTAACACGTGGAATAACCTCCCTCAAAGATTTCTGCACAAGTATGTGAACTCTATGAGAAGCAGATGTCTTGCTGTCATTCGTGCAAATGGGGGACATACTCGGTACTGAATGTAAAGATTTTTGAATTGCAGGGTACCTATACCGGAGCTTAATTTTCATAAAGCATAGCAATAAATGTTGATGGAATCAAATGAAATTGTTTTATCTATTTATTTTTCCTTCATCTTACATAAAAGTTTAGTCAGCATAATTGCGTTTAAAAGTAATGCTTTTAAAAATATCGTCTGGGGCGTTAGAAATTTTGACTAGTATATCACTTTGAACACATTTGATGTGAAGAGTTAAATTTCTGAATAATTTGTCAGTAACATCTCATATGCAGGAGAGTATCTTGAAGCTAATAACATATCCACATAGGGTAAGCCCTTACAATACTGAATTAGTTGTAGTCCCACTCACTATTCGAAAGCAGGCACCGTCATGTGATGCATGGAGCAGAGGAACTTGTGAACTTCTGAATATATACTGGACAAAAAGAGTTAACGATCATGATTTCAGAATTATTTTATTCATAACAAAACCAAATAAATTATGTTAAATATATACTTAAAATGTTCAACGACAATCGAACAATACATTTTAAACCTGTTTTTACAAATTCATCAATACTTTAAGCAGCCAAAGCAACCATTGTCAGGTAACCCCCCAAAATCGGTATGAGCAACAATAACAAATTTCATTACAAATGATTGAATCTTTATAAAGGCAATATCAATAGGGTGTATGTCCACCCTGAGCCTGTATAACGGCACGACAACGCCTCTGCATACTTCTGATGAGCCTGCAGAACGCAATTTGTGGCAACTTTGCCAATCCCTGCTGTAAAGCTAACGTAAGCTCCTGGCGGTTTGTCGGAAGTACAGGGCATCTGGAAACAGCTTGCTGCAACATGTCCCAGGCATGTTCTATTGGATTTAAATCCGGAGAACAACTCGGCCAATCCATACGTTCAATTGTCTCTGTAGCAAGGTAGTCTGTCACTATACGTGCTCTGTGGGGACGAGCATTATCATCCATTAACACAAAGTCGTTGCCTATAGCTACCGCATAAGGTCTCACAATTGAAGGCAGTATCTCGTCCCTATAAATTGTACCGGTAAGATTGCCATTAATCACGTGCAAGTCAGTACATCCACCAATACTGATTCCGGCCCAAATCATCACAGAGCCACCTCCAAAACGATCATGCTCTGCTACACAGCAATCAGCGTACCGCTCTCCACGCATGCGCCATACACGCCTACAGCAGTCATGAAAGTCCACGCAGAACCGTGACTCGTCTGTGAAAAGAACAGGCGTCCAATGACGCAGTTGCCAGTTTATATGATGATGAGCCCAATTGAGTCGTGCTACACGATGTCTTCTCCTCAAAATGGGACGAACAGCAGGTCGATGAGCCCGAAGGTTAGCAGCATGAAGTCTCTGTCTGAGAGTTTGTTGTGTTATGCGCACCCCACTTGCTGCATGAAAGTCAGTATTGAGTTGGACATCACTCTGAGACCTGTGTCTACGAGCCATAAGTGACATATAGCGATCCTGCGAGCGGTTGTGGACCTTGGACGACCTGATCTCGGTCTCTCAGAAACATTACCTGTCTGCCTAAAACGATTCCACAACCTTGAAATCACACTTTGGAACACATTAAAATGTCTAGAGAGAGTTCTCTGGACTTGGCCAGCTTGAAGAGCAGTTAAATGGCGCCTCATGGCTTTTAATGTCAATAATTGTTCACCTAAGAGTCGATTAGAGCAATAAATACCCACAATAAAATGAAAATCACAATTTTTCAATTTCAATATACACGTTTGCACACTTTGATTTTGACCCCTTGCTTGTGTTTGGGCGAAAAAATCGTGCACTTTTGTCGTCAATATGAAACCAGGTAAATCTATTTTATTAAGGACACATTGGAGAAACTATACATGTTAAAATTTGTCAAAATAATTATTTGGTTAATAAAAATTTTTGAGGTCAAAATTATGATCCTTAACTTTTTTTGTCCAGTATACAAAATAGGATGTATTTATAAAGGCAGATATAAAAAAATATACGGAACATGTACTTGAACATGTACGTAGTACTCAAGGTGCAGACTATATACAGTTTCCCTCTTGACTGTGTCATGTTGAATAACGTTTCATTGTTTCTAAGTAGAAACAAAATAAATGGATACCGAGATGTATGCGTGGGAAGAAAATTGAATTGTTTGTATTCAATTGATTGCATATTGTTTAACGCCCCTCTCGAGAATCTTTCACTTATATGGAGGCGTCACAATGAAGGGCTGCAAAATTTAGGCCTATGCTCAGCGCTTATGACTTTTGGGCCCCGTGTGGGTCCGGGGAGATAAGAATTGGCCCACAGTATCCTCTGCTTGATCGTAAAAGGCGACTAAAAGAGGCGTCCTGTTTGCCGTGGGATGTGACCCGTGTCGGTGGAAGAGGGGATCCTGGTGGCTGAGGTTGATGGGTGTTAAGGTTACAACGCTCATTGACCAACACTCCACTTTGGCCCTAATTTCATCTAAACGGGCGGACGTGCTTGGCCCGGCACGTTCAATCGGCTGGTCACGCCTAGCTTGGACTTTATTTATACTTATTTAATACAGATACTTGTTACCTTTTACTGGTTTAGTGTCAATGTTTTCTTTGTGGTTTAATAATGATAGTAATATATTGGAAAACTCCTGTCTTCTTGTCTTAACATAAGACTATTTGTTACACATTCAAAATTACATGTACTTTAATATAGATATCGTCTAAGCGGTGGCTAGGGTCAATTGGGTGGATACGTCCATCTGAGTATAACACTGCTGTACCCTCTTGGTGTTCGTCTTCTGCTGGGATGTCCCCAGAAGACGGCATCGCCCTTGTTGGCGCTCCGAGGCGGGCGGGGAGCAATGGTGCTGAACCAAATTTACTTCAACATGGCACTCAAAATCAACAAAAGAAAACTTGTGGAAGATGAAGACTCTGGGTCAGACACTGAACGAAGTGAAAATTGGGCTAGATATATTATTTTATCAACGCTTGATGAAAATGAAAAGCCTGTGACAAAACTTTCTCCGTTTGTAATTGACAAAACTTTGAAAGGAATAATCGGAGAAGCCCAGTCAGTTAAAAAAATGAAAAATGAAACTCTGTTAGTTGAATGTAAAAACAGAAAACAGTCTATGGTTTTACAATCCGTCTTGAAATTTGGCGGAATTAAGGTCATCGGAACTCCAAGCTCTAGATTAAACCGGAGCAAAGGCGTTATTAGAGACAAGGGACGAGACCTTGGTGACTTGGAGGAGACAGAAATAACACAGGAGTTGAAACCTCAAGGTGTCCTTTTCACAAAACGCATTAAAATCAAGAAAAATGGGAATCATATTCCAACTAATACCTACATTCTTGATTTTGACACCCCCAATCCACCTGATAAAATTAAGATTGGATATTATTGCTTGAAAGTAGAAACATTCATACCCAATCCTTTACGTTGTTTTAACTGCCAAAAGTTTGGCCATGCATCAGATCGTTGCAAAAACAAAAAAGTGTGTTTCAGATGTAGTTCTGAAAACTGTACAGCAGAAAACTGCAAAGAAGAACCCAAATGTGTGAACTGCAGCGAAAACCACCCATCCTCGTCAAAACAGTGCAGTGTTTGGTTAAAAGAAAAAGAAATACAGAAACTTAAAGTTGAAAAACATCTTAGCTACCCTGATGCACGGAAATTATATAATATTCACCATCCTAATATATCATATGCAGCTGTGTTAAAAAAGAAATCTACCAGAGAGATTGCTTGCCAAACAGATCCAGAAATGACATCCCCTAAACAAAATGACTCTCGTTCAACTATTCAAGATCATGTTGATACTGTCTCACCAAAACAGCTTGTTTCTGCTTCCTCCAAGCCTCAAATTCATCCTAAACCAAGTGTGTCCAACATTTCAAAACCAACTAATAAACAACCAGAGAAAAAAATTGACAAAGACTCAGTCTTCTAAAAAACCATCAAAAATAACCACAAAAAGTGATAGAATACCAAAAGGGATGAGAGATCCAATATATGTACACAACAGATATGGTATTCTGGAAGAGGAGAGGATGGACACGTCGTCTTCTCAATCCAGAAGCCACAGCCTCTCTCCATCAAGAAACAAAACAAGGATAAAATTTAATTAATCATAATACATTCATCTAAAATCATTCAATGGAATTGTCGAGGTTTTAAAATCAATTTTAATGAAATATCACTTCTTATACAAAAATTTAATCCCGTAGCTTTTTGTCTTCAAGAAACACACCTTAAAGAAAGTGACAATATAACTTTGAAACATTACTCCTTATACAACTGTTATGACCCAAGTGACGATCGAGCAAAGGGTGGGTCATCAATATGTGTAAGAAACAATATCTTACACAGTGAACTTAAACTTAAAACTAATTTACAGGCTACAGCAGTTCGTGTTTCTCTTCATAAAACCATTACACTGTGTTCAATTTATATTCCCCCACAATACAAATTAGAATTACAAGAGTTAAACAATTTAATCAATCAACTTCCTTCTCCTTATCTCATTATGGGAGATTTTAATGGTCATAATCCCTTGTGGGGTAGTGATAAGTTAACTGATAAAGGCAAAAAGCTAGAGGATTTTGCAAATCAAAATAATCTTTGTATTTTAAATGATGGTTCCAATACCTATCTTCATCCTGGAAATGGTTCTTATACATCTATCGACATCTCTTTGACAGATCCTACTTTAGCTTGTGACTTTTCATGGACTGTCCACGACGACTTGTGTGGCAGTGACCATTTCCCCATTATAATTGAAGATATAATTCCTTCCAATAATAACAAAAAACAAAATTGGAAGCTAAATAAAGCAGATTGGAATTTGTTCAAAAATCTTTGTATTGATACAATAAAAGAAAATATTTTGATCAATGAAAATGATCCAATTTTAAAATTTACAAATATTGTTTTAGAGAATAGCGAGAAAGCTATTCCAAAAACCTCGACAAATCCAAAGAAAATTATAAAGCCATGGTTTAATGATGCATGTAAAGAGGCGATTAAACAACGCAAAAAAGCTGAAAAACGTTTTAATTTATCCCCGTCTCATACAAATTTAGATAATTATAGGAAATTTAGAGCAAAAGCCCGTAGGACCTGTAACTCAAGCAGGAAAAATTCATGGAGAGATTTTGTTTCCAAATTAAATTCACACATTCCTATTAATAAAGTTTGGAACGCAATTAAAAAGATTAAGGGCAAAAATACAAATAAACAATTCCACCATTTGAAAGTTAATAATGCCACAATTACTGATATCACAGACATATCTAATAGCATTGCAAATGCTATATCCAAAAACTCATCCACAGAACATATGTCTGCTAAATTTATTGACGTTAAAAACAGAGAAGAACGGAAACATTTGAATTTTACTTCTGATAAATTAGAAAATTACAACAAACCATTCTCCATCGATGAATTAAAACACTCTTTATCAAAATCGCATGACACTGCTGTAGGTCCAGACGAAATACACTATCAAATACTTAAACATCTTCCAGAAAGCAGTCTTCAATGTCTTTTATCAATATTTAATAAAATTTGGGAAACAAGCAATTTTCCAAAATCTTGGAAAGAAGCTATTATTATTCCTATTCCAAAACCGGGGAAAGATCACAGTGATCCATCAAACTATCGCCCTATTGCTCTAACAAGTTGTATTTGTAAAACCATGGAAAGAATGATCAATGACAGGCTTGTCTGGTTTCTGGAGTCAAATCACCTGCTTGCTGATATTCAGTGCGGCTTCAGAAGCCAGAGAAGTACCTTAGACCACCTTGTCAAACTTGAAACATTTATTCGTGACGCTTTTATAAACAATGAACATGCTGTATCAATTTTCTTCGATTTGGAGAAAGCATATGATACTACATGGAGACATGGAATTTTAAAAGATCTCCACAATATGGGGTTAAAAGGTAATTTACCAATATTTATATCGAACTTTTTGAAAGAACGTCAATTTAAAGTTCGCTTGGGTTCCACATATTCCAACTATTGCAACCAAGAAAATGGTGTTCCACAGGGAAGTATTTTATCAGTAACATTATTCAGTATTAAAATTAATAGCTTAGCACAAGTTCTTAGAAATGATGTTGAAGGCTGTCTGTTTGTAGATGACTTTGGCATCTCATATCGTTCAAAAAACCTGGCAAGTATTGAAAAACAATTACAACTTTGTCTAAATAAAATTCAAGACTGGGCAGATAATAATGGTTTTAAATTTTCGAAAACAAAAACCACTGGTGTTCATTTTTGTCAAAAACGTGCACATCATCTTGACCCAGAACGTAAATTAAATGGAACACCAATCAAAATAGTAAAAGAATTTAAATTTTTAGGAGTCATCTTTGATAGTAAATTATCCTTTGTTCCACATATTAAGATGCTTAAAACTAAATGTTCTAAAGCACTTGATATTTTAAAGGTTGTCGGCAATACTCATTGGGGTGCAGACAGAAAAGTTTTACTTCAACTTTATAGATCTCTAGTCAGATCCAAGTTGGACAATGGATGCATAGTCTATGGATCTGCTAGAAAATCGTATCTCCAAGCCTTAGATGCAATACACAATCAAGGTATACGTATCTGTTTAGGGGCTTTTCCAACTTCTCCTATTGATAGCCTTTATGTAGAGGCAAATGAACCCTCACTTCAAAACAGACGTATAAAATTGAGTCTTCAGTATATAATAAAACTTCGTTCCAATCCAAAACATCCGTCATATAACTGTGTGTTCAACCCGAAATTTCAAACTAAATATAATGAAAAGACCAAAGTTATTAAGCCACTGGGATTGAGACTTCAAAAACATATTGCAGATTCTAAAATAGATTTAAATGTTATTTCTGAATTACAAATTCCGAATATCCCACTTTGGGACTTATCAAAACCTACTGTTAATTTAGATTTGTCGGAAAATAAAAAGTCCGACACAAATTCACTGGAATTTATTCAGAAGTTTAATGAATTGAGACAAAATTTCTCTACACATAATGAAATTTATACTGATGGTTCAAAAGACAAAAATAAAGTTGCTTCCGCTGCTGTCCATGGAAATGATACTTTTTCAGTACGTTTACCGGACAATAGTTCAATTTTCACTGCAGAAGCGAAAGCTCTTCAATTAGCAATGAATTTTATAAAGCTTTCAGAACACAAGAAACATGTTATATATTCTGATTCTCTTTCCTGCCTTCAAGCGATCAAAAATTGTAAAATTGACCATCCTTATGTTTATAACATTTTGAAAGAATATTCATTCCTGAAAAGTCAAGGACATAACATTATTTTTTGTTGGATTCCAAGCCATATTGGCATACGTGGTAACACGAAAGTTGATACTGCCGCAAAACAGGCATTACAGTTGCCAATTACAAATTATCGAATCCCTTACTCAGATCTTAAATCTTTAATACGAGAATATGTTATACAGTTGTGGCAAACGGATTTGAATGGAAAAGTAGAAAACAAACTACATGATATAAATCCTATTGTTAACAAAACGACGAATACTAATCTTAAACGTCGAGATGAAGTCGTTATTACTAAATGTAGAATAGGACATTCGCGGATGACACACTCGTTCCTTCTTCAAAGAGAGGATCCACCCGAGTGTGTTTTCTGCCAATGTCCTTTAACAGTTAAGCATATTTTGTTGGAATGTGGAGATACTGCTCTAATTAGATTAAATTATTTTGATACCCGATCTATGAAAGATCTTTTTACAAATGTGAATCTTAATACAATATTGGGATTTCTTCGTGAAACTGGTTTTTATCAAATGTTTTGAGTTGATTGTGCGAAATTATAATTATATCAGGATGATTTTATAAACACAGTGATAGTGATATTTGAGTGATATATTTTTAACATGTTTGCAAATAAGTTTTTGTTTTAGATATATTTCTATGTCCGTCGGATGGGACGTTAAATGGTGCCCCGTGTCAAGGATCACAACCCCCTTGGCACGCAAAAGATCGTTTCCCTGATTTTCGAACAAGAGCAGGCTCATTGGGGGCCGTCAGGGAAACTGCAACACTCTAAACTAAACACTTTACAGTCGGTTAACCGCCGTAAAATGGCTGAAATACTGCCAAACCAACGTGAAACTCTAAATAATCAATCAAATATATTTCTACTTTTATATCACGCCTTTTCATTTATATAGAGTAAGCCGCAGGATAGCTGAAAAATTGCTCAAGCGGCTATAAACAATAAATAATCAATCAATCAATATGACTTTTGAGCAGGGAGAGATCTTTATCGTGTCACACCTGCTGGGAACGGGGCTTCGGTTTTTGCGGTCTCACCCGAAGGACCGCCCCATTTAGTTGCCTCTTGCGACAAGCAAGAGGCACTTAGAACCTACTCTAACTCGGATCCACACAGGATGTTTGTTTTAGATGACTGGCTGCATTGTCTATATAGATATAATAAAATGCCTATTTACTTTCGGATTTCTTAATCCCGTGGGGATCCGGGTTAGAATAAGTCCTCAGTACACCTTGCTTGTCTTAAGAAGCTACTAAATGGGACGGTTCTTTAAATGAGACCGTAAAAACCGAGGCCTCTTGTCACAGCAGGTGTGGAACAATAAAGATCCCTCCCTGCTCAAAAGTCATAAGCGCCGAGCATCGACCTTAATTTTGCACCGCTTCACCGAAAATGGTCACGTTTCCTTATGAGTGTAAAATTTTTGAGCGAAAACGTTGAACAATATACAACCAACCAACCGGATTTCTTACGCTGTTGTGGGCTTCCATAGATATTTCTCAAGTACTTAATCTCGTATGTCTTTGGCCGTGACAATTTGTTATGCAGGAGATAATCGATTTGGTAAGACGATTATTTTTTTCATGATTGTTCAGGTTTTAATTGCGCAAATACTTGTGTGTTTATGTATTTGAGTGAGGGGTGAGAAGAGATTTTTTCTCGGTCTAGCTTGAATTTTCTTTTTATATACCTTAAAATATCTTTTTGACATGCACAATTATAGATTAATCTATTGAAGGCCTCATATAAAAATTAAATCTTGCAAACTGCATAGAAATAAATCAATTTTAATTTTGTTGCACGATAACAGTATGTTTGAAGTAAGGAACCAGACTTACGTTTTCGGGGGTTTTTTATTTATTTATTTTTTTTAAGTTTTTTTTTTTTTTTTTTTTTTGGTTTTTTTTAAACGCTTTACTTTTAAGATTTGTCAAAAAGTATCCCCTCATTCTGAAGATGCTTTCTACGGACCCTTAAGTGAAATCGGCAATCATAAACAAATTTAACAATATGAAATAGTTTGAAAACAATCCATGTATTGGAATTAAACATCTCACAAACTTGATCTGCGTTCTTTGGGAATATTAGGATCGTTATCTATGAAGATAATCTTCCTATTTACTATGAACAATAGTGCTAATTAATAAACTGGGACCCGTGGAGATCCGGGTTGTTAGAATAGATCCTCAGCACCCCTGGCGTGTCGTAAGAGGCGACTAAATGGGGCGGTCCTTCGGATGAGACCGCAAAAACCGAGGCCCCGTGTTGCAGCAGGTGTGACACGTTAAAGATCCCTCCCTGCTCAAAGGCCATAAGTGCCGAGCATAGGCCTAAATTTTGCAGACGTCACATAATATATATTCAATCAATCAATCAATAAACCGCTTGGGTTGGTTACCATGTAGGTGCATAGAGGTATTCTAATACATTTATGATAGTAATTTAAACACCAGTACCACATGAAGGATTACAAACAATATGACAATTCAAGGGCATTGTGTCATTATAGCAGTTGCACGGAATTATATTTGCACACTGATCAAATATTTGGTATTCTTTTTAAAAGTAGTGGGTCAAAGATTAACAGATCTAGTCTGTCACCCGAGTATTTGTTAAAGGTGTCGCAAGCCCAGATCATAATTATCTAAGTTTGCATTTAAATATTCAGTAGCTGCATAAAACAAGATATTTTACTGAATCACTATATAGAATCTACTGGCCTCACCCTGGAATCTGAATCACTACCGGTGGCGCAGAAATTTCGCAAATTTAAAAAAGAACTTTATGTATATTATCTACTTATGATAATCTCCCATTTTTAGTTTTATACGCCCGTCGTTAGACAGGACCTATTTTGTTATGTCACAGTCCGTCCGTCTGGTTGGCTGTCCTTTTGAGGTAACGTTTTTCGGACCTTTTTTCGTAAAGGATATATATACAGCTTTGAATTTTGATCACAGTTTCTCCCTCAAGAAGCGTACAAGTGAGTTTGCATTTCAGCTGTATTGGTACGCCTTTTCAGGACTAATATTAGATAAAACAGATTTCCGGATTTTTATTTTCGTTGTGGATAAAGATACTGCCCTGAAATTTAGTCACAAGCTTCCTCTCGGAAGAATACAAGTTCAGCTGGATTGGTTCGTCCGTGACTTCCTTTAGGGCAAATAATAGGTCAAAGGGTTTCGGACTGTTTTCATTACGGATACAGATATTGCCCTGACATTTAGTCACAACCTTCATCTCGAAAAAATACAAGTTCATTTTGCATTTCAGCTGGATTGATCTGTCCGTGTGTCTGCCCAAGGTCATGTTTTCCAGACTTTTTCCGTAACGGGTGCGTGTACAGCGTTGATATTTTGTCAAAATTTATTCCTAAAGAAACGTAAGAGTGAGTTTGCATTTTAGCTGGATTGGTGGTACTTTGGGGCTAAATGTAGGTCAAACGGGTTTCAGGTACAGGTGTTGCCCTAACGTTTAGTCACAAACATCCTCTCGTAGGAATACAAGTTCAGTTCGCATTTCAGCTGCATTGGTGCACTATGACCTTCGATTAGGCTAAAAGTAGGTCAACAGTTTTCAGATTTTTTTTTTCGTTATGGATGTAGGTATTACCCTGAAATTTTGTCACAACTCCCCTCTCAAAGATACATAAACAGTTCGCATTCCAACTTAGTTGGTCTATTAAGACCTACTTTATGCCTACAAGAAGTCTCCTGGACTCTTCTCATCACAGATACAGATATTGCACTGACATTTTATCACAACCTCCCTCTCAGAGAAATGCATTTAGTTCACATGTCAGATGGATTGATGCACCATGACCTACTATAAGGCTTGTGTGTGATATTAATTCAGAGTGAATAACGTGTTTACAGGTTGAATGTCATTGTCTGACGGGCATATGCTGCTCCGTTTGCGATACTCTTGTTATAGGATTAGATAGAAAGGAATTTTTATGATTAAATACACTTTATGATTTATTATTATATTGCCTGGCCTAAAGCCTGACTCTGACTGAAGGGCAATAAATTTTACAAATTAACGGGTTTTTAATACATCATAACGAAGAATTCAGATGCTGCACTCGTTTTTTCCATAAATATTCATTTTACATTTGTCAGTAAAGTTGGTTTCCACTATATTTACTTTTTAAATAATCTCACTGGGGTTTTTTATATGCAAATATTTTCAAGCATGTAATTTGGGGAAAGTTGATAACATTCAAAACTAATTCAGCTGCATTAAAGTAATTATGTACACTTTAAAAAAAAATCAGACCATAAAGTTTTAAGGAAGATGTTATTTAAATATTTACACATAAGCATTATATACCAAATCTGGTCTCACAAGAACAGCTCGAATGATGCATCGAAAATTTGTTTAAAGGGAAAAAACAATTCGTTTAGCATGTCAATCCGATTTTCCTCTGTTACACACTGAAACAAAACCGCAAACGTAACACACTACCCCGCATATCAAAACAACTTTTATTTACATATATTTCTATAGTAATACTTAAAAATTTATATTTTTGCTGATAGAATCATGTAAGTGTAAGATAAATAGAGATATCTTCGTTAAACGGTAGAAGTAGTGAGAAAATACGAGAAAGGGTTCGTCAGCAATTTCTAGTTTCATTATTTTTAACAATAAATGGCACTATTCTATCTACATTCCTCTGCGAATTTATTGTATTTGCGATATTAATTCAGAGTGAATAACGTGTTTACAGGTTGAATGTCATTGTCTGACGGGCATATGCTGCTCAGTTTGCGATACTCTTGTTATAGGATTAGATAGAAAGGAATTTTTATGATTAAATACACTTTTCCTCTGCGAATTTATTGTATTTGCCGACAGATTATCATTTAAGATACATTCTAAGCATTTGGGGTACTGTGTTACTTTTTGATGCTTTATTAGGACTTTTCCTGTGCTAATTGTAGACACCCAAGGACATGTAATATCAAATCAAGGGAGACAACCAAATACCTAAAAAAAAAACCTCATTTGTTTATAAGAGGAAAAACTTTATAGTAAGTAATCAGGCCCAATATTAGAAATAACGTCCAAAAAAGGAACATACGCTATTTACCACCAAATTATTTCTGAGAGTGACCTTATCGTACCCACGTCCTTTCATGGCCAATCATCTGACTATTCCCTCAGTTTCCCATGTGACAGTTTGCATCGGAGATGATAACATCTGAATTCTCCTAACATTGTTTCCAATTTCGCAGTTACTTCCTGCAGGCAGTAACAGTGTGGATTCTGTATCTATTTTTCAGCTTCTTCGATCTCGGTATTTTGATGTATGACCACCTCTTCCTCAGAGGGCTCTATCACCCAAAATTAGTTGGTTACACTGCCACTTGATTTCAACTAATGAGACATCCATAATCGAGGGATGTCACTCTGAAAATGTTTCCAAAGGTTCTAATATATAATCTTGAGGTTTATTACTGCAGTCCTCATCATCTTTCTCCATAAATACGTTAATGATCACTTCTGATCGTGTGGGAATCTGATAAAGATCTGCCACACAAACTTTCCTTAGTTTGCTGGGTTGATGGTTCTGGATACATGGGATGGTACAACCACTCAACAAGATAATGCCTTCACTAAGCTTGATATCTGCAGGTCTCCCTGGACCTTTCATTAATATATCTAAACCCAATAAAGCTTTTTCTTCAATCTCAGCAACTACAATCTCCTCTTCAAATTTCAAATCGCCTAACAGAATCTGAAACGTGGCTTTCCCCATCTCTCTCTCAGAGGTTGGCCATATACACTGGTTAACATGCAAAACTTCTCCAAGTGTGGTCGTACATCTTCAGGGATCTTTCGATAGGCTCGGTCCGAATGATTCCCGTGTCGTTTGTAAACATGACCTTCATGCCTTGGATCTTCCCTTTTATGTAGATACCCTCACTCTTTACAAGTTGTCTTGCAATTTGGGTGATTTGGTGGTAACAAAAGGCATTTTCTTCCGTCGGTTGGATTGTCTAATGTGATTCCTTCTAACCTATACCTGCTCCCTCTCTGTGGGTCACTCCCTGGTGAATCGTCTGGTTTGACGATGAGTGGATCAAAACTGGAGATGATCTTTGTGAGAGAGCTGTTTCCTCCCCACTTAGTAGAATACTGTTGGATGATTTTTGGTGGCTGTTGAACAACGTTGTAAAGTCCTATTGGAATCTTTCCTCACCCCGACGAATTTCTTGCAAGAATTTGTTTGGACAATTGTCTTCCGCATCGTTGAAACGATGTTTAGTTGGAGTTTCAGGTTCTGTTGGATTTGGGTTTAGCAGATTTCCCATTCCAAAGTGTGCTGCTGGACTTGATCTCATAGTAAGTGGTTCTGCTTCCTCTATGACTACCGTGGGGATCCGGGTTAGAATAGATTCTCAATACCCCTTGCTTGTCGTAAGAGGAGACTAAATGGTGCGCGTTCCTTCGGATGAGACCACAAAAACCGAGGTCCCGTGTCACAGCAGGTGTGGCACAATAAAGATTCCTCCCTGCTCAAAGGCCCTCAGCGCCGAGCATAGACCTAAATTTTGCAGTCCTTCACCGGCAATGGTGACGTTTCCATATGCGTGAAAAATTCTCGAGCTGAACGTTAACCAATATATAATCAATCAATCAACACTATGGTTGCAATAGGCTACTCCCTAAAAGAATTTCAGCTCCGACATGTCGAGTCTCTGGCCTGTCAGGATCTTGTATTTCACCTTCCTCAGATGAGTCAATTCCATCAGCCGTGGTTTCATAATCTGTCAGAATTCTATGAGGTCTCTCATCATCTCTAAATTGGTCTGGCTCACCGACTCCCTTGGTTTTTTTTTTAGATATTTGTCTCTTCTTCACCATTTTGATTATTTATTTCCGTCTCACTAAATTTGTAGTACCAACATACCTCTGTTGGGAATTCAAACACTAATCGAATCACTTGATTTGTGGTACCAACACACCTCGGTTGGAGTTACAAATCCTAACGGCGACGCCAAGAAAAATAAAAATGAGTGTGTGACGGAACGCACCCTCGCCTGTGGGCGGGACATCTCTCTCTCTCTCTCTCTCTCTCTCTCTCTCTCTCTCTCTCTCTCTCTCTCTCTCTCTCTCTCTCTCTCTCTCTCCACGAAAAGAGGAGGTGGCCACCACTGATCTCTATGCATCTACCCCCTCTTCTCTCTCTTAAACCCAGTCACTGGCTGTACACTCAAACAATGCTGACAATGACCAAGATCCCACAGAAATCACCAAATTCATACATTTCTCCATAATCTTTCTCAACTTGGAGATTAACTGAATTTCCCGCACTTTTTGTGGGAATTTCAAACCAGAAATTAGCTGTAATCTCAAAGATAACAAATGTTAACAATGAAGTCTTAGTTCAGTCTCAGTCACTAGTCAACTCTTTCAATAACTATTATGTTGGAATGTAAAAATTTCCTTATATCCTATTTAGAAAACCTTCTTCCAGTCCTTCTGGAGGAAAGCTAAAACTGATAAACCTCTAATGACTTCCTAACTTCATTTCTAAAGATTTCCAACTATAAAATTGCAGAATAATTTCTATGTCTGAATTCACTGAAAATGATCAAACTACAAGTCCAAAACTCTCATAACAAAAGTAAATAATGCAAAGGCTCATTAGACACAATTTCTAATGAAATTGCAATTATTCACAAGCTTCGACATTGCAAGAGATTAGTTTCCAACAGAAATTTACTTCCTCAGTAAACAATTGTGGAAAATGAACAAAATTCCAAATAAATTCTTGAAACTAATCCAAAGTTCCTAAAACTATGTGAGAAATAATCCTAACTCTTCAAAGAACTAAAATTAAAACTGGTTACTCAAGTCAAAATACTCAATCTATCATAACGTCTAAGTTTATGCTAACAAAACACACCTTCCATAAGTAAATCTCGAGCAGAAGAGAGCGAGCGTCTCAATATCTCTCTCTTTTATACAAAAAGATTACGTAACGGTTGGAAAATGTAGCAAAACATTTCTTATGCGGTTTCTTGACTTCTGAAACCATACAAAACTCTAATAAATGCCCATTCAATCAAATCTATGAATAAATGTCAAAAACAAATACACCTTTAAACAGAATAAATGAAATTACAATAAATAATGCAATAGACTCAAATATTATCCAAACTAAAGTAACTTTTCTGATCGGGCTCAACATTCTAAATAAACAACCAACAAATCTGTCAATGATCTACAAGTCTGAGAACTGGATTCAAAATGTCAATAATTAATTGGAAACAAGTAAAACTGCAAGTAAGCAAGATTAATGATATGGAACTAGGGTTTATCTCCTATGGAATGTCAATCAAAGATCCCAAGGACGAAAAGTGACCTCAAAATATACAGCAACTTATCAGCTGATTCCAACACAAATATAAAACATGCGTATAAACTGTCATACCACTCCTACATCATTTACCGCTATCAGAATCGTCTTTAAATCAATTAGAATAAATGATGAAGCACATTTTTGGAATGTCAAATGTCTAACACCTAATTACATACAAACTGTTGATAATAGATATATACTACAAAGTTCAACAACGTCTCCATATTAGTGAAAGATTCTCGAGCGGAACGTTAAACAATATCTAATCAATCAATCAAACTTCAACAACTCTGCATAAAATAACACCTGTCAGGTCCCTGGTACGTTACAGTGTCTTTTCCTCTCCAAAGTAGAGGAATAGAATTGACGACAATGGCAAAATAAATAAATAAAAAATAAAATGACCATTTGTTTCAAATATTCGGCTTCACTTCAACTAAAGCTAGTGGCTTCTCATCATTATTACAAAATTCCGAATGGGAGTAAAACATACAATTGAAAAATATTTAAATCAGACTTCTTAGAACCGCGCCAAATTCTCTGCGTGTTTCATTTTCTTTCCGACTCAGTGACATGCAATGTGCGGAAATATTGGGCATCAAGAATTTGGTCTACAGATCCACCGTTTTTAAAACATGAGCGTATGTCTCTTTCTTTTTATCATACTACAATTAACCAGATTTAACATTAACATCCCCGTATCAGAGTCTTTTGGCTAATTTCAGAGAAATGAATGACGACATTTAGTATAACCTCGGTGGTCTCTTCCCGGGTACATTGTATCTGGGTTCTCTCCTCCACCAAAAAAACTGGACGCCATCAGATAACTGAAAAATTGTTGAGTATGGCGGAAAACAATAAACAATCAATCAATCATATTCATATTCGTACACTTACAGTAAATAAAATACTAGGGCGAGTCAATAATTAATCACCGGTCGTGGTAGCTCAGTGGTAGAGCGTTCTCTTCGTAACCGGGGGGTTGTGAGTTCGAGCCCCGCTCGTGCCATGGCCGCGTCAAACCTAAGACGTTGATATAGGTAGTGATTGCTCCTTCGCATTCATAAGTGAAAATCACGGATATTTCGGATAAGACCTTAAAAACGAAGGTCCTGTATCGCGCAGGCCTTTGCGCGTTACCCTCACTGTTAAGGCCCTGAGTGCTAACCATAGGTCTAAATTTGTGGTACTACAACTGGTGACGTCTCAGTATGAGTAAAAACTTCTCGACGAGACTTAAAACAAACAAATAAAACTATAAGTAACCAGCCTAACTTATTTCCTCCTCTTCTTTTTCGATGTAATTGCCCTCAAGTGTGATGCACATAGACCACCGGTGTTTAAGTGCCATCAGCCCAGAACTGAAAAAGCCAGGGTCTTTTTCATTGACCCACTCCTCAACTGCCGTCACGGCTTCTTCGTCAGACCGGAAATTACGTCCACGGATATCCTTTATCAAGTTTGGAAATAGGAAGAAGTCGTTAGGATCTAACTCAAGCGAATAATCAGGATGTGGTATTAATTCATACCCGTTTCGCTCTACAGCATCCATTGAGAGCATCCACGGAGTTTATTTACCTTGGCGTTTTTCACGGATGGCGGTTCTCAGCTGATCTAGCAAATCTGCGTAGTACACTCCAGTTATTGTACTTCTCTTGGGTAAAAAGTCCAACATAAGAACACCTTTTATGTCCCAAAATACTGTGGCCAACACCTTGCCAGTAGATGGTTGCGTCTTGAATTTCTTTGGTCTCGGAGACACCGGCCTTACCCACTGACGACTCTGAGCTTTATTCTCTGGCTCATAATAATGAAAGTCTCATCTACAGTCACCAGATGCAAAAGAAAATCATCTTTAGACATAATCCGCTTCAACAAGGCGCTGCATACTGGTTGCCATTTGCTCATCGCTAAGGCATTTGGAGACCCAACGGGCTGTTAGTTTCCACATACCTAAGCGATTATGTAAGACTGTTGAAACGCTACCATGTAAATGCCTAATGACTGCGCTATTTCTCCCATCTGAATTCGCCTATCAGAGTATACAAGATCCCGAACTTTGTTACACATTTCTTCGTCGGTTGAATCCAGTGGGCGTCCAGACCTGACTTCATCTTCTAAAGACGTTCTACCGTGTTTGAATTCCCCTACCCAGAATTTAACCTGAGCATAAGATGGTGCAGAAGACCCATAAACATCGGCTAATTCGCTGTGTAATTCCTTGCCTGTTCTACCTTTTAAATACACTGAGTCAAAAAAGAAACTTCACATTCTCTTGTCAAGGCACTTAAAACGAACAAGAGATAATAGGATGGTGCCAGTGATTTTATTTCATTGCTGAGATGTGTGTGATGTAATCAATACACTGACAGTGCCACAGATCTGTTCAGTTAGGCTACACGCCGTTCCAAAACATTTGTACACAGAATGTCAAGTCACAAGAATGAAACGTCGAAATGTCTCAGTTCAATATTGAGTATGTCCGCCTTGCGCATTCACCACAGCCATGCACCGTCTCCTCATCGACTGCCTGATGTTTGTGAACACATGGTTGGGGATTCGGCGCCATTGATCTTGCAAGGCAGCGCCAAGTTCCTGCAAATTCTGCGGTTGGTTCCTAAGTTCACGAAGCCCTCTCCCTAGTGCATCCCAAACGTGCTCGATGGGATTAATGTCAGGGGACCTCGATGGCCAGTCCATGACGTTGATGCCAGCATTTTGAAGGAAATTTCGTGTCAACAACGCGGTGTGCGGCTGTACATTATCATGCTGGAACTGTAGACCTGGACCATGAGCCGCCATGAAGGGAATGAGTTCAGGGGTGAGTACCTGATCGCGATAAGCAGCAGCTGTGAGGTTTCCATGGATGACCAGAAGTCTGGAACGGTTGTTCCCACAGAAAGCACCCCATGCCATGCAACTTCCGCCCCCGAATCTGTCCACTTCCTGCACACAACACTGGGCATACCGTTCATTGGGTCGTCTCCAGACTCTTAGCCTGCCGTCCGAAAATCTGAGAGTAAACCGCGATTCATCACTAAAGATGACTCGATTCCAGTCTCTCTGGGTCCATCGGAAGTGACGTTGGGCCCACAGCAGACGCTGACGTCGTTGAAATGGCGTCAAAATTGGCCCACGAGACGGACGTCGAGCATGGAGATTGGCAGACCGCAACCGATTCGGATGGTCTGTGCGGACAGCCGACCTTGGAACATCTCAGCTCTGGTTCGTGCAGCCGGCAGAAATCGGTTACGAAGGTGACGTAGGACGATGTTCCGGTCTTCAACTCGTGACGTTACACGTGGACGACCCGACCTTGGGCGATCAGCAGTGGTGCCAGTTTGTTGTAGACGATGTCGCAAGTCATACACAGTACGACGGCTGCATCGCATTGCTGTTGCGATGTCAATAACTGATCGCCCCGCTTGCAACATGCCAACGGCACGTTCACGTTGCACATTTGACAATCGCGGCATTTCGAGTACTGTTACAAATGTGGCTTAAAAGTGTTTTTTTAATGTTTGAGGCCATGGCAAACATGTGCAAATGAATCCAACTTCGATGTGGAGTTCACAACATTGAATGCACGTGCAAAACCTGATTTGGCACGAAAGGCATTTACACAAGAAATGGATGGCTATGAGTGGGTTTGGCTAACGGTTTTCCAGAGTCGACAGATAGGGATCCCATGTTGGCTACACAGGTGTATCATCAGGGGGAAAGTATTCAATAGTTTACAAAATTAATTTTGTGAAGTTTCTTTTTTGACTCAGTGTACAAGTACCTAATTACAGCACGGTACTCAAATTTAGATGAAAAGCACGCCTTTGCATCACTAGCCATGTTTAACATTCAATATCTTATTAAAGAATATGTAAAGCATGTATTGAAACAAGGCATTACAATCGTGACCGTCTCGGTAAATCGGAAATGGTATAGGCTGGTTACTTATTGACTCGCCCTTCTATGTTAAAACAATTCACTTGAGGTTGGATAGAAACAAATTTCTCCCACTATTAGTAACTTAGTGGAAGTCTATGTCTTGTTAGAAATAAAACAGCCCAGGCCCAGACTGAACTGACCAGTCCAACACACACACACACACACACACACACATTATAAAAACAGACCTGTTCTTTCCAAACCTCAGCCAACGAAATATTAAATGTATTGGACACTTTTAACAGGTCATTGACCTTTAAGGTATTGGAATATGCTCATGGAAATCAGTAACTGTGCACTTCAGTAAGATGAAATGATCACCCTTACAAATGAAGCAATGAAATGCTGTAACAGTTGTGTTATTGTCTTGGTGGATACTGTATCGGATGACATCCGATGAATTTGCACGAAAATTTTGACATTTTGCTATATTCTCAACTTACTTGTTGCAGTAACGTTTCTGGGTTTATTGCTATCAACAAAATAGATTTCTTATTTAGCTTTTAGGAACTCTCAAAACACAATTTTGACTAATAGTGATGACCCACAGTAATACAGTAAGATGTCGTACGCCATTGACATAATGAAAGCTGACACAGCCAATATCAGTGCGACATATGAGTTTGAAGTACATCAAAGTACCGCGAGATCAGTTTGGAGGCGCGACTGTCAATGTATAAACACGCAAGACCGTCAGTGTTGTGAAAGGTGTGAGATTGCAGGTACATAACATTAGCTCGCAATTCCCAATTATCTGCTCCATACTGTTGCTAGACATCGTATGGCAGGACTGGATGATATACTATTTTTAAAAAAAGTAGGGGATATTGGATTTACAAGGACAATGAAATGCAGATCATGAGGTCAAGAAGGAAAAAAATGACAGAAAAACGTTAAGGAAACATTTGTCAATTTATTCGAAACCCTGTGTACAGTCAGAAAAGGACAGATTCTCCAGAATAAGGGACGATACCAACACAGAGTCACACAGCGAATTTACCACCATTGTGAGACAGAGTCAGAAGCGGGAAAAACCCCTCGGTTGGCAAGACAAGCTCGGATTCCGCGTGACATACTCCTAACGAGACATCCCAGGTTATTTTGGGGAAGGTTATTCCATTCCAATGCTGCAGCAAGTTCTTGGACATTGGCAGGAGGTTGTTGAAGTTGGCGTAGCCGCTGTCCAAGCATGCCCCAGACATGCTCGATGAGGGAAAGGTCCAGACTAAGTGCGGGCCATGGTAATGTGGTGATATTCTGTTGTTGGAGATAATCTGTAACGATCCTGGCCCTATGACACCTGCAATTGTCATCTTGAAAAATGAAACGGCGGCAATACGACGTGGAGACGGCACAACATGGGATGCCAAGATGTTGTCCCGGTAGTATGCCAAGAGCATATAAGCTCTCATCTTGTGATAGAAGGCGCATGACCTCTGTTTAATTAACGACTTCAACAACTGATAATATGATGCTTTCTCTTCAAAATCTTCCTTTAGAGTGGCTCTAACCTTCGGCGTGGCATACTCCTAATGGCACGTTAAAAATCCCTCACTGCTACGGCCCTGAGCGCTAAGCATAGGTCAAAATTTGTAGTACTTCACCTACAGCTGGTGATGTCTCAATATGAATGAAAAATATTCGACGGGACGTAAAACAAATAATAAACAAACAAACAATCTTACAGAGACGTCCCAGGTCATTTTGGGGAAGATTATTCCATTCCCGTTGCAATGCTGCAGCAAGTTCTTGGACATTGGCAGGAGGTTGTGGAAGTTGGCGTAGCCGCTGTCCAAGCATGCCCCAGACATGCTCGATGAGGGAAAGGTCCGGACTAAGTGCGGGCCATGGTAATGTGGCGATATTCTGTTGTTGGAGATAATCTGTAACGATCCTGGCTCTATGACACCTGCAATTGTCATCTTGAAAAATAAAACGGCGGCCATAACGACGTGCAGACGGCACAACATGGGATGCCAAGATGTTGTCCCGGTAGTACTGCCCTATGACACTTCCAGCAACAACATGCAAGTCTGTTCTGTCGGCAATAGTGATGCCTCCCCACACCATTACAGATCCACCCCCATACCGATCATGTCTAATGACGTTAACGTCATGGAAATGTTCGTTACGTCAGCGCCAGACCCTCCTGCGTCTGTCCAGGAAGTCCACTGAAAGTAAGGGAAGGGAGGGGGCAAAAACGTTTCACAAAATTAATAGCGTGTATGACCCACTTGAACCGATGCATTGTTCACACTTAACCACGCATTTAACGAATCAGGTTATGTAGAAATGCCTGGGGAATGTTCCGCTATATGCGCAATAGAGAACGACGCAAGGCGTCCAACGTAGCAGGGGAATTAACTCTTGACGTAGACGTCGTTCCATTTCATCATGTTCGATAGGCGATAAATCCGATGACATCACAGGCTAAGGTAGCACATTCACGTTTTGCTGCTATACATCCAACTGCCAACATTTTATAGACAAAATGACGGACGTCAATGTCCAAATGTCAACGATTTTCGGTGGCAATAAAATTACGAAGACAACAAATCTTTACTCAGTATTTAGCTTTATATCCTTTGATCTGATTATTTTCAACATTCGGAAAGGTAGGGATTGGTAGAGGTTCCGTATGAAAGTAACAGGTATGTTAATCTAGATGCCATGCCTATTCCTCTCTAAATCAATGATGTTGTTGATATTGGAAAGTCTGCGTCTAAGTTTATTTTTCAACAGAATCCAAACATTTTCAATTATATTTGCATCGGAAGACTGTGCTGGTCAAAACATACTTGAGATTCTGTTTATTTGTTTATAATCTTGTACAATTAGGGCACAGTGAACCGGGACATTGTCAGCTAGAAATATGTAATCATTGTTAGGAAATTGTTTTACTACAACCTGCCACAATTGTTCTTCAGGGATATCAATACACTTGTTGCCATTAACTACTGTTAGTGTGCCAACTCCATTCCAGGTAATGCATCCCCACAACATTAAACTTATGACTGTTTTCGGTGGTGCGCCAAGGCTGATGCACGCTAGTAACCATTCTTCTGCCTTTCTCCAAATATAAACTCTCGATTGTTTTGTCCCAAAACAATTTTAAATTCACCAGTAAAGATCACTTTTGACCAGTTAATAATCCGTCGTCGTTTTTCTCTTTTGCCCATGCGTTGTTCCCGAATCCTGATTTTCTTCCTGCATACACGTCAATGGTACTTATTTTTTGACAGATAGTAATGATCTTTCAGATACAAGAATTTGCCTACCTTGATTAAATTGCCCTGTAGTATCATTTGATGGAGTGGTACGGTTAGATTTTACAAGCCGCAATAATTGGCGCTTGTTTCTAATGTCCAATTTTGGGGCGTCCCGATTTTTTTAGCATTTTCCGCATTTCCTTGAATTTCACACCATTTTACGACTGCATACACAGTTTAATGTTTAAGTACGGTTCCATGCAAAAATCAGGCAAAATCGCATTTTCGTGGTAAGTCCATATGTTCACGAAATGATCCCAGTTTTTACACACTAAGTCACCGTAATATGTTTACCATATGTACAAAGTTGTTTTGATTTATTTTGCCTTGTTACGAAAATATGGACAGATATTTATGAACACCGAGAGATTCACACTTAGTGTCAATCTATACAAAACACTACTTGAATTACCTTTGAAATCTAAAACGAGGAAAGGGAGGGATTAATATAAGTCTTTTGAATTGTTTCCCAGTCTTTGTTAATACAAATTGATTAGACATGTATTTGTTACAAAGAATAAAATATTGTTAAAACTAAAAATAGGAAAACGGATATGAAAATATGTCATTATATTACGTTAAACAAATGAAAAAGGCGTGTTATGAAATAAATAATTGTTGTTTTTTTTTGTTTTGTTTTGTTTTTTGTTTGTTTTTTTTTTTGCTTTTTGGGGGTTTTTTTGTTTGTTTTTTTTTTTTTGTTTGTTTGTTTTTTTGAAAGTTTTAATGTAACGATATAAACCTAGCTGAATATTTCGATTTTATACAATTTCGGTTGTCGTTCTTGAATTTCATTAGATGATCGTTGTCAAGCACGCTTAGTGCGCGGAATGTAGCAGATCCAAAAGCAGAGTGCGATTTAAGGTACCACACCGGTAATTATTTTCACTATATATTACTATAGAGGGGAAAAAAATCATTAAAAATCAGTTTACAAAATTGATGCCAAATAACGCACTCTGAAATGTTCTATGTTACCTCTCTCGTCTGCTGACACCAGAAAAGACACCCTACACGGCATTTTCGAAATGATTTTACCCGCAAACAAGATTACTCTCAAATCCACGGATTTTTCACATGTGTGTAAACAGACCGAGTGCTCCTCAGGAAGAAGCCTCAGCTACCAACATCAAATAGTTCCACTGTAAACAACTGATTATTTCTACAAATTACACAAAATTTCCTAATCAGGGGTACAAAAAATAAGAGAAAAGAAGAAGGGGGAAGGGGAAATGAGAAAAATCACGCATGAAAAAAAATTATTCTTTTAAATATACGGAACTACAATTGACTAAGTTCATTTTGATTGGACAATTACCGGTGTGATACCTTTACCTTCGAGCCTTATCTTAAGGAAATGAACTCAGTTACCCTCGGGGAGTGTCACTGACGTGCATCTGGCGTCACTGAAGATAGAAGCATACAGACCGGGCCGTGTGTGGAGCAGCCGACAACGATGATTGAGCAACAGACCATACGTATGTCATGCCATTGAGTCGGCACTGTGCGGTAATTTTGAATACAATTATTTACATATTAAGACAAAACTCGCTATATTTATAATTACTATACAACATGAAAAAATCAAACAAGTTATAACGTATGTTGTTTTAGTCAACTACCCCCCCCCCCCTTTTTTTTTTATTTAACTTATGGCATAACCATTATAAATCTAACATTGTCCGCTTCCTGTCCCAGAAAAAAAACGTAGATTAGGCCTAACTGAGGATTTCACCTCACAGGAGAGAAGGTATTACATGCCATTTTTAGTATAATGACTTGGTGTGGTGTGTAATGGTCTGAAACATGGATAGCTTTGTGAACAGCCTGACTCTCGCACTAAAGGTCAAGAGTACAATCCACCCTGGGTTTTTTATTTTTTTATGCAACATAACTCCGTAAAATACACGTTATACGGTACTACAAATGAAGATAACCTAAACTTGTATCTAATATACATTTTTTTAAAAATAGATTTATTGTATTGATACAACAATCTATAAAATAAATCTGTTGTTTAGCATTACATTAGATAACAATCATGTCAATCTTCTTACCACATATAGATGTAAGATTGTCAAAGTGTGTTTACACTCTCAAGAGCAACAAAGGTATCTTGTGCACACCCTGCACGTAAAGCATTCATTGATAGTGTTATTATATAATACAAGGTTACATAAAGGAAACAATCTAATATGTGAACGTTCACACAACCATTTAATTACGCACCACTATCCTCTCCCCCTTTAAGAACAAAGGAAAGTATTGTTTAATTTGTGTGTGAAATAAAACTATCTAGTAGATCGTGTATTTTATGCATATGTAGTTCGTTACATTGTATAAATTGTATCTTGGCATGTTGAAAATCATTAGAAAAAGGTGATTTACCATGATCACAGGAACTAGTGGGTTTTTTCCCCCACTTTCACTGGACGTGTCAATTGACTGTTTTGCATGGTTTTATCCGAGATAAGTACTTCAGGTAAGTGACAAAACTTACGTAATAAGACCGTAAAGTGAAATAAAGCATTATAATTCCTGTATTTTTTGCCCCTGACAACAATTAGATGGTATATTCGCAAAAACTTACATTTAGACTTACACTTCGTATTCAGGTGTGTAAAAATTGATTTTCCACGAAGTTGAAAAGAAGTTATTCTCCAAGTATTAGTGCATGTGTTTTAGTAATAGCGAATTGTATACAATAGATATGGTCTTTACATTTATGGCAATTCACCTACAGCTGTACATATGATGACGTCTTGCTATGACTGGGGAAAATTCAATCTCGGAGGAACGTAATTCAAACAAATGCGACTGATTAAAAGGGGCAACTAATCTTCTTTAGTTTTGAAAAAAAAATTGTAAAAGTTCATATCTGATTAATTATTGCTCAAAAAATGGCGAGTATGGACTCGATTTACACGACTTATAATTCGGTACATGGTAAGTGAGTAGGGCTTAAAACTCGAAGCATAATGAGTGTGTATGAAAGGTAGAACACCTTTCAAACTCTTGTCTCCAACCCTGTTGTACTGTACTGGAGTGTTACTAAAACGCGAAACGGAACGGAAAGCGGAACAGAAATTATGTATGCAATAATATTATGAGGAAGTCGAATTTTGTAAAATCAAATGGCTTGTTATGAACAAGGGAAGCAGAAACTACAGAGAGAACGGTAAGTCATGCTCAAAGTCCAATGGTTCGTATATTTCATACAAATTAGTAGAAAAACATTTTAGAATCATTATGATTTATTATGAAAAATATTAAGCAAACGTTGTGAGTCCCCCCCCCCATTTCCCAGCTTTGTCATTTTCTGATCCCCTTCTCCCCCATCGATTGTGATGTTGTTGAAAAAAAATAAAACATACTGAAAAAGACTTGAAGTAATAAGGAAACGATTTTATACTATTCAAAAAAACAGTAGGGACATTGGATTTTGTAATTGAAATGTTCACATATGTAAAGGGATACGAAACCATGTTGTATAGTTCCTTAACGAGGAAGCTTTTCCATACACATCAATCACACTCTCACGATCTACACGGGATGCTACTTATGATCAAGGGTGTTGTGCCACAAATTTGCATGCCTCTGAATTGGAAGGTTAGAGCCACTCTAAAGGAAGATTTTGAAGAGAAAGCATCATATTATCAGTTGTTGAAGTCGTTAATTAAACAGAGGTCATGCGCCTTCTATCACAAGATGAGAGCTTATATGCTCTTGGCATACTACCGGGACAACATCTTGGCATCCCATGTTGTGCCGTCTCCACGTCGTATTGCCGCCGTTTCATTTTTCAAGATGACAATTGCAGGTGTCATAGGGCCAGGATCGTTACAGATTATCTCCAACAACAGAATATCACCACATTACCATGGCCCGCGCTTAGTCTGGACCTTTCCCTCATCGAGCATGTCTGGGGCATGCTTGGACAGCGGCTACGCCAACTTCAACAACCTCCTGCCAATGTCCAAGAACTTGCTGCAGCATTGGAATGGAATAACCTTCCCCAAAATAACCTGGGATGTCTCGTTAGGAGTATGTCACGCGGAATCCGAGCTTGTCTTGCCAACCGAGGGGGTTTTCCCGCTTCTGACTCTGTCTCACAATGGTGGTAAATTCGCTGTGTGACTCTGTGTTGGTATCGTCCCTTATTCTGGAGAATCTGTCCTTTTCTGACTGTACACAGGGTTTCGAATAAATTGACAAATGTTTCCTTAATGTTTTTTCGTCATTCTGTCCTTCCTGACCTCATGATCTGCATATCATTGTCCTTGTAAATCCAATATCCCCTACTTTTTTCAATAGTATATAACCCTAACCAATGAATAAAAGGTTTTCAACAACCCCCAACCCCCCGAAAACAACACTGAAAAATATAAGATAATTTTCTCAAAAAAATCCCCCCAAACATAGCCTTTTTAAATTAAATTTGCTGTTAATGAATTTCAGAATGTTAAGATAACTTATCTTGAATTCGATTTTTGTTTTATCCCTGGTATATTGCAGATATATTATATGTATCATATAAATATCAAAGAGATCAAGTCCGGTCTCTATACAAAATTTGTTTCATTTTGGATCGATTTACGTCAAGAGAAAGGTTGTACCGGTCGCGGTACCTCATTGGTTAGAGCGTTCTCTTCGTAACCGGGCTTTGAGCCCCGCTCGTGCCATGGCCGCGTCAAACCTAAGACGTAAAAATAGGTAGTTTGGTAGTGATTGCTCCTTTGCCAAAAGCTCGGGATTTAAAAATGAGAATCACGGATCTTTCGGATTTGGCCTCGAAAACGGAGGTCCCGTGTCACGGTAGGCGTTAGCACGTTAAAGAACCCTCACTGCTACGGCCCTTTTGCAAGTGTTATTGGTCTATTTCAATAAAATGTTTAAACGTGTTAAGAAAGAATTAAACTGTTTGAGCTTTCGAATGTAGAAAAAAAATATACAAAATGATATCATACTGTTATTGACTGTCCGAGGACAACAGCCATTTTGTTTGACCCTTGAAAGGATGTATTATCCGAAACCTACGGCTTATGTCCGAGAACCCAGTCTACAACTGTTTTGTTGTACAACTTTGTTTTCTTTATGTTGAAATGTAAGTATATATATATATATATATATATATATATATATATATATATATAATGTATGTGTGAAACACCGATGGTACCAAAATAAAGATCTTGTCACAAGGAATACACTGTGAAATATGAATACCATTTTACCATCCATTCAAACGTTATGGCCAAGGTTAAAGTTTTTGCGGGCAAACAAACAGACGGACAGACCAAAAACTAAATGTTCCCGAATATATGATGAAATAATTATGCTGTTTTATCGTCATATTACACGTTTATTTATTGAATGAAAGAATAGATCCTCAGTGTTTTATTATATGATTGAATAATCAAATGACTACTACTTAAAAAAATTACACCTGTTCAGCCATTCTATATAATGCTAGATCTAGTTGAATGTAATTAAAGAATCTAGTTTTTGTTTATCATATTACTTAATAATATGAAACACCAAAACCAACAACCCCGTGGGGATCCGGGTTTTTAAAATAGATCCTCAGTACCCCTTGCTTGTCGTAAGAGGCGACTAAATGGGGCGGTCCTTCGGATGAGACCGCAAAAATCGAGGCCCCGTGTCACAGCAGGTTTGGCACGTAAAAGATTCCTCCCTGCTCAAATCCATAAGCGCCGAGCATAGGCCTAAATGTGTAGCCCTTCACCGGCAATGGTGACGTCTCCATATGAGCGAAAGATTCTCGAGCGGGACGTTAAACAATATTTAATCAATCAATCAATCTCTACTGAGAGATTTTGTGACAAAAACTCTTTGTTAGATATAGTCACGAACAGCTAGGTCTTCGACAAGCATCTAGACACTTTCTACAAAATAAACATTTCCGTTAACTGGAGGCGATTTACTAAAATAAAACAAAATTAAGGACATTATTGAAAGAAAATGTGTTTCCAATAGCGCCTGGTAATAAGTGTAAGTTCCTTGTACATGAAAAGGTGAAAATAACGAACAGTGATCAATCTTATAACTCTCACAAGGAATACAAAATAAAGAGCATTCCCTGTCGACCAGTCACAGCTACCGTGAGCCCTATATCTTGATCAGGTAAAAGGAGTAATCCGTAGTCAAAATCATTGTGTAGGTAACGACCTAATAATGGCATGAAACACGTCAAACAGCATACTCAAATAAACGACAGTTTATCAGGATTGATTGAAAAATGTTTCAATCTCTTTCAGTGGGAGATTGCTTCAGCTCTCTAGAGATTGAAAGTAGTTTATATGGCCACAAGTATGATTACCTTAAGTTTTTGAATTAGCCAATCAACGTCTTTATCGGAATTTTTATAAGCCTCACTTTAGGTTTACAAATAAAAACTGTACAAAGAGTCCAAACGTTTGTTGGAGTATACACAAACGTCTCGATGATCGAGACTAAGATATAATGCCGCAGTGGTTACGACTAGATGGTACCCGTGAAAAGCAGGTTACCAACGAGTTGCTTGCCCCTGTGTCGCAGTGCGTAACAATCGTTAAAGGCAAACTTTATAAGATATGTATGACGTCGCAGACGTGGATCGTATATCATGTGACGAGATTAGAGAATGAAAATAGGACAACCAGTCAACAGTTCATAGACTGATCAACAGATCAGGAATGAAAGAAATTCAGGACTTTTTTAAATTAACAGTTAAAAATGTTGATTTTTTTATTGCCGTAGTTTTATATAGAAGAAATATGGAAGTGTATAACAACAATTTAGGTTTAATTCAAGAGTTTAGAATTTGTAATCTCTAATGCTATTTGGTTTTCTCTTGGTACTGAAAACTAAATTAGCCCAAAGTGACTCTATGTGTATACGATTAGGAATATTATAGATGTTGTGTTAATTGATTGTATATTGTTTAACGTCCCACTCGAGATTTTTTCACTCATGGAGACGTCACCATTGCCGGTGAAGGGCTGCAAAATTTAGGCCTATGCTAGGCGCTTATGACCTTTGAGCAGGGAGGGATCCTTATCGTGCCACACCTGTTGTGGCCTCGTGGTTATTATTATTATCATTATTTTTATTATTATTATTATTATTATTTGAAATAGTGAATTTCTCCGTGCTTTACATTCAAAATTTTCTTTTTCTTTTTTGGATAGTTATGTTTATTCAATAATTGTTTGCCAGATATTTTCTTTATGAAATAATTCAAACACATCTCGTATTTTGTATAATTCTCTTAAAAGCTTTACCTCATGTCTTCCTCCAGTAACCGTGTGTCAGCATGGTATGAATTTCATTGTCATCGAAAGTGAGTTGCTACCATCTTATCTAGATCGTTGAACGATCTCGGATGCTGATCACGCACTGCTAAGAGTCCCGGGGTTCAACCTAAGCCGATACGGAAGCGATGTTCATGTGTCGATGATTTTGAACGTGGTAGCATAGTGGTTAGGACGCTCGTCTCGGGAGGCCCGGTTTGATTCCCGTTGGAAGAGATTGGTCCTTTGCCAAATGCCCGGCAGGGTCTTTCAGATATTACCTTGAAGACAGAGATTCTGTATCACAGATTGCCTTGACAAGATAAAGCACACTCGATGCTACACCCGTAAGCATCATACATAAGTCGGATTCTGTGGCACTTCATTTTAAGCTGCTGGCGTTTCCACACGAGTAGAAAATTCTCTAATGGGAAGTAAAACCAACAATTAAACACATGAATATTTCTTCACATAGGAAGCTATGTATCTGAGAGACTTAATTGCAATATCTCTTTTCCTCATTTCTTTGTTATAACATGTTTTAAGGTGTGTGCAAACACGTTTTAATAAAGTTAAATTAGTATTTTAATTAAGTTAGTCATTTCATCAAATATGAAATTCTGAATATTATTCACTTTCAGATTCCCTAAATTTTCATCCAGTACAAATATTATACCCCCTTTCCCAAGTATAAAGTTTAATTATCTTAGAATACGTATTTTGATCAATGTTGGTTGAATATCGTTTAACGTCCCGGTCGAAAATCTTTTACTCACACGAAGACACCACTATTGCCGGTAAAGAGCTGCAAAATTTAGGCCTATGCTCAGCGCTTATGGCTTTTGAGCAGGGAGGGATAAATATCGTACCACACCTACTGTGACACAGCGCCCCGGTTTTTACGGTCTCAACAGAAGGACCGTCCCATTTAGTCGCCTTTTACAACAAGCAAGGGGTACTGAGAATATATCCACTTGTTCATTTTGATTAAATCAATTAAGAAATAATACATTTTTTGATTTCATTGGGATATGACATGAAGTAGATCACGTGATCAAAGGGCGTTATAATAGATATAATTACGTACCAACTTCTTGTCATATCCCAGTGACACTCAATAAATGATATATTATTTCATTTATCTAAATTTCAATTTTGATTTGTGTTCTTCTCGAACTTTCACAAATGAAATAACGATCGCAGAATACAAGATATAGTCCGTTAGATGTTTATGGAATAAATAATTGGGAACAAATCAAAGGGAATATAAAAATATAAGGTTTTGATTCGAAAGAAATGAAAATGAAGAAACGAGAGACCGCAAGTCAACTCATTTGAAGACATGAAGAGCGTGAAGTGATTTGGTCGACCAGCGATGGAGAAACCTTGTCCTACTTGAATTGAAAAATGCAGATTTCAACAAGAGTTCAAAGAGTCTCAGAGAATTGACGGAGAATAGATGAACGAAGTTAAGGTCTTAGGTAGTTTTAGAAGGGAACAACGACATGTTCATCGTTAGCATGGTTGGGACCCGTGGTTGTAGCAAGCGAAGTGCAGGTAGACTTGCTAGTTTTTACCTCCAGGGTGTGTAAGAGATGATAAACACATACTGACAGAAACTTTTTGTTCACTTGAAATATTTCCTTTGTAGGATTTTAATGAAGACTCGCAGCAGTTCCCTGACAAAAACATGATTTTACGAGCCTTGAAAGCAGCCTCACTCATGGCCATAAAGTGAATAAGCCTATAACTTTGTCTCAATTTCTTCGCTTCTAACAACAATTAAAGTCATCTTATGAATCATTGGCGGATTTAGAGGAAGACGACCCCTTCTTTTCATCACAAATTTACAAGGCATTCATTACTTAAACTCTAATTTTGCCACAAAAAATGACTGAGTATTTTAGCAAATTCATGACTTTCACTTGTGCCCTCCATTTTGGAAATCCTGGATCCGCCATATTGCAGAAGTAGCCATAATCCAGGATATAATAACTGAACAGTATGTTTAATGTTTCTGTTTTATTCATTGCTGAAATTCTCCGTTTACAAAATAAACTTTATATAAATATTCCGATGCGTTTGTGTGGTTTTTCCCTCTCTTTTTTTCTGTTATGATGTCATTGCGTAAGCAGGAAGCCAAGTGAAACTGAAGTGACCCAAACACTTTTGAAGCATTCATACACCAAAAAAAGTCTTATCACGTAACCGACTTAATATCATCAAAAATTTAATGTCAATTTTGTTAGTAGTGCCATATACGGAAACACATTGAATATAAATATTGTGACTTGAAACTAGAATTTTTCAAATTAATATTGATTTTGCAGATGAAGAAGAAACTAGAACACTATATACAGGATTTCCACACAAAGTCCGATTGAGTTTGTATTTCATCTCTTCACAATGTCAGGAAGTTATAATAGCAAAGTTCAATTATCTAGTGACGATTTTTCCTCAGCGGAGGAGGATTTTCCAGAATCCAGTGATTCTGAGACAGAAAATTTCTATGACAAATCCCTCAGATATTACAGCGATGAGCGTCAGTCCAAAAATGAAATAAACATCAACCTGCTCAATAATGGTCTCGATTTGTCTGAAAATTTTGTAGAAAGTTTTCACATTAAAGATGCGAAAATGTACAACAAGATGCTTGATGTCAATGAGAGTCTACAGCTCTGTGAGAAGTCGCCAGAGAAATATAAGCTTTGTAAAATCGAGATTTTTAATTCCCACAAAGCAGTATGTACAACAATGGACAATCAATTGGAAATAGAAATTTCGGGAAGGTCAAAGTGTGGCATGGTCTTCAATGAAGATGTAGTTGTTGTGGAAATATTGAATAGCGTAAAATCTTATGAAATTGTTGACCGCAAAATCTATGGAAAAGTCATTTCCATTACGAAAAGGAGCGAAACCATTCCAAAACACCCTGTATTTGTTTGCACACTTGATGATCAATTTTTGCATTATATGATACCCCTTTGCAAGACAATTCCAAAGATATATGTGTTAAATAAAAAACCTGAAAGAGGCAAACCACCTGAAGTTCAAGTATATAAATTCGATCCCGAAACAAATAAGCTAGTATTTGATGAATCGAAATATATAAATCAGTCTCAACGAAAGGAATATATCTTTCTTGTATGTCTTATAAAGTGGAATGACTTATTTCCTTTGGGTGCTGTGATTAAGGTTCAAGATCCAGGTTATGATGAGGAAACTTCCCTTAGCATAATTTGTCTGGCAAACAAAGTGTCTGTTTTCTATAAAGAAAAGACAGTAAAGAAAGTTCAAGAAATTTTGGAGCAAGATTCGGGTCGTAACGAAAAAGACGGACGGGAGGACTTTACCCATCTCATTGTATTCACGATTGATAAAAAGGGATCAAAAGACTTAGATGATGCACTTAGTATAACGGAGATTTCAAATTCTGAATTTGAGGTCGGTGTACATATTGCAGATGTTGGCAGTGTAGTGGAAAAGAATGATGAGGTAGATTTAGAGGCACAACAAAGATCGACTACATTTTACCCTGGAGAAAAATACCGTGCATACCATATGCTACCAGAACCATTTGCAACATGGCAATGCAGCCTTCTTCCTGATAAAAGAAGAAAAACGATATCAGTCTTTTTCATCGTTGATCGTTTCGGCAACATTTCCAAAGAGAAATCAGAAGTAAAACGAACATTTGTTAAGTCAAGACGTTCCTTTACATATCAGCAAGTTCAGAAAATATTATCTGGAGAAGAAAATGAGCATTTGGATTATAAAAGTAAATTACATCTGTTAAGTGAAATTTCCAAGAAAATACGATATAAACGTCTAGGAAATAGAATATTTTCTTTTCCTTTCGAAGCACAATACAACGAATCAAGTGACGCTTATTATAAATCGCTAGAAGCACGGTATATAGTTGAAGAATTCATGATACTCGCAAATCAATTCATTGCAAAAATTTTGCTCGAGAGATATCCTTATTGTGTACCCTTGCGTATTCAAAGCGAACCATCTTCATCTCAATTGGAAGAGTGGAGAGAACGTCACCCTGTGTTTTCCAATTTTATCCTCTCTCTACAAAATCGAATTTTGCCAACAAATCAACTGTTGTCAATTGAGAGCGTTCCTGAAGACAGTTTGTCTCATCAAATACCAGTGCAAAAATACATCTGGAAGAAAATGATATGGGAATTTAACATGGGAAAGTACAAAAACGTTCAACGGTTTATTGGCACTGATGAATTTCACCCACAACAAGCTATGGCGTATGAATCGTGGATTGCATTTCAAAAGACTTCAACTTATCAATGTTCAGGGTTGCCTCATAATCGAATGCATTTTTCTTTGGGGATTTATCCATACGTTCATTTCACATCTCCTATACGGCGTTATGCAGACTTGATTGTCCATCGATTGGTCCATGCAAGGCTAAACGAAACACCTTCACCTTACTCCCAAGAGGAGGTCGATGGGTTATGTAAGAAACTCAATGAATGCCGATCTTTGGAATTCGAAAGACGATGCCGATTATTTCATCTAGGAAGACAACTTCACAGACGTTCTCGTTTATTCCATGGCGTGTCCATGTCAGCCTCTGAAAAAGCTCTTCAGGTATGCTTCCCTGGAATGCGAGTCTTATCAAAGTCTTGCAATAAAATCGAATTTCGATTGCTTAAGGTAAAGTCAAAACCTGCATTCACAGGCAATCTTGGATCAGATCAACTTCTTACTTTAACTTGGCAACAACGTTTGTATTCGTTGAAAGTACAATCTTCCGAAATACCCGAGCCCAGTGACGGTCCTGTCAAATTAAATCCACATCAAAAAATACGGTTATTTTCCCTCGGGAAATGGAAAAAAGTTATAAACGCGATGATAAATGGCAATCTGCATACACTGAAAGAAGATATTGATGAGGAAGAAATTTTGGAAGTCGTTCCAGAGTGTTATAAAACATATAGTGACGCCAGTTCTGAAAGACAAAATGGTATCATCATGAAACAGTGCACAGAATTCAGTTTATCTTTCAACCGTGGACAAGTTATTCCTGTTCAACTCGGAGTGGACCGAAAAGGAGGGATGCTGTTGCCAGCTATTCATCTCTTAGAAATTACGAACAATGTGAAATGTTGTCTTCAGCATATGTCTGATCCAGTTCAGTGTTTTGCAGCCTATGCCACCATCCATGCAGGCAACCGAAATATGACAGCATTTGAATACATGCAACGATGGTTGAATATATTCCGAATGGAATCTGTTACCAACGCCTCTAAATCGATGTCAATAATCATAAACAACCTTCCAATAACTTTTCGTGATTCCACAAACAGCCATGGCTTTTTTGTTCTACCTAAAAGCTTTTGTGAAGACAGAGATGTAGATTTACGATGGGAAAGGCCAAACGCTGGCTGTAAAACTACTCCTTTTGAAAGGAATTTTCTTTGCATTCGGTGTGAAATGGTGAAGGAAATTCCATCGCAAGCAAGAATCGATTGTTCACCGAATACTCGATATATATGGGTTGGCCATGGAGAGACAAAGTTTATTCAAAAAGAAAACACTGCAGCTAAAGTATATTTTCTATTACACAAGAAGAGTATACGACCAACGCTAGCAATGAATTATGCCTCCAACCCTAGCTGCACTGTTGAAATTCTTCAAATGTCAGCATCTGACAGGTATATATGGTGAAATCCCATGTGTTTTCACACACACACACACACACACACACACACACACACATATATATATATATATATATATATATATATATATATATATATACACCGGTCGCGGTAGCTCAGTGGTTAGAGCGTTCGCTTCGTAACCGGGAGGTCTTCAGTTCGAGCCCCGCTCGTGCCACGGCCACGTCAAACCTAAGGCGAAAAATAGGTAGTGATTATTCCTTCGCCAAACACTCGGCATTTATAAGTGAGAAACGCGGGTCTTTCGGATATGACCTTAAAAACGGAGGTCCCGTGTCACGGTAGGCGTTGGCACGTTAAAGAACTCTCACTGCTATGGCCCTGAGCGCTAAGCATAGGTCTAAATTTGTGGTACTTCACCTACAGCTGGTGACGTCTCAATATGAGTGAAAAATTCTCGACGGGACGTAAAACAAATAAACAATCAAACAATATATATATATATATATATATATATATATATATATATATACAGAAAATAAGTATAGAAAATCTACAAAAGTAGCAGTAAAAAAATCCCACAAAGCCGATTGAGTACATGTATATACTCGTTATACTCTTGAAGAAACTAGTCGTGTATATATTCAATCGGCTTTGTGACTTATAATATATATATATATATATATATATATATATATATATATATATATATATCCTCATAATTTTCAGTCGTGTTGAAATAAATTTAGAAAAGTTGGACAAGGCAACGGATTTAGCAAGGTCGATAGCTTTGAGAGGGAATAAACCCAAACTCGGTAAGATATTTTACTATGTGATAAAACTCTCCCCTTCCTTTACCTCTTTCCAGTTTTATGTAAAGTATGAATTTGATATCCAGTGCTTTTCCTTGTTTGGTATATATAAGTATATCTACTATTTGTCAATATGAACTGATAAAGAAACTGAAATTACTTATCTATTGAGAAATTTTCGAAATTTGGAAAATGTAAATTACAGTATTATTGGTTTTGGAAGGTAACTGTAGAAACTTTATAGATGAATTAGAAAGTAAGAATTTTTACAGACAAATTACATCTGACATTGGGAACCCTTGTAAATCTGGACAAATTTGGATCCGTCTTGCCGCAAGATAATGAGAAACAGGCCGAGGCGATCAGGAAGGCCCTGTCTGCCCCGTTTACACTAATACATGGTCCACCAGGTTAGAAACTTCTGAAGGCAATAAACACGAATGATGTTATTGACAGATGGCAAATTGACAGATCCCTAGAGACATAAATGTTGCCAATAAATAGTTATTTGATCGTTTAAAGGTCTTGAATTCAATCGAAAACACATTGATAATTGATGAGTATATGCAAATGGTTCTTAATTATATACATGTATCGTGGGATTACTTTTGGTCTTCTAAAGGAAAGAATTTGGTATATATTACTTTTCCAGGTACGGGTAAAACGTTGATCGGGATCAAACTTGTACTGCTATTTGTGGACATCAATCTGAAGTACCGACAGGACGGTGGAGACCACAAACAAGTTGTATACTGTGGACCATCAAACAAATCTGTTGATTTAGTGGCGAGTAAGTGTTAGAACTTTAAAAAAAAACTCCCCATCCCATCAAACAGAGACGATAATAGTAATTACAAGGAACCATGCTACAGCAAATGTTGAAGAGGTCGATGTGTAGGAATATGCATATCCAGTGCTGAATATATTTAAAATTAAATTTAATTTTTTGAATTGCATGAGGGTATGAACTGTGACGCTTCATGCCTTACTTTAAGAAGCGCTTTAATTAGCGTTCTATGAAAAGTATGCCGGTGTTGTAGCATAGACTTTCTACGCGGAAAAACGGACCCGGATTAGACTTTACCCCTGAAAAGATGGGCCTGGCATAGAATTTCCCCCTTGGAAGAATCAACTGGAGCCCAAATTTACCCCTAGAAAACACTGTCGAGGTATACAATTTCCCCTTAAATGACAGTAGGCTTCCCCCTTCTTACATTTTAGCTATGCATTCTATTACTAAAATTCTCTTGATTCATCTGGACCCAGAAATTCTTATCCTTTCCGTTTAATTTTGAGCAGGGTCTGTGTATCGAAATCATCATCGTATTTGTTTTAAAACGGAAATAATTCAAATCGTGTAACGGTATATCAAAATTCATTCAGACATCTCAAATCTTCGCCGTTATTTACTAGTAACTAATATTTAGTTAGGTTGAGAAGAGGTAAATAGTTCGGGGGGGGTTATTTAAAATTTCCATTTTGAAATATTCGATTTAAAATTAAATTACTTTTATTTGTATTGTGCTTTCAGAAATATGGAGTCAAATATAAAAATAATAATCTGGAAACAGGAAGGGGAATTCTATATCAGGGCGGTTTCTATGCCCAAGGGAAAACTCTATACTGATTTTGTACATAGAGGGAAATTATATGCTGGGGCGCTTTTTTCACCTATGGAGGGAAATCTATCCTGGGGCCGTTTTTCCGGAGGAATAGTCTATGCGAGAGGAAAGTCTATGTTACAACATCGGCGTGAAGCGTTACAGTTCATATCCTCATGTATTTTCAAAAATAAAGCTTATTTCTATAATTTTACTTTTGTTTTTGTCAAAATTCCCAGTCATTAAAATAGACATACCATATTAGCCTGTATTCAAACAAGCATTGTTTACAACTGCAACGCATTCATGAGGAAATACATATCATTTCAATTTATAGAGTACCAAAGGAAAAAAAATTAAAATCCAAATTAATAATGTAGATATAAGTGTTAAATATGCATATATTTTTATACTATATTGTACTTATAACATGGTGTAGAGACAGATCTCTTTTCTCCCTCTTTTCTGATTTTGTCCACGAGCGTTTTATAAACTATCAAAGCGTTTCCTAAAAATCATCAAAGCTGGCGTCTTGAAATTTCTTGCAACTTGTTTAATTGTATTTAATTTCTCTGCAAAACATTGTGTATTATCAGTCGTAATTAGTAGACATTAAAAAATAAATAAACATTGTATCATAGATATGGTGGTTTTTTAAGTGTAAGAATACCTAAAGGTATAACAAAGAACAGAACTACACGCAGCAGTTACATTGGAACACTTGACAGCTGTGCCTAGCAGTTATCTGTCATTGTCTAGCTAAGGCGGCTGTTTATTCATTAATTCCCACAGTCATCACCTTAATTTAACTATTAAGATAAAGCACTATACGTTTTCAATTTACTCATTTCAAAGTCTTACACAATTGTCTGATATGTGCATACTGGTTTTAGGATGGCTGCATTTGAAACTGGGGTCTGGAGGTAAGTGTCCCAGTATGGTCAGAATGTATGGGAGTTCAATTGAAAATACAGTGTACCCTATACCAGGCAGAGACTACATCAACCAGAATTCGGGTAAGGAGAACCGACCGGATCCTGAATTAGCGGATGTGTCCCTCCATAACTTGATACGAAGAAAAGATAAACCATTCGCTGATAAATTAAGGAACTTTGATAAACTTTTCAAACAAAATCAAGCGGGTGTCGCTCCAGAAAAGATCAATGAATACAACAAGTTGCTAAGCAGAGCTACTCAGGAAGAATTAAAGCAGTATAACGTCATTTTCTGCACGACTGCCGTTGCAACAAATCCTAAATTTCTTAAAGCCACTGAAGGGAGGGTTTTTCAACTCATTATTGATGAAGCAGGGATGTGCACCGAGCCAGAAACTATAGCTCCAATTATTGCGACGGAAGCAGAACAAGTCGTTCTTATTGGTGATCACAAACAACTCCAACCAATCGTCATTTGTCGGGAGGCGGGTAGACTTGGGCTGTCAAAATCCCTGTTTGAGCGTTATGCTGATAATTCTCTGTTTTTAGACACCCAGTACCGAATGGTATTTCCTTCTGATTTATATTTTCTTCTCATTTTGATTAAGTAAATGTATTGTTATTTATCCTTTCAGTAAAGCTAAAGAGTCCAATTCAATCTCCGTAATTTTTTTTAAAGTACTAATTATGAAAATTACAATCGTTTTCAGAATCCACTTATTTGTGAATTCCCTTCGAATCAGTTTTACAAAGGGGAACTCAAGACAAAGCACTCCATAAAATGGGAAGTCAAAAAACCCCTTTCAGTATGGAACAAACAAGACGTACCATTGATGTTCTGCCATATAGAGGGAGAAGAGAAATTCCTGGCGGTTACTACGGAGGAAGGAAATCTGCAATCATGCAGCAACGCGGCGGAAGTGGAACACGTGGTAAAATATAATACTGAAGTATTTTCATGGTGTCTATTCTTGTAAAAATATGTACTGCGTGGTATAAATTTTGAACACTAAACTGTCCAAAAAGTGTGTAATCACATGTAATTACACGAGTAATTCCGAATGTAGAGCTTTACACAATTGTAGCTCTCAAGTAAAAAAAAAAGTTGGTACCTTAATTGTATATTCCAGTTTGTTTTCCTGGACGTTACAGTTTTGCAGTTTGTAAATGTACAGTAGAAAACTGTCAGACTCGCTCAAATATTAATGCAAGCATAATCCATACTCCTCATTTTTCATCCATGGATTGTCAATCAGTTATTGATCTCATCTAGTGAACTGATCTGCACATCAATTAAATTGATGAGAGCAATGATTAATATGATGCGCATATCAATTCAACTGATGCTCACATTAATGAGACGGAATTATTGCTCGAAAAAACTTAATTTAGTGCTATATATAAATGATTGATGATCTCTTGAATTCAATTGAAGTTATCTTTAATAATTTACAATTTCATAACAGGATTAATGTGCGCATCAATGATTCTTTTTAATTTATAACAATTTCGTGAAAGGATTAATGTGTGCATCATTAATTCTTTTAATTGAATTAATGAGATCATAATTCAGTTGTTGATATGTTAAATTGAAGATATATCTAACTGAATAGTTCTCTCTAAAAGAATTAGTGCGTGCATCAGTTGGATTTATGATATCATGAAGAAAGCAATAATTCAATTATTGTGCGCATTAATTAAATTGATGTGCTCATTAATTGAATTATTGCTCTTTTCAATTGAATTACCGGTATTGCACGCATCAATTCGATTTTTCAAAATAATTCATTAGAAAAGAGTAACAATTCAATTATTGCGCGCATCAATTTGCAGAATAATTAATTCATCAATAATTCAGTTAAAGCGCACACTGTTTTTTATTCAGGATTGATGGTATCATTTGAAGAATTTTTTAATTGAATTGTTATGTGCATGAGATGAATCGATAATATCTTCAAATTAACGATAACGTCAAGTTTCCGAGTTTATGCTAGTTTGGCTCTCCTCGTATTCATCACGTAGTTTTCATTGATGTAGGTAAAATTGTATGGTTTCCTGAGGTCCCAGGAAGGACTGAATTCGTCCCAGGTCAAAATCATGTCGCAATATAGAGCGCAGAAGTTTGCAATCCAAGAAACTCTTAAACAGAATGGTTTCGACGACGTTGAAGTGAATACCGTTGTGGGCAGCCAGGGTAAGCGGAATCAAATCTAAAGCATGATATATATTTTTTATTTGGCTGCACATTTTGTACTATTTCTCATTTGTAGGTGGGGAATGGGACTACGTGATATTTAGCACCGTCCGATCTCTCCCATCGTACAGAATAGAATCCTACCCAACAATTGGCTGGTGTAAACAGAATCTGGGTTTTATAACAGATCGACATCAAATTAACGTGGCTCTAACACGTGCCAGGAAGGGGATCATCATCATAGGTAGGTATGTCTATAGGTGGACTCATGATTGAGGTCGCTAAATCTACAACAATATGGAATTGATGATTTTCTATGACAGTTGAATGTAATATAATATAATGTGATTAATATGGAGCACCAAAGTAACATTAACTCAAATATATCTTTCATTATTTGAAGACGCCGGATAGCTGAAAAATTGCTCAGGCGACTATAAATAAACAAACATTATTTTTTAAAGATATCATCAATTTATTTGATGCGCGCAACAATTCAATTAAAGATTTCTTTAAATGATTAATGATACATGTATCTTCAATTCTGAATTATTGAACGCATGAATTAAATTGTTTATAGCATTAATTATTCTGCTGAATTGATGCGCTCTATAACTGAATTGTTTCTCTTTTCAAATAAATTGATAATACTAGCAATTGAATAGATGCGCACTACAATTCAATTGAAGAGAGCAATAATTCAATTATTGCGTGCTACAATTCGATTGAAGAGAGCACCAATTCAATTAATGCGCGCATTGACTGAATGATTGCTCTCTTCAATTGAATTAATGATATCATTACCCTTACAAAGATACATTGCTGGATCTAGTAAATGTTCTACCAAGCCCCTATCTTTGCTCCTCACAAAAATAGTAATTGCTGTGAAGGAGAAACTTCAAACGTATTGTGCCAATATATATGACAGAATTGGTGTAAATCAAATATGCATTCTTAAAAATCTAAAGAACTTTTAGTGAATTTGAAATCGCAAATCTTTTCTCAAATTAACAAGATTAAAATGTATGATTTTACAACACTTTACACGACCATACATCATGATAAATTAAAGACTAGACTTTTTAATATCATAGACAGTTGCTTCGTCAACAAAAATGGTAAAAGGAATTATCCATATCTAGTGATTGGTCATCCCAAAAATTATTTTGTTAAACACCACTCTGACTCCATGCACAAGTACTCTGAAGTTGATATCAAAAAGATGTTAGAGTTCCTCACTGACAATGTCTTCGTAGTCTTTGGTGATCAAGTCTTCCAACAGCCTGTTTGAATTGCCATGGGCACGAATTGTGCTCGTTTGTTAGCTTACCTGTTTTTATATTCTTTTGAAGCAGAATTCATTCAAAAGCTTCTAAATGAGAAGAAAAAATATCTCGCTGTGGTCTTCAATTTGACATTTAGATAGATCGACAACATTTTATCTATTAACAATGAGCATTTTCATTCATATGTTGATTTGATATAGCCCAGTGAACTTGAAATAAAAGATACCACAGAATCTTCCACATCTGCTTTGTACTTAGATAATTTACTGAAAATAGATGCTGTCGGCAAACTAACAACTCTTCATCACCAGAATATGGTGTCTATATCTCCCAACTGATTCAATACGCAAGAGCGTGTTCTGCATATGATCAATTTTTAAATTGAGGCAGGCTACTGACTAAGAAGTTGATGTTACAGGGGTTTGTACAGTCTCGTCTAAAGTCAGCATTTCGCATATTTTATGGTTGTTATAACGATCTGCCAGTACAACTTTCCATTAGGTCAAATATTGTCTGAAGTGTTTCATACTAATTGTTAGGCCATTCTTAGCACACTAATTCTGACTATGGATGGCTCCATATACCTTATCGGGATGTTGGGCTCACGACGGGTGTGACCGGTCAAAAGGGAATGCTTATTCCTCCTAGCCACCTGATCCCATCTCTGGTGTGTCCAGGGGTCCGTGTTTGCCCATTTCTCTTATTTGTATTTTCTATTACGAAATTGAATACTGTTAGTTATCTTAGCCTTCTCATGTATAAATATACTCTCTCAAAAAAGAAACGCAACATAGAAAATAATAGCATTTACTTCACATATTTCAATAATCATTTACCAAATAAATAAGATAGATAGAAACATGAAACTTGGCACAATTATTGTCCAACGTTCACTTCTGTCAAAAATGGACCCCGTTATCACATAACGATCAGTTATCACAGTTCGAGAGTCAATATCTGTTGTGTCCTCCATTAGCCTGTAACACAGCTGTAACTCGTCTCGGCATGGACGCGATTAAAGTTCTCACACGGGCTTGTGGTATTGTCTGCCATTCCTGCTGGAGTGCCTGCTCAAGTTGACGAAGGTTTTGCCGCGCTGGTTGACGTTGGCGCACACGACGGTCCAATTCATCCCACAGATGCTCTATCGGATTCAGATCCGGAGAACGGGCCGGCCAACGCATCACATTAACGTTCTGTTGGTCTAAAACGTCAGTAGTGATGCGTGCCGTGTGCGGACGGGCATTATCGTGCTGAAACACCTCCCTTCTGACGTTCATAGCTGGCAATAAGTGCGGCCTCAGAATCTCGTCACGATACCGAACAGCGTTTAAGTTGCCTGGAATGTGCACGAGCTGTGTATTTCTGGCGTAGGAGATAGCTGCCCACATCATTACACTACCTCCACCGAAATTGTCCACTTCAACGACACAATTCTGCGCGAAACGTTCATTTCGGCGTCTATAGACCCTGATGCGACCATATCTTTTCTCCAACTGAAACCGCGACTCATCGCTAAACCACACTCTTCTCCAGTTTTGTAAGTTCCAAATACGAACCCTATTACACCATCTGACCCTTGCCTGGCGGTGTCGATTCCTCAAAGTGGCTCCAACGTACGGTCGTCTGGCGCGCAATCCATGAGCACGGAGTCGATTTCGTACCGTCTGTACGGAAATTCTGCGTAAACCAGGGATGCGATTAGGTGTTAATGTAGCAGCAAAGGTCCTGTTCCGTAGATGGAGCAACCGGATGTATCGATCCTGTGCGGCATTGGTGACCCGTGGTCGGCCAGAACGAGGGCGGTCATCAGTAGTACCCTGCTGCTGGTATCGTTGCCAGAGACGGGAAATCGTGCTGCGATGGACGTTGTAACCTCTAGCAACAACATTCTGGGATTCACCGGCCAGGATTCGTCCGATAGCGATATTCCGGGTAGCAGCGTCTAACCTAGGCATAGTGTCACCTCGTCAGGATTTAATTTAACGACTGCGCTTATGAAAAGAAATACCGAGTTTTTATACCCAAAGTACCCGCTTTGGAATTACCCATGATTTACACGTGAAAGTCGTGCGGGTTTGCGTACACGATGTACCGATGGCATGTCACGCCAATTGTCCTAAGCCGCTCATGGTTGAATGGATTTAAATGAACTCAGTGTCAATTCTTCAATTGGGATTTAAATTTATTGAATCATATATTTTTTATATTCAAACACATTTATTTTTATCAAAAAAACAACTTTTTAAAATATTTATCCCATGTTGCGTTTCTTTTTTGAGAGAGTATATATAATTGGAGATATCTTCAATTTACCATATCCATAACTGAATTAATGATCTCTTTCAGCGAGTTGTTACTCTCTTTAATATAAATGATGCACGCTGTAATTCCTTATATAAAAACATTGTAAATTAAAGACATCTTCCACTTATTTAAGAAGATCACCAAATCATATATACCGAGCTCTTAATAAAGTTTTGCGAACAATATTTCCAAACCTAAGACGTACACATAGGTAATGATTGCTCCACTTGCTCCTTCGCCAAATGCTCGGCATTTAGAAGTGAGAATCATGGGTCTTTTGGAGATGACCTTAAAAATGGAGGTCCCGTGTCACCGCAGGCATTGGCATGTTAAAGAGCCCTCACTGCTACGGCCCTAAGCGCTAACTTTGAGGTACTTTACAGCTGGTGATGTCTCAATATGAGTGAAAAATTCTCAATGGGACGTATGATAAAAAAAAAGTACTAAAAAGTACAAGATAATCAATCCTAAGAGGAAGATGTATTTATTTCTCAAGTTCAAAGGCCAAGGTCATACTTCTATGGGTAACCATAAAGGGAATGTAGTAATAATAAGACTGTGGTCATCAAACTTGATATTTACATGCTCGCCATCCTGATGGTGCAATGTATGCTTTAATTGAAAAGCAAGATACTCTCCGATATCAAAGAAAGTGTTGAAAGAGTACTGTTAGAACCAAATAATGGTTTATTTCAATGTTATTCATTTCACTGATTACTATTGCATTGATGAATATATTGCATAAGTGTATTTAGCAGTGCGAGTGTTGTTCTCAATTTGTTGGTTGTAGGAAATCAACACCTGTTGAAATGTGACACTGTTTGGAGAGATTTGTTAGAACACTACAAATGCCTTGGTTGTGTTGTGAATGCAAAAGATCAAAACTTCACTCGGCCAGTGTGAATGCTGAACACTTCAAACATCTTACATTATAGGTAGACTTCTCAAGTTTTGTGCATGGCATGCAATTACCATCAGTGTCAATGCCTGTGTTAGACGTAAAGCTATTTACATCATTTTTTTCTTCTTGTTTTCAAAATATGATGCAATAGAATACATACACAGGCGCTCGACGTTTTAAATATTCATGATAAAAAAAATTGTCGGTCGCGGTAGCTCAGTGATTAGAGCGTTCGCTTCGTAACCGGGAGGTCGTGAGTTCGAGCCCCGCTCGTCCCATGGCCGCGTCAAACCTAAGACGAAAAATAAGTAATGATTGCTCCTTTGCCAAATGCTCGGCATTTAGAAGTGAGAATCACGGGTCTTTCGGATATGACCTTAAAAACGGAGGTCCCGTGTCACGGTAGGCGTTGGCACGTTAAAGAACCCTCACTGCTACGGCCCTGAGGACTAAACATAGGTCTAAATTTGTGGTACTTCACCTACAGCTGGTGACGTCTCAATATGAGTGAAAAATTCTCGACGGGACGTATAATAAACAAACAATCAATCAAACAATCTTGTAAACAACCTATTCACAGGGTATGTCACGCCGCCATCTTGGTTTTCTTATTTACCAGCTGCATTGCTTGCAATTCTCGGCGAAAAGTTCGATATAATATTACAATTAGACCCCTACCGTTTAGGAGCAAATCTCTCAAGGTCTTGCCTCTCATATCGTCATGGTGAACTGGAAATGAAGTCCATTTATCGACTACAATCAACAGTCAAACATTGTCTATTGCTTCTCAAATGCGAAAAATCTTTTTCACGCATTTTCACTGTGTATGGAGTGACCTACATGTAAGTGGTAAAGTTGTATGTTTACTTTCAGATTGATTTTGCAAGTAATATCCAGTCATTGGAAATGTAAGTGGCATGTTTCAAAACCTGATAAAATTGTGTAACAATTCTTTACATGTGTTCTTCAGTGAGAAGGTTGAAAATAATATTGGGGTATAATTGTACATGTATACTAAATATCTCATTCCTGCTGTAAGGATGTTTGGTAGAAGCCCTTTCTAGTATTACGCATAACTAAAGTAATCTTTTGTCCACGGCTAGAACATGTACGTGTGCATGCACGTTACACGTACGCGTAACAGATTTCGTGTAACTAAAGGTCTCTATTAATGTACTTTTTCCTTTGTTATGAAAAATATCTATCTCAATTTTTTCATGGAGAGCTTTGATTTCAACATAATTAATGTAGCTTTTATTTTGTAAATATCTGTACTTGTGATGTGCAACGTATGTACAGTTGAACTTTGGTATCTGGAACAATTATTGATCATGTTGATATCTTGAATACCATAGATATGTCAAAGTGAGTTGGAAGTCCTAACAATATTCTTTATGTATTTTAACCTCAATATCTCAAACCCTTGAATATCTCATGTTTTTCTCAGTCCTATCAAGTTTTAGATATCGAGGTTTGACAAAGTGAAACTATTGTCAATATTTTAGTAATGTTAATGTTCCTGAGTATTGTCAATATTTTAATAATGGTAATGTTAATATTACAGAGTATTGTCAATATTTTAATAATGTTACAGAGTATTATCGATATTTTGATTTGATTTGAACGTATTTTATTGTAATTACAAAAGGATCAGGCACAAGTTCTAAAATCGATATCTTAATGATATTACAGAGTACTGTCAATTTTAATAATATTACAGAGCATTGTTGATATTTTAGTAATATTACAGAGTACTGTCAATTTTAATAATATTACAGAGTATTGTCGATATTTTAGTAATATTACAGAGTACTGTCAATTTTAATAATATTACAGAGTATTGTCGATATTTTAGTAATATTACAGAGTACTGTCAATTTTAATAATATTACAGAGTATTGTCGTTATTTTAGTAATATTACAGAGTACTGTCAATATTATAATGTTACAGTGTATTGTAAATATCTTAATAGTGTTACAGAGTATTGTCGATATCTAAACATTTTAAAAATGTTTATGTTAAAGAGTATTGTCAATAATTGAATACTGTTTTAGCAAGGGGTCTATGGGCCTTAATGGTCATCTGATTATCACAGCCCACACTAACTGCTACCCTGCTGACCTCACTTCTCTCCTGTACAATGGGTAAGCGCCAATTTTAGACAGCCAGGATCTGAGATGCATCATTTTAACACACGTATTAACAGCTAGCACGAGAGTTCATTACAACAACAAAATGACTCCCATAAAACGTGCAAGAATATTTGTGTTGTTTGCAGAGTAGTTAATTGATGCCAAAATGACTTTTGTTGAAATGTGCTATTTGTAATTAAAAACGCTATAGCCATGACGTCACAGTTTAGTGCACTGTGTTATGATGCAGTGAAGTGCGAGTGTTGTGAGCATAGGCCTAAATTTTGCAGCCCTTCACAGGCAACGATGACGTCTCCATATGAGTGAAAGATTCTCGAGCGGGATGTTAAACAATATATAATCAATCAATCGGAGAGGCTAACGTCACTACCATTAGGAATATCTCTAGTACGACAAAAAAATCAAATGACCAATGACTTTGGCTCATTTTGGTTAATCAAATTACTGCTTATCTGTTATTTGCGTGTTGCACCAGAGGAGAATCAGTTTAAGCCCATACAGGGAGTCTCATATTTCCATATAAGCCTCAATATGGAGTCTTCTGTACACATGTTTATGATCTTTCAAAATACATACAATTCTTATTCAATTACAGATGAAGAAAAAATGGGAGTTTTAAGCATATATAATCATTTTTAACATTCCCTAAGTATTTTTGTACATTTTCATTATGTGGTCATACTGGCCCTGCACAAGGGCCTGAACCCTTAACCCTAAAGCCACGAATTTCACAATTTAGGTAGAGAGCTTCATGAACATTATAGTCATGCATTTAGTTTTTCTCTAATGTATATGAGAGTAGAGAAGATTTCCCAGGATTTAATATGTATTTTCACTATATGGTCATATTGGCCCCGCCCTAGGACCTGAACCCATGGCCCAGAAGTCATGAATTTCACGATTTAAATAGAAAGCTTCATGGACATCATCATCATGTATATAGCTTTTCTCAAATATATATGGAAGTAAAGAAGAAGGTTTTCTAAAATTTAATACATTTTCACTATATGGCCATATTGGTCTCACCCTAAGGCCTGAAACCTTGGCCCAAGAGCCACAAATTTCACAATTTTGATCAAGGGCTTCATGGACATTATAATCATGCATTTAATTTTTCTCCCAAATGTGTGCGAGGAGAGATGAAGATATTTGAAAATATAGGCTTTCTTTTTTAGCATATATGGCCCTCCCTTGAGGTCCAAGGGGTGGTATGGTCATAAATTTCACAATTTATGTTTCTCTTATCCTAGAGATGCTTCACACCAAAAATGGTAACAAATGCACGAGCGATTTCGAATGTCCAAGGACTCTGATTTATTGAACAATGGACTGATATTTTTGCTCTACATATTTACGTAAGATATAATGGAAAAACTAGAATTTATTTCTGTTAATGTAAGGGGGTTAAATACTCCCGAGAAAAGGCAAAAAATATTCTCATGGTTAAGAGAAAGTAAGATAGATATCATTCTACTTCAGGAAACACATTTTATTGAAAAAAATGAATCACTTTACAATTTAACATGGAAAGGCAAAACTTGTCATACCTACAGTGATTCTACATTTAGTAGAGGTGTGTCTGTCTTATTTAGTGAAACAGTCAATGCCAATATCATAAATGTAAAAAGATGTGATGATGGAAGAAAAATTTTAATTAATCTTGAAATTGATGATAATACATTTACAATTGTAAATATTCATGCTCCAAATGATATCCAAAAGAGATGTAAATTTTTCAAAAAGCTCAAAACTTTTATATCAAAAAATTCACTTAACGAAAACATTGTTATGTGTGGGGACTTTAACTGTCAAATGAATAATGCTGCAGATAAAAATGTACGTTATCTACAAGATGTAATTAGATATGGTAACATAGACGACATGTGGACAAAACATTATCCTAGTAAGTTAGGTTATACATGGTGTGATGCTAGAAATGATCCCAAAAGTCGCATAGATTATGTCTTTATAAACAATTCTTTTTGTTATACATTAGATGATATTGGAATTAGAAAAATCCCAGGAACTCATTCAAACGGAAGTCGTATGACTGACCATAAATATTTGAAATTTAATTTCTATATAGATAAATCCAGAAGGGGTTCGGGATATTGGAAGTTTAATGTTTCTTACCTAGATAACGAAAAGTACAGAAAAGGTATAAATATAATTGAAAATATAGATTCATCCCTATGTCCCATAACAACATGGGAGTTGATTAAAAGAAAGCTTAAAGATTTTTCGATTGCATTTGCAAAATGTGAACAAAAATCAGTTAAAGAAAAAATAAAGTTTATTGAAAGTGAAATCGACGCAATAGAAAAAGGAAGTACAAATGACTTTAATTATAGACACTAGAGGCAGATTTAGACGATATCTACGATAAAAAATCCAAAGGTTCTCAAATAAGATCTAAGGTAAAATGGATTGAAAAGGGGGAACAAATTCTAAATACTTTTTAAGTCTTGAGAAGCAAATTCAATCATCAAACGCCATTAAAGAGCTAAAATCATCGGATGGGAGGAAATTTAACAAAACTAATGAATTAATGGGAGAAATGTATTCCTTCTATAGTGAACTCTATACAAGTAAAAATATTTCAGATGAGAAAATAGAACGATATTTATCTACCGTAAATGATCTTCCAAAACTAAATAAAGAGGATAAAGATTTATTAGAAATCTTTCCTACATATGAAGAATGCACAAATGCTGTCAATAGCATGAAAAAAGAAAAATCGCCTGGGCTAGATGGCCTTCCAAGTGAATTCTATCAGTGTTTTTGGAAACAACTTGGGCCTTTGTTTTATAAAGCCCTGAATGATATCTTTAATAAAGAGAAACTTTCATATACACAAAGACTTTCTGTCATATCACTTATCTATAAAAAAGGAGAAAAAGAGAATTTGAAAAATTATAGACCAATAAGCTTGACGAATACAGACTACAAAATTATAGCTTTTGTTTTCGCGAGAAGACTTCAGAACATACTATCTAAATTAATAAATGAAAATCAAACTGCCTACATCAAAGGTAGACATACAGGAGAAAATGCTAGACTAATACTTGACATTTTTGAGTACTGCGAAACAGAAAACTCAAAAGGCATATTGCTTTTCTTAGACTTTGAAAAAGCTTTTGATTCCGTAGAATGGAATTTTCTTTTTAAAACTCTGCAAAAATTCAATATTGGCAACACTTTTATAAAATGGGTTAAAATTTTATACACTAATCCTTTACTTAAAATAAAAAATAATGGCTGGTTATCTAAGACTTGTGAAATGACAAGAGGCATTCATCAAGGATGTCCAATCTTAGTCTGGTCCGATTTCAGCTAAAAAGAACTTCTAACGGCAAATTATTATTATTTGGTTCAACATAACTTTTTAACCTAATTTGAGTATGCTGAATCTGAAAAAATATGTTGAACTTCATGAAAATGGCGTTAAATAGGTCAAAATGGCGATTCAAAATGGCGGACAGTAATTTTTTTCAAATCGTTTTGAAACGCGCATGTAGAAAAAAAAATGTAAAAACTATGATTACAAAATACAATAGCATCGAGAAAAAGATAGAAATAAGCATGCGACCCTAAAAAAGCCATTGCACGAAAGAAAACCCGAATTTTCTCTGTTTTTCCTCAAAATTCAACGTATACTGTTCCTACATTGTTCTTTGCTTGTGACTTTGCACTTACAAAGGTCCATGCACAGCAAATTGTTACGCTTGCACCCACACCTCAATGTTTTACAACCTGTTGTGCAACTACATGCAATCAAGTCTAAACAAGATTCTGGAACTGGGTCTAAAGTCATCAGAATAGGCACTAGAATACCTTCATTCAACTTCCATCCCATCTCAGTTGGAGATGGTAATGTGGGGTTACTTATATTTGCTTGTCTCCATACCAGCGCTTGATAATGTGCACGTTTAATGTGCAGATGCAAGGCATCGCTAGTGGGGGGCATGTTTTCGGGGCTCTTGGATTTTCCGAATAAAATGTTCCTAACCGAGTCAGTTGACGACACTGTGCCCTGGTTATACAGCTTGCATACGAACTTTTCACAGTCGACTATTTTCTGTTCAGTTAAATTGCCCTCTCCAAAACCCCCAAGAAGCCCAACATTGTCTTTGTAAACCTTAAATCCAGTTTTTTTGGATATCCCAAAGAAAAAAGAAGTTGTGTCACATCCAGTCAGAGCATGGAATGCTAACAGATTCGTGCACATTTCTGGAGAGGTAAAGGTTTTCTCTACAACAGCATGAATAGGAATGTTCTTGGGCTTTGCAGATGTTCCAGCAACCATCCACAACTGTATATTTATTTCTGAAAAGAAAGATACAAGTAGCAGTAAAACATCAGTATCCGATGCTAGTACAACAACTGAACTGCAAGTGGATTCTTTCGCACAATGTATGGCATGAAGAACTATTCTAGTATCTGCCTCTTCATGTGACGCATGTAGGGCAGATATATCGAGGAATTCGTCATTGCATTTAACGCTATTCTCATCGAGAAACCCACCAGCAGTAACAACAGTTTTCTCTGTGGGTGCATGAAGAATTATCTGCTCAGATAAAAAGGCAGCTAGGTCTTTCTTGTTGTCATTCAAAGACAAAAAAGCTGAAAAGTTATTCGGGAGTGGCACATCCTTATTTTCAATAACCCTTCTAACTGGCTGCTGCCCTTTTGCCCTACGAGAACGAGTGCCCGATTTTATAGATTGTTCCCTGTAACGGTCGAACAGAACATCAACTCTTGAATACATGGCCCCTTTTCTCACCACAGTGGAAACAAACTCATCTGCAAAGTCTCCAAATGTTTTCATGCCATGTGTTTTCATGCTCTGAACTAAAGCCTGGCCATCTATGATCAAAGCTGGTGATTCGCCTACATTTTCGACTCGCGCCCTTACATCAACATCTTGAAGTATGTCTTCTAAAACAACAGATTTGTTTCCAGACTTTAGTGCACCGCTGGTATCCGCTATAGATATCGGCACAGGAAGGAGCTCGTGTTTCAAAATCTGCTCTAAATCAACCTCTCGTCCGGCCTTATATGCAATGACAAGTCTCTGCAGTATGTTCCGATCTGCCTTTAGAATTTTTTTCTTTTCCACAGCTTTTGGTACAACTTGTACCTTGTATAAGGAGTCAAATGTTAATGAGCAGCTTTTTTTCAGAACACTTCTCAAAGGAACTTGTAAACTACTTGTTTCTATGTTTGGTATCAGACGATCTTTTACGAAATTCTCTAATGATATCTGTCCCAAATTTGCTGCAGAAAGTAAGGACTCCTTGATCATATCTGTAGCTTTGTCTTTTGTAACTATATTGATCAGTTGATCTCTTTCGTACAAAAGGTCAAATACTCTAAACCTTTTCATTGCATCAACGAGCGAATCCTCATACACTGCATCAGTAACTTGTCGACTCTTTGATGCGTCCTTGTGTGTGAGAATGTCATCTGGATTCACATCGTACATCACCTTTGTAAGAAGACTTATATGAGATCTCAGATTGTAGGAAAGGGACCACCTACTGAGAGCAGATGGAGTCCTAGTAATTCCTACAATTCCACCACCTTTCTTACCCGTGGCGTTTAGCCATTCTTGACTTTGGTCTGGGTCAACTTGATTGAAAGTTCCAGCACTTCTCTTGACGACAAAATTTCCATCCTGGAACTCTGATAGTACTTCAATAGGCAATTGGTGGCAATCAGCAAGATACACACTACCCCACCTAGCATAATTTGTATGGTCATATCGGAAGAACCATGGGAGCATTGAACGGAAAGACTTCAAATATAAATCCCAAAGCCCATCTCTTTCTGACTTTGTAAACATTAAAAGGATAGAAACCATGTCCAAATATGACCACCAAAACAGGACATTTGGGTTGTCAATTTCCTGTCTGAAACTTGAAAAATACTCTTTGAAAACAGGATTTTGCAGTTGGTCAATGCTAGAAAGTATGTCTTGCTGTTCAGTCATGATGCCATTCAATGTTTGCGAATGATCAACATTTTTGGTAGATACAAATAACACAAAGTCTGGCAGTAAAATCTTCCAGATTGCTTGAGCAGTAATTTTATGGGCTCTCATGCCACGACTGTAGTGCTTTCCACCTAATACATTTTCAGCAGCCACAGGTCCTAATAACTCGCATTCCATCCACAGTTCATGCAAACCAGAACCTCTCATATGATCTCCTATACATTTCATGAAATTCATAGCTATATGTAAGCCACCCATTCTTGGAACAAGCCTGTCTCTATACTCAGGAACTGACCATTTTAAATCCATCAACTTAAAGTACAAAGCTTGATCAACTGTGATAACTGTATGACGTTGACCAAGATGCTCAGATATGTGCATGCATTTCTGGACAACTGTGTTAAGTGTATCCATTTCATGAGCAGGTGCTTGTACAATAGGCATGTAACCAACAAGTGTGAGATCCGGGTTTTTACTACTGACAGACTGATTATGTCCTGACCAACTAGCTGGGACTTTCTGCTTATGTCTGTGCAAATGAAACGCCAATTCATTAGCAAACTCTTGAGAGGACAATTGATTCTCTGAGTCAGAAGAATAATTTGCACAATTAGAAGGAAATAAGCATTAAATATCATATCAAAATGCATATATATACTGTGCGTCAATATGCGGTTGCGAAAAAATGAGTTAATTGGGATCTAATCGTTTTTTTTACAATTTTATTTGTTTAACGAACATTGAACAATTTATTCTATTTTTCAGACACATATAAGTTTAGTACAAGCCTTTAAATTGCTTTAATTTGCAATAAACTTTTTTAAAATAAAGCCATATAGATAATTTTGCAAATTTCAACACCGCCATTTTGAATCGCCATTTTGACCTATTTAACGCCATTTTCATGAAGTTCAACATATTTTTTCGGATTCAGCATACGCAAATTAGGTTAAAAAGTTATGTTGGACCAAATAATAATAATTTGCCGTTAGAACCCATTTCTAGCCTCTTTTTTCAAAATCTGGACCAGACTATCTCAGCTCTGTTGTACCTCTTTGTCGCAGAAATCTTAGCTACCAAAATAAAACAAAATCCGAATATAAAAGGTATATCAATAAAGAACCATGAAGTTAAAAATGTACAGCACGCGGATGATTTAACCTTAGCATTGAAAGACGACGCTTCGTTAAAAGCATCTCTAGATACTGTAAATGAATTTTGTAAACATGCGGGGTCAAAAATAAACATAAATAAAACAGAATGTATTCTATTAGGAAACCTAAAATATTTATATGATGAATTATACGGCATAAAGATAACATATAAAGCAGTAAAATGTTTGGGGGTTTATATTGGACATGATAAGGAAGAATGTTACAATAAAAATTGGATGAAAATTTACCATGATATAGAAAAGCTATTTGAATCGTGGAAACGAAGAAAGTTAACTTTATTTGGAAAAGCATGTATAGTAAAGACACTAGCTATATCTAAACTTGTGTATGTTGCTTCAATACTCACTATGCCTGATAATACCTACATTAAGAAAATACAACGTCTTATTTACAACTTTATTTGGAATAAAACAGAGAGAATTAAACGCAATGTTTTGATAGGTTCTTTTTCAGAAGGTGGACTATCAATCGTCGATATTGAAAGTAAACTTAAAGCACTAAAAGCTGCCTGGGTTCCAAGATTGTTGAAAACTAAATCTGTCTTGTATAACATTTTTGAAAGCTATTGTAAACAGTTGAATATTACTGTTCCATATGTTTTGTCTTTTTCAGATAAAAAAATTGAGAACATGAAATTAGAAAAATTACCATTATTTTATAGACAATTGTTATGTTCTTTCAATGAGTGTAAAGTTTGTACCTTAGACAATATTTCAGCAGATGTGATTCTACAACAACCTATATGGAACAATTGTAATTTTCTGTATAAAGGTAATACATTGTTTTTTAAAAATTGGATATCCAGTGGAATTTTGTATGTAAAAGATTTATTAGACAAGGGAGGCAACCTTAAAAAGCTTTCAGATTTTTCAAACTGTATTAGAAATAAGTCAAACTGGTTATGTGAATTTAGGATTATTTCTGATGTTTTCAAACGTTTATGTAAAAAACATAATTTTTCAAACTGCAATTTTATTAATATAAAGCACTCATATAAATTTCTCTTTTACACAGGAATAGTAGATGTTCGAGAAAAAAAATGCAATGTTTTCTATGAAAATTTAATATACCAAAAATTTCGGAAACCATATTATCAAAGAGTTTTAAATAGTGAATTCAACATTGAATCTGTTGAATGGAAATATATATATCAATGTAAATTGTTGGATATTCCTGACAAGCACTTGTCTGAATTCAATTACAAGCTTTTGAATAATATTCTCTGTAATAATGTATTTCTCAGTAAATGGAAAAGAGACACACATAGCAATTGTGAAAACTGTCACACAAGAGAAACAACAAAGCATATTATTTTTGAATGTGAAAATGCTGTCCCAGTATGGAATGCTTTAAGTAAATATCTGAATTTCAATGTAAAATGGAAGCACATCATGGTCGGATTCTTTCATGAACGAAATAGTAAAACTAAATCTTTGAATTTATTGATTTCCTATACAGCATATAGAATATATAAATACAAAATGTACTGTAGACTAAACTCACTCGATGAAACCTGTTATAATATTTTTCAACATGTAAAATTTTCAGTTACGAAATATGCCAAAATTTTGAAAAACCTCAATGTACTTGCTGAATATAGACTTTTTGAAAATTTTTGCCATCTTATGTGAATCATGTGAAATAAAGTTCAATTATGTACAATTACATTTTACCGTATCGGAACTATATAATTTAAACTCATTTTTTGTACAACCATATTATATCAGTTTATAACATAAATAGATCTAAAGCCACTATACAGAGCATCCTGTCCTCTGATAGAGCCACTCAGTGAGTCAAAATGAAATGTCGGATGTGTGGACTCATTGAGGCGGCACGTCCTATATTTAGATCTCTTTTACATATATGATCAATGTACAGAAATATATTACTCGAATAATATTATTCAGATACTATATATATTTATGTTATATTATAATCAATAATTCACATATATGTATGTGTGTGTGTATATGTATATATATATGTATATATATAGAATTATATACTTTTGACATATAGTCTTACACATACTTGAACTGTATATACTTTTCTATAGAATTTATATCATTTAATTACTTGAACTATTATTTGTGCATCCTGCGTGGTGTAATAGGAAAAAATTATTATTGTTATAGAGCTTTTTCCTTCATACAATTGCGAATATATGTCATATGTATTCTATATACATTATAGAATATAAGTAATTCTCAATGTACAATATGTATGTGAACATTCAATTCAAAATATATAGAAATTATATTAGAAATTTCTAATAAACTTTAACTAAGTGATATATATTTATGTATCAATACCTTTATATTTATACATTATTTGAAATTATACATTTAAGAAATGAAGTAGTAGATTAGTAATTGGTCAAAATTGTATGATCATTTATATTACGTATTACACATGTACAATATTTTGAGAAAAATCATAAGTCTCTCTTATAATTGGAAAGTATACATTTAAGAAATGAAGTAGTTAATTAGGTACCCTGCGTGGTACCCTAGGTCAACGCCATGTATTTTGAGGGAGCTTAGTCAGGGCCCCATCCCTGGCAGTTGCCCTATTTTGTTAGTTAAGTTTGTTTGAATTGTTATAGAATAGGTTCTGGGTAATAAAGAATATATTAAAAAAAAAAAAAAAAAAAAAAAAAAAAATGGCAACAAATGGCCTTGTACATAGTTTTCAAGAAGTTAAAAATGTAAAATTGTTAACGGACGATGCACAATGACAGACGAAGACCAACAGCAATAGGTCACCAGAGTGACTCATGTGACCTAATAATAAAAATGTTACAGAATTCCATTATAATGTTTAACAAGTTTTTGAATGTTAGTTCTGATTAGAGGAAAAATCTATGAATAAAAAAATCACTATACAACAGTTATCACCTTGAAGTAGATGTTTACTATGCCATTTCATTTCAAAATAAATTCAACACATTTTCTATGGCTGTATTTATTTCATCATAATAAGTAACATTCACATGTGAACAAAGAAAGTCACTAATTAGGGACGGAGGAATCATACATCAAAATTCACAAAATTAATAAAATTATTTCAATATATATCTGTCCTTAGTAAATGCACTACAGTCCTCATTCTATTGGAATGAATAACTTGGATTAGGGGTAGATCCACACCACACTCCAATGAATTTCAGGATGTCATTCAGGTCGGGACTGTGAGAAACCTGTCCAATTCAAAAAAATATTATGGATTCAATAAATGGATTATACTGAAGTATATTTTGACATTAGACATGTACTTTTTTTTTTATTTTTCATTTATTTTAATCTCCTTGAACTAAGACTGATACCAACAAGTAATCAAGAGGATCAATAAATCTAAAATATAGTCTCTTCATTGTGCTGGTGAAAAAAAAATTCCTTATATGAAAATAAAAAACTTTCATCCATATTAGACCAGGTTAAAAAAAGTAAAATTTAAAATGAATAAATAGACATGACTTCCAATTTCATTAGAAAATTGTTTTGTGAATGAGCTAGGAGTCCTACATCCAAAGATGCCTAACTAGTACCTGATGATGTTATAGATGAAAAGCCTGAGATTATTTATTTAGATAATTTAAAAGAGCAACTGAGGATGAGAATTCTGATTTATCACTGTGTAATATTTCTGAAAAAAAAATCATTTATCATAACTAATGTCTTTATAATAGTAAAGGTTAAGTAATGTACATTGCATTTCATCTGGAGTCAGGAGACGGACAGACAAATCTAGAACAGGACCAGTAACTCTGGATACAAGTCTTGTTGACCAGTGAGTTAAAATACTAAACTGAGAACACGACACACACATACTTTTGGTAATGGTTGGTTTTCTATATTTTAGGGAGGAATAATGCATCATTATAATACAATAGCTGACTTCCTTTGAAACACAAATGGAGAAGTGCACATCAATAATCTATTCCTTGTCTTTTTAAATCCTATTTGCCTAACCAGTTATCTCGGAAGGTAAAGCACAAGATTGCCAATTTGTAGGCTTGCAGGAGCTTTAATAATTTTCATGGTGACTTCTGATATTTTAAAATATTAATGTATACACTCTCTCCATAATTTTCTCTAGTGTGTTACACCTCTTTAAGCTCTACACATGCAAATGATAAAATCATATATAAATGAACTTTTCGGTAACAAAACTTGAATAACAAAAGTTATGAATACCTTGGCAGCCATGATTATTTTATTCCAGTCATCCTTGTTTGCCACTTTGCCTGGTCTCTTGAATTCCATTGGAGTTTTCAACACGGGGTATCCTGTGTCACATAGAAATTAGTGCATCATCTTTAACCTGACATAACCTTTAGTATTCACAATATAATATTTCTTGACTTTACAATCTGGATGTATTCAAAGAATGTTCCTAATTTAATGTACTCTGGATGTACTAAGATTTCCATTTTTGTTAGTGTTGTTGAACTCTTGTGGTTATCTTTTAAATTCTTGGCTATGTAGTTGAACAACATTTTGTCAACTCCATTTCTCAAGCATGATTCTCACCTGTGATTACACATGGAGCAGACCGAATACCAGTATCAGGAGCAATCAAAGAGGCCTCATAGCAGTTACGCTCGTCTCTTGGCAACACCTGCTCCACCTTCTGGTCCATGGAGACTGCCAGCACCCATTCCTTGACCTCTTCGTGCTGCTGGTTCTGTTAACAATGCATTGCATTTGTGTGTACTAATACATAGGAGAGGGACATTTCATGGTATTTAAGCCATCATTGATATAGGATATCAATTCACCATACTCAAATATACACCATCCAAATCAAACAGAGAAAATATCCCCTCAGATATGCTTATTCAGCACTACATACCTATCTGATTTAATTCCATTTATGACCAATGCTTTCATGTTTTCATTAAATGCAAATGAGTATGCTTGCATTTATTAGTAAATAATCAACTGCTGAAAAATTTTCTACTAGTATAAATTTACAGCATGACTATACCAGAAGAAATGTAAATTTCTGAATTATAGTGTCCCATGTACATTGTACCTCGCAGTAATCTTTCTCAAATCAATCAACATACCGTTAAATATGGTTTTTCTGGTAATGGGATTTCAAATGGAATATCTGTGTCTTGGAAATCGCTGTGATCCAACATATCCAAAGAACCTTCCTCAATAGCCTACGAAAACAAAAACAGGTGTTTATAAAAGCTTAGTCTCCACTGCAACAAATAGCTACCTACAGTCCTTCACAAACATTTTGCTTTAACTGCCTACAGCCTACCTCTGATATGTCTAGGTATCTGTTCAGGAAAACAAAAGCTGCATTCTCCCATCCCACACTCTATTAATAGAAACAAAATGTACACTCTATGAAGAAGTACAATAACCTTGAAAACATGCAATATAAATCATTTATAATCTACCATTCATTATTTCATCTGGGTATAAAATAAATTTGATCCTCTTAGAAATATTTTGAACAATACATTTTATACTTGGTAATCATAAACACAATTTCGGATTTTCCCACTTTAGACTCTCACATTTTTTTCCATTGATCAGAACAACTTTATATTTAGTAATTTTGATTAATGTTTTTCCTGTTGCTAATAATGTGATGTACTTTATCACACAAAGTATTACTATCTGAAACTGAGCAAATGAAACTACTCAAAATATGACTGCAACATTGACACAAAAGTTGTTAAACTACATAAGTCAGTTTCTCTGGATCCATGATCAAGTAATTTTTACAAGTGTACAACAGAATATTCTTTTTAACTTTATTTTACTACATCGAATACAACTGAAGTTAGCATCAAAATTTTCATACTGTAGATTCTTTATTTTACGCAAGTACTTAATATCACAAAATAACAAATACCTGTCAAATTGCGAGAACATAAATTCATGAGTGCTCTGTTGATCAAGACTTTTTACATGCATTTTAGCAACATAAAAATAAAACCAAGCAATTTTATTAATTTTAAGCTTCTCAAGAAATTACGTGATAATACATTCCATGCATATATTTAGGAATTTACAGTATGTGTTGAACAGGCTTTCATTAATAGCCTCTACATGTATTTATCATTATGAATGGGGCCAGTCCTATGGGTTTCTTGTATAGCATTACCCTGCACATCATTCCAGCCTCATAGAAGGCTTTATCAGCTGGTATGATATCTGTGTGACGTAGTAGACTGATGGCCAGCTTTGCTGCGGATTCCTCGAGAGATTTGTGGGGCTGGAAAGCTGAACGATTGGCATAGTAATGAGCAATTAACAGCATGGACTCAAACTCAGCGTGCTGTGGTGAATTGGCTTCTGGACTTTTGCTTATATTGTCACACTGCAAGTACAGAATGCAAAGTGAAGTCAGATTAAGTTACAAATCTCCAGTGTGAGCACAATTCTTATTTAAAAATAATTTCATAAAAGTGTCATATTTCACACCTTGAAGTATTTCAAACATAATTAAAATGACATGAAATATAGTAAGTCTCATTTCTAAGACAATGGAACACTTTAAAATCCATATATTTCTTACCAAGTCATACAAAACATCTCGCAGTTCACCCCAGGTGTGGTAGCCATCTGGTTTGTCTAACCCTCTCATGCTTACAACATCACTAAATATCCTCTTGTAAATGTTGAAATTCTGTTCAGAAAAACAACCACAATTTAGGCTAAACATGTTTTATATATTGTTTTTTAGTGTTGTTTGTTAATTCACTGGGTGTAATATTTAGAATCTCTCATCTGCTGAGCATCATGCTTGCATATATCATAACTTTTCTGATGTATTAATGTTTTACACATGGCATATATATATAAACTTTGTCAACATAAGATGCATGTATCATATAGTTAAGGTTAGTGAAAGTATTCAAAATATATATGTTGTGAGAACATTTTAATGCTGCATTTTATTATCTATAACATACCTGAGCATTAGCAGGTGCTCCATATTTGACATAAATATCAAGAGCTTTGCGACTGTCATTGTTCTTAATCAGATGTGTGGCATACAATGCAGCATATTTATGGAGGACCTTTGAATTCTTTAAGAAAAAAAATTTATACATAACAATTCCACAATATCTATAAAATCCATTTCTTCTACTGAACCCTATTTTAAAAATTCGTTTTAAATTTTTCATCATGGAAACAATGTCTGAAAATTTAGAATACCTGTTGTGCAGCTGTTTCCAGACATTTTTCCCATTCACCTTTTTCAATGTACATATCCAAAGCACCAACAACATCCACACTCGCCAACTACAATCAAAGTCAACCATTCATAATTAAAATGACATCATGTACAGAAAATTTCTCCTCAATAACAGATTTTGGGAAAGCGTTGGTTCTAATAAACATCTTAATTGTCTGACAATAAACAAGGCTTTATCAGTCCAAAAGTCTGAGGTAAAAAAATTAAAAAAAAATTGGAGACATTTATATACATGATACATGCAGGAATTTTCAAACATACTTGGTTAATATTTAGGTTTTCTTTTATGTTATATTGCAAACAAAATGATCTGGATTTTAGATGTTTAATTTTAAAACTGTAGATTCACATATTTTAGATATCACCAAATCTGGTTTTGTTGTAATCAAACATGGCAAATCAAACAGGTGTTATAGAAACCAAACTGTATTATATAAATTGTACATCGGACAAATTTTAGGTGGTTTACAAACTTTAGCTGCTATCTTTGATTATATTCAGTCATAAACTCTAAAATTGTTATCATAATGTGCTTGACTCCGATAAAAATTTGATAGGTCAGACACAGTGAAAGGTCCTATAGGTCCAAACGTTTGACAATAACATCTCTCTCCTACCTGCTCAGCCTTTCCTTGATGTTTGAGACTGTCCTTGTAACGCTCATCAACATAAGCTTCCAATCTAAAAGTAAGAGTGACATATTTCATAAACTTTGGAGAAAATTTCAAAAGTACAAAGTTTGGACTTTGTTTTACAAGGTTATTAAGACACAGCTGTCTATGAGGATGAACCTTGGTTCCAGCTCCTTTGCCACTCTCTTTGCTTTGTTCCATTCCTCTGCAGCAATGAACATGTCAATTGCATCCTTGATCATGTCTATGTTCAGGTAGAGCTCTGCTGCCTAAAATCACAACAAATGGTTCATCTCACTTGGAGGTTAATTAGCCAGTGATCATGATTATTTATGAACATTTGACAAGTGTGATCTTCTAAATGTATTGTTTGAAAATTGAAGATACTTTGCTTGTGAAATCTGAAACAAGCACCTAAAAATAACCAGGGATTTCAAGCACAAATTTATGCCCTTTGTTATAATTAACACTGACCTGTTCAAACTTCCTGATCTCAGCCAGTCTTGGTCCAGCTATCTCAGCAACTGTTTGAGCTCTCTCCTGGCCCAAAAACTTCAAAGCTAGATCCCCAGCCTGTAAAGATTAATTAAATGTATTCATTAGATCACAGTATATTAAAAAAATTATCTTAATAAAAATCATTTGCATTTTTTCTTTCTCCAAATACATTTCTTTATGGATGCATGTAGGAATATTTTTTTAATACCTTCATCCAGCACTTTTCTAGAACATTTGTATCAGACGTCAGATTTGTGGTAACTTTAAGGTAGCATTCAACTGCTCTGGCATATTCTCCTGACGATTCCCACTCGCGAGCCTGTCGAACCACTGCCTCAATTCCACTGTAAATATTATAGTTATAATAGCTTTTATTTGAACATTGCTTCAGATAAATTTTTGATTAAATCTATGTTAAAAGCCATCTACTGAATCAAGTAATCTAAGCACAAAGCCTAACCTTTGACCTCCTTTGTCTGCCATTTCTCTTTCATATTCATCTTGTAAGTGTTGTAATTTGTGGGGAATATATTCTTTGCATACTCTTAGAGCATCTTGCCACATGCCAGATTCCTACATAAAAGTATTTACATTTTACTGATTAAAAATTTTAAATATATGCAAGAAATTCTTATTTCAATGTCACATCTCTTTGACAATAGATGTTTTGTATCATTTACAGAAATATTCCAGCAAAATTTTCAATCTCCTTAAAAATATAACCACCAGTACCTTATAATACTTGACAGCTAGCTCTGGCCTCTGGGCACGTAGCAAATAGGACTCAGCTTTGGCAAACTCTTTCTCCTCAAAGGCAAATCGAGCTTGTCCCACAAGGACATCTGCCACTGAGTCAGGGTCACTCTGCTCGGCAACTCTCTGGGCAGAGTCCCAGTCCTGGTTATGTACATACCTACAACAAATTACAAGTCAGCAACTACTGTCAAATATATTTGGCACTTAGCTGATTAAATTCAACAATTAATGCTAAATTTCCTCTTGAGTACTTTAAATATTTGTTATCTTTTTCCTAAAAAAAATCAATGGCCCGTGGCCAGTAAATTATGAATTTGGGCTGGTACATATAAACAGCACATGCCTGGGGGGCTAGTTAATTTAGATACTTATCAGAATTCCTGAATGATCTAGTAAATATTTGATGTGTGTGCATATGGTTTTTATTGCAAGCAACATAATTTCTTGATTTCACTTTTGTAAAGTGGTATTATGAAGTAAAACATTGCTGATACATTTCTGAATGTTTCGAAGAACGAGTTGTTTTAGGCTGAGTATACAAATCAGCAATCCTCTGATGAATCCTCTCGACTGGACACAAAAGTACAAACCACAGGAGGAGTTCCAAGTTAGTTTATCTACATATTCAGCTATAAGTTTCTTGATTGATTGTATATTATTTAACATCCTGCTTGAGAATCTTTCACTCATATGGAGTCTTCACCATTGCCTGTGAAAGGCTGCGAAATTTAGGCCTATGCTCGGCGTTTACAGCCTTTGAGCAGAGAGAGATTTTTATCATGCCGTATCTGCTATGACACTGGGCCTCAGTTTTTATGGTCTCATCCAAAGGACCACCCTATTTAGTTGCCTCTTACAACAAGCAAGGGGTACTGAGGACCCATTCTAACCTGACTATCCACATAGTTACAAGTTTCTTTGATGATGTCAACTATTTTCTAACTTCAAGTGAAAAAGCATGGCTAAGAATATTAAGATTTTGACCTTTTTTTTTTACCCCGCTATTGATGCTAGTTTGAATAAACAAAACAAAGGACCAATATTTTAATATAGAATATGGGCCAGTCATCTTTATATCCATTGGTCTGAAGGGACAGTAAAAGTTGACCAATAAAAATTTTAGTTGATAGCCCAAGTGACCAGTGAATAAAAATAATTTCTACCCTTGTTTTTCCATTGATGGATGAAGTGACTGAGAATTTCTATCACAACCAAACACTCAATTCTGACTCAGGGAATTACAGGCAGTTAATAATAAAATTTCTCTACATGTTAACTTACATAAGGACTGCCTCTTTTGGTTTTCCAGCCTTAATGAATTCTGCCTCTGCCTCATGAAACCTCCCCTCATCCTCCAGGTACATAGCATGCTTCAGATGGATTTCTGGTAATTTGTTCTTGTTGGCCAAACGTGCAAGCTCAAAAGCAAAGTCAAATGCGCTGTAAATGAGAAAGTTTGATAGCATTTACGTAATGCATATTTCATACCATGAAAATCTGAAAATGTTCTATAACACACGTATATTTCATACAGTGGTAATCTTTCTAACTCACTATAACTCACTATATCTCATACAGTAAAATTTACACAATAGAACATTTATCAAGTGCTGAATGCTGAATGCTGAAGACAACCATTGATCCAATAGCCCATTTACCGTATTCCTGCAGTATTCTAACATTTACTTTGTACTTTAGTCACATGATTTTTGTAAAATTTAGGGGCACATCACTTTTAGCACAATTGTTTTTATTGGAAATGAGTTACTCTACTGCGAAATGTGCAAGTTCTATTGTGTTGTGGAAGGATGTACGTCAGATACAAGGAAGAAGAGGAGATATGGATTCATGGCTGATATAAATTCTTTCCATTTCCCACATCTAAACAGCCCAAACTCTGCAGAAAATGGCTTAAAGTGTTATGGTGCTCTGGCTACAACCGCTCACGTCACGAAAGATTATGCTCCAGACATTTTGTAGATTGTAAACCAACACCACATCATCTTTACCCAAGCTTTTTCGGTATAACAATTACAAATTTTTGCAGGAAACCCGGGGAGCATCATCTATCTAGAAAAAATTAATCACCAGAATGATGATGCCACCAAAATTTCAGACGTGCTGTTCCTTGATACACTTAAATTCAATTCTGCTGCAAGTTGACATAGTCTTAACATTTAACTTTTCTATAAAAGTGACATGTAACTCTTCGATCAAGCAAAATTCGCTTTAATTCTGGTACTATAAGACTTCGGAAATTCAAGTTGAAAACCAAATGTTGATGTGCCCACATTGAGTACAAAGTAAAGGTTAGAATCACATCGGAATACGGTAACTCGAAAATGAACTATTCTTTTCACTTTATTCTACAGTACATTCAGTATGTTCTCTGTACACTCACCAGTTCTCTGAAGCATATTCAATGGCTGCATCCACAAGACCAAATTTAGCCAATAGTTTGACAGCAGAATCACCACCCAGACTTTTAGCCCACAAATAGGCCACTTGCTTAGCTGCAGTGGCTCCCCCACTATTCTTTGCAACCTGTTAAGAATTAATATTTATTTCATTATTAAGTTTCCTTCTTTTACCCTTTAGACCACAAAACTTTCAATAGCTTACAAGAATCATGAATGACAAAGTTCACTTATAAACTGAGATTAACAAAATTTTCTCATACACACTGTATACTGAAATCTGTAGAAAAATATTCTGTATGAATTTTCCGTTCCTAACAATCGGTAAAACTTCTCACCCTGTGTGCCTCTTCCCACATATCCTGTCCCCTGTACATGTTGACAGCACCTTTCCAATTTTCAGCTTCCAGATAGTGATGCTCAGCCTGTCGTAGATTTCCCTCAGATTCCAATTCCTACAAGATACAATATCAGCTAAATATGTAAATATGATTGAATTTTACTTGTAACATGCAATTTGATTGGCTGAGTTTTCTGAAAAAATTTAGTTTATATTGTATAATGTAACTTGGTATGGGGAGACGCCCCCTTGACAACGAAGATGGTACTACTTTTTACAATTATAGCTCTGGAAAGTTGTAAGGCTTCTATGAATTGAAAATTGTGCACAATAAAATGCATTCTGTTTATACACATTTCTTTCATGATTTCAAATAAGACGTATATTTTCTTACAAGTAACAATACACAAAACACTAATAAAAATTCTATACAAATTCGGACACCACGATATTATATGCAAAATAATGGTAATCAAGTATTTGCAAAGTATTCAGTTTCACTATGAAGATATTTTTATGAGAGAGAGAGAGAGAGAGAGAGAGAGAGAGAGAGCTTCATTCATCTTCCTATCTTAGTACAAAAATATGTCATGTCTTACAAAATGTGTATTGCATGACATCAGTCCCATTGATTGACATAGAGCCATGAACTGTTTACATATTTTACTGTGTTGGATTTTATTGCATGCTATGGTGAGTTATAAGGTAGTTTAAAACTTTTATGAAATCAAAAATGTTTAAACTGCAAATTCTGTTGCACTTTCTGGTTTTCTATGTGATGTATTTTGTGTGATGCTAGAAGCTCTAAACTTTCGCTTTCTGTCTAAGCGACTCCAAAGTCTATCTTGGGCTGCAAAGAAAACATCAGAACTAAATATGGAGCCCACACATATCTTCTGTTATTAAGATGCATTGCAAACTCCACCTTACATTTTTAAAATTTCATGAGCAAAGTACATGTTCCAGTTATGCGAAGAACCAAGATGACTTCTGTCACGTTCGACACTTTGTCAGTATGTTGCCAAGTGAATTATTGCGTGGTGCAAGCATTTTTTTATTTTACATTTAAATCATAAATTAAGACTTGTACAATGTAGTTTTGTCTTTTTAAATTAAATTATAAGGAATGAAGCTAATTTTGACCTATGTTATACGATATAATGTAACTTGATGCATTTTATGCTTATTATAATCTGTGAAGTGGATTATAAAGCATAAACTGCATCAAGTTACATTATATTGTATAACGTAGGTCAAAATTAGCTTCATTCCTTAAATAATTTAACATGAATGCAAATTATGAAAACAATTTTGTTATTTAAAACCAGATAAATTTCTTTTCTTTACGAGCAATTCCAGTGTTTCATACTGCAACAAATTCTTACCATGAAAATCACACACTGAGTCTGATCATATTTCCCCATTATTACCATCTAAAATTTTTAAATATCTCTTATCTTATAAAACCCAATATTGCCCTCCTTTCAATTCCCGTGCCCTTACACTGGCCAGATGAATGTGTGTATCCTGCACAAGGTCGGGATGATGCACCTTCACCAATCTGATCATGTCACCATACATCTTGTGTTTTTTGTACATGGTGATAGCCAGGTCAGGCTCTTGGACAGCTACATATAACCTAAAATTACAAAAATACACCGAAAATCGCAACAGTCAACCACATACAAAAACTGACTCTTCTGTGCATGCAATGATTTAAGAAAAATTGATGCCATGACTTTATTTATCTCTCTAAAGGAATTTGAGCTTCACTGAACTCTTTGATTAGTTTACTGCCTCTGAACTTTCTGTCTGCTCACCTCTCTGCTTCTTTGAACTTGGCCTGACTTTCCAACTGTCGAGCTTGTGAAATATACAGCGTGGAGACGTCATCAGATTTCATGTAGGTAGAGGCCAGCTATGAACACAGAATTAAGATTAATAAATACCAACAGGGTCAGAAGAATTTCATTGAAAATAGAATTGAGAAATGATTTAAAATGTGTTTCCTATTTCTCAGGTTCATGTAAATTATGAGTTATCTACCTTGTGAGCCATCTCCCATTTTCCAGCATTGTTATACATGTCCACAGCTTCGCGAGTACACCCAGCCTCCACATAGTACTGCTCTGCTTTCTGATGACAAAATGAAAGTAACAATCTAACTCATATTAAGGTCAAGTCATTGAATGCTTTATGTATTTCAACTTTAATGCTAGTCACCTTTAACACATATTTCTTTTCTCTTGCGTGTAAATATGTTATACAAATTAAATGTATAACAATGAAACAATTAAAAGATGAAGTAAAAAATCAAATATCTTAACCTCATATTCCCCAATTGAGGCATAGTGGTCTGCAATCTGTTTGTAGTATTTTGCAGACATGGAGGAGTCTTGAATTTCCAGGATCTGGACAGCCTTGAGCCATTGACGAGACTGTATAGATGACTCCACAGCTTTGGTTGTGGCCCTAGTGGGAAACATATCAATAATTCATTGTTTAAAGAAATAACAGTAGAATCAATTTTGTTGAGTCAGGAATCAGGTATCTATGACAAGTTCTCAAGCCACACGTCTAGAATTTCTTTAAGGAGATATATTACATCATCATACTGGCTGACTTCCCTTTAAGAAATGAATGAAAATATATATGCAAGCTATAATTGTCTATTCCTTTTAGCTTTAATTGCCTAGCTGAGTAACATATTATGTTGGCATGTTGATTGCTGAACTGTAGATTATGAGTTCGAGTCAAGCAGGACTTTAAAGTCTTTTTTCAGATTACTTTCTACTAAAACTACATTTTCTTCACTAAACAAAATAAATTTGAAAGTTTTCAATTTCAAAATATTGTTGTGCATATCCACCATTTTTCATCCACATCAAATTTCTCTGGTGTAACATTCTTCCTTAATGTTTGACATCTCTTGTGAGATGCATACACACATACTGTTACACTTACCAGTGTATTAAATTCAATCTATGTACAAACTAATTTTTTATTTATCAACAATACTATGAGTTTTTTAGAGATACAAATCATTACTAGGAATGTTTAGCTTACCCAGCCTCTATATAATGGTTGATGGCAGCATCCAGCTGCTTCTGAGATGACAAATAGTCTCCCCATTGTTCTTCTAGCTTCACAACCTCTGATGGGAAGGCATAACGGGCCAAGTCCACAGCTAAAAGGGAAGCAGACTTATTAGTACTCTACCCATCAATTTCTTTTCATAAAATACATCTTCCTTCAGAGAAATGAAATTTTAAACACACAATCTTTCTGTACCTCTGCGGAAGGCATGTCCCTTTTTGAAGCACTCCATGGCCTTTGAAGCATCCTTAATTTTTTCATACATGTCACCTGCCTAATTTTACAGAAAGGAAATACACATACCTCATTAGTTTAAAATATAGATCATAGTTAACTGAAAGATTTTTTTTACTTTTACCACTAAATTTATCCTTTGCATAAAATACATACCCTTTCATACAGTTCTCCTTTAATCAATGCTGAGGCAATTCTTGAAATCAATTCCGAATTTGACATAAGTTCCTACAAAAATGATGTAAGAAATTTACCTTATCAATATTTGAAAGTAACCAGATCAGTGTTAAATATATTACTGATTTGAGATTCAATAAACTACAAATGTTTCCCAACCTCTCTACTGCTGGCTAATCGTGCAGCCCGGGCAGGCAGTCCAGCCTTCATGTACAGGTTAATTGCTGCCAGGTAGTCCTCTTCTCGCTCTTTTAGCTGTAAATCAAGAAATATATCACCTGCTTATTATAATCTCTTGCCAATCATGTCTCAAAATCACTCTGTTATAAAATTTATGGTTCTATGTGATATCACCAAGTAATAAACTTTATTAAAGTACAGACAATTTATCCATGTTAAAAAAAAAAAAATTCTCATACAAGACAAAATAGTAAAAACCTCATCCAGAAATATTTACATTTCCAATGTTTTATTCTCATGAATATGAATGATGTATGTATGAACATTAATAAATACAGCACAACTATTTTAATGACTGGGAATATTCTGACTGAAATAAGTAAAATGTAAACATAAAAAATAAATTTGAGTTTAGAAAATACACAAGAGCATGAACAGCAACCTCCATACCCTCATGTATTTTCAAAAATGAAATTTATTTCTTACATAACCATAAAATACATGTACATGTATTTTCCAAATATTTGCAAAAATCCTGCAATAAAACATTACTCCACCCACCTCTCCTGCAGCCTCCTCCTGACCGGTGTTCATCAACCACTGATAATAACTCCTCTGAAGGTTCTCAAGCTCTGGATGCATCTGTAGATTATACAACAATTTCATGTTTGATCTCCAACATTAACTAGATTACATGATGACAAGTTCTCTAATGTGATAAGAAATCAAATTCTGATATATTTTTTTTTTATTACACCAAACATTATTATGAAAACTGACCTTGGCCTCAGCGACCTCAATCGCCTCGTCCCACATGTGCATCTCTTGGTACATCTCCATTGCCTCATCCACATGATTCTGCCAAAGTAAGAATGGAATATACAATTGTAGGTTTCTTCCAGTCACATGTTGAAAATCATCTGCATCACATACATATGCACTGTATATGCAATGAAAGCAAAGACCTTGTAATGAAATAGTTTTTTATACCTGTTCAAGAAAGATACCCTCTGCTTCTTTAAACCTCTTGTCCATAATGGCCAGTCTGGCCCGCACTCTGTAATGATTGAACCCATCTCCACCCTACAGTACAAACACACAGATGTAGATAACTTTCTATTCAGGTTCCACAGTGACAACAACAGCTAAAATTGTTAACCTATTTACCCTAATAACTGAAGACTTACCTTTGTTCTTGATATTTCCTCTGCAAGTCTAAATGTTTCCTTCATGTAACGGGCTTTGGCTATGTCACCCAGAGCAGAAAAACATCTGAAAACACATACAAAATAAATAGTCATCTGGACTGGGTTTTTTCAAAACTTTGGTTAAACTTAATGGTAACCAGCTGTTAAATCCCATATCCACTGGTTTACCTCTTAACCACTGGTTAAATTCTGTTGCTCAAAAGTTAATGTTGCTCAAAAGTTAACGAGTGGTTAAATTGCCCAACCCGTGGTTAAGTTTTTTCCAAAGTTAACCATTCTGCAGAGGTTGGTTAAGTCTTTTAACCAGTGGTTAAACATGGCTGCCTGCTTGCTGTTTGATGTCAACTTTGGCAGACAACACAAGAAAACTAGAGTTTATAGACATTTTATTCATGATTTCAGTGAATACAAGGAAAGGTATAGATTTTTTAAAGAGACAGTTAATTCTATCACTTATCTGTTAGAACAACAAGAGTTGTGCCATACAACACTGCCATCGCATTTCCTATCAGCTCTGAGTCAGATTGAAATGGCTCTACCATACTATGCTACAGGTTATAATATGAAAACAATAGGTTCCATAAGTCAATCTAAGTGCTTCTAGAAGTATCCGGGATGTATTCCAAGCCCTGACTGATTTGTCATCACATTTTGTTAAGTGGCAACCCACTGATGAAGAGAAATCAAATATCAAGAAGGGCTTTTATGCCATCCCTAAACTTCCAGGTGTAATTGGTGCTATTGACGGGTACACATATCCGTATCATGGCCCCCAGTGAGCATGAGCCCATGTATGTGAACAGAATGGGCTTCCATTCAATAAACAAGCAGGTTATATGTGATCATGAAGGTGATTATAATTTATCTAAGTTTTTATCTTTCTTCAGTTATTGCTTGTACAGGTAGTACTCATAAAATAAATAATTAAATGATCATGAGATAAATCAGTGCATACATCACGATATTGAATACTGTATTACACTGTTACAGTTTTACGTCTTTTATAATGACTTTTGAAGAGTAACAAAAAAATTAATTCCAAGAAACATTTATGAAACAATTCATATTCACTAACATATACAAAAATACACAAAAACTCACATAAACTATAGCAATGAAAAATCACGTCCAACCATACTGACAACTTGTAAAAGAAAGAGATAATATATGTTTTCCCATTTCCAGCAAAAAAGGAACAGGTCCAATGCAATTTAACCAAGCTGTAAATTCACATACATCCCCATTTCACTTAACTTTGAATACTAGTAATTGTATTATTAATAAAAACAAGCATTCTGAGTGTATTGCAGGCAATACGAAGTCCCCTACCGGTAGAATAATTCAGTCACAGTAGGTCAAACATAACGAAACTCAAACGTGATCTTAACTATCCATGACAAAGCCATATATCAAATTTCAATTGAATATCTTCATTTAATGTGGAAAAAAGTCCTGGAACTGATTCTTGAAATTCAGTCAAAAGTACGCCAAGCATAACGAAACTCAAACATGATATGTAACTATCTAAGGTAAAGCCCTATATAAAATTTCAGTTGAAGATCTTTATCCAATGCTGAGAAAAGTCCAGAAAACTGATTTCTGCAATTTATCAAGGGGTATAAAGTAGGTCAAGCATAATGAAACTCAAGCTTTATCTGTAACTATCCAAAATAAAGTCATACATAAAACTTCAGTTGAATATCTTCATCCAATGCAGTGAAAAGTCTGGAAAACTTATTCACAATGACAAACAGATGGACGGACAGCTGAGGGTCAACTAATAGTCCCCTTTTGCAACGCCAGTAGGGGACTAAAAAAAACTTTGTCATGTGTGTAGTGTAGTTGATGGTATTAGCAAGTAGCTAGCAGCATTTTGATATGAAGGCAAATATTTAGGTTTCATGGAGGTGATAAGCACCAAAAGGGGGTAGGGGAAGACTCATCCTTCAACTGGTACATGGGTTCAATTCAAAACTCAGCAGCATAAAAAATGGAAAAAAAGAGAAAACCAAACCAAAAAAAAGCATCATAGTCATTGTCAGAAGTGCCAGATTTAGAGCCCCCCCCCCCCCCCCTTTTCATAAAAAAATTTACATTGGCATATATTTATGAAAACTTCATGAACAACCATTATGGGTGTTGCAACCCCATTAACACTCCCTCCACCACCAATATTAAAAGTTCATTGGAAAATAATTTGTTTATTTGACAAATTAACTTTAAGGGTACAATTCCTTTAATTAAATATTACATTCCTGTCCAAGAGACCTGTTGTAGTTCAAGTGTTATACGTCTATGCACAGGTATCAGAATTTTAATCAATAAATAGATATTATAGAGAAAAAAAAACCTCTATCTATCTATTGATGGATAGATAATTAGTTAGACCCTCCTTTTTTTCCCATTTTTATCAATTTATTGATTAAAATTCAGATACCTGTGGTCTGTGGTTCATCCAAAAACAGTACAAGCCCCAATCGTAACTACTCAGTTATTTCCGTAACTGCAAATAACCAATTACGGCAAATGACAATTGTGATCCTCTGTACAAACCCAAGTGCGACAACCAAGTGTAGCAAATCTAAGTGTACAGATCTTAGAATCTGATTTTTATTCAGATAGGTGTGACAACACTTTTGTGAATTACGACATCAGGTTACATGTAAGGCACCATATTATGTTTGTTTGCGGAAAAGTAGAATTTGTTTTTGCTATCTTTTGGATTTCATTTTTACTGATTTCATTGTTTTCTTGAAAATAAAATCAGCAGAACAAGCTATGATTCTTTTTTATCAGATCATCGTATATAGAAAAACAGCTTAAAGCCATCAAATACGAGCAATATAACAAAACCAAAGATGTTATTTTCACCAATTAAGCAATAATCAAAGTTCTCAATCAACTGACTAAAAATAAACTGCTATTTAAACAGAACCCTGACACAACAACATATAAATCAATAAACCTCACAGAAGAAGCACAAATCAACGTTCAAGATGGTCAATGTCATTTCCGCAACATTTTCGCTCTTATTTTTTATTGGAAGACTTGTGCCAATTAGAGCATGCGAATTTGCGCCAATCAGAAATGTGCAAAAATACAGGAGGGTATATAAAGAAGAGTTCTCGTAACTCAGCATCAGTTGCCATCATAACAACATGGAGCTACTACTTCTTATTCTTCTTGTAAATTTTGTGCCGGCAGGCCAGATCTTTGAGTAAGTATAGACAAGGAAATGATTTATTATCTTTTGATGCATTACTACATTTTTAGCTGTTTTAATGAAGAAAAATTTATGAAATATTTTTAAATCATTCTTGTAATAATTCAAAGTGCTGGCAACTGATTGACAAAGAAGAGTTTTATATCAATCATTATGATCCCATAGCATTTATTCATTAAAATTACAAATACTGCAATTGATTTGTTGTCTGTCATAGTGGGCTGTTGGGTTGAAGAGGACGTTGTCTACATACATGTAAATAATTATTACTCTTTGCAGGAAGCCAACAGTTCTGCCACATGTGTCGAATTGCTTCAGGTTTCAAGAAGTGTTGTTGAATCAAACAACAGAAGATAATTGGCACCAAAACGTAAGTCATTAATTGATTTTCATTATCCATCGTATTTTTGACTTCTGAACTTTAGGTATTAGTTGACATTCCTTACTCTATCTCTTTCTCTTCAGCAGCAACAGCTGTGTATTAAAGTCAAAGAAAACAATCTCATGGCCACTTTTTTCTGTGCTTTGGACTATGTGGCTATTTCCACAACAGAAATTTATACAGACTTTCACACCCTGTTGGATTATATTCATACGTATGGGAAAAATGTATCCATCACAGTCAGCAATGATGTTGTTGCGGCTACAGTGTTTGGATACAAAACACTGGCTTAGACTTTTCCAGAACTGTCTTGTCTGTATCCACTAAGGGCATTTACCTGATTAGAAACATCCTGTCCTCTCTATCTACCAAAGACATCCTTCGTCTTTCTGCTTTCCTGTGCTTTATAGCTTTGTGTGCTTCAGCTGTGTACACAGCCCTTGAGTTTTCGAGGCAGTTCACAATGACACAAAAGATAGTAGACAGTCTCACAGAAGGTTATTATTTGTCTGCATGTTTTAGTTTCACAACTTTCAGCAACATGATTTATAGTTTGTGTTTTCTAATCTGTTGTATACAGAGAACAGAGAGTTGAAGACAGAAATTACCTCCGAGATAAAGTCTATGAATGAACAGAAATGAGAGAATGGTATGTGTTTAAAATTATGTCATATGAAATGAATCTGATATTATATTAACATATTTGTTTGCTACAAAATCCATATATTATCAAATATATATGCAATCATTACCAATTTCATTATAGAGAGAGTCCTAGGAGATATCAATTGAAAAGCAAATGCCCAGTCTATGTGGATAAATGTATACACATCAGAATTCAGTAGAAAGTAAGTATTACATTCTTATATTAAAATTATTATTTTTCTTGAATATAAAGAATTTATTTCTTTTCACATACTTAAATATGCTTAAAGCCAAATTATTTTTTGTAAGTTGGAAAGATAGTCTTGTCATGAATATCTCCATCGATCTTTGAAACTTCATAAAATGTTATAAATGATTTTTTTTTTTTTATTATTTGTTTTGTTCTGTCGATTAAAGTTTTGTATCTGAATCCATATTCATTTCTTTGTTTTATATTTACGTACTTAATCAACGTTTACCAGAAGATTTCTAACAATGAATTTAAGGCTCTTACAGTGCTTCAAGACACACACACACACAAAAAAAAGGTGATTAAAGGACACAAGCATCATGAATTAGAAACACTGATATTCATCTACATACTGTACTACCTACATCCAAATCAACAACTACATAAGATTTAAAATTCCAACAAAAGTAGGTTAGTCAGCGAATCCTGAGGGATCTCAAAAATTTAGATGGGGTCGAGTAACAATGGAGGTGGACTGCCTCCAATACAGTCTCTACGCAGTGAGTTTTCTGCTTACTGTTTCTTCTCCTTTTGCTCTCAAACAAGCCTTCATGTACTTCTCTTTCACATTATCAACTGTTCTAACACTTCCCCCACCCTTGTTCTCGACTTTACATCTTGGTTGATCTGTTCCACTCTGCTTCATTTACATTTGCAGCAGCCATTATTGTTTACAAGTAAAATGATAGTTGTTGAATTATAATGTTAAATGTACTTAACCATTGGTTAGTAAGCCCTAGGTCTAAATTTACTTTTAGCAACAGAAATTTGACCAACCCTGTCCTGACAATCATGTTTTAGGACAGTTCTTTTAAATGAATAGATCTAGGTACGTATATATATAGGAAACATACCTCTCTGCAATGTGCAATCGTCTGTCATCCATGGCTAATTTGCTCAATGTTTTCCACATAGCCTCAGTCTCTGCTGACATTTCCAGAGTCTCCAAAAATGACACAGCTCTGTCCAAAAATAAACAGCCATCACTGTTAACATGTTATCAAATATATACAATATATCAAGTGTACTTAGATTCAGCATTTCTATTCCATATACAATCATCTAAAAACAAAACATAACAATAGCGATTCAGAAGAGTATTTATCGAGGTAGAGAACAAGACACAGTCCTCACCTTTCAAAGTCCCCATCATCAATAGCTGTACCAAACTCAATGAGTCCTTCATCCAGTGTGTACGAGATGGTCTGTACCCCTTCCTGTACCACCACTTCTGTCTTACCATCAGCTTTCTCCAGGTCTAATATGTCTCCCTGTGTATGAACAATGATCAAAAGGATCAGGGGCAAAAATATCAAATTAAAGTTTTCAATTCTTTGTTCTTTCCGATGGTCTCAACAGTTCAATATACATATTTCTTTGAAATTCACTTTCTTGGCACTAAAATTTTACCTTGATTGGGAACATAGTAACTCTCTCTGGTGCATCAATATTGTACCAGATGCACAAATTTCCTCTGTTCTGGGCCACCACTACATCACTTCCTGGGACCCACTGTAAATTACAAGTAAATATTTCACCCTATCAAATCAGTTTTCTCAGTTTTCATGTACATTGTATTTTTTATTTATTTTGATACAAAATTGTTTGCCTAATAAAATATATCTTTAAGACATGAATGCCCAATCACATGTTACTTTTGTATTTCAATCATGGATGCAATTTTGAGGTCAATGTCATTATATTTTGGTGTGGATGAACTGCTCTGACAAGATTAATCTGTATATGATGCTTAATGAAGATATCTTCCACAGTGTCTTTGGAAATTACCTGAACAATGAATGGAATGGATGAACATAAACTTTATCACAAGGTGGATCTTATCAAAAAAAAAGATCTTGGTATAAAATAAAACCAGGTATGGACTTCTTACCTGTACATAAGAACAGTAGTTCAAAATTGTGGTCCTCTGCTGAGACTCAATATCATAGAGGTTCAACTAAAAATATAAACATAGAGGTCCAACTGGCAATATAAAAATAGAGGTTCAACTGAAAATATGAATATATAGGTTCAACTAACAATATACATGAATAGAGATTTATATAGAACAACTGACTCAATTTCAAGTTCAGTTTATTTTCTCACATCACTTTGTGGTACATGAGGTTCTATATGCAATATATACAAATAAAGGAAATATACAAATTCATGTGAAAAGATCAACAGAGTGATTTTGGGTGAATAAAATGAATTATGGAGGACAGACTTGGTTGTATATTTTAGATATGAAACTACACAATTTGATAAGTACCATGGAGTCAGCAGTTGACATTAATTCAGAAAATTTGTTAAGTTTGTAACAATATTTTTTATAATGGATATTTTTTCACCATGCCTCAAGAAACTTACACTGGCAATATAAACACAAATAGGTTTAACTGACAATATACATACATATTTAAATGGCAATAAAACATATTCAATTGAAAATATAGACAAAAATTCAAAAGCAAATTTTCACACACTGATGTTTAAATATATAGAAATAAAACAAAATTTAACAACAAGCACATTGTCTCTTTTCTAAAGAGTTCTTTCTATGAAGTATTTTTTATACAAACCCTCATCCTTTTGTCTCGGAACAGTATCTTCCGTCCAGTTTCATTCAACTTAAGAAGAAAAAGAGAACAAATTCAAAATTCATCAACGTGATTAAAAGTAAAACCGCCAATTATTCCACAGATGCAGAGTGCAATAGACAATACCTCCAACCAGTCAATCTTGGATTCATGGTTCACCTGACCAATTGTTATTCCACTTATCATATCCACTGTTAAAGAATAACAAAAAGTATATGTTAATACATATCCAAAAATACAATTAAGATATCCATGAAAATAATTAAAGTTGGTAGCATTTTTTATTCGATTTGAATACTTTTAATCAGAAATTCCAGGTTCAGATTGAACCAGCGTGTTGGCAAAAAGTGTAGAAGGATTAATCCTTACTGATAGCAATGGTCTTCAGATCCAACAGATAGGCAATCTTCTTGTTGTCATCCACACCCCTCTGTTTCCTCTCATTTAGTCTTACACTGATCAGGTGAGGATTCATGAACTCTGTCCTCACACATCCCAGAACCTCATTACCTCCATACTCAATCAGAGCCAGTTCTCCAGCATTGAAGATCATGCACACCTAGAATTATAATGGTAACTTCATTTTGTCAAAAAATACTAATATTTGCATCTCCCATTGTCTTTTTCCAAGATAAAATTATAAACAAGGTACTGTCTTGATTTTTTCATCAAGCTATTTGCAAAATTACCAACACACACTTCTTCTGTGACAGGAAAAGAACTCCATCGGAAAGTTCATTCAACTATTTTATTTTGTCATTTTAATTTGAAAAAAGTTTACTAAAATAAGAAGATATAAGATAAAGAAATAGTTTAAATACAGTATAAGGAGTGCTGTCTGGTTATTTTGGTATTATAAGTCAGTTTTCTCCAATTAGTTGCCTTTGGCATTAACACAAATTTCTACTGATAACACCATAAAACCAAAACACTAGTTATAGTTATTCCTAAATTTAAATTATGAGCATAGGAGTAACTTGAATGCCCCATGTTGCTATAAATTAGAAAAGCTGCATTGATTTGCATACTTTTTAACAAATGAATTGAAAGAGACAAGACATTCAAATTGCACTTACATTTTCATTGTCAAAGTAGTATTTTTCATTTCCTCCTGATCCTTGCCATGGAATCTGAAAATAGTGATGTATAAGTGTAAAATGAGGATCATGAAATAAAGCTTTGATCTGACAAATTTGGGGTAAAATGTTTGTTTAGTTATGCAAAATTTTGACCTGAAATAAAATTTACCTATTTTTCCCTTCCATTTCGAAAAATACCAATTTCAAGAGAGATTGAAAGGAGGGCAGGAAGTCAACTTACCTCACTGAGCTTGTTGTTCTGGAGGTCACCCAATAAGATGGTGTCCGAGGTGTGTGCCACCAAGTAACGGTCTTTCCCCATGATCCGAACTTCATCAATCTCATATCCATAGTGAGACTTCAGCACCACTCTCTGTCCACTTGACAAATTTTTCACAATCACCTAGAGAGAAAATCATCAAGCTTCTAGTTATTGGTTATAAATTTATAATCATATCTTAGAAATGAAGAATATGGAGAAAAATAACATAGAGATACATGTATATGATGATTCATACAAAGCACTGCTGATAAAATGTAAATCAACAATTTATTGATCACTATATACATTATACATATGATTGGTGCAATGATTTAAAACTTACAATTGTGACATCAGATATTTTAAGGTCATAAAACCATATCATTGTTTGACACTAAACCCGTTCAAAGAAAACTGCTTGATTTGTTCAATATTTGCAGTGCAGGACCTTCCAAAACTTCATTTTAAGATAACTCCACCCTCGGTGATGTCATAGGTTTTTGTAAAATCTTTAATTGATTAACTTTGTGCATGATAGAAATATAACTTTTGCAGGAATGCTGGTATTTCTCAATTGCATTTCTATTATACAATGATTCCCTGATATCCATGATTAATGTATTTACATTATACATAGTTTGTAAAGTAACAGTTTTTTCAAACTATTAAAATTTTGTCATTCTAACCAGTTTTTATGTATTTTTATTATGCTGTTTAACAAAAATGTGTGTTTTTCTGATGCTGGCATTTACTGTCTGACATCTATAAAAAGGTGAGAACATATACATTTTCTTTGATTATTGATCAAATTACATGATATGAAATGTAAATTAATGCAGGTTTTCTATAACTTTAAACCCCTAATGAAGTTACCTTAACACCATTTCTAACTCAGTCAAACATATACCTAACTGTTTATAGAATCAGTAAGACATGCCTCCCACTAACTATTTATATAATCCATAGATCTTGCACCCCACTAACTATTTATAGAATCATTATGTCTTGCACCCCACTAACTATTTATAGAATCATTATGTCTTGCACCCCTCTAACTATTTATAGAATCATTATGTCTTGCACCCCACTAACTATTTATAGAATCATTATGTCTTGCACCCACTAACTATTTATAGAATCATTATGTCTTGCACCCCACTAACTATTTATAGAATCATTATGTCTTGCACCCCTCTAACTATTTATAGAATCATTATGTCTTGCACCCCTCTAACTATTTATAGAATCATTATGTCTTGCACCCCTCTAACTATTTATGGAATCATTATGTCTTGCACCCCTCTAACTATTTATAGAATCATTATGTCTTGCACCCACTAAATATTTATAGAATCAATAGAACAAGGAAGTAGTACAATAAAATGAAATAGTTTCTGGAATTTTCAAGCAGTTTAGAAAATATTTTTGTCATCTTCAGATACCTGATATATGTAATATAGGAGGAAATGGTGCCATTTAAAATTATCTTTTACATGAAATGTGTTCCATTGCTTGGTGGATACCACTCCAGAATCTAAACTCACTACGCTTCACTTAATTATACGGGGTTTTTTTAAGAACACATTTTGCCAGAAAACAAATCAAACCACAATCAGACTTTACCTTGAGTTATCTTTGATTTGGGGAGTGCCTAATTGTTCAACATGCATAAACAGAAGAGCTGTGTGATGAATTGATATTCTTATTGTGGATAGGGCATGAATTAGTAGACAGTTGCAACTCTCCGTCAACTGTGTTATCAAGAGGAACAAGTCTTACGCTTACCTGACTAAGTCCTACATGAGTCATCTCAAACTTGTTCTTGTAGATGGTTCTCTTCAGACAGCAATCAAAAAGCTCCACACCTCCACATAGGGTACCCTATTAATGGTTATCAAAAATCAAAACAATTGTTAGCTGGATTTTTCAGTTTTCCCTTCCATTGCTAAGTGATACTTTGTACACTTGTAATTATATGGTTGAAGTATTCTTACAATTACAAATCTGATACTCACACAAGTTACCCTGGAGCCATCTTTCTTCCATGCCAGAGCAGTGATGGTGTACAGATTGCGGATCTCCTTGAGCTTTGGTTCATCCCACATCTGCCTTCTAGGACTCCAGTTGAGGACTCTCAGCCTGCAAAATGTAAAGTTTTGATATTTAGACAAACACTATTTCATGCATTTCCATTAAGGCATTTCTAAAACACTGTTGTAATTTGTTTGATAACTGTGTGTTCAAACCTGTCACACCAGATGAAACCAATAATTTTACCAAGTGCAAATATAAAAAGTACATGTACTGCAGATAAATAAATAAATTAAAAAATGAAATAAATTCAATTTTTAAATTAATTTAAAATATTATAAATAAAGTATAAGAAATGAAAATATGTATTTAAGAACACAAAAAAAAAAACCAAAGGTTGGAAGTTTAAAGTCTTTAAAAATCCCTTATATGATGCTTTCAGAAAGTCTTCTGCATGTTACATGCTTCCACAACTGACATTTTCAATTTTTCACTGAAGTTCATAAAGATTATAAATGTCAGTACCATAAAATCTACCATAAAGGCTATTGTCAGAGGAAAATCAGATATCCACTTTGATATCCAACCAAATTCCACATATCAATATGTATACATGTATCGACATGATTACATGTATATGCACCAATGTAAACAAATATTTTGTCAATCTGTATTTCTTACTTGTCAAAACTTCCAATAACAATTGACTGTCCACTTGGACTGGACACAGCACAAGTAAATTCATGTTCATCTTCCTCTCGGCTGTAATCAAAGTGCTGAAAGCTCCGACCTTCACGTCCATATGCAATAATTCTCTTATCACATCCTGCAGCTACTATGGAATTCTGGGAAAATGCCAATGCATATGGCGGACATGGGTGTGTGCTTATTTTACCCTGAAAAATAAAATTGGAATGAATGTTGTCAATGCAAGAGCTAAAGATTTTAAAATACATACATTCTAAATGTAAATTATATGTTATATTCTTAATTCATATAGTTTGACTATATTTAAAACGGTACAAATGAAAATGTTTAATTTGGCTATTTTGAAAGCCTGCTATTATTTAAAGCATTAATCTGAATATTGGAAAAACTCTACTACAATTAACATATTGTTTCCAGAAGACGCGATCACATATATGCATTTTACCTGGGAATCTCCTGAGCCTTCATCATCAAAGAAGTACCTCACAATGGCACCATCAGCATGTCCTGACAGGAAACCTTTTCCTGAAGGACTGAAAACATAATTTTCACTTTTCAGAATAAACTAAACATTTACCTTTCTAGCAAATGCTCTATAAAATTTTAAGAATGACTGCATACTTCAAAATCAAAAGTTGATGAAAATAATGGTTCTAAAGTACATCATCAAAACAAGAAAAGAAAATTGCATTGATAACTTACTTTGAGGCCAAAGAAACTACATAAGACTCTGTTCCGTAAATGGTAGAGGATTTGTTAGTCTTTATATTGGCAGCTCGGACCTTTAATTATCAAGATCAACAAATAATTTACAAACAGCCCTTATCTTATTTCTGTATAGATTTTTTCATTCATTTACAAATAGTACAATATATTCACATTTTGGTGATATGACTAGCTGACAACAAATAAAAATTGTATATTTTACCTTGCCATCTGCCAATCCAAACACAATTGGCTGATCTGAGGGCCAGATAAGACAGGTCACAGCACTCTGTTGTACAAACTTGTTACAAATCACCTTTTTATCCCCCCTTCAAATGGAAAACAATGTCAATTTTCAATCATGCATTCAACAGCAATTAAATTAATTTCTTTAACATACTGTAGATTCCTAAATGTACACATCATTTAGCAAGAAGCACCACTCACAAAATAAAAGACCCCTCTATTATTCTATACTGATGACATACATGTAAAAAGTCTTGATTAACAGTTCCCTTGTGAATTGCATGCTCCTGCGATTTGAAGTCTGAGTTATTTCACTATTTTAGTATGAAGTACTTGCTCAAAATAAGTATACATTTATTCATCTCCAATTGACAGTATTCATCTCCAATTGACAGAAGTGCAGTGAATTATTAGTTATATGTAATTGTTCTTACCACTCATCTCCAATTTTGTAAACATAAATTATGTTGTCAGTCTGTCCCACAGCTATTTTTGTGGAATCTCCAGAAAATGCCAATCCTTTCACTGTGTAGCTTCTTTTTCCATACTGGAATAGTATTAAACATAATCACCATGTTTCAAATACAACAGTATGCTAATTATCATAAACATTGTTTAAAGTAGATCAATTTGACAGGTATATCTATATGCAAACAAAAATTTCATATAAGACTAAAGGTGCAATTTGTCAATCACCAATTCTTCAGATATATTGGTAGACTGATAAAAGAGTTCAAGGAGATTGTTAATTCTCTTCTGTTTTGCACTGATTTAAGATGATAGACTAGAAATCTTTACATATCTTTTGTAGATGCTTTTAATATAATCATACCTTGGAATCTGCTGGCTTAGTGGAAAATTTATCCCTTTTTTCTCCATGTTCATCAAACAACAAGATAACACGATCTGATGTGCAGACTGCCATCTTTTGATTACTTGGAGCCCAAGCAATGCAACATACTTTTGCTGCCCCATCCTGCAAATCAAAATAAATCATAATGAATCCATGTAATAATATATATGGTCACTAACCAGGATTAAAATTGGCAATGTACTTTTTCTGTATAATTTTTCATACATAGAACCTAAATTGACAATTTTACCATCTTTTTCATGTTAAATAATATTTTTTACAATACATGTATACTCAGGAAACCATTTTTGATCTTAATTTGATCAAATTTAAATCAGTATATCAACCCTAAATTCCGGTTTCTTCTAAATTTTAGAAAGTATTGAAGATAGTTAATGATTTGAAAACCCATAAAAGCAAAACAAACAAACAAAAAAATTTGTTAAAGTATTTCATCAATCAAATATATTTATCTATTGCTTAAATCACAGAATTCTTGAAAATTAGTGTGTGGAAAGAAGTTTTAAAAAAAAAATATTTGTTAAGAAACTATATCTATAATGTTAAAAGTTTCAATTGTACATAGATTGTACCCAAAATAGTTTCCAACATTTATATGTACATGAAAAATATTGTAAAATTTTCAATAGTTCAGGTACTTTTTTCATTGTCTGCACAGGGGCTCATCACAAATTTTTTGTCTTATCAAAATTAACACCATCTATATCTATAACTACACAATGGAGGAATTACTAATTCACATTTTCAATTGTCTCCTTTCTATATTTTAATGACATTAATTTTTACAATTTGGTCTAAATCGATCAGGGAAAGATCATAGTCAATAAAAATACATAATATATGTTTGCATTGCTAATAAATATGAAGAAGCAATGCATTTTCTATTGTTTTTGAACCTCAGGATCTTTTCCTCAGTCACCCAAAATGGAATACATGCTCTCATTGGTCAATGCAATTCGCTCTTCAATTTCAATCAAGTTAACTCGTACATTGTGTGTGAGAGTAGGTAAGGTGGGCTGTCGGAGATTGAGAGGGAAAGACATGTGGTAATTAGGAAGTAAGATTTTGATAAGTATTAGATTGATATATATTAACTATCAAAACATTATGAACCCCATAATACAGCATATTCTATTCCATGTTGACAGATTCCCATGAAAACATTCTCGAAGACAAGTTAACTTGATCAAAATTGAAGAGCAATTGAATTGACCAATGGGAACGCGTCTTCTATTTTGGGTGATTGAGGAAAAGTTTCTGTATTTTAAAAACCACAGAAAATGCATTGCTTCTTCATATTTATCGCTGGTGCAAACAGATGATAGGTATTTTTACAATCTATATCTTTTTTCGATCAATTGAGACCGAGATTGTAAAATTTAATGTTCGTAAAATGTAAAAAGAAGACAAATGAAAATTTGAGGTAGTGATTCTTTGGGACTCCAGATCCTCTCTTGTGTAAAAATAAAATAGAGAGGGTCAATATGTGATGAGCCCCTGTGTTGTCCGTCACCAGAGTATTTTTGTCTGAAACAACATTGTTGTTTATACACACATAATTTTAGACATTTGTTATAATGATCGATGGATGTTATCGAACCCACGATCCCACGAACTACCGTATCACAGATCCGACTCTCTACCATTGAGGTACTGGGATGACCCACTAGTCCATGGATACTAGTAGGATTGCTCAGTGAGAGAAACAGAGTAGAACTACAAAATTGTGTCCATTCTGAACAAACTGTACAACAAAATCAAGCTATTCCAACTGAATAATGCGAAATGAAAACATTAACCCGTACAGCTAAACTTAGATTTAATATGTATACAAAATACTCAAGTGATCAAACTGTGCAATACAGTTTTATGGGAAAGAAACAAATCACTTCAAATGTCAAAATTTTGACAAAAAATAGTACATCGTGATATAATTTTACTCTAAAACTCATGCAATATATAATATACCTGAGGCTGGAGCAAATTTTTTATGTGTTTTAACTGCATTTTCAACTTCTTTAAGTTCCTGCCTTGTCAAAATTCGATTTGTTTGTGGAATGCTAAGGAAGGCCTCGTTTTCGATATCTATCCGCAGGTGCGTAAAATACCAAATGAGATTATTTTATATTATCTTTCTTCTGAATGATTGATTAAATACTAATATTGACAGTAATGATCCGAAAATATCCAGTAAAGGTGATTTAATCAAATTATTTCAAATTCAAAGTTTACATGGATCTAGGAATATGGGGAACGGGATTTGAATTTTTCGAAATATTGAACCCGATGATATTCATTAAAATTTTCGTAGATACGGGAGCGACTGCTGCTGATATCTACACATACTTGCTTTAACTTAACATCTCTCTCTCTCTCTCTCTCTCTCTCTCTCTCCACCAAATCTATGATCAAAGTGAGGAGTCTTCACAATTTCTAGAAGAGAATGCACAAATTTATGTATACGTTATTTTAAAGACAAAAAGAATTGCTATTGGGACACCTATAAAAGTTCATCTAATATTCTCTTTCAAATTGTGAAAATAATGATTTTGAGAGAGACTGTCCCCACACCACTAGTCCTCATTAAGCTAATATCTCGAACCTACGTCTTTCACATGCAATATAGATAACATTTATGAGGAAGTAATTGTGAGGATAGGATTTTTCTCCTCATAGTGCACTTCCGTCCTTACAACTTCAGTCAAATATCAAATAGTGAAAAATTTTCCTCACTTTATACGTTTTACTTCCCCCCCCCCCCCCCTCTCTCTCTCTCTCTCTCTCTCTCTCTCTCTCTCTCTCTCTCTCTCTCTCTCTCTCTCTCTCTCTCTCTCTCTCTCTCTCTCCACCCCAGATTTATTGCTGCAAATAGGTTACATGAGGAATATGTACTGGTTCCAGTTGTAAAAAATTCAAGCTGTCTTTGTTTGTAGGGCTCATTTGTAAATCTAAGTTATAGAAGGACTTCAAACGATGAAATTAAACTTAAACACATCTAATATCCCAGTGAATGGGACGAATACATTTGGATTACCGTATACCTCTACTAGATTCCGAACTTTCAAAAAACCCTTAAATAGAGAGAGACACTGCAGGATCCAGTAAATGTTCTACAGAACTATCTCCCCCCCCATTCACTTAAATTGTGACTTCAGAGGAAACTTCAGACGTATTTTGCCACAACATATGGCAAGGTGGTGCAAATCAAATGTGGATTCTCAAAAATTTCAAAGAACTTTAATAAACTTTAGTACATTGTAAACTTGAATTCACAAAACTTTTCTAAAATCAAAAGCATCAAACCGTACAACTTTTCAACACGTAATGCCAACATTCCTCAAGATGAATTAAAGACTATGCTTTTGACACCACAAACTGATGTTTTGTGTGTTTCTGGGGGAGGGGGTGTATTCTAATGCAGGAAAAATATTCAGAAGCCTTTACCTGAGAAAAGGACGACTTTCTTGCTGTAGCCTTCAACTCCACATTTATATACACTGAAGACGTGATATTCACATTCAATCATATATCCATTCGATGTATCCCAGTGAATTCGAAATCAATGACACCACAGAGTCTTCCACGTCTGCATCATATTTGACCGTTTCACTGAACATAGATGTTAACTAAACTAACAACTCAGCTCTGTAACAAACGGAATGACTTCAGTTTTCCATCGTTAATCAACTTTCCCGTATTCTATTATCACCTGCATTTGGTGTTATGTTTTTCAACTGATTCGATACATGTGAGAATGCTCTAGACAGCTAGGCTACTGACAAATGAGTTGATGTTAAAGGGTTTTTAACAGTTTGCTTTAAAGTCAGCATGCAATCTGTTATTAGGTAAAATACTGTCTGATGTGTTTCATACCAATTCTCTGTCCGTTGTTTAAAATCTAATTTTGACTACGGACTACTCCGTTTACCTGATGCAGATGCAGGGCTCATGCACGGAGAATGTGACCGATCATCAGAGGATGCTTACTCCTCCTTGACACCTGATTCCACCTTCAGTGTTATCAGGGGTCCGTGTTTGTCCAACCCTCAGTTTTGTACTCTCTGTAAGGTTTATCACACGGCTCACTGTTCGTTACATTATGTATCTTCACTTTTTTTTTTATTTGAATGTTTTGGTACTGTTTATGGGGTGGGGTGAGGTTTACCTTTTTTGTGTGGTTCTTTCATAAATCTTTGTGAATTTAAATGAAAATTAATTAATGCAACTTTAAACCGATAAAGATTGCTCACCATCCAAATTTCAATAAGACGACCAAGAAAAGCTATAAACGCTGACCCTTTTCATATATTCCACAGCGCTTTAAACGGAAAGGGGTACTAATGGGCATGGCAATATTGACTTTCCCACCCAAATAAATTACAGCTTTTTTTACTAAATAAGGGGGGGGGGGGGGGCAGATCACAAGTACTTAAGCTGTGTAAATGCATGTACACCAAATTCATATTTATAAATTCATAAATGCTGGTAGAAAAGTCTGTTTTCTAAAATCTATGAAATGCTAGCCTTCCTATGAACTTCTTTTTTGCCAATCAACGGCCTTGTTCAGTTATAAATCAAGATGGTTGGTGATCGACTTGTCAGGGCGATTCTTGATTGGAAGTATCTGCGACATATAGGACACTTGAAGTCGGTTGTTGTTCTGAAGTGGGGATGCTTGCCACCCTTGTCTTCTGAAGAACACGTTTCCTCTTGCACTCCAACCGGGCGTGTATTCTCTGCAGTTTTTGATCCATCAGTGATAGATGCTCGCCAAGCAGTGCAATCTTTTGCCAGGTCTTCAAAGGATTCCGTGCGGATGCCAAGTGTCTTCAGGTTGGTTTTGAGACAGTCCTTGATACGTTTGTGGTGCCCTTCTACAGACCTAGTTATGCAAGATAACCCTCCAAACAAAAGTTTTTTAGGGATTTTTGTATAGGACAATCTGCAAACATAACCAGTCCAATGGACTTGAAAGCGTTGACGGAGGACGTATATCGAAGGCAATTTTGCGCGAGAGAGAACCCTTACGTCTGGTATACTTTCTTTCCATCGAATATTCATTACCATAAGAGGACAGGTCACGTGAAAGTGATTCAGTTTCTTGGCATGCCGCACGTAGATTGTCCACGTTTCACAAAAACACAACAGGGTTGTGATCACGACTGCCCCGTAGACACTTAGTTTCACTCTCAGACTCCAAACATTGCCTTTTAGCCTTCCAAATGCTGCATTGCATGGCTTTCGCAATCCTGCAGTCCACTTTCTCTATGGTGTGTACTGCGCGCGACGGTGTGCTTCCCAGTTTAATGAACTTGTCCACCGGTTCTCTGTGTTGACTTAGAGATGGCAGGTGCCACGTATGGGTTGTTTGGTGCATGACTTCGGTCTTGGTGCTTATTGTTAACCCGAAGTTATCACCTGCCCTTGAAAACTAATTGTTGACATTGTGTTGCATGTTTGACTCTGCGGTAGTATCTAAGACACAATTGTCAGCAAACATCAGGGCATAAATAACAGTTTCTTTGACTTGGGTTACAGCTTTTGAATCATTGCAGATTAAAGTGTTTGCCATCGGTGCGGTATCTAATGCGTACACGTGTTCTCTGTAGCAAACGCGTTTGTCAGCATTGCAGAGAATATTATGCTAAACAGGGTTGGGGCTAGAATACAGCCTTGCTTGACTCATAGGGAGGTCTTGGGATGCTTCTTCATTATTGAGGACTCCAGTCATCGTACCATCTTAGAACTTGCGAACCATCCTGATGAAGTGTTCTGGGCATCCAAACTTTGCCATTGTTTTCCTCAGATCTTCCCTACTCACAGTTTCAAAGGCCTTGGTCAGGTCCAAATATCTGGTATTGAGGTTCTGGTTTTGCTCCAAGCACTTTCATTGAAGCTGCCGGACTGCAAATACCGTGTCTACAGTTCCTCTTCCAGTTCTGAAGCCACATTGACTATCCGGTGGCAAACCATTCTCCACGTGCAGTATCAGACGATTCAGGAGGATTCTTACAAGAATCTTTCCCGCTATACAAAGAAGAGATATGCCTCTGTGATTGTCACACACTTGTCTGGTACCCTTTCTGTTGTATAGGTGCACAATGGAAGAATCTTTGTATTCCCGTGGAAGGGAGTCCTCTTTTCAGGAGAACACAAACAACTCCAGTAATTTGTGTCAGTGAGTCTCCACCGGCTTGGTAGATTTCGACTGGAATAGCATGTGAACCTGGGGATTTTCCATATTAAAGCTGATTAATGGCCTTTTGAATTTCTTGCATGGAGGGTTCAATATTCATAGATATGTTTGTCTGTACTTGTGGAAGGCGATCTATAGCTGCATCATTTATGAATGATGGTTGGTTAAGGATGATGTTGAAATGTTTTGGCCATCTTTCAAAAAATGTTCACGATCAAGTCGTCTGGACTCAGGAGAGGTGATGTTTTGGTTAAGGATGATGTTGAAATGTTTTGCCCATCTTTCAAACAAAAAATGTTCTCGGTCTATGATCACTATCAAGCCACCTGTATTCAGTAGAGGTGATGTACTTGGGACTCGAGGACCACAGCCTGCTTTCAGGGACTCGTATAAACCTTTGGTGTTGTGCATGTCTGCATACTGCTGTAAACCTTAACCGAAGAAAATCCCAAACCATATTGATGTGTCTAAGCTGAAAAACAAAGAAAAAGCCAATCAACTTGTCCCTGACCTCCATACCAAACTCAACAATATTAAATTTGACAAAGACAGTGCTGCAGGTAACTGGGTAAAGTTCTGAGATACTGTCCTTGCTTCGTCAGTGGAGGTTCTTGGCCCATCTGAACGCGGACATCAGGACTGGTTTGATGAAAATGACGAGGTAATCAGTGTCAAAAAGAAAAACTTACTACATGAAATCTACATCCAGGACCCACAGTCAGCATCCGAGAAAGACGTCTTCCCAAACACTAGGTGCACCGTCCAAACGAAGTTACGCCAGATGCAGGAAAAGTGGCTCAGCAACAGTTTAAATACGTTATCAGTGGTTATAAGAAGAACTGTGTATTTTAATGAAACTAGTCAGAGACGAAAAATTATATAGTTTGGATTATCTCCAATGCATATTTACAAAACATAAGTAGAAAAAAAATTAAGTATTTCGATCCCAGATCAGACAAAAAATAAGGCTGGGTGGTTGCATGATTCATACAAAACGGATTGACAATTATCTCTGGTTATCCTGTGGTGAACAAGTGTAAAACAGTGAGCCATGAATCTCGGTAAAGGCATCTCACGCTGTTTATATATGAACCTTGAACCCACATTGTGTTGCAGAACAATATGAGAATCATTAGACATAAATTGTTTATATTTTTTGAACTACACATTTCTTCCATTTATACGCCATAATTGCATATACACGTGATACCACTGTCCAGAACCATTCTAGCGTGACACCACCTTGGTTTGATACCACTATCCTGTGATATCACTATCCAGTATGTGATACCATTGTGGTGTGATATTACCGTCCTAATACGATACCACTGTGGTGTGATATTACCATCTTAATGTGAAATCACTGTGATATTACCGTCTTTATGTGAAACCACTGTGGTGCGATTTTACCGTCCTATGCGAAACCACTGTAGTGCAATACCACCATGCTGTGATACCACTATCCAATGATATCCTGCATCAAAAGCTAAACTGACAATTTGTTATTTTTGCATACACCACCCATTCAATGCATGATCTAGGTGTGGTTTAACCATTTTTTAAAAAGAGGCATGACCTAAAAAAATTAAGTTACCATCCTAAAATTGTACATCATATTCAGCACCCATAATCTAAAATTTAATATAGTATATAGTCAAAGTATAAAATTCCTGGAAAAATTAGATAAAAAGATGGATACTGCTTAAGAATTTGTTACGTGTTGAGAAAACTACATGTCAATCTTGAGATTCTAATCAAGTCTGGTAGTCTGCCATCCTCTATGTATGATATGAATTTGTTTTAGGTTTGTCTCACACCTGCAAATGAATCCAACCAAGTTTTAAAATTCAACCTGCTCTAAAAACTCGGAACAGGCTCAAATCAACTGGAAAATGTAGGTCACACTCTGCATCTGAAGCAAGTATGGTGATTAATATCTCTATATTAACTTCTAAGTTTGGTTCAGGTAAAGCCTAGTTACTTTGGTATGTGGTGAAGTCTAAAATTACTCCCCATCAAGAAAACATTGCTCAAGCTCAGCTTCTCATTCAAGGACAGGTGTTTTATCTCCTGAATATCTATTCCGACTAGGTTGTGCTTAGAATTATTTGTGTGTCCACGAACTGTAAACCAACTCCCAAAATTTGAATTAGGTCAAACTCAGCATAGTGTTAACATCCCTTTATATAATGTCCATGCAAGTTTGGTCCAGGTAAGGCAAAAACTACTAAGGAGTGTGATGAAGTCTAAAACCTGCTCTCAACATTTTAACCTGGTTAGCATCTGATGCCTATAGATTGAATTTGACATCTGAAGCTAAGATAAATGAGTACATACCTAGATATAACTATCACGCAAGTCTGGTCTAGTTATGACCTTTCACAGCCTGGGAATTGGACATTAGCTAAAACACATTAAACAGGACACAAACACAATGGTATAGCAGACGTTGTCAAGGTGAGCTAACAAATCACAAGACCAACTGATTTTTTGTCCACTTTTTATTTTGTTAGCATGTATAGACATAGCACAAAAGGCAAAATATTTGTACAACTTTTATGGTCCCAGAACAAAGTTAGCATCTAATCAACTATTCTGAGAAAAAAAAAAATATCAAGATTTTAATTCACCTGCAACATATTGACACAAACAAAATACAAGATTCTTACCTCTCTAAAAATAGAGCTTAAATATACAAATAAACTAGTCCACATTAATAATGCAAACATAAATCATTTAAGGCACCATCAGATGTATGCGAGACAAATTGTACTTAGTACATGTATTTCAATCAGAACTCCCTGACTGCTTCATTTTCATAAAAGTGAACAAAGCAGAACTGATCAAATTACCTGGTACATAACATGCAATAGTATATTTTCTTTGGCAGTCGATAAGAGTTTCATTGAACTGTGGCAAAAAGGGCAGAATAAAATTATGACAAACAACAAACACAATACCATAATCAATTCAGAAAACATGCATTAAGACTTCAAAAGGTCATGGAGTTTTCCATTGAATTCTTTCAATAAGATCAGGGGACGGCACTGAAGCGGAATAAGTGTACTATTCCAAAGTGGGCAAGCATTACAGACAACTCTCTTAACTATACATACCAATACTAGTTCACATTTTCTTAAAATTACAATAGATCAGTTTGAGTAATCACCACTGGTTTGAATATTACACTCAAATTATTGCCAATTAGGATATAAGAAAATGCTACAGATAAAAACATTATGGAAATAATAAATGTCTGTGAAATATTTATAGTATTCCAATTTAAAACTAATACATAACTAAATAAAATGCACCAATTTCATCTGTGAATTCACATATGGTTAATAATGAAGATTAAATACAACCAAAGTCTAAAATGAAGTTGAGGTAGATAGGATGGAACCTACTGAATTATTAATCTGGAACACAAAGTTAATTGATCAATATTTGAAAAGTATACATGTACATGTATTTTAATAAAAACATCATTAAAAAAAAAAAAAGAAAGAAAGGAAGGAATACCCTTTTGACCTCTCTTATCTATATTTATTAAATGCAGTTCAAAATGCCCTGTGATCTCTGTAAAAATTATTTGTATGTTCTTTACACAACAAAACATTGTTTACCAAACTATATCAACCAATGTTTGTATACACACTCTCGCACACTTTTCTTCCACAATTGGAATTTTCTATCCAGTTTATTACACAATAGATGAATCAACTCAAGGCACCATGTCATTTGTTCAGCAAAACATATTACATTCATCTAAATAAACTGTAAATTTCTAGGATGGAGTGAAAAATACTGGTATTTAATCTGTCGGTGATAAAACTGCTTGACATGAACACTCCATACACAATGGCATTATGAAACACAAATGAAGTTTGGAATCAAACCAAAATAAAATTAAAATTCAATCAAGTCCTGCTTGTAAACATAACATTTAGAAGCAAGTTTGAGCATTAGGATTGTGAGAAATCTGTACCAAAGTAGCGATCTCCAAAGTTGCCTAAAATAGGGACAAAACAACAATTTAGTTATTCAGTAAGACATGAACTGAACAAGTGGTCATTCAATCATATTTTGTACTTTTATGACAGTTAAAGATTTCACTTGGTTCTCTGGGACAAATGCTATTAAAAATATAGAAAAGTTTACAATACAAACCTATTCCTGGCAAAATATGGAATTGTTCATTCACTTCCTTGTCTACGGCAGTTGTGAAAATTTTTACTTTAGGGAATGCATATGCCACTGAATGGACACCTGCAAATGATGGAGTTAAGTTACAGAACATTTTACTTTGAAGAAGTTCCCATTCTATTGCAGCAAATGTCAACTTAAATTTTAAAACACAGAGATCAAATTTCACCATAATTAATTCTACAAAAGCTGACATGTGTATATGTGTACATGGATTGAAATCTGATCAAAATGAAATTGCAAACCTGTTTCTGCCATCAGTAAGGACAGAAGGGTGATGTTTTCTTCAGGAACATCATGGTCCAACAACACTCGTACAGCCATCATGGCTGCTGCTCCTGTTGCCACGGTGGCATCCATTAGCATTACATGAGATTCTTTAATGTCTTTTGGCAAACGGAGATAGTGCAACTGCAATGAAAAACCACTACATAGATACAGTTAATCCAGTGTGTTGACCTGTGCAATCAATTACTGTTTTCAGCCATAATTTTAATTTCCAATGACCAATTTTCTATGGACTTCACACTGTGCACTCTGTCCTGACTAATTCCACACAAAATTGGTCAACTATTATTATTTTCAATTCTGTGGTTATTCAATCTAATTAAAATTAGATCCTTTGATCCACTCACGTATATCGCTTATGTAGTGATATATGTGAGTGGATCAAAGAATTTATATTTAATCAGATTGGTGGTTATTATAACCATCTCAGTTTGCCAATACAACCTGTCATTGGGTCCAATGCTGTCTGACGTGTTTCATACCAATTGTTAGGCCATTCTTTAAAAGCTGTTTTGACTATGGAATACTGTTTACCTGATCAAGATATAGGGCTCACGGTAGGTGTGACCGCAGGAGTTGCTTACTCCTCCTAGGCACCTGATTTCATCTCTGGTATGTCCAGGGGTCCATGTTTGCCCAACTCTTAATTTTGTACTCCTTACAGGAGGTATGGGATTGATTACTGTCTGTTATCTTCACTTTTTCATTTCACAGGTTTCAATGAGAAAAAGCTTGTATTCATGACTTTGTTTTTCATATGGCAAAAAAGTTCAGTAATCTAGAACATCTAGAGCACCATGACAGTTTGCCAATACTTCAGATTCCTCACATTACATGATAACATAATTTGGCAAAATCTTTCTTCTGTGTCCATTCATGAGAATGTAAAACTGAGAAAGCTATATTTCAGAAGACAGAAATCTTTACAAAGTTTGCGATACATACTGCGCATATATGCAAACACTAAATGCTTGCATATAATATGGACTCCACAATACAGTTCAGCACACTGCTGACAACTAACACAACTGTACATAGGATGGGATGCCTACCTCTGGTTCTCCTGTGTCGAGGTTAGTTTGAATTAAGATTTTTCCCAATCTGATGTCTTTGCACACTTCACACAAAGCCTGTTCCATTGTTTCTCCTGCTCTCAGTATAGAAACCCCACAAATCTGAGGACAACACATATACATGTTCACCAGCAAATTCAGTGAAGATTGTAATTACTTTTATATTGTATGCCTATATATATCAAGGGCAATTTGGGTGCATGTTGAATGCTTTTATCGTCTTCATTTTGACACATTTCAGTTTAAAAAAAACAAACAAACATACAAAATACCCGGCTAAAATAATGGAGAATATAACAGTAAAGAGACTTTGAATAAATGATGGTACATGTAAAATTCATTGTAATTTTCCACATTCCAATTACCTCATTTATGAATGAAGTGTTTTAATATTTTATAAAGAATGATTCTGAATGTCAAAATTTAGCACTGAAGACTGTACATCACAGTCAATATAGAAATGAAACATTTCCTTAATTTGAGGAGTCTACATATCTCTATTTGTATCTCTAATTCTATATATGAAAAAAAAAAAATCAAAAAAAAATCACAAACTGAAATTTGGGGGTGCAGGAGAAATCACACGTAATTTAAAGGTTAAAATCCATTGTAGTGCTAGTAATTCCACACTTAATATTCAAACAATCCATGTAAATCAGACCAAAACAATTCTATCACTGGTGTTCCTGATAAAGCAGAAACTAATGTACATTTAATACTTTGAAACTAGAATTTAGAAAAGTAGGAAATAATTTGACAAGATCTAAAACTGTATGAGCAACTAAATGTACAAGGAAACATAACTTGTACAGATTTTGGTATTGTCATTTGAGTGAATTTCACTATAATGCAGTATTTTCAACATTGTACTTTTCTGTTACTTTACCAGAACAAAACAGAATCTTCTTTACCCCACTCTTCAAATATTGTTCATGACAATGCCAATTAACAGTATTTTTAAATCCTATATATGAAAGCCAATTTGGATTTAAAACACATTCTAAAACTACAAATTCCCTTAAAAATTTTGTACAGAAAAGTGACGAAGATTCATCTCAAAAGGAAGACACCAGGGTTTTTGCATCCATAGTTTTGTTAATAAAAAAAAAACAACATAAGCTTTAAAATAATATCAACATTAGTCATCATAATACTACATTAAGTCAATGCTTTTCACAGCAAAAACCCTGACAGATTAATAAACATATGAAACATATGACAAGTAAGATGGAGATGATGGATACAGTTAAAATAAAATGAATCAGTAGCAGATGGCTTTTGGAAATTTTTTTTTTATATGTGATCAAACAGGAAGAAGCTGCACACTGAGCAGTCATGCTTACCATCCCGCCATCGCCCTGATGGTGGAAGAAATCATCTTTATTAAAGCAATCCGTCAGACAAAAAAAAAAATTACATGTATTGGCTTTTTTTGTTTAATGTAGACAGCACAAAATTAGTGAGTTTGAAAATTAACAGATTGAAATCTAACAATAGTGAGGGGCTATACCTTGCTGGCATCTAGTCGTTTCCCTTGGTACTGTACTCCTTGAGGGGTTTCCACAACTACTGCCTGCAAACAAAATGAAAATTTGCCAAATCCTAAACACTTAAACATTTTCTATATAATATTATTTTACCATAATGGTATACCAATATTTTTTCAAAAGAGTCAAAGCCTCTTCATTTCAAAATCAATGGAAATTGAACATGGGTCACAAAGATGAAAATGTGATTAAAGTTCCATGGCTAGAGAGAGAGCTCAAAGGGTTAAGTCACAATCCCCATTCAGCCAGCTTTCAGTATACACATACAACTTAAAATGGTCTCTGTCACATTCTGAAACAGTTATAGAGTCCCATTATATTGATTGAGATGAGCATTTGTCTACCTTGTGTGGCAACATGGATAGTGCATACTCAAACAGAAGTCTCATGAGTCGTTTAGAGTAGAATATGAATTCATCTCTTGGAGTGTTTCGGTTCCTTCAAAATGGAAAAACAACAGACATATGATTAAAAACATTTGCATATACTTTGTTATATGAACATACTATATTCAAATATCTTTTATTTTTTTTATTTTAGTTTTTGCAATGTCAAAGTTATTGATGCCAGTTCAAAGCAGGGATATCTACATGTATCTATGACCAAGGTTTGCTAAGAATCTGTTAGTATCACATAACAGTGCTGCCAAAATTACTATTTTCTACAAACACAAATCCACTGCAACATGTGATAGTTAGTTCCAATACACAAGTCTGTATTCAAAATTCCTAAAACTGACAAACTTTGATCAAGCTCTCTATTTACTTTACCACAAACATCAACCACAGTCCTAAATCCACTGTTACAGTATCATGAAGACAAAAAACCTCACAAACTCCTTTTTTCAAATGCTGCAAGATTTTTACAGAATCTCAAAGATCTTATTATTTTCAGGGTCAAACAAGTTGATTGTCATTGTGTACTGCAGGTTAATAATTGTCATAATTGAAATACTCAGTTTACTCCAATGCATATATCTGTAATGAATAACTATTAAGAAATTCACTAGGATATGAAATGAGACAGTATGTAATCAAATCCACTAATAAGCCTTTTGGGATTCATAAGATTTCTTACGTGACTGTCCCATTTCATGTCATCAAGTTTTTATAAGTGTAATTTATTTCCTAATATGACAAATGAACCGTACAACTTATCCTATACTGCTATCTGTTAAGACTAAAAGCAGAAAAACCAGGAAGGGAACTGTAGAGAACTTAATTTATGTCACAACAACAGTGACAATGGGCAAACATTCAGGCAGTTGGCCAGACAAATGCCCATATTCTATAAGTATCTTTCCTTCATATACAACCTTTTTTGTAAAACATCAAAGCTTTATGTTGAAAACTTCTTAAGATGTGTCAAAATGAAAGTGTATTAAATTTAGATAGAAGACCTATTGTGACCTTGACCTCTGACCTTGAGACCACACAATCTATGGGTGTTATTCTTTGATTATTAACTACCTTCATATAAAACATAAATGGTCCATATCAAATCTTTCAAACTCTTGAGTCACAATTTATATTAAATTTAGATAGAAGACCTATTGTGACCTTGACCTCTGACCTTGAAACCACACAATCTATGGGTGTTATTCTTTGATCATTAACTACCTTCATATAAAATATAAATGGTCCATATCAAATTTTTCAAACTCTTGAGTCACAATTTATATTAAAGTAGATTGAAGGTCTGTTGTGACCATGACCGCATGACTTCAAAATATATAGGTGTCTTGCTTCTTTGTATGGAGTAAAACACTTTATGTTAATAACTATTTTAAGATATTGTGTCACAACAAAAGTGGTAATGAACATATGAAGGGACTAAGTGATTCACAGTCGTTTTCAATATGGGGCCCTAATGAGGCATTTTTAACTTTCTACTTTGCCAAGTGGTCTCCATTTTCAAAAATAAAAGCATAAATTGTATGTACAAGGAAATCTCTCATTGTATTTTCTGTATCAAACCATACAGCACTGTTAAGATCTAAATTTGGCTGCAAAAAATTTCCAAGGGTAAAAAATGAAGTCCTTCAAATTGGAAGGTATTGTCCTATTCTGTTTCAAACTGTTAAAGTCTTATGGATGGCATTTGCAATGACTGCACAACTCACCTGATAAATGTGTGGAGTCCCTGAACTTGGGAGGTCTGTTCTAAGACATAAAGGCTGTCTGGAGTTTTTGTACCATTCATAGCTGAGTGTGCAAGTTCCTTCCTTAATTTAAACCCTCTCTGTTCAGAAAGAAATTTCATACAAAATCAATCTTCAATGTAAGAAAATACATTCCTGTACCAATTGTGTTCTTGATAAGTTTTCAGCAAAAATACTGGTATGAGATGAACGCCATGAACAGATGTACATTTACTTTGATATTGCTTGTTCATAAATATTTATACAAGATCTTTCATGTCTACTACATTAGATACAAAATGTGTATATCTTCATACAAAAATTTCCACTCCCTTACGAAACTACAATAAATTAATTTCATTTGTAAAATGCAGCTTAATTGGTTTATGAACATATCTTATCAATCAATTGAGTTGACATTAGGTCACTTTAAACCACATCCTAAGAATGATATCATAATAAGTGTAGCTCTTTTGTTTACATTTTGTTGCTATAGCAATATTGCTCCATGTCAGAAGAAATTAATTTTCTTTGTAATTATTTATCAAAGATTGATTGATTATATATTGTTTAACGTCCTGCTCGAGAATTTTTCACTCATATGGAGACGTCACCATTGCCAGTGAAGGGCTGCAAAATTTAGGCCTATGCTTGGCGCTTATGGCCTTTAAGCAAAGAGGGATCTTTATCTTGTCACACCTGCTGTGACATGGGGCCTCGGTTTTTGCAGTCTCATCCGAAGGACCGCCCCATTTAGTCGCCTCTTACGACAAGCAAGGGGTACTGAGGATCTATTCTAACAACCCGGATCCCCACGAGAAGAAGATGGGTGAACAAGGTGAAGAAACTGCCTGTTCATCAAAATACATATTTCTTTCAAATATTTTTTCTTGTAATCAACTGATATTTGACATTTTCTATTGTTTGATAATATATATACTCTATTTACAAATCACTTTTGTGTCCAGCAGTTTAGACCACTTGGTTACATTATTCATGGAGATTTAAATTAAATTTAAATTAAATACCATCTTCAATATAGCGGACTTGGAATATTTATACCAAAATAAAATATAACTTTGTAGATGTACACTTCTTTCATATAAAGCAGAATCATTTTTAAGACTGAAAAATGCATGTTTTTAGTGTTTCTATCAGTATTCAAATACAAAAAAATGGAGAGCTGACCCACACATGTTGAAATTTCATCAAATTCAACTATAAAATGGTCAAATTTGACAATTTTGATTGTGTTCCCATTTTCACATTCCAATATTTCAAATAATTTAATTATTCGAGTTTCATTTACAACAGTGAACCTATGGTGTATATATATATACATACTTTAAATTTAATTGATAGTAAATTCGAACTATTTTCTAGAGTGATTTTATTTTTGTTTTTCCTGTCCATTCACTCATAGGCACTTTTCTTGCTTTGTTCACTCATCTCCTGACATCAAGTTCAAAAATAAATTAATTAAATTTCAAGGAAATTTTTATTCATTGCATACAATATTAAGTAAGTGCATGTAGCATAAACTGTCCTAATGTAACTTAAATATTGTATATAATGAACAGAAATTACTGTTAGTCCTTAAGGAGGTATTCTACAGAGTCATAATGGCCGACTTCTTTTTCAACCATTAATGAAAATATGAATAACAGCAATACTTGTCTATTCATTTCAAAATTCATTGCCTAGCTGAGTAGTTCTGTAGGTTAGCATGTGGACTGCTGAACTATAGATCATGGACTCGAGTCCTGCATGGGGTTTTAATATTTTTTTTTCCAAATTGCTTTTTACTAAAACTGCATTTTTTAACTAAATAGAAAAATTTCAAAATTTTCAATTTCAAAATTTTGTTGTTCCTATCCTCCACATCAAATTTCTCTGGTGTAGCATTCCTCCTTAAAGAAGAAATTCCAAAACCTTTCTAAATGTTAAAGGGAAGTAAACTAAAAGCCATCTGTAATAAAAGTGTGACTACAATTCACTCTACAAATTAAATGCACTGCAGTGGTGTTACATTGTTCATAAAGATCTACAAATGTGATCACACTCCACTCCAACCTTACAAGGTAAGAAGCCAACTCGGAATTGCTAGCAAAATCAGCTGCCTACAGAAAACAATATAAAAAAATCCTTGCAACATTTCACACAATGTTCCACAGTCCTGATTATGGCAGAAGTCATAATGGTACCATAAACCACACATCTTGTACACCTATATAATACATGTACTGTACATTATTTTAAATTTCAATAGGAAAAATTGCAGTTCTTGGAATTTACCAAGTAACAAATTTTCCAAAAATCCATGTGAAAATTGCACAAGGAACAAATCTACATTTACTAGCTCGTAAACAATAATTGTCCAAATTAAAATAAAAAGTGGTATTTACCTTTTGTAACTGTGTATGGACATGAAGAACGATGAGATCAATAGCCACATGGTTCTCTCCACCTGAATTTAAAAAAGATCATTCTCTAATATTCTCACATACAAACGAAATGCAACCACCAATTTTTGGTAATATTTTTATCTTTTCCTTCAAATATATCATTTAATTTTTACAACTAATAAAAGATACTCAACTATTCTATTGGATAACCGTCATCACTTTGGAAAAAATATCAAGGCTGAACAGGTGGTAGCCATTGACATTTTCCTACTTTCAATTATTTTAAAACAAATATGCCCCTGATAGCATTTGTTGCTGTTGTAATTCTGTGATGCATAGTGTTTGTTACATGGTTTATTTATACCTTAATAATGTACTGTCACTCTTCCAGAAGTGTCTGACACAAAGCGGGTAGAGCCTATGGTGGATTTGAGTGCATTCGAATGTGTCAATCACATGCTCTATTGGCAAGAGATTGGGACTGTATGGGGGCCAAGATAATGTGCTGACATTGTTTTATTAAAAACAGTTCATTGCACATCATGCCACATAACTCCAGACATTGTATTCTTAAAAAAAAAAGGCATGACAACAGGTTACAAAACGGTGTCAAATTCCCTTCAATGATGATCAAGTGGGTTTTGTGGTCATTACAGATCCTGCCCCATACCATAACACTACCACTAGACCTGTCACATTTCACCATGTGGTTATCTGTATAGCATTCAATACTATATTGAAAAACACACCAACACCAGTCTGAGTGGTAAAGCATGAATTTGGCTCATCAGAGAAGAGAACATATTGTCATCTTTGCATAGTAAACACATTTGGATGGTGTTGTCAGAACCAATGGAGTCTGACATCACTTCCATGACTATTAAGCAGAGTTGGCAAAAGAATGTAAAAAAAAAACTACCAGACATTATGTCCTGTAGATCAGGGATAATTTCAAAAATCTACCACACAAATTTGAAATTTACCAGATAAGAAAAAGCCACTGAAATTTTGTTTTCAACTTTGTTTATTTTCAAGCAGTGAATATGACGGTTCAGAACATTAATTTATGCTTAACACGTTAACAGGTCTCTATTTTTTGACCACACAGGATTAAACTTCTTTATAAATTTTGCTGTAGACTGACATTGATCCTTTTCTGCTCACAGGTGCTTGTGGACATAATCAAATTAACCCCCCTCCCCACCAAGCCCTAAGTCTACAAAAATATTTATAGGGCAAATATAATGTTAACAGTTTGTTACCCTATTTACTATGTATTTGTGCACCATTGAATAAAAAATTAGCTATTTTTAGCATTTTTGATGTACCTTCTTACTACAGATGATAAAGTCGTAAACTTTAAATATGAAAATAGATATTCCGATAACAGTGCTATTTAAGATGAGAATTATGTGATGCATTTGTTTATTTACTCAACCTTATAATAAATCTTCTTCAAACTGTGCAACATAAAACCAGCCAATATTTACCTGTTTAAATCTGATGACAATTGGAGGTGATCGCTACAGAAGTTATGGTTATATATCATTTTATATTTTTTGTAAACTAAGGGAGAGGGGATTTGCGATCATGTTTACACCTGTATATAATCATTCCTGCTTTTAGCTATCTTATTTTCATTTGATCAATTGTACTTTAATTTGATAGACCACATAATAGGAAATAATAAAACATGCATAATATTGAAAGTACATGCATGGAATCAGATTACGAATTCTGGGAGTGCAAGTTGTTGACAGTCATGATGAAAAAAAAAAGAGTTATCTTTATCAGACGTAGTTCTGTTTATATAAAAGACAATAAATACTGCAGACATGGTCATTTACTTTTGTCTGCTATCAGACAGTTTGTCAGATCAGGTTCTATGCTTCAACAGACAATGTGAAAATTCACCCAAGATTTCCGGTAGTCTGGTGTCTTTCGCCAACTCTGATTAAGGGCATTCACACTGCAACATGACGTGGCTTGATGCCATACGAGCAGAAACACCTCAGCACAGTACCTCAGCTTATACTTGGATTAACTGGTTGCACAGGTTTGAGATGCATTTATGGTGTCACATGTATTTATGTTAATCAGGGTGTATATCAATGTCTCATGGACATGAAAACATGCAGTGTTACCAAGTTGAATCAACCAAGAATTGCTAGACAATGTGTATTATATCACGCAATTCAAGAGAGAGGGGGATGTAAAGGGTCCAAACCCATCACCAGAAAATAATTTTGTCTAATTCTATTTTCATTGTTTATATTTTTATGTATTAAGATTTAAGTAATGAAATATCACATCTTTGACCATTTCGTTACTTTAAACGGATCAGCCAATGCACCCTTTGACCTTGGCAATGACCCATATTTGGTCATGATTATTTGGACAGGTGGTACTAAAAAATCGGATCGCACTAGCTGGCAACAAGCATGTATTGTCTATGATGAAGCAATGTCATTTTTCAAAAGAAATATGACAAATAAGGTTCAGTGAATGTAAATATTGTCCGATATTTACACCCTACCAAAGTTACATAACCATTGACTGTCATATATTGTTGAACAGATGTTTACATACTAGCATAACATCCTTGTCTCAAAGTAATCGGTAGTAGTTACACTACTTGACCTTATTGACTATGTAAAACCCTGAATTCAAAATTTATGTACATCAATATTATCCTTCATGCATAAGTAGCACATACTTATTCTGTTCAACTATAATGAGCTAGTTTTATTGACTTACTTACCTCTGGGAACAATAATATCAGCATGAGACATAGTTGGTTCTATGTAGTAGTCAAAAGCTGGTTTGACGTATTTACTGTACTGCTTTAAAACCCCTTCCAGTTCCCGTCCCCTCTCAGCAATGTCTCTCGTCAGTCGTCTGGCCAGCCTAATGTCAGAGTCAGTCTCCACGAAAATCTTCATATCTAAAAGCTGTAATCAACAATCAAAGTTTTTTCATTGACATGGAATTGCATAGAAATCATCTGATATAATGAAAGCTTAAATAATAGTAAATTTTTCCTGTTTCTATGTGCAGAAATTCATTTTATTTATTCCTTCTAAATTACACAAAGCTGTTATCTCAATGAAACATGATTAATCAGTCTTTGTTCTGCTGTAGTGCAGTATCATTTAGTATTTTAAGTGTGGAAGCTAAGGATGAAGTACCTACATTTAACAAATCTTTGTTCACAAATGACATGATACCCTCAAATATCACAACATTGGCCCCATATATTGTTTTCTGAAAGAAAGAAAAAACCCAAACAAACAACAGTTTAATATTGGTTTCATTAAAATGAGGTTCTTATCATTAGTTTACAATTTTTACAATGTACACAAATTTGTCAAGGTCTGTTTTAACTCAATGTTCAAGTACCTATATGAATAATTTCTCTTATGGAATATCTAATGGGGCTTTTTATTTGAATTATATTTACACTTTGTTTTTCTCTGCTGTGTGTGAGAAAATTGTAGACGGGGACTTCAACTTTCTTGCCATCTTTGAGACGACGCAAAGTCTTAATCAACAGATCAAAATCAAAGGCATCTGGGTGGTCAAAGTTGTATTCATTTTGTTCTGCCAGCTCATGTTCTTTTGGGCCAAGAGCCTGTGAATACATAAAAAAAAGTGCAATCTTGAATTTGTATCATCAATCATCAAAGTCAGACTTCTAGAGAGTCAAAATCATACTCATGCACTCTTGCAACAGATCACGTTGTTTCATTCCAAAAACCTGTAATGAGAGTAACAAGCAACTCCAAGAAAGAGGTTTATAATATCAAAGGCCTACTTTGGCTCATTGAAAATGTGAAAATTTTGAAGTTTAATCTGCAATATTTTCTACAGATCATATATCAAATGAAGTGCATACACTCTTAATAAATAAATGCAGACTTCACTTAAAAAATTAAAAGTCATTTTAAAGGGTCAATTTAGGTCCCTACCATATGTCCTTCATGCCTACTAATCACTCATCAGTTGAATTCACATCCTCCAAGCATTGGGCCTTGATTTTTAAAAAAATATATCTGGACATATTTCCTCGAGAAATTGATCTTTACAACAGAATTTCTGTCCTTTTAAAGCTGCATTTTATAATTCCACAACAGTGTCATGCAATATAGATAAATCTATGATTTACTGGATTTATTGAACGACCTTATCATACAATTGAATGACCTTATCATACAATTGAATGACCTTATCATACAGAAAATGTACAATTGATTTATTATCACACATTAGCACATTGTAAAATTACCTTGTAAAAGGAATCCATACTTAGCAAGCTGACCCATGGGACATCCAAAGCTTCTATAATTTTTCTTGCCACTGTCGTCTTTCCTGAGGCACTTCCTCCACATAACCCTAATGTTGTAATACTCATATTTCAGTCCTGTAGTTTGTTTAATTGTAGTAATTATCTCTTTAAGATGCTATTAAATGGCTACTTCTGTGACAGTGTATCACAAAAATAAAATGCATGTATTGTTTTGTTGACTTACTCAATAATGAAAATGCAGCAACACTTCAATTTATTTTATACCCCTACCCACATAGAAGATTAGGAAAATTTGGGGATCATCATTAAAATATAGTTGTCAATTTGAAACCTTGGAACTAAACTTTTCAGTTTGGGACAGTGGTTCTAAGTATCTTTAAATGACCAGTCACCACATCCCACCTTCACAATTTACCAATTATTTCTATCAAAAGGAGGTGGCATAGCAGGTTTTATCTAGCTTTTAGCTATTGTTGGACTTTGATAATGAGAGAAAATAACAGTTAAATATATAAGAGTTTTAGTACAATTCATATATGTGCAATGTTATATATAGAATTAAAATTCTCCAATTTTATGGAGTTCCAAATTAACATTAACTCAAATAATTAAAGAAACCTTCAATTATTTGAATTGATGATATCAATAATTGAATTGATGTAAAGAGCAACAATTCATTTAAAGTGTGCATCAATTCAGTTAAATTGAATTGAATTAAATTATGGTATCATTAAATCATTTGGTTCAAGCAGTAATTAAGTTATTGCTCTGTTCAACTGAATTAATGATATCATTAATTCAATTGATTCACTAAGTAATTCTTTTGTTGAGAGCAACTATATCATAAGAGATATCTTCAATTCAACATATCTACAATTGGATTAATGATCTCTTTAATTGAATTGTTGTCTCTCTCTCTCTCTCTCTCTCTCTCTCTCTCTCTCTCTCTCTCTCTCTCTAAGAATTGATAGGTGCATTACATAATTAATTAAATAATTAAAGATATCTTCAATTGAACTAAAGAGATTATACCAAGTTCTAAATTAAATTTTGTGAGTAATATTTCACCACATTGATGCTCTCACCAACTAAATTGATGAAAGCAATGCCTGAATAAATGATTTCTTCAAATAATTAAAGATATCTTTGATTATTTAAGTTTATGTTAATTTGGTGTTCCATACAATTTAAGAGTTTTCTTCAATTGAGGGGAAATTTTTACCTGTGAAAGGGAGAAATATTCATTTTTTGCCAAAAGGTGGTAAGGTACATTTACCATGGTTATATGGCTTTTCATTTAAGGAAGTGCCATATATACTTATCTGTCACATGAATTTGTGGGGTTTAAATTTTGGTAAAAATTAAATGTCTGAATTTTTGATAGGTATGTCCTAAAGGATTGTCAAGAGAATTTTTCTTGACAACAAAACATGGTTGTTTCTGACAACCATCAGGCATACAGATGGACGAATGGGACAAACATAATAATTCTAATAATCCCCACCGACAACTTTGTTGCTGACATATAATTATTTTAAAAGTCTTATTAATTTTAGTTTGTTTGTGTAGTATAACTGTGTAAGTCAACAGAATTTCAGGGTGCATGAGTTACTAATTCAACAAGTGTGAGAAGGATATAATTGTTCAACAATAATTATGGTGATTGTCTATAAAGCATTCAATTATAGTGTATTAATCTTATATAACAGTAAATATTTGAGATATAGCTTTAATCATCATGATTATCAATGGGAAGATCCTAAGTTACAATCATCAAGCCAAAATGACTGGTACCAGTAATTGGATTTTTACGAATTTGGGACATATGAAGATTTATACATGCACCAAAGGAAAATCATAAACCCTGAAAGCAAAGTCATTGGATATGATTTTTTTTTTTTTTTTTTTTTTATAGCTGAACAGATTTTAATATAGAGCAAATTGAGATCTTACCTATGACAAATGCCTCCTTCAAAAGACCATGGCAGTCATACCATGGTGGTCTGCCTGATGTGTACACAGTTCTTCCACCTGAATGGAAGTACTTAGCACTGTTTGTTGAAGAGCTAGTGCGAGACTTAAGACGTGCCAGGGTGTGTGGTTTTGTGGGGCTCTTTGGGGGTTTCAGAGGTGAACTGCCTCCTCGTGTCTCATGCTCTTCACCACTTCCACTTCCACTATATCGATGAAAATATACTAAATCAGGTTAAGTTACTAAAGGTGAACAAGTGCAGATTTGGTGAAATACGGTTTGAATGAAAATTAATTAAGTTGAAACAATCACATTAGTTATTGAATAAATATAGTACTATTTCATAATGATCCAAGTTCATCAACACAATCTGATTGACAGAAGTCTCGTAAAATCATCATGTTGAAATATTATTGAAGAACACGATATAAACAAATATTATAGTAAACATTTCGAATAAAATTACATACCTATCCATAGTTTTGAAAAGAAATAACAAAACTGTTACACGCATTAAATGTACTATATAGTTGTCTTTTTCAAATATTGCACATGGATTGCATATTGCTTCTTGGCATGTTGTCAACAGTTCAGGCTCCAGAGAAAAAGCGTAAACACGTGGTGATATTTCAAGTCTTTTCTATTCAATTAGCCAAACAAAGAATAAAACCTACGACAGTTAACTAGCCTATCTATCAATACTGAAATAAAACACAACCTGTCAGAGCCAGCTGAACTGGGTCTTTCAAATATAAACGCTGACTGTTGTTGTGTCTGTGGTTCCATGTTTTGCAACGCTTCATGGGTTTTTTTGTTCGCGCACTTCCTGTCTATGTCCATGCACTTCTTCGACTCCAGTCTCAAAAATACTTTTATTTCAAAAGAGGGACATAGAGAATGAGTGTTACATAAAATGTCAGAATTATTTTGTTAGTTGTGTACCGTGTATTTTATCTTTAAATTAAATCAAATAAAAAACCTAATTTATTTTCCCCCGGATTTTTAGATTTGTATTTTATGCGCACTTCCTGTGTAAACATGGAGGAAGATGTTGGCCCCGCGATGTTTTCCAGAATTTCCTCTGCTGTTTTCTATGGAGTGTCTTCTTTCATGATAATTGTTGCCAACAAACTAACTCTGACATCTTATGGGTATGTAAAATTTTATCTTAGTTGAATTGTTCATTCGATGGATTCTAGTTATCAAAGTATTTTTACTAATTGTAACAGAAAGAGGGGAAGCAATGCAACTCTGGCGTCAATCTGAGTAAAGTACAGACCAATAATATAAATATATATTTGTAATATAGATCTGTACTTTAGTTAGATTACTCTCGCGTACGCAGTGTAATGCAACTCTCGTGTACGCATGCAAGACTTTCTATAGAATACTTATAAACCACTCTATAGTAAATTCATCGTACTGTTGCAAAGTGTTAACAGACCTCTAACGTTTATGTTAAAAGCAAGTTGTGAATATTTGTGTCTATGGTGCAAATAAATATATGCTGGAACTTCCCATATCAGATTCATCTTTCCATTATGTGCTGTCCGGGCTCCTTGTTGGGCATTATTGCACATGTAGATAGGCAAAATCATGCCAGGTAAGGTTCTCATTAAAATCAGGATAAAATCAATCAGTTTAAAAAGTGAGTTGCTTGCTGATCCAGGCCTTGAATGCTTTGGGGAATCAGCTTTGTCCTTTGAAGACAGCATTGATGTATAACAAACTTGTTATACATCACTGAAAATAGTAATGATTTCCAGTTCACTATGCTGACAAGGTAGAAGGAATCTTGGCTGCATTTGAGTTAGCAGAATAGCTGCACTTACCTCTAGCATGTCCTCTAGTGTTGTTGAGGGCACAGGTACCTGAAGTATGGATACTACTAACCCCACCCCCCACCCCTGCTCCTTCCTAAATTTTTTTTTTTGCAGTGATAATTTCTCCAATTTTAATGTGTAGACTATACTAAATTCCCTGTCTATCTCATCCCAATTTCAATTTATGTTAATTGTTTCATGCTTTTAGTAAGATTTAGAGATTGGCCTTCTACTGGTATAATGAAATACAATTGTATGGGTTGTTTGCAAATGACTGGATGGAATATCAATAAAGTCATTCACAGCTCTGTACATTGTGGTGGCTCAAGTTGATTGATTGATTGTTGTTTTCTGCCACACTCAACAATTTTTCAGTTATCTGGTGGCGTCCAGTTTTTATTAGTGGAGGAGAGAACCCAGATACAATGTACCCAGGAAGAGACCACCGACCTTCCAAAAGTAAACTGGCAAACTTTCTCACATATATCGGCGCGAGTGAGAATCAAACTCATGCCGACTAAAGGTGAGAGGCCTTGTGATTTTGAGTGCAATGCTCTAACCACTCAACCATGGAGGCCTCTCAAGTTGTTAACCATCCAGATTGCAGAAATATGGAAATGTGTGTAGCTGGCCTGGTCATAAATAAAAATCCCAAATACTGGTGATGAGTTTTATTCAGTATTTCATCAACGTAAGAACTGTAAACAAATAAAAGATTTATCAGTACTTGCATAACAGGAAAATCAGAAAATACATTTACCTCACAAACATGCACTTCTTCGGTATACAGTCAAACTATATGGGGCCTAATATTGTCAGCCAATATTGACTAGAATTTGTAATGTGAATAACAACCATACATTAATGTTATTCACCAATTAACCAATAAAAATAGCTGAATTATTACCATAGGTGATAAGAAAATGCGGCAATGCTATTTCACTCAAACTTGTAGACAAATTTGGCACTCAACCTAACTTTACAGTACAAAAGGACGCAACTCTAATTTCAATACAGAGACATATTCCATGCGCAGCAGATGATTTCACTAGTAACAATTCAGGTAGTAAATCAAGTCTATTTAATCAGAAAACAGTGTGAAATATCAAATACAATTACTATGGGACTAATTATCATTAAAGTAACACTTCACTACACGTGGGTCAAAAATGGCGCATTGCATAAAATCCACCCGAGCAATACCCTCATGAAATTGCTCAAAATACAGAGTAATAGTCATGTCCACATTAAATTAAGTTAACAAACATGATCAGGGACGTTAAACATTACTGTAAGCATAAAATGGTATACATATATTTGTGTAAATACCTTGTTCTCCTGACCAAGTTGCTGAGCGTTGCGAACGTTTATCGTTTTCGTTAACATGTGCACACAGAGAAACTGGGCTGAAGTTATGTTATACACAGAACGTCACTGGACCAAAAATTAGAAATTGCCCATCTAGAAATAATTATGTTAAATTGTTTTACATGTGAAAGAAAAATTGTAAATAAACTAAACAGCATAAACGTAGCAAAATTATGACATTTACAATGTGTGACAGGAAGGGAGAAAATGCAATGGATCAGACCAGGATAAATTGAACCTGGTGCCTCTGAATCTCTCTTCAGGTGCTCTTCCAACTAAGCTATGTGGCCACTGACAATGGACCCCTTCTGACCACCACATTCCTCCGTCCTTAATATCTTCACACCTTGAAAACATCAACCCAGGGTCTTTATTCCCTGGCAGTTATTTTCACCATTCAGTTCCATGAACAGGTCAAAGAAATGCAACAGACCAGACTAGGATTCTAACCCAATTCCCCAGAATCTGTAGTCCGGTGCTCTACCATCTGAGCTATCTGGCCACCAGTTATTGAATCCATTTGACCACCACAGATGTAATACTGTTCTCTTTGCTTTAATCTTCTATGATGTTGCATATAATTCTTCATTGTACTGCTTTAATCTTGTTCTTATGGTCCTGTAGGCCGGCATACTTAACCTGGGGGTCCTACTATGATCTTGTAACTGGTGCTTTTGATGGATCATGGGCAGTCAGATAGGTTACAGCTCAGAAAAGCAGTGGCGTTGTTCACTTTCCTAGCAAGGTTGTTAATATGTAATCCCCAGTTTAACTTGTCATTGGTGACCCCCAGGTACTTAAGTTGCCTTCACCAGGGGCAAGGTACTATAACAAGAGAGGGTGCCATGATACCACATTAGTATTTGGAATACAGAGACTTAATTTATTAATCAGATGTCCTCTAGTGTTTCCTTGATGCTAGCATCATGAGATATGGAAATAAACCATGAATCTGGAAATAGAGAGTAGTTGTCAACTTCAGACACCAGTTTTGCACTTTGCTACATGATAAAGGGAGAACACTCAAATGATATTGAGACCACTACAGGAAATGAGAGTAGAAAAGAAATCAGACATGAAAACAATGAAATTTGAATTAAGAAAAAGAAAGAGGAATTCAGAAATGAAGTAGGTGTTCACAAGAATTCTCAGCACTTGGCAGATGACTATGATATTATTTTTGAATGTCAAGCAGAATTTAGTGGAAGTTGCTCAACAATGGATCAAATATTTATAAGATGCAATCAACGATACAGAAATACACATAACTTGACTAGGTTGTAAATTTTATTGCATGTTTGTAAACATTCAAAAGGCATTTGACTGAAGTAGATCACCAACATATATGGTAAAAAAAATAAGTAACAGAGGTATCTTGAAGGCTTTGAAATCTATATTCTCCAAAATGCTTTCTGGCATAAAAATACCCAAAACAAACAAGTACAGTGTATACTACTGCATTCAGTTGTAATGTGCGGATCTGCCAAAGTCCATTTCTTTTTCAGTCGTATATAACTTTTATGAAGAAAATGCATGCTAAGATATATGTATTGATGGGCAATTCAGAAATGTGTATGTAACATCACTTTTTTTATGCAGATGATTTGGCAAATTGTGCAGACAATGAAGGTGATTTATAAATTCTGTCAAATCACTTATCAGCTTTCTGTAAAATGAATGTTAACCTTGACAAAACAAAAATCATTGTATTTAGAAATGGGGGTTCTTTAAGACATTATGAGAAATGGTTCTTTGAAAGTTAGTAAATAGAAAATGTGTCACAATATAAATATCTAGGCCTTGTATGGACCAAAGCAGTAAATTTGAGGTTGTGAATATGATGATAATATTGAGACTGCAACTAAAGTTTTGTAAACATTTACTCATGATGTGTTGTAATACCTGTAACAGGACTGTGTTGGATTAATGTGGAAGATTTCAACTGTTTATAAAGTATTAGGTGAATGTGGAAGATTTCAGCTGTTTATGGAACAGTATTAGGTGAAAGTGGAAGATTCCAGCTGTTTATGGAACAGTATTAGGTGAATGTGGAAGATTTCAACTGTTTATAGAGTATTATATCTGTGTTAGGTGAATGAGGAAGATTTCAACTGTTTATAAAGTATTAGGTCAATGTGGAAGATTCAGCTGTTTATGGAACAGTATTAGGTCAATGTGGAAGATTTCAACTGTTTATAGAGTATTTTGTCTATGTTGGGTGAATGTGGAATATTTCAACTGTTTATAGAGTATTTTGTCTATGTTGGGTGAATGTGGAAGATTTCAACTGCTTATAGAGTATTTTGTCTATGTTGGATGAATGTGGAAGATTTCAACTGCTTATAGAGTATTTTGTCTATGTTGGGTGAATGTGGAAGATTTCAACTGCTTATAGAGTATTTTGTCTATGTTGGATGAATGTGGAAGATTTCAACTGCTTATAGAGTATTATATCAAATTCTGGTTTAGACTGTTACTTATGCTAGACAACAGAATTTTAAAGTCATATATGTTTTAGGACTTAAGGTCATATGTGATGTTTCTCAGTAGGATATAATTTTTCATGACATTTCAGTTCGATTCTCTTGCATCCTATTAATATTGTTTCTGTTAAAAGAACTTGAGAGTGTTCTACCAGGTCAAAGAAGGGGAGAAAAGTCTTTGGATGAATCAAAGATCAAACTGAAGACACTTGCATTATCAGTGGGGTGATTTAACCACTGAACAAACCAGGCTGAGATATGAATTAAGTTTAGTAATATTATTACAATATGAACTTGCACCTAGTTTGGAAATCATACAAGAACTCTTTATTTTGAGGAGATGGAAAAAATAGTTTTAGAAAAAAAAATGTAGAAACATTACATATGACGTTAAGCAGAAATGGTAGACACACTTGGGCAAGTTCAATAAAACATTTGGTTTTGTAGATCTGTGGGAAATCCAAGGTTTTTGGTTATGTGAGACATTTTCTCAGTGTGTTCAACAGAGATTTAAGGGTAACTTTCTCCATCATGACACAGCAATATTCAGTGAATTAAAAATTCAAGTTTTTATTGTACTTTCAAATCAAATTTTGTATATGAGAAATATCTTTCATTGTTATGTTAAAAGAACAGAGAAGAAAACTGTACATTTTATATCTTTGTATGGTTAGTTTATTGAGATTAGGTTGATATATAGCAAGATCTTGAACTGTGAAAGTTTTGTATGCTTATTGGAGGGCAATACATTGAAAATGAACATCGTGTTTTGATAGTTTGCATCTTATACAGTGACATTAAATTATGTCACATTCCTAAATTAACAACATGCCTGTGGCCACTTGATTAAAAATTTATGAAGAGGTTGGAAGAATATGTCTTGGTTAAACCAAGTCCGTATAGTCACAAGTGGACCTCATCAAAAGTCAATAATTGTATAATGTACAATTTTGTTATGTGTAATATATTGAATTATATATGTATTATTTTGTAAATTATATTATATAATTGTTCTTCTGAGAAAATTGGAAACTGTGTTGTCAAATTGCACTCTTGATCTGTTGTCTTGAAATACTGAATAAATAAATATTATTACTACAGTAAGTTGATCTGAAGAGTTGGATCACATCTTGTTGACAGGTATGGATCATCAGATCAATCCAAATGCATCACATCGTGTTTGATCTGATGATTTGCACCTGATGTATTGTAATGACATCAGTTTCAGAGAGATATGATATGAATTCAGATCACCACAGTGTGATGATCCGGAACGTCGGATCACACTGTGAATTTTACAGTATCATGGATTATTGATGAGTATATGAGAGAAAAAAAAATTTTACATTGATAATGTCGTTGAACCTAATGCATTTTTTTTTTTTTTTGGATGACTGGGTTTAAAATTATGAAGTTATGCTGGGTTTTTATGGAAAAAAAAACCTGTTTTAGGGTGAAAACACATTTAATTGCTCATAAAATATAAGGTTTTAAATTTATTGAATGCTAGTGACATTTATAAATTGAATATATTTTTTTTTTTTGATTGGATCAATAAATCATTAACAAGAAAAATGAAGTATATCCCAAGACAATAAATCTCAAAGAAATTAAGACATATATTGTGTATGTTATTGATTACCCAGAAAACAAGGCATGAAGGTGGAAGTCACTGTGCTTTCCTCCATGGTTGAATTTTGAAATTAAGAGAATCCTGAAGTCTGGTTGTTGCATCATTTGATTTTTAAAACACATTTTCATGGTTGAACAACTAGTTTAAACTCTGCCATTTAGTTTCTCTTTGTGTGACATCAGTACACAAATACACCTAATTTAGAAGTGCATTAATCAGTTTACAAATTGGGATGAATTGGGTTGCCATGTAACCAAAGGTCAAGTGTAAAATCTAACCTTTAAATATTTTTTGATGTGTGATGTACATTTCCACTACACAAACTATCACCAGATCTGTGTCATCATCATTTCTCAGTTTGCTTTCAGAGAATAACTCAATATGTGAATTCATTAGATAGTAGATTAATGACTGTGCTAGTATCTGCTAACATGTGTAAATTAGGGGTATTCTGTCAGTAACAAAACTACAACATCTTGGTGTCAGGGAACTTTGTATTAATTGTAAGAGTGGATGTCACTGCACCAGCTGCTGTCATGAATTACAAATTTTTAGTATGGCTTCATTTTCAATGACTCTCCCCCTTACATTTCCATGAGTAAATCAGGGTAAAGGTACAAGGAATCTTTGATTAAACACCACATCTAACACCCTAGGGAAGAACAATCCAACACCCCAACCCAGCCCCCGGGAAGTACAGTCCAACATCCATCCTCATCATCATATGAATGGACAGTCTAACATCCCAACTCGCCCCCAGGGAAGAACATTCCAACACCCACCCGCAGGATCATGGGAAAGGACAGTCTAGATTTTCCCATTATGAGATACACTAGTTTATCATTTAAACTTCTTTCCTGAAGTCTTACCACCATCTCTCACTCTCTCTCTTGCTCTCTCTCTCCCCCCCCCCCCCCCCCCACCTAACTGGCTCAATGTTTTAAATGTTAGTATATATATATATATAACTATTGGATATGATTTGGACTGTATGAAATTTCACTAAAGATATGTTTTTCTTTGTAGTTTTCCATCTTTCCAGTTCCTTGCTCTTGGTCAGGTGATTTAAAGTTATTCATAATAAGTAATATTGATGATCATCCTACTTACCATTAAAGAACTAGGTGTGACAACAATTATTTCTGATTCAGAAATTTTAAACTTTTTTGGATTTTTCTCAAATTCATTAAAATACTCTGAAACAAACAGTAATGTTTTAAGGTGTATTCTACCGTAAACTGATACTTATTTTTCAATATTGCACCACATGGTTGGTTATTATTGACTTTCTTTGAAAATTATAAAAAATGTCAACTTTTCATGCAACTTTTTTCAAAATAGAGATCATGGGCGGCATTCACTGACAACATCAATTAACACACTGTAATTATCTTAACTTGATTTAGGTTACTGCATGTTGCCTATGTTTTCTCATTTCTCACTTACCCAAACAGCTTAGAATAATGGCAATGTTTGCTATTTGAGAAAAAATGGTAAGAAATTGCATATATTTGAGACATTCTGCAAAGTAATTAAATCCATCAGTCATTGCTAAAATTACATTGATTAGTTTCATACATGTATATTTTGTCTACTAAATATCAATTTAAATACAAACACTTCAGCTGTTGTAGCAGTTTTAAAGTTATTCAGGTCAGATCTGTAGAGCAAAATTAGACTGTTAGGTAATTTAGTTCTTTAATTAAGACTGGCAGTTTAATGATAAATGACATTCATTTGCATGTGCAAGCACTGAAATTAAGAAACTGAATAAATGAATTGACAATAAAGTAATGACTCTTTTAATACCCATGATTGAAATCTTCTTCATTTCCAATGAATGAACTGACATTAAAATGATTCTTTTAATGTACGTAATTACTATTTTGTTCATTTCCAGATGACCACGGGCATTGTGGTTCTCTTTGTGGCAAAACAGATTGGTTTAGTGGATTTCCCAGGATTCTCATTTGACATATTTGGGAAGGTAGTTTTATTAATTTGAATGTAAAGCTTCAGGTAAACTTTTGTTTCTGCATTTACAGATAGTTCCCATGCAAAATAAAGAATTTCACATTGGATTCCTGACACTGTATTGGATATGAGTAAATGTGACATAATGAATGTACATAACAAAATATATTTCTAGTGGCATGTATGTACATGTATCCAAATGAAAGGTGTGTCAATCATTTTTTTAATTACACCGACCCCCTTCTTCTCTTTCTCTCTACCAGAACATGGTTGGGAAGGGTGAAGATCACTCATAGATGTGAAGCAAATGTCTGTTTTCTTTTTCAGATATGGCCATTACCACTAATTTATATTGGCAACCTCATTTTTGGTTTAGGTGGAACTCAGAAGTTAAAGTTAGTAAAACATAATGTGTATCTTATTTAAAGATCGCAATGAAGCACAAAATATACAGTTGCAAAGATAACCATATTCTGCAAATTATATTCATGAATTGTCTTTTACAGCTTGCCTATGTTTACAATTTTAAGAAGATTCACCATACTTTTCACAATGATTGCAGAATATTATGTTCTTAAGTAAGTGGCATTTGAAATGTTCATCAGTTTGAGAGAGAGAGAGAGAGAGAGAGAGAGAGAGAGAGAGAGAGAGAGAGAGAGAGAGAGAGAGAGAGAGAGAGAGAGAGAATGGATTGATAGATACTGGATAGATACACTTAGAGAGAGCAAATAAGAATTGTGTCAGTTTCTATCTCACATAGAGTGTCAGTTTTTGAAGTAGAAATCTATGTACTACTGTAAAATCATTAAAGGGGCATGGACACCATTTGAGCTGAAAATTTTATTTTTCTATTTTTAATGTTTAGAATGCTTAACTAAGGTATTTCTAATGGTCAGTAATTTGAAGGTCAGTTTTCGAGTTACATAAGAGACACAGAGCTCACAATTCTTTGTTATGTAAACAAGGCTCAAACCATGTTTTTGTTTACATATGTTAAATATACTAGTAAAGATTTTGTTAAAAGCAGATTTTTAATTTAAAAGTGAATTCCAAACACAATTAGATAGTTTCTAATGTTTTTCACATCTCATTTTGTTTTAAACATGGTATTTTCTATTAAGCAGTCTATATATAAACAAAAACATGGCATGAGCCTTGTTCACATAACGAAGAATTGTGAGTGCTGTATCTCACTTGTAACTCAACAACTGATATTCAAATTTTAAATTTTGGTTGATTATCAGAAATACCTTAGTTAAGTGTTGTAAACATTAAAACTGGAAAAATAAAATTTGAAAATTTTGAGCTCATGTTGCTTTAATTTTCAGGAGTTTAAATTTGGTTGTTTTTGTGGTATGGACTTGTCCATTAATTTATATCATCTGGACATACTACATTATAGATTAACAGACCTTCCTTATAAACATACCTATCATATTCAAATCACTGATATTTGACTCCACAAAAATATATGACAGTTGACTTACATGAATTTTATGAAGATTGACCCTTTGGTTTGTTTTTTAGTTCTAATCTTAAGTTGTTTGGATTTCTACATTTGAATGTACATGTTTCACATTTCATGATGTGATTGCAGTTCCTCTACCCCTGCTCAGTTATGTCTTGTTTTTATTTATTTTTTTTTTTTTTTAGTGTAAAAGCACCAAGACTGGTTCAGTTCACAGTTTTTCTCATGATATTTGGTGCAATAGTTGCTGCCAGGTAATGTTACATTCTCTATTTACATGTACGTAAGTATTAATCTATTTACTTACATACTTTGGACTTATTTATATTTATAGGGTCATTATTCCAAGGATCACAATTTCATGGATTTATGTTCTCAGTTTTAGTCCAAAAAATCATAATTTCATGGATTTATATGTAGAGAAAAATTTATTTTTCAGTCATAACATCATACCTGTCTCCACTTAAAGAGGTATACTACAAGGGTTGTTCAGTATGTAATGTGTATTGTACGATATCTCAAAAGCATTCGACTCAAATAGTGAAATGAACATTATATCTCTTCAAAGTATTCTCCGTGGTTTGAAATACATAATTTCAATCTCTGAATCCATTTCTGAAATGCATCATGGTGCACTGATTTAGGTAGACCTCTGAGGCACTGATTGATGGCTGAGCCAAGGGCTTGTCAGAACTTGTAACTATGACCAGATAAGAACTTTTTAAGTTTTGAAAAAAGGAAAAGGTCACATGGGGCTAGATCTGGAGAGTATGGTGGGTGTGGCAAGATGGTAACCTTCTCCGACTTCAAAAATTGTTTCACAAGCTCAGATGTATGTGATGGAGCATTATCATGAATTTGATGAACATGCCTAAATCATGACAATGGGCATTGTTTATGATAATATTTCTTTAGCTTAATTAGTATAACATTTCAGTAATACTGACCTGTAGTACGTTTGCCCTTAGGCATCGGAATTTGTATGGCTATACCATCACATGAGAAGAATATGCAATAAAGAACCTTCTTTGTGCTTATGGTTCTTTTGGCAACTACAGGCCTTCTACCATGTTTAGTTAGCCATGTTTTGTTTCCAATTTTTCTTACTGGTTCAAAATAGTGAACCCATGTTTTTTCACCATTAACAATGTTTGCAAATTGTCTTTGATTGAATTTGGGAAACATTTTGAGCAGTTGCTTAGCGGTTTGTACTTGTACCCGTTTTTGGTCATCTGTCAATATATGCAGTATCCATCTGGCAGAAATCTATCGTACTTTCAAAATACGCTTCAAAATGAAATGCACCCTCAATAGCAATATGCCAACAGCTTTGGCAATATCACGTATTGTGTACCTGCAATCACTTTCAATTATTTCCCTGACTTTTGAGACATTTGCTTTGCCTGTTACAGTCACAGTTCAGCCAGATTTTCCTGCATCTTTGACAGACTCTGTGCCAGTCAGAAATTTCTTTCACCACCTATGAACTGTCTCATAAGCTACCTTATCAGACCCATAAACTTCCCCCAATTTAGTAAAAATTTGCATAACCAAATGACTGAGTTTTGTGCAAACTTTTTTATAAGCTCTAATTTTTTTCAATATTCTCAACCCGTTTCCCAACCATTTTTTACAACAGTGGTCAACGACTGGCTCTATTGAGGTGACTGTAAGTTTAAAACTATGTGGAACTGAAAACTTGTGTTTATGCCATTGGAAAGGTATTGATTAGAGCTATTCAAGAAATCATGCAAAGCATTTCACACTGTGGTACAATACACATTACATATCAAACAGCTCTGGTACATCATCATAATGGCTGACTTCCTTTTGGAACATAAAATCAGCAATACTTGTATATTCCTTTAAAATCAGATTGCTTTACTGGGTAGTCCAGTTGGTTAATGTGTCAGTTGCTGAACTGTACATTGAGGGTTTGAGTCCAGCAGGAGTTTTAATTTTTTTTCCAGATGACTTTTTACTAAAACTGTATTTTTTATCTAATTAAAGGGGGGAAAAAATGAAATTTTCAATTTCAAAATATATTATTGTACATATCCTATATTTGGAGCTATTTCAAACTGGTGTGAAGTACTTTTACTGTTAAATGTAATTATTACAACAGCTATTTACATTGTTTGTATTATATGCATTTAGATTAGTCTTTTGTATCAAATGCATCAAAACCAGATGAGTGGGCTTTCTATCATTGTTTGTTATAAGTAATGGACAGATTGATATAAACAAAATCCATCCCAATCATGGTGTAATAAGACATTCAGCTTTGTTCAGGGGCATTAATTCTAAGGTATATAATATGAATTGGAATCTTGTAATTCAAGTGTTTTAAACAATTATTCTCTGACTTATTTTTTATATAATGCACATGCAATAATTAATGAACATGGTGAATATATTTTCATTTATATATGATTCATATATTTACACCTTTGCATATACTGGAAACCCTTATTCAGTCAATAGAGTTAAAATATGAATTTATAATTAAACTTTTACATCATCTACTTCTTTTTTTTTTAATGTACTCATCAGAAAAGAGTATGTCTACAGTATATCTTTTAGAAAACATTGAATATGAAACAAAATAAAACATAGGAAGTGTAGAAATTTTCTTGTTTATAAACAAGATTTTTCATATTCATGTTCATGAGATGAGTACCTGTTTACTACAAGTACTAGATTTTTTTGCAGTGATGACCTTACCTTTGACCTTGCTGGTTATGCCATGATCCTTCTCAATGATTTTTGTACTGCTGCAAATGGAGTGTATACCAAGAAGAAACTAGATGCAAAGGTATGGAGAAGTGACAACACCAGTAGATGTTAGGACTACATGTACTTCATTTACATAGATTGATTGATTGGCATTTTACGCCGACTTGGCAATATTCCAGCCATTTTACGGCAGTTAAGCAACTGAAATATGGTTGGTTTTGAAAGTTGCAGTTTCCCTGACAGCCCCCAGTGAGACTACTCTTTTTCGGAAATCAAGGAAATGATCTTTTACGTGCCAAGGGGGTTGTAATCCTTGACACAGGGCACCCTTTAACGTCCCATCCAACGGACATTCATTTACATATTACATAGAAAACCTTTACATTTCATAGAAAACCTTTACATTTACATAGAAAACCTTTACATTTACATAGAAAACCTTTACATTTACATAGAAAACCTTTACATATACATAGAAAACCTTTACTGAGTTACTGGTCATTCAGAATTGTGCTAGATTAGCTATAAACTATATGTTTACACTTCTTTTCACTAACCCATTGTGCTACTCAAATTTTACAGTCCCTATCCAATACTTGGTTGTGCCATGCATTGGGCTAGAGAGTATTTCATGTTACATACAAGAAATATTTCATCAGTTCACTGCAAACTAACATTGATTGAAGTCAAACATTTTTGAAAGTTCACATTTAAATGAGCTTTCCTAATTGAAATTTGTCTATCCTGTGTCTGTCAATCTGTTGAGTTTTCCTATAAGAATGTACTTGATTTAGTGGGAAATTGGCACTAAAAAGACTACACTGCCAAATGTAATACATTTAGAATATTCTACAAATGATCCTTCCCTAGAAAACAAATCATAATAACTTGTACACATACACTGTATGTGAAAAATTTAACATAAATGATATTTTCCAATATCAATTTATCATACTGTATATGTTTCATGATTTTTGGATGTATGGTTAATGATGTATTGAGTGTGTGGTATTTTACTGTAAATGTACAGTTAACATGAAGTAATTGTACTTGACGTATTTCAGGATCTTGGGAAATATGGTTTACTGTACTATAACTCCCTTTTCATGATCTTACCTGTGGGAGCTTTTGCATGGTACAATGGAGATATTGCAAAGGTAAGTACAGTCAACCCTCTCTGTTTATAAGTAGTTGATTCAGTATCTTTACAGACACCCATAGTTTTAGATGTATATTTTTGTCCTTCTTATAGTCTCTCTGATGACTTACTGCTAATTGTCTTCGTTTGACAATTTGTGTGGCCTCCTCTTGAAAATATTTAACAATTTTGATCAAATTTAATATACATTTAGTGTTTTTATGAGTTTTTGAAAATGGTGGAATCATTCAACTTCTAGGTTGCCATTCTGTAGTGCCTTAGGGGCAAAAACTAAAAGTTGTGGAATCTCTATAACTTGTTTTCTCTATCCTTGGACATACTTGAAGACAAAGTTCAAAGTAGGCTCGCTTTTTTCCCAGACTCTTGCTCTCAAGACTTTGCACAAGCAAGAGTCTGGTACAATTCCTATTTTATTTTTGTGATTTCAGGTCAAGGCTTAGCAAGAAATTGGTGTTGTTTCTGGTTGGCTGATAGAGACACACTTGTAATACAATATTGTAGAATAGTTTGTTCAAATGAAGGGCCATGCCCACTTCAAAGAGGACATAATCACAAAAATGCAAAAATAGAGTGGGGTCATTTAAAAAATCTTCCCAAGAACCACTGGGCCAGAAAAGTTCCAATTTTCATGGAAGCTTCCTGTCATGGTGCAGATTCAATTTGTTAAAGTCATGAAAGTTCGAAGAAGCTGTACAATTCTGTTTACATAGATGAAAATTAAATTTTCAACTGAAAGACTTTCAGTATCTATACTGAAAAATGTAATTGTACAAGAAGTACATTTGCTCATGTTCCTTCACTGGAGTTGCCAATTTGGTTTAGCACCATCTAATGGTTACAAAAATAAAATAGGAAGCATACCAGACTCTCACTTGTGCAAAGTCTTGAGAGCAGGAGGCTGGGAAAAGAGAGACTAAGTTCAAAGATTATTATGTGGAAGCATAATGATGCCGAGTTCCAAACTGAAGATATAATAATGTTTTCATTTTCAGAGAATATTTTATGAACAGTTAAACCTGTCAAATCCCACACTTTTGTACTCCATGTCACTTTGAATTGCAACCCTAATTTCATTCCCAGTTATCTTTTTTTTCCCCATTTTCTTTATACTTTGTAATCCAATATCCTGTCTAATTTGACACAAAATTCGTCTCTCACAGCATGTCGGGTTAAACAGATTTCATTGTATGTGTTATTCTTGTGTAGCTAGTTTGTAAATTTTGTCATGATCAGTTTGTTTTTCATTGAACAGGGCCTGGCCTATAAGAGTTGGGGAAATCCCTGGTTTCTGCTGCAGTTTTTAATGTCATGTACTCTGGGGTTTGTTCTGAACTACTCCATTGTGCTGTGTACTCATCACAACTCAGCTCTGACTACCAATATAGTTGGGGTGTTAAAGGTAAGATGAAATGAAATAGATGAAAGAAAAAATTAAAAGAAAAAAAAAAGACTCGTTTACTGATTATGCAGATCCTACACAGGTGAGGGAGGAGGACATTCCATATTGCTGTGGTCACTGAGAGTAATTCACATACCAATTGTTTCCCATATAATGCAGGTTATGAAACTCAATTGCAGTATGAAAACAATTGTATGACTATATTTTCTATTGCATTTTCAGAATCCAGGTATAGTATAACATGCTTATAGCAAAGAGCTGGGAATGAAATATTTTGATTCATTATAAATGCAATTCTATATTCAGTAAGTTTATAATAACTTTAACAATGATGTGAATTATTTCCACATGAATTTAAGAGAAAGTAGATGAAAAAAAAATCTTTCTTTTTTTTTCAGAATCTGTTGGTTACCTACATAGGAATGTTTGTAGGTGGTGACTATCATTTTAGTTGGATTAATTTCATTGGATTAAATATAAGGTAATTATTCAGAAAACTGTTCTGTTAGAGTGATTAACTTACTATTTCAGTGAAATTATAAGAGAGTCCATTAGAATGTCCATTAGGAACCTAATTAGAACATTACAGTGAGCAATAAATGTCTATACAGGAGTGGATCCAGAAAATGTGTACCACAATTTCCCTACACACTGCATACAAAACTATCTTCTTTTTTTCAAGAAAACTTTCAGAGTTATTCCCAGTTCATTTCAGATGAAATAAATTGTAAGAATCACAGAAATATTCACAATGTCAGAGTACCATCCATTGCAAAGACATGATAATTTGAACAGAAGTGCATAGATTTTTTTTTATATATAAAAAATTCTCCTGGAGAGACATTGCTTGTTCAGTTTAAATGACATAAAAACACCATTAATCTTGGAAATATCAAGAGAAACTATCAAGGTTTTACAATAATTCTATAATTAACATAACAAAATATTGTGGAGATATAACTATATAAATACTATTATTATTTTACTTGAAAATTACTTATATATTTACTTATATAAAAAAAAAAGCTAAATGATAAGGATGATTTTGTATGAAACATACAGCAAAATTTTTATTTACAAACTTGTTTGATGTCTCTCTACTGTAGTTCTGTATAGTAAATCTACATGAAGGCATTCATCACTCTTATTAAACTGCATATTTACTGTAAATCACATTTATGAGAACAAAATTTCTGTGTAGTTTTGTGAGATTAGTCAATTGTGAAAATATAGTTTTAGTGAAGAAACTTTTAAATATAGAAGACTTAAAAGCAATAAATAATTATTTGCAAAAGTTGTGTCTTCTGAGTAATACAATGTACATCAATGCATCCTCATAAAAATGAGGTCTTTTTAAATAAAGGTGAACTACAGTTTTGAATATCTTTACTGGATACTTAGAATTTAAATATTGAATCTGAATTTTTGGAAATAATTCTCTTGTTGCATTATTTCAGTGTGTCAGGAAGCCTAGTGTACAGTTATGTGACTTTCAAGAAGCCTTCCACCAAGTTAGTAGAATCTAAGAAGCCAGAAAAACCTGTGCAAACAGTATAATAGATGATGTCCAATTTTTGTGTATTGTGCATTGCAATGTTACCATATGATGAGGAAATAGGAACGGAAAAAGGAGAAATAGTGTTTTATATAGGTGTTCATTATCAATGTATAGGTTAGATGAATATAATTGATTGCTCACTTTTTGATGTCAGAAAATTAAGAGATGAAATATTATTCTGTTATACACTCGTTCTTTTTTTCTCTGAAAGCTTCTTTACTTGATTATACCAGAACTTTAAATTTATATTCTGCTACAGCCTTGGGCATACCTTGACTTGGTGGTAGTAGTATATGTTGACCAAGGTCATACTTATAGTCGTACTTTTTTTTTTATTTCATTTAAAGCCTTCATGAAAACAGTTGTTAGTTTTATGAAATTTGGCTATTTCTTAAAGTTATTTAAACATAACTTTTGTCATAGCAAAGTATCAGCTTAGTATTTAAAAATGACCTCCTTATGAGGTATGATATTTTATGTCCATCAAACACTTATAGGCAAGTGAATCTCATTTTATGAAATCCATATTTTTCTGCTTGTTGCAGGTATATAAGTGTGTATGTAGCAGAACGTTTTGTGATTGTGACTATGCACGTAATAGCAGTTAACATCAATTAAATAAACAGTTTGAAATGCATGTGTAATGTATTAATGCACCCAGAATTAACTTACTGATATTTCAATACATGAGAACTGTATTTTTAAAATGCCATCATTATTATTGCATTGTTTATTATATTTGTTCATGATTATTTTATCTTATTTTGTTTCTATAATGAACTTTATACAATAAATATTTTACTTTTTCATGCATCCAGGGAAATATGAAATTGAAGTGGGTATAATGTTTATTTTTTTTTTTATTTCTAAATGGTGAATTGGTTGTTGATTTATTGAGGGCAATTATGTCAGATTTTAAATGTTCAATTGAAAGAGAGGTAATTTGCAGAAAAGAGTTGGTGAACTTTCTATTTGATGAATTTAAAGACTGAGGAGAAAAAAATGTTTGAAGCAATAATTGTGATACAGAGTAATGCAATTAAGTTTATCATACATACCATCATCCAACTTTATGGCAACTGATTTTTGTTTTAAAGTGTGGATTACCACCCCCATCTTTACTATTTTTGTGTGGTCCCTCTTTATATATTCCCCAATCTGCACCACAATCCATCTCAACTCAGTCATCGGCCCATTTTCTTTAGGTGGGATATCCTATTTATTGTGGCTTACATCATATATTTTATAATTTTTATACAATTTTAAATTTAGTTACCTTGTTTCTTACACATAATTCAATGCATGGACTTCAAACAATGTGTTACTCACAGTTTTATTTTTGCAGATCACCTGGCAATTTGAAAACAGTTCATGACAATTGATATTTATTAAGTTTTATCAGTAATAAATTTGTGCTGATGTCAGTGTATTTTATTTCCCAAATATTTTCATTTGCCAATGTATTTCCTTATATGACACTACTTACAAAATTAACATTTAATTTTTGATGACATAAAGTTGGTCACTTGATTTTGTATGATTTTGGCTACATCAGTTTCAGTTGGCTTCTTGCTTTTTAAAAAAAAAAAAAAAAAAAAAAGCATCAGAATATATAGAGTTTACTTTGTAAAACAGAAACATTAAACAAACCGTTCAGTCGTTACATTTTTACGGAAGCCCATATAGGACCTATCAAAAAATATTTTTGAATTTGTTATAACGAATTCTTGAATTTGTTAAAACGAATTTAAATCGTTATAACGAATTGTTGAATCCGTTATAACGAATTTAATTTGTTATAACAAATTTTAGGAATTCGTTATAACGAATTTAATCTGTTATAACAAATTCGCTGAATTCGTTATTTCAAATTTTGAAATCTGTTTTAACAAATTAAATTTGAAATAACGAATTCTTGAATTCGTTATTTCAAAGATTGAATTCGTATTTTCGGTTTTTTAAAATCTGTTATAACGTATTTTCATCCAATTCGTGATAACAAATTAAAGAGTGTCAAAATTTCAATGTTATAAATCCGTTATCACGGACTGTGATCTGTGATAACAAATAAATAAATTTGTTATAACAAATTATAAAATTGTTATTTCAATCTCCAATGCAATCTGATAGTCTAGGCGATAGCCATATTATAAGCGAGGCTGTCATCAAGGAAGCCATTACACAAAAAGTGATAACGGATTAATAACATTGACATTTTGACACTGTTTAATTTGTTCCCACAATTTATGGAATTTGTTATCACGAATTGGATGAAAATACGTTATAACAGATTTTAAAAAACCGAAAATACGAATTCAATCTTTGAAATAACGAATTCAAGAATTCGTTATTTCAAATTTAATTTGTTAAAACAGATTTCAAAATTTGAAATAACGAATTCAGCGAATTTGTTATAACAGATTAAATTCGTTATAACGAATTCCTAAAATTTGTTATAACAAATTAAATTCGTTATAACGGGTTCAACAATTCGTTATAACGATTTAAATTCGTTTTAACAAATTCAAGAATTCGTTATAACAAATTCAAAAATATTTTTTGATAGGTCCTATATGGGCTTCCGTACATTTTAAATACTGTGTGCAGCTAAAACTGCAACAACTTCTGCAATTTGGTAATCCAGGATTTTCAAAGAGGGGTCCCATATGTAAAAGTTAAGTATTAGCCAAATTACTCAAGCCATTTTGGGAGCCAAATCTTGAGTTTTCTTCAATGTATGCCAGTAATGTCTTGTAAATTTGTTACAGTGGTGAAGAACCCCCCCCCCCAAATCTACTACTGGTTCATACAATGACTACAATATTGGACATGAAGAAATGGAGGTAGAGTTGTAGGCCTATTTACTTTATGCTGATGATAACCTGTTGTTTCTGGCAACGGCCATCACAGCCATTATCGAGGCTGGTTTAGAGGTTTTCGGGCATTATAGAATTCAATCATGTGACCAACTTCATGTTCATGTCATATCCCAATGACAAAGAAAAAAAATGGTATCTTATTTTGTAATGAAAGGACTGACAACTCAACTTGATATAAAACCCTATAGTTTACAAAATATAGAAGTGTAGTGAAGAGTATGATATAGGGAACTTCTACTTCCTCGCTAGTGAGCTAGCTTTTTTCGTAATGTGGTAAACTCACTCTCTTGATCACACAAGTTAAACAATGGTGAACATGATGTATACACCACTGCACATTACAGATATAGCGAATAAATAGCTAGTTTGTTTCATAATGAGGGCAATGGAAGCATGTGGTAATTTCAGTATGATCAATTTCTTCCATTGTACAAATTACCCCATCCTTCCATTGTTTATATGCTCACATAAGACAAACAACTTAAGACATTTCTTCCTTGAATATTCACAACTGAATGAACATATACACTGCATGTATTAATGAAGTTGCAGTTGGTGACAAATGATGATTAAAAGAACTTGGTGGTGTTAGCATTAACGACCTTTTGGGGAAACTGCAATCAGGTAAAGCAGTGGGATCATCAGGAATAGTAGTGGAAATGATCAGAGCGGCAGGTGACACTGGTGCATCTATGATCTGTGACCTAGCATCCTCTATTGCCCCGTGACGGAAAGATCCCATCTGACTGGGAGGATAGCTTCATCGTCTCCCTTTACAAGGGTAAGGTTGATGCCCTGGACAGGGGCAACTACCGCGGACTCGAGCTGACAGAACAAGTCATGAAAGTCATAGAGAGAACTGTCAACAGCCACATCAGACAGTTAGTGTCTATTGACGACTCCCATTTGGCTTTATCCCAGGCATAGGTACAATTGACACAATATTCATCATTCGTCAACTACAAGATAAGTACCTGGCCGTTAACAAGCGGCTCTTTATGGCTTTTGTAGACCTTGAGAAAGCCTTCGACTGTGTTCCCTGGAAGGTGATTTGATGAGCACTACGTAAGCTACACGTGGATGAGTGGATTGTCTGGTTCAGGGGATGTACACATGCCCGTAGCTGTGTATGAGTTGGAAACAGCTACAGCAATGAGTTTGCAGTGAAAGTTGGAGTACATCAGGGATCAGTGCTTAGCCCCCTACTCTTCATCGTTGTACTAGAGCTATGTCACGAGAATTTTGAGCCAGTGTACCGTGGGAGAACCTGTATGCAGATGGCCTGGTTATAATTGCAGAATCTCTGGATAAATGTGTGGAGAGACTATTGATATGGAAAGATGATGTGGAAGAAAAGGGGCTGAGAGTGAATGCAAGAAAAACCAAGGAACAGGTCTCGACCAACTTCACGAGTCTGACAGTTTTCCATGTGCTGTCTACCAAACAGGTGTCGGCAGAAACAGCACACACTGCAGCGGGTGCCAGAAATGGGTACACAAGAAATGTGGTGGACTCAAACATTTGACAGCAAACCCAGACTTCAGATGTGCTAGATGCCAGGGAACTGCCTGTCTACTCGATGGCAGACCACAGAGTGAGGTCCAAGTTCGGATGGTCAAGCTGGACGTTGTGCCTTTCTTCTGTTATCTGGGGGATATGCTTTCCGCAGCTGATGGCTGCGATCTCGCCACACGGGTCAAGACCACATGGAAGAAATTCAGGGAGTTGACACCAGTCCTCATGTCACCTGTCATATAAGACCCGGGGCCATGTGTACAGCACGTGTAAGGAATGCAATGCTTCGCGCCAGTGATACCTGGGCTTTGACAAAGCAAAACTTCCAGCGTCTACAATGCAATGACAGGGCCATGATCAGACAAATCTGTGGCATAAAACCAAAAGAAACTGTAAGGTCAAATGAACTACTGGAGTGTCTTGGCCTTGAAGACCTTGCCCTCATATTACGTGAGAGACGACTATGCTGGTTTGGCTATGTACAAAGATCCAGCAATGCAATCAAGATGCATTTGAATTAGAAGTTTCAGGAAAGTGTGATGTTGGTAGACCAAAAACATCATGGAAAGATCTGGCAGAGAGAGATGCAAGAGAATGGAGACTGTCAACCTCCAACATCTTTGACAGAAAGAAATGGAGAGAGGAAGTGAAATCTGCCATGCGTGCAGCCAGCCAGGCACCTGGAAGGGATCCTACTAATGTAGGAACAATCCCACATCCTGCACGTTAATCAAATAACCAATGATGATGATGATGGCAGTCAGAAACAACCATGTCGTGACTATTTTGTATAGTGCACTCACACTTTTGATCACAAATAAGAACTTTCACAAGATTTGCAGAGATCTCCTTTTGCACAAATATTTCTTTGTCACAGTCAGTCTTTGTGTTTGTAGATTATCTTGCTCACGAGCACTGGGTATTATTTAAGTTGTTTATAGTATTTACAGCAATAGTATTTATAGTACATGTATTCACAACAATGGGGGAGTTTACAGTATTCACAGGTGTGTGTGTGTGTGTGTGTGAAACAGTTAATTCTATAGGCATAATCTATAATTTTATACAAGTTTCATAAATATGAAATAAGATTAAGAATAAACTATCATCTGAATGATATTTAGCTGTGTGTATGTATTCTTTTCAAATACATGTTGAGAAAATTTTGGCTGGACTGGGAATTGAACTTGGATTCCATTATCACTTGTCAGGTGCTTTAAACACTGAACTATACAGGTAGATATCCATGGTCCATATAACCCAAACCTCTACTTTTGTCCCTTCTTAAATTGTCTTAGCTGTCAAAGACACAGTCCAAGATTCTTTTGTCCCTGGCAGGACTTTTACCTGCAAGTCTTGGGGTGGTTAATGGCCCATATGAAACAGGAAAGGAGAAAATTTATGGCTAGTGTGGAAATTGAACCTGGAACCCATGCATTAGTAGTCAGGTGCTCTAACACTCTATCCAGACCGATATCCACAGTCCTTATCACCCAGACCACTACATTAATTGTTATATACATTTCGTAGATCATTAGAACAATGAGTGCATTGATTAATTGGTTTTATGATATTGTGAGAAGTTAACCATCATTTGAATTATGGGACTAATTTATTTGTTTTTACACAGCCTGACTGAAATTTATGCAATGTCATGCATGTGAACCTTTCGTGATTGTTTATCGTATGGTTAGTTGAATTTTCTGAAGAGGCTATCAACAATATTTTACTTTCATAATAGTTCTTGATTCATTGCACTTGGTACAAGAATGAATGTATTCACAGAGATATTTTATATGGGTTATATTTTTGTTATCACTTGTTGTCAAATTATAATGGAATTTTTTTTCAATAAAATGTTTGAAATATTACCATGATTTATTCATATCTGATATTTATATAATGCATAAATGTACTAATTTACCAATGCACACTAGGAGGAAGAATGCATATTTATGTATGGAGTACATGCCAAATTAACATAAACTCAAATTGAAGATTTCTACAATTATTTGAAGATATCATCAATGCATTTGATATACATAACAGTTCAGATAAAAATCTCTTCAAATAATTAATGATATCTTCAAATCTAAATTATTACATGCATTAATTTAATTATTGATAGCATAATTATTCTGCTGAATTTATGAGTGCTATAATTGGATTGTTTTCTCTTCAAATGAATTAATGATATCAATAATGGAATTGATGCTTGCTACAATTCGAATGAAGAGTGCAATAATTCTATTCATGTGCACATCAATTCTCTTAATGAGTACAGTAATTGAATTATTGTTCTCCTCAATTGAATTATTACATGCATTAATTTAATTAATGCATGCAATAATTGAATTATTGCCCTCTTCAAATGAATTGATGATATCATTAATTGATGCACACTATAATTCTTTTAGAGAGAGCAATTGTATATAAGAGATATCTTCAATTCAACATCTACAATTGAATTAATGATCTTTTTATCAATTGAACTCTTTATTATTATTACTATTTATAAAAGAATTTATGAATGCATTATACAAGATCATTGTAAATAACCAAAGATATCTTCAGTTGAAATAAAGATATCATCAAATCATTTATACAAATCTCCAAATTAAATTTTGCAAGCAATAATTCCACCACATTGATGTTTATGTACATCAATGAATACACACAATAATTGATTTGATGCACCATCTATTGAAATTTTATCTCTTCAAATATTCAGTATCTTCAATTATTTGTGTTTATGATAATTTGGAACTCCATTCATATCATTTCAACAGTCATTTTGGTTCGACATTGAAATTATTGTTACTGTATGGTCAGTAGTTTTCATATTATAGATACACAAACAAGTATACTATGTATGTTTTAAATCCTTTCTCTGGCCCTTGGAGATCCCAGGGATAAGGTGGAGAAACTTGAAACCCCTTTGTATAAAGGATGCCTTTGGATAAGTTTTCATGAAGCTGACCCATTTGTTCTTGAAAAGTCAGTTGAAAATGCAAAAATTTAACAGGCAATAGACAGACACATTGAGAGAAGAAAAGTTCAAATTTAACGGGAAATAGACAGACACATTGAGATAAGAAAAGTTCACTTGAACACTTGAATTTTCAGTGCAGTTGAATTAAAATTTGGGAAAGGCAAGTCTTCCAGAAAACACAAAATCCATCTTAACTGTAACCCCCACCCTGCCAAGACTGGGGGGGGGGGGGGGTCATAGTATGTATAAACTTCATTCTACACTTCACAAGGAAGCTTGCATATTCATTTGATATAATATTTTACCTATGTTGTTATAGATAAGATCCTATTGATTCCTTATATAACCTTCTGAACCTCTTCTGTAGTTCTGTCCAGGACTCTGGGGTCAATGCATGAATAAATTTGAATCTACACTTCATCAGGATGTTTAAAAATTTTGAACCCCTTCAGTATCTCCATCCTGACCACAGTTGCAATGGTATGAACAAACATAAATCTTTATTACATAAGGATATGTTGGCATATCATTTTGACATACAGTAAGTACCCATGTGGTTTTAGTGACAATTAATTTATAAACCACTATGATACTGGAATTGGATTACATCTGCAATAGAAGATAAACCAAGGAAACTGACACAGATGAGTGTGTGGTCTATGGGCCTCTTTTTTTTCTTGTGATTTTTATTGACCTTGACCTTAGATTAATGACCTTCAGTCTGGTTCATATAGTTTAAGTCTTTGTCCCAAGCTAGTGCATCTAATGTCTCTCCTTTACAAAGGGATAGCATGCATGCTCATATTATAGCAATAACGGAGGATTTTCATTAAAAAAATAAAAATCTGTTGAAAGGTTAACACTTATTATAAAATCAAGAAATGATAATTATAACCATATGTGGTATTTTTCCTATCATGTGTTCAAATAGGCTTTTGTCACATGATCATGTCATATAAATAGCCGAGTCATGTGGCAGCTTGGCACACTAAGCTCACTCTCTAAGAACAGTGGAGAATAGCTGTGTTAAATAAGAAAATCTAGCAGAAAAAGACATTTTCATGGAGGCAGTGGATGAATTGGTACTGCAAAATGTACATGTCTAATTAAATGTGTATATGTTTGTACAATACAAACATGGCTACAGCAAACCTCCAGGGCCAGCAAAAACCAGTTTGTTATAACTAAATTTCATTATATACAATAATATTTTCATTAGTTTCATACAATAAAATTTTCATTAGTTTCTTCTCATAGGGGAATACAGTATTACTTTGCAATAAGTGTTAATTCATCATAAGCATGCTCGTTATAAGTGTTTTACTATATTGGCAAAATAAAGTGCTATCGAGTAGCACTCCTATATGTATCATATATCATGTGTTACTTTTTATTCAGCATGTTATTGATTTATATTTAGACGATCAAAGTGAATGTATATGTACCCACACAGACAGGAAACTAAATAACTGGATCAAAATAGATTGAAACAAAATGTGTCTTCAAAGTTGCAAATAACAAGCAATAGATTTCATATGGAAATTAAGCAGAAAACACAGTGGATGTAAATATAATAAATAATAATAAATTTATCTTGCAAAGCATGAAGTCCAAATATATTGATCTAAACACTATTTAAATAACAATAAAATAAGTTGTATAAGAACAAATAACAATAAAATATAACACATTAAAAAGGCATTTTGTGCCAAATGTGAACTTTAGATGTCTCTTCATTATAAAGTTATGTCTAGAAGCATATAATTCCAACATCTTTACTTGCTACCTCAACTTTGGCTAATTCACATTATTCAATGGCCACATTGTATGGTCATAATCAACCGTCATACCTGGTGTGAGCAATCAATGCCTTTTCTTTGCAAAGTTATGACTATTACAAGTCTGATTTAGTTGACCTTTGACCTTGGTTATATAAGGACAACCTTTTGTGTCGAGTATCAGCTTCTTGTGTGCATCTCATTATAATTCTAATCTGTGCCATATGGGCGAATATTTATCTTTTTTTCCAGTAGTTTCATTGACCTTGGCCAATTGATATTGTTTCAGGGTCATTACACCTGGTCATAAGCAATCTTTGTGCTTAGTACAAGTTCCTCATGTCTCTTTATTACAAAGTAGCTTACATGTAAAGTAAGATGGACGGACAGAGAATTGATAAACTGAAAAACAATCAGATAAACAGGCAGATATATATAGTGATTCCTATATGACCTAACCTTGTTTACAGGTGATATATAGTAGGGATGCTACCCCAGTAGGGTAATAATAATGTATTCTGCTTTTGGAACAGTTGAGAACAGGTGATTTTCACTTGTCAGTGATAAAATAATTGCATGCACTTTGTTCACAATTAAGTATTGAACTTGAATGTGAAAATGTAATATTACCTCAAGTCACAGCAGGTGTGGCAGGATAAAGATTCCCCCCCCCCCCCCCCCTTGCATAGAGCATAGGCCTAAATTTTGCATCCCTTCACCAGCAATGGTGACGTCTCTATTTGAGTGAAAGATTCTCAAAAGGGACGTTAAACAATATACAAACCTGTATCAATCAATCATAAAATATTAATAACTTGCACTTTGTAAGGAATACACAGTATGGGTTAAATTGCTCTGTCTGTATTGGCCGGACCACTGATATCAGCATTTCTTATTAATTAAAAGACAACTAAAAGATGTGACATTAATATATGACTTTACTGGGGATAAATGTATATATTGTACAATGCACAGTCAAATAATGTGTAAAAAAAAAAAAAAAAAAATTACACATAAACCCGTTCTTTGTACCAAAAAAATAGAAAAAGAAAAAACCAACAGGATCCTTATAACAGAATCTCTGTATTAAACATTATTAACAACTTTTGCTTACAATATGGGTATATACAAACATATTATATCCACAAAGAATATTGTTTATATAAAGGAATATGCCTCAGATACCAAGGACAGCAAGCAAAATCTGATGAACAGAACTATACTGAATTTCCATCATTTTTCTCTACAGAAACTCCATGCAGGCACAGCATAACCTTGGTTGCCAAGGATTCCATAGTTTTCATAGATGCTTACAAATACTAAATGGGGTTTCTAAAAATACACAGGAACTATACATATTGCAATAAATTAATGGTTTCAGAAATCAGTGGCTACAGTTCTACATATACTAGTTTAAATATAATCCTATCAACAGTCTCTAGTACTGCTATGGGTATCATATATACTTCCAACTTTTGGTACTTTCATTAATTACGGCAACATCTTTATACAAAATGCAAAATAAAAGGTAATCTTTTAACTTAATTCAGAAAATAGATACTGTGTGTATTTATTCAAGACCGTTTGATGCACTTCCTTTAGTGTACTAAATGATGATCAGTGCCAAAATGTGAATTTTCATGGATATAATTATGATACCAACAGCACTAATTTATGATTCTGCCAAATCATTCTTAACATAAGGTCTACAAATGCATTAAATGTTTAATACAAATGCAATACAAATACACTATGCAGATATTTTTTATGAAAAAAAATTCATTTAATTCACTGGAAAATACTGCATATAATATCATTACTTTACGTACAGGGTTGTTGGTGGATCCAGAAAATACCATCAGTTTCATATCAAAATAAAGACACACTACAAGAAAAAAAAAAACAAAAACAAAAAAAAAACAAACAAACAAAATAAAAAAAAACTACCTGCAGGCCGTCAGTCACCTGAGTATCACACAGCAGTACCATAATAAAGGTGAAATGAGTACATGATTATCTCCCCTTTCAAGGGAGATGGTTTTTCATTTAGAGAAACTAGAACCTCCTTTGCCTAAGGTTGCTCTGTGCCAAGTTCAGTTGAGATTGGCCCAGTGGTTCTAAAGAAGAACATGTCATTGTGAAAACTTTACAATGATTGACAAATCTTGATCAGAAAAATTCACTTCAGCAATTGGCTCAGGTGAGCTAAAAAACTCCTTGGTCATAAGAAATCTTTGTGTTAAGACCTTTTAATGTCTTTGTATTAGAGAGATGCACCACAAACAGTTATTTTCGATTCTTAGGATGCTAGAGACAACTGGCCAAGTCCTGGGGGCATGACTATGGGGTTACAAGTTTTACAACTTGAATAGAGGCTTCCCTGCTAATTTTCACTATGCACTCAGTAGTTTAACATCTAGAACTGGAGAAATAATGAATTTTCACTCAATGAACCTCAAAGCCCTGTCCTTGCACCAAGACTCCCAACCCAGGGGCCATGAATTTTACAGTCTTGTATCATTTTGTTATTTGATGCTGTTTGATGTCCAGGAGTCAAGAAGATAATAATACATTTAATAATATATTTTCACCATGTGAACCATTAAGAACCCAAGATCCTCAAAACTTGGGTAGAGGGAATCTCTCCTTATTATTACTATTGTTGTTTGATGTTCAAAAGTCAAAAAAGAGAATTGTTAAGAAATTAAGCATTTCTACTTTATGAGCAATCATTAGTCCTGCTTCACTATTTAGTATTACTAGGTACATTATTTTTGGCTGTTTGATGTCCAGAAACCACTGAGAGGATTTTTAAAGAAATAATTGCATTTTCACTATATGAGTCATAAAACTCAGATCCAGGGACCATACACACACACACACACACAAACACACACACACACAGCTTCTCAATGAGTACCATCATAGCTTCAGAATGCCTGACTCAGGAAGCAAAAATGTCAAAATTTTGGTAAGGACCTCCTTGCTTGTCTTGACTATACGCTTTTTTCCTAAATGACCTAAAGAAGATTTTTAAAGATTGTATATTTTGAGGTTTTGGCTTTGCCCCTCAGCCCCCAAGAATCAGGGTTCACAAAGTCACTACTTTGTTGCCCTGCACCCCATAATTTACCAATTTGATAAAAATTCAACTTGTAGTATTTGAGAAGTTGAAAATGTTTAAATGATAATGCTCGACATGCCTGACAAAAAACGGATCGCAATAGGTCACCTGAGTATACTCATAAAAATGCACAACTCCAAAGTAGATACCAGTACAGAAATGTGCACATGGAACACTCATACCCTGCTTATAACTCTAAAATCACAAATATCATAAATACCTTGATTGTTTCACCTGAATATGGGCAAGAAAAATATTCAGGTATTTGTGGCTGGCCAACATAAACAATCAGTCTACTTCTGTAAATTCATTCATAAATTTTTGCTTTGATGACATATGTATCTTTTTTTCTTCACAAAATTCTGTAGTACAATAAACGCACTAAACTACATGCATTTCACAACCATAAACTTTGTGGATCAACCACAGTCAATTCACACAGCCATAAAAAAATTATTCACAGCATATAAAAAAAAATTGGACAACCACAAATACCCTATTATATGAGCAAACACATTATTACATTATCCCAAGACTGAGCTTTAAAAGAGAACTTTCTGATTCAAACTCTACATAGTAAATATCATACATGCTCATATCCACTTTAAAAGACATCTATATAGTGTGATTTTTTGTTGCTTTATCCAACAAGTTGAATTGTTATACATGTAAATGTCCATTATGCTTTGCTGAGCAAATATATTTTACACTTTTCAACAAGCTGAATAAAGAAAATATAAAATTACTTTATTATAGATGTTCCATACATCTTATACTAATTGCTTTTGAATTTCTTTTGTTTACATCACTGATTTAACTTTATGTATGGTTGCATTGTGATTTCACTTGTGCGCAACAACTGAAAGTACCTTTATCCAATGGGTATTTGATAAAACTTAAGTTTATCAAATAGGCAGAATATACTAAGTGCATAAGATGAAATAATCAAAACATGGCGAAGTGATTAGTTGCCAACTCATTAGACTCATACCCTCCCCTACTGGTGGGTGACACCCTCAAAACTTGTCTATTTCTGGCAATTTTCATGTCGTCAACAATAACCCCCCAAAAAGTTGGATTTCCTTTCACCTCCATAATAAAATTTAGTATCACCCAATTTGCAAACTCAAATATACACATTTATTTATGTTTTGTCAGCAATAAACCTTTGATGCATTATCAATAAAAACCCATATGCAAGAAATGTTTCAACATAAAAAATAAAAAAGAACCAGATTAAATTGCAAAATATATGGAATAAATGTCTAGTTTGTTTACACTGTGGGAATATATCAGAACAAATGGAGGCATGGGGTAATTTCTGCACAATTGGCTTCAAGCATTGCAGATCATATAAATTACTTCAGGCTTCCATCCTCCCATAATACAAATAACCTTAACATTTATTCCTTGACTCACCCTATTTGACATTGCTCTAAGGCTATTTATATCAGACTGATGTTTAATATATTGTCTCAAGAATGAGCTGTCTGATTCAATCTCTATATAAATATTATACATTTTAATATTAATTTTTTTCCTTCAGTAGAGTGTATAACATCAAAACATAGGGAAGTGCATAGTTGCCAAAACATCAAACTCACCCCCCTGACAACGATACCCTAAAATTCATAAATTTCAGGTAATATTCATGTCAAAAACCCACAACAAAATTCAACATCATCCATTTTGCATTTTCAAATCACCCAATTCAAAATTGCCTAAGGTTGTAACTCTAGACAGACAAAGTGACAATCCAACAAAATAGCATATTCTAGTACATGTATGTAGATAACATAACTTCATAAAGAAATAATTAAACCAATAAGAATGAAAAAATGTAAGAACAATTATGTGTACAAAATGGGGCATTTGAACAAAAAGTTCAAATGTTCAATACATGTAAACAGTTATCATGCTCATAAAAGAATAACTGTCTTGATTGCACACATGCAATGAAAAAAAAAAAAAGAGTAAACCTCTAAAAAAAAAAACCTCTAATTTTAAAATTTTCAAAGATGTGCAGGTACAACATTTTATGTACTGTTAGAGTTTGGCTTGTATACTTCATAGAGTTCATTGTGTGATATTAGAAATACCTGAAAGTAACAGCTAATATGTTAAAAATTCTGAACTTACTTTAAGCTGAAATAATGAAAAACGTCCAAACATATTGGCAAGTAGAAGCACACAGTAATTTTCTATACTTGAGTATACAGTAAGATTCAGCATCTAGTATATATACAAGATAAAATTCTGTAATCATGAAAAAAAGCTTTACAACATCAATAGATCAATCCATAAAACGGATTCAGATTCTGCTGCCTAATTTTAACACCCTCGGATCTACTACTGCACCATGTGGATAATCCACATTTCGAGCACTTTTCAGTCAGGGAGGGAGTATATACTAGTACAACCAAGAAATCCACAGGGTAAGAATATCCATTATCTAATCTCTGTTGCCAAGTAAAAATTATTTTCTACAATCCATGATATTCAGACTTTGAAGGAAGAGACTATTTTTTCATAATTTGAAAAGCTATATTCTTCTACAACATTTAAATGCTTTGTATGTAAAAAACCTTTGCATTTTCACTTCTCACTGAAGGCACTATGATGTGCAAGTGACCTTTCAAATTGACATAAAAGCCTATATCTACATATCAAAAAAAAAAAATTCATCATAAAATATAAATATCTAGGTGGATACAAAAACAATGGAAGCCTATGGTAATTTATATATAATCCTGATTATTCAAATTATCCCATGCTTCCAATGTTCATATACCCCTATCACATGAATATCCTACATATTTATTCCTTTAACAGTGATCACAAGTTACAAATGCACAAAAACCTTAACAGAACTTCAGTGGACATCAGGCTTCATATTCATTCATGTAATTGTTCACAGCTTTGTCATGCTCAAACCCACAAGGCCTCTCACCTCTAGTTGGCACGGGTTCGAATCTCGTTCGCGCCGATATATGTGAGAAAGTTTGCCAGTTTACTTTCGGAAGGTCGGTGGTCTCTTCCCGGGTACATTGTATCTGGGTTCTCTCCTCCACCAATAAAAACTGGACGCCACCAGATAACTGAAAAATTGAGTGTGGCGGAAAACATCAATCAATCAATCAATCATATTCAGTGTACTGATTGCAACCTGAAACAATTGAAGACCACTTTCTGTTAACAGAGACTTTTCTGTTCAATTTCATTATTTAAGCATTGATATTATTTCAAAAACTGGTCACTTGGAATTGTAAAGCATATGAACTGAACCTTGACACACTGGGCATTGTATGTGTTAACAACTGCAAGAAATATATTCTTTTTCTTTAAAAAAAGTATGTTTTTACAAATACTACCCAATTTGCAATTTATGATACTGATGTGTTTGACTGAGGGTCAATTAATTGAATATGTAGGTACATGGACCCCTCAAAATATACAAATAGGTTGCTGCAAGGTTTGAAGCCCACTCACTGTAGACAACAATGCCATGTACAGGAAAGCTATCAGTCTATAACCTTTATATAAAGATACAAAAATGAAGATTTGTTGTAACTGTTAACCAGTGGTGTTATGAAATGTCATTTGACAGAGATTATTGAACATTCATTATTATTTTTAATTTGGTTGTTTGTTGGTTTTTTTTTGGTCAGTATCTTGGGTTAAGTCCCTTTGAAACTTAGTGAAAGGAATGTCAGTAGAACTCTTTCCCCCTCGAATTCAGATTACAGACCTCTTCCCTGAGATAGGCCACTTGAAAGTTCTTCCAATCAGCTGAAAGAACTTCTTGTTGTAGGGTTCAAAGAAGTCATTTAGCTGCTTCACAACATCTGGGTCAATCTTGGGGTGAGGTCGGCCCTTGGTTCTGTTTAGGCATTTGTGTGCACCATTTGCTTTGTTGATGCAGAAAAACCTTTTGTTTCTGTCAAAAGTAAAATGACCTTCTTGAATATAATGCCTGAGGCCTAGAAATTTCTCCACTTTTTCCAATTCTTCCTTTGGATGGTACACCAAATTGTCACCATCTACAACATGAATTTGTTCCAATGGAAACTGCTTCAGCCATCTTTTGGTGTGAATGTAATATAATGAACGATTAATTGCTTTGTAATTCATTCTCACATGTCCTGTATCTGGATTGATGGCCAAATCCTCAAAGTCTTCCATTTCTAAATCTTTCGCATTCCTTACTTCTTTGATTTGTGCATAATCAGACACAGCTCTATATACTGGATCTTTCACAATCAGCAACAGCTTGATAGAAGAATTCATCATTTTGACACGAAAGGGTGTGTTCCAATCCACAAAATAGTTTGGGGACTTCTCTATTGTAATCTGCTCTTCAAATGATTGAGGCATTCTTCTGCGATACCAGTCAACTCCTTTACTATAGTTTTCATTACTATCAAAGAAGTGGACTTCATCTGGAGCAACTTGTACATCTGGATGAATCTTTAAAAACTGAAGCAAAGCTCTTGTTCCACCTTTACGAACACCAATGATGATGCAGTGTGGAAGTCTTCGTTTTGAATGTGCAATCTTTAAGTTCTTTTGGTAATGAAGTTTGTTCTGGGGTGCTGTAATGAATTGCACAGATTTGTGGTCTGAGCACACCTTGGATTGAAAATTTCCTCCAATACATGCTACCAACACAAAAGCTGTAGCCAAAATCAAAATGACCACAAAAGCACTGATGCTTCTCTTGGTGAAGTAAGAGCAGATATAGGTACAAAATGACTCCTTGTATGATATCTTCTCTGTCTCATCAAAGGGCACAGCAGTATATTTATTTTTGTTGGAAACCATGCTCTGAAAAAAAAGGAGAGAAATGTTTATATTAGTCATTAATGCCCAGGGTATCTAATTCAATTATTTATGTGCACTTTCCACAACAAATGTCAAAATAAAAAGGAATGTTTGATAAAATGAAACACTTCTGTCTTTTCTTTGCTTTTAGAATCTCTGTCACTCTACATTTGACAATTCATCACAATGACTGAAAGTGTTCCTTTTTATTTTTTCTTTAGTTTATTTTATGTTCCTTTGAAAATTGTTCATTAAACAGATGTAGGTGAAGTGCGACTAATTTAGACCTAATATGCATATTATTTAGAACCATAGCAGTGAGAGTTCTTGAATGTGTCAATACCTGTCACAACATAGGACCTCCGATTTGAAGGTCTCATCCAGAACCATGACTCTCACTTCTAAATGCTGAGTGTTTGGTAAAGAAGCGATCACTACCTATTTCTACATTATTAGGTTTGACACTGACAAGGTAAAAGTGGGGATCAAACCTATGACCTCCTGATCACAAAGCAAACACTCCAACCACTGAGCCATCATAGCCACAAACAACAAAAAATGAACTTAAAATTAGTTCTTTTAAAGGTAATCAATCCATAACAAGTCATTTCATCAAATTTGAAATTTGTTAAATAAATTACATCAGTGTCTGTTGACTTGTAAGTCTATATTTTTCATGATGTCTGCACTTGTCAAAAAATCTTTGCAGTGACAGACATGTCTCATTTCTTCGTAAAATTTAACTAGAAAACTGACATAATTAACTAAGATTACCAAATGCTAATATTTGGATTGGTGCTTTTCATGTGATATGACCTTGACCAATTAATCGAAAAACCTGTAAGTGGGGTTTTTTTTTATAGTCACCAGGTATTCATATACAAAATACAAGGACTGTGTCTTTAAATCTACTTGAGTATCAGCTCACATAAAAGTGTGATAGACAGATGGACAGCACCACAGATGGATAATGGTCATAGAGACAACCATGCAAAACCAATGTCTCTTCTGCCCTGAGGAGAGACATACTATCAGTACATGAAACCATTGATGTTTTAAATGCTGTGAAAGTGGTTCACAATAACTATTACTGGAAGATAAAAAAAAAATATGCATAGATAATTCAAACCCCATTTTAGACTGAGTAAAGGTCATATACATTTTACAAATAACAGTGTTCTGGATACTGTATTTCGTTTATGCATCTTGACAATTACATTGGTATTCTTAAATTCATTGACCTTATGATTTAATTAATCACTTGATTTATATGCTTTTTATTATATTTTATTATGAATTTTAAACAAAAAAGTCAAGGGCTAATGATGTCATGATATGTTTTATGTAGCAAATTAAATAAAGTATGTCAGCCAATCAAACTGTGAGGTACATAGTGAAATAGCATTAAAGCTGTCATGAACTTATAGATATATAAAATTCTCAATGTCCACCTAATTTCTCTATTTATCCACCATATTAGTCAAGTATTCTATTCACAAACAATGGGAAGAGTTTCAAGTTTAAAATATCATGTATATAATACAGACATTGATTTTCTATCATACATTAAGTACAAATGGTGGATATTGTAATGGTAACATGTACATTTGGTATATCTAAAAGTCAAAGAGACCATGATTAAACTTCAAAATATAGTAAGGGTCAGATTTCGAATTTAATAAACTTTATTATGACCTATTAGTTTAACACTGTAATATAGTTTATCACATTTTGAATGTTTCAGTTATTCTATTTGTCATTTCACCAATGCAATATGCTCGGTAATAAAAAATTAAACTTTGTAATTTTATTTTACTCAAGACTTTTGTCAGATTATACAATATAATTTTTTATTGCAATAAATTATAGACTTATGCTTCACATTGATATTTGTAGTTTTCACTTTGGATATTGGGCATAATCTACAGAAACTTGTATATTAAACATTGCATGTAGTAATTACCAACTTTTATGTACCCAACTACAAAACAATAAACATGTCATCCCCTAGTCTGCATTGATTTCATATGCACTAACCTCAGTTTAAGTAAAGGTGACTTTTGATAACTTGATTGTTTGTTTTGTTTTACGTCCTGTCGAGAATTTTTCACTCACATTGAGACGTCACCAGCTGTAGGTGAAGTACCAAAAATTTAGACCTATGCTTAGTGCTCAGGGCCATAGCAGTGAGGGTTCTTTAATGTGTCAACGCCTACCGTGACACGGGACCTCCGTTTTTAAGGTCATATCCAAAAGTCCTGTGATTCTCACTTCTATATGCTGAGTGTTTGGCGAAGGAGCAATCACTACCTATTTTTCGTCTTAGGCGGGGCTCGAACTCATGACCTCCCGGTTACAAAGCAAACACTCTAACCACTGAGCTACCGTGATAACTTGAAGTTAAAAAGATCTTAACAAAACTTTGAGTGATCAAAAGTTGAGATATTGAAGGTTTGAGTCAAATCTGAAAATTAAAGGTCCAACCATTATGGTTCAGATTTTATAGTAACCAGACTGCATATCAACAACATCCTGGGATTGTTTTGACACACTGTCCTTCATATTTTAAGGTAATTGAGTTGATTTCAGGAAATCAGAACTTTATCTTGCTTAAATAAAAAGATTTTTAATGTTTATGTATAAATACTTGTTTTTATGCTCATGCTAAAATATACACATGTGCATATCTTTAACAAACTTCTCATAAATAATGAATTTTCCCATTCACTAACTACACAAAGCATAATAGTCCCAATTTCCATCACTTTTTACAAAGTGCAAATTTTTATAAATAACGACATATTTCATGGGTGTGCTTCTGAATGATTTTCTCAAAATTACTGTCTCTTTGTAAATTCCAAACAAACTGTAAATTTCCATTATAGCTCGATTATATAATAAGTAAAGCAAGCACTGGTGTATGGTTAATAAATAATTACACGCTTGATTGATGGCGTGAAAATGCTACCACCACTTTGAGAGATCAAGAGTAAAAACAATGAAATATGTTTTGCATGGCCCAAATTTCACTTTGAGTGATCGAAAGTTTGAGAGATCACAAGAAATTTCCTTAGTTTTATAGGAGAAAAAAATTGGGACCATAATTTCACTTCGATAGATCAAGAACTTTGAGAGATTGAAATTCAAGCCATCAAGAGTAGTCTCCTGTAATTAAAATGAAGATAGGCCACAGTCAACAAGTTGGGGCTATTAAGTCACAATTATCCATTGATCTCAGGAACACTTGGAACCCATGCATGACAGATAGACCTGGACAAATGTGATCAACAGAGTGGTAAAATGAAGCCAACCATGGACTTTTACTTAACTACTAGCCTGCTCAATAGAGTGGCAATTTACCCTGGTTTTGAGATAATGCTGTTACATGGGTTCATAATTCCACTCCTGAGATAACCAGGGATTCAAGGTTACTGTGTTCGGGATATTGGGGTTTATTTTCATCATTTATATAGTAAATTTTCTCTGGACCATGCAGTTGGATAGAGATGTCTGGGGGTATTCTCGATACTTGTGTTCAAGATACTGAAGGGCAACTGTATCACATTGTCTGTTGGAGGGCAAATATATATCTGATCTTAGTTGAAATTTTATCTGGACTGTGCAGTTGGTTAGAGATATCTGGAATATTCGAGAAATTGGTGTTCAAGATACTGAAGGGCAACTGTATCACATTGTTGGTGGGCAAGTATATATCTGAACCCCAAGAGCAATGATCTCTACTCAACTGTTTTAATACCTCAAGTTTGTTCTGAGGTGTTATTCACAGTACATTTGCTTTTATGTACTTGTATCTACTGTAAAAGTAAATCATAACACAGTCATATGATGAAAATTACCATAATTAATTTGAGCTAAAATGGTGCCAAATTACACCTTGTGTCCAGTGTTTTACTTGGGTGAATAAGGAACTATGAGTGCTTGTCTACCAAATGTATTTCAAAGATTTAAGTGTTTGGAAATTCTTTAGATTTCAATCAGAAATAGACATGTTCTGTTTGTATTTAAAATTTTGCTGTCATATTGAAATTATGATCTTGCAATTCCTCAAAAATCTGATCAATTAAAATAAACATATGGCTTGGAATTTAATTACATTAATACTAGCATGTAAAATATTGGCTGTCCAAGTTATCTGATAATGGTACAAACTGTAAACATTGTCCGATTTTACAGATATAAACAACATTTTACTAATAAAAAAAAACTTCTGCAGATATCTTGGCATTCTTAATAGAAACCTTTTTATTTTAATTAAATTGAATTGCTTGGAACAATAATGAAGCTAACACAAAATGAAGGATTCATCAGCGAGCTACAGAATTAATTGACCTTTAATTTGACAGATCACATTAGAGACCCTAGTCTTGCTGCAGCAGGCTGGATAATTGATACCAAGGGACACTAATGTACAGTTTATCTTCTTGTTTCTCTCTTTGATAGATGTGATAGGAATCTATGACAACTTTACAATGTCATGGTGTCTTTAACCTTTCACCTGTGACCTTGAAAAGCAATTATGGATCTTTTTCCTATTATATCCACCAAAGTGTTTATGGGCCAATTCCTGCAATTGTTATGACCCAGATTAAACCATACTTCCATCCAACCCATCTGTTGGTCTACAGTCCTAGAATACTAGAACACTTTTATCATTCTACAACTTCATTGATGGGGTACTGAAAAGCACTGAACGCATGCACCAGCGATTATTCATCTTTGGTTTGTAAATGAAAAGTTCCATTCAATACGACTGACATATGTGAGTTCTGTATAATGTAGTCCCTGAAACAATGATCTCTATTATTCAGTCCATAAACAACTGTTTAGTTTGTCTTTCAGTGATACATTGTTTACAAATCTCAGAAAAACTGTTATAAACTAAATAATCAATATTAAAGAAATGCTGTTGATTTCAAAGTCAACACCACTTCAGTGCCCTTAAACAATACCTGCTACGGAGAATGTAATGTCAAAGGACTGATTTAAAACAGATGCCATTCTAGAAAAATGTGAATGGAATTTGTGAATAGTATTAGTGCTGTTTATTAAAAAATTATTTATCAAGAGTATTAAAAACTTCCATTCCAAGTCTAACAATCAACAGCACTTGTTTATAGTCACCCTCGGAGCTCCAAGGTAGATCTATATGTTTATACAAATGAGAATTGATGTCCAGGTTGTTACATAGCTAAAATCAATCCCTTGTGAATAATTACTGCTGGAAATATGATTCCTTGATTAACTGTGTCCAAGACTGAAGTCCATCAATTCCCTTCCATACAATGATCTACACAATTAATGTAATTAAAATCAGACTCTACTAGCCAATCTTTACAACTGATATACTGAGTAACACAATGGTGAACCATTTTATCTTTCAAAATACCACGGAACTCTTTGTTAACATCAATAATTTAACATATGATGAAAAATTTTCATTTTTTTTTTAAAATGGAAAAATATTTCCATAGTTGATAAAATTTTGATAAGAAAGGGATTTCTCAATAATACTGTATGGTTGAGTCAATTGTGATGGATGTGTCAAAGAAATAAAGCACACAATCAACAACACATGGCTTATATATTTTAATTGATTCAAGAGGCTGCATAGCAGCATACATATAACATAAAATCCAAATAAACTGAAGGCAAATCCCAGTTTATATGATGACAAAAAATCAATATATAACCATAAATAATCTGAATTGACTAGATTGGGAAGAGACTGTCAAAATATGAAAGCACTTTCTCACAAATTATATGTGCGTGCGCGCACACACACACACACACACACACACACACACACAATGGATATCTCTTATATGTGAATTTATCTATAACATACAACCATGTTTTGCTCTTGTTTCAGCAGATATAAGATCATATTTGTTCTACCATTTTTTGTTTGTATTAACTTGTTGCTCCCCAAAGAGGATGGGGAAAATTATCTTGTAATTTCTCTTACACACACACACACACACACACACACACACACACACACACACACATATATATATATATTCTTGTAATCTCATATATAAAACACACATACATGCACACACACAAAAATTAATTATCAATAAAGTTAGCATGTTTGAAATGCACAGCAGTCATTAAAACATTCACAGAATGCAAGTATAAATTTACCTAGAAAAGGTTGACTAAAAGGTAGAGGGCAGATCAATTTGGATGTGTGCTATAAAGTCACACAAGGATATTTTATATATATATATATATATATATATATATATATATATATATACACACACACACACACACTGTAAACTCCATACTGTTTCAACAAAACAAAAACACAATACATTAAGTGTCTCTGTTTTCTACTTATTTGCCTTGCTTTGTGACATAGATGTTAGCATCAAGAAATGTTTGTCAATGAAACAGAAATACGGAGCAATCAATAGACCTTTAGTGTTAGGAAGTTTGAATTCCGGCATGTAATAGCAGTCTAATCATGGAAACCTCTTAATTCCTCATTTTGTCTACAGCTATTCTATAATGTGATTGTCTACTGCTATTTTATAATGTGATTTTACTTCTTACTGCATTTGTTATACGACTATACCTTGCATCAGTTTAATATTTTTAAATATTTTGTAAGTTCTGAATTTAATGTGAGAAAAGCTCCATTTTTGTTTTGTATTACAATGACTAACAAAAAAATTTCAATGAAAAAAAAAGCTGCAAGAAAAGGAAAAAGTCTGACTCATCATACCCATTAATCCCAGTCAAACCTTTGGTCTATTAGGGAGAAAAGCTTTTTATTATGGGGCCTAAAAAAATCATTGAGTTTTTGTAGAATACTCTGCTCTATGTAAGGGTGTTTTCGACCTTTGGTTAACCCTAAGCACTTTTGTTCTACCTTTTGAGTCCTCATGCAGTAAAAGCCCCTGGTCACATTGAAATAAAGATTTTTTTCTGTCACTTTGGTTGGAAGTCTTAAGAATTGCTCTACTTTGTTAATTTCATTAAGAGGGTCTGTAATTAATTTATCACCATCCACAACATGAATCTGTTCCCTTTTAAAGAATTTCAGCCATCTCAGGAAATGATGATAGTATACACTAATTTGCACAGCCTTAAAGCCACTATTGACATTATTGGTCTTTTTATCAATCACCAGATCCTCAAATTTGTCTGTGTCCTTTCCTTTGGCTAATTTGTTGTAATATACCTGAGTATAGTCTGAAATAACTCGAGTGGTAGGATTTCTGAGTAACACAATTAACTTAATGGAGCTGTTCATTCGATATATTCTCTCTGGTGCTTTTTCTGTGATGAAGTATCTAGGACTTTTCTCTAATGTTATTTGTTCTGGATATGTATAAGGCATGTGGTCCTTGTACCACTCATAGCCACGATTGTAGTTCCTGTCATCATCAAAGAAATGCACTTCCTGATCTGCAGGTTGAATCCATGGGTGAAGACCAAGAAACTCTAACAATGCCCTTGTCCCACATTTTCGAGCACCAATAATTATGCTCTGTGGAAGTCTTTTTAGTCGGCTATTGGAATGAAATCTTTCACTGATGAGTTCTCCCTCTTCTAAGAGTTTGCGAACACTTCCCACTGTTAAAGACTCTTCATCCACATCACCAACAGACACACTGTTCCAAACTATTACATTGGAATAATATGTAAGACACACAGTTACACACAGTATAACAGCAAAGGACAGAACCCGGTAGCTCTTGTTCTTCATCATTGCTGGCACTTACAATTTACTCGTACATATCGAACAATCTTCTATCTCTGCTTTCATTTTCAGTCTGCTCCATCTGAAAAATACAATTACATTATTACTCATTACCTGCTTATCAAAACTCATACTGTAATCTAAGTCTGAATGTCTGTCCTCTGGTCATAAAACTGCCACCTTCTCCTTCAAAACTGTCCATTGATCTAGAACAAATAGCCAGTGCTGGCCTTATAATTTCATTTAAATATAGGTTTGATGAAATTTTCCCTGAGAAAATATATTATCTTTCATTTAGGAAGGGTGTAGTTTTATTGCCATCAATAATAAGACATTTCTTGTGAAGTTCTTCCTGCTGAGATTCCAGTCCATATTTATAGTTCAGCAAAACAGATTTGCTATGAACTTTTTGATGCATAGTACTTACTTGCATATAGCAACCCTAAATACAATACAACATCCATTTCATAATCTCCCTCTCTCATTAGAAATATATCAACACATTTTTAATCAAAGCCACAAATAGCACACTGAAATCCTTAGGTTTTCTGAGGCAGGTCTTTGAAGCTGCTAAGCCTCTTTCTTTAGAAAAGAAAATTATTTGGAATTTACAGCATAGTTACTGTAATTTATCTCCAAAGGGCCATATTGTAACCTTTATAATTCGAAGATTACACAGTTCTTCAAACTGACATCACCACAGACAAAAAAAAATAAATCCCTGGGTCTATTGAAGACAAAGTTTCGTACATGACATGATGGACGTGACAAAAAAGAAAAGAAAGTACTTCATCCTAGTGCCCAGGTGTGAACGTTGTCCAGCAATAAAACAATTTTTAAATGTAGGCAAATCTACAAATAAGAATAGCAAGCACCCTTGTTTCACCTGGGTCTGATTAAAACTCCCCTGATCAGTGCCAGTCCAAAGTAAATCCTATTGTTACACAAAATGTTTCCGTCATTTAATATTTGCTTATAAATTCTATGCAGTCCTGTAATAATGTACAGAGGTCACATCTCCGATAAGTATTCCGTATTTAGATATGGGCTTAAAAATGTTTCATTTTATTGATTGTTTAGATATCCATTGATGGTCACTGATGATCTTATTGATAATAATAGCCAGCTTGCAATCTGAAGCAGGTATTTAATTTATGTGTCGAAAAAACAATAGCATATCTTTCAGGAAATCTGATCAAGATATACTTATATCTGAATAGAAATGATGGGCTTGTCTTTTATACACAGTTCACCTTGTGCACTAGATAGGTAATCACTTCAAGATATAACATGGAAAACAAAATCTGCTATTACTAGACTCAAATTTTAAGATGAAATCATTCAAAAGAAATCTAAATGCTTTCTAATTTACCTGCTTCATGTACCAATAAATATCATCTGTCTCACTGATTGATTTGTTGTAAATGACTTTATCGGGGAAACTGTTAGAACTTGGTTCAGCAAGGAATCACAATACATCATGTCAACCCAATAACAAAACAACAGTCTGTCTTGCAAATTAGCACACATCCAATCAGACTGTCCTGTCAAAGGTCTAAACACTATGCTCTATACCAAACTCACTCAGTAATAAAATATCCAATAAATGAACATTAGCGTATTGTTCTCTGCCTATAATGTTCTTTTCATAGCAAACTGTATCTCCATTTCTCCTCTTAAATATTATCTCACAGTTTCCTCACTCTTATTTCAGTAAATACAAGCAAGATGCATCCCCATAAATCGACAGCTACATGGAAAGACAATTTATCTTGATGTAAATTTCTGATAAAAAGTCACCGACTTATGTCAAAGACCTTTTTCCCACCCCTGCTTGCTATAAGGATGGCACACTTCATGTGTGACTAACCAGTCAAGGGTGAATGGAGCTAAAGGTTAAGAAGTCAATTCTTCTAATGCACTAATTCATTTTTTCATGTCTGTTTGGATTGGATTACTGAAATTACTTTTTTCAGATCTATCAAAATCGATTGGGATTTCTACACCGTTTTTACTTTTACATCTAGTCATGTATTAAAACAGAACAATTTGTCATCCATCAGTTCTTCATATTTACTTAACGTACATTACATACATCAATTGATTGAAGTGTACCTGTCCAATATTTACCTGCGTGAAAACTGTCAACAATTTTTAATAACATTTTGATCAATGTCTTTTCATAAAGGAACAAATAGAGTTCAATGGGATTCTATGCATAATTACATGCAGTTTCCAATTAACTAAATCCTTCTCCTGTGGTAATGAAAGACGTTGGAAACAACCTCTATTTCCATGTTAATGTAACTTGGACACAATATGACTCATGCCTTTTGTGATGTCAATGAGGGGATCAGTACCAGCCATTTTGAAAAGGGGAATAGACGTATACATGGAGGAAACATGAACATAAAATACAATATCTAATTAGACATGAATCATACGGCCAAAATCAATTCAAATTAATTTGAGGGAAAATTAACTCGTCTACAAATTCTGAGAAATGCTATTTTGAATAGACTACCAAGTCTGTTTAGGTTGTGACATACTTGAGATCTGCTCAAATGCCTATTATGCAATGTTAATAATCCTTATATTACAATAACAGAAGAGAAAAATCCAATGAAATGCTGGATGAAATGTGTCATAAGAGAATAGAAAAATCATTCCCAACTGTCATAAACAATTACGTTTCTTTCTGACAATACAATTGCACAACGTTGAATTTCAATGACCATAAACTTTGTTTGAAACTGTCATCTGTCTTAAAAAGTCAGAATCTGTGGACCACAGACACTAAATGCTACAATGACCAATCCAAATCTACAGCAAAATTCAGAATTTATCTGCCACTAGTTGGTGGCTAGGACGTCAGTTAAAAATCTTGGGGTTTTTTTTAAAACCATGTACCTGAAAATTCCATCTGTGTATAAAATTTTATCCACAAAATTTCAGGAAAAGTATCTATATAATTATATGATGCACATCAATGTTGAGATATATTTAAGCTTGTTATTTAGTTCAGTTTAAAGACATTAAGATGAGATAAGAGAGAACTATTGAATAGTATGTGTCTGAAAGCTGATTTCATAAACCTTAAATAACAAAGACTTCCAATAGACTGCCTCATAATAACAAAATTAAATATTAAATTCTCATTAAAATTGCATTTTAATATTGCATGCTTATTGATCAGGATTCAGCAGCTATCAATGGTAATTGCTCAATGCTCAAATATCAAATACTTACTCAGATCATGGCAGTCTTAGTCATTTCTAAAAATTTTGTAAATTCCATACAGAATTGTAACAACAATCTCCAACTAGTGTGTTGACCATGCAATTTCACCATCTCTGTTCTGTGTTTTTCAACAACTCACTGAGTCAGGTTGATAAGAATGGTAAAATAAACATTAGTGAGATCATATTTCTGAAGCTACCAACTGCTGTATCTCCACATTTACATCCTCCGATAAAGACTCGATAAACTTTACTCTTTTTACCTCCCACTTTTTATGCACTGCACAGAAACTTCTTCATGTGAAGAGATAACAAAACCAAGTCCTATTTTTGAGATTCCGTGTTCTTGTATTCACTTTTTTTAGCCTCTACTAGAGGATCTTCAACCATTATAATCACTCATAGATTAAATAACTTATTTCTTTGATATCATATTGTGAACAAGTCAGCTTGTAGTTTTTCAGAGAGCCAGATTTTTACAAGATTTGTTTATTTTTTGTTTTATGTCCATTGGAGAATTTTCACCCACATAGAGAGGTCACCAGCTTTCGGTTTAGGCCTATTCACAATGCTCAGGGTTGTAGCTAGCATGAGACCTCATTTTTCAAAGTCTCATGTGATAAACCTGTGTTTGATAAAAGTAGTCACTATTTTATGACATGGCTAAGGTATGGGTGGGACTCAAATCCATAACCTCCCCAGTCACACAGTAAATGCTCTTACCGCTCTGCCACCATTACTGATAATTTACAAGAGGAATTGTTTGTTTGCTAAAGGCTGGTGAGACCCATGGACTGTAAAACCCACTATATCAGGTGCCATCTCACCAAATATAACAACAAAGAATTGACAAAAATTTCAAAAATTGAAGGATATTTTGTTAACAACAACTAATTGCCCTGAAACTGTCATAAGGCCCTAAAAAAAACCAAAAAAAAAACAAAACAAAAAAACAAACTAGAAACCAACCCCCCAAAAAAAACATCATGCAAAGAAAATTCTGCAGTATCATTTAACACAGATACATTAGAGAGAATTGTTAAAATAGTCCTAAACAATAATGCATATAAACACATTTAAAGTAACTTAATCAGTCACGAAAATCAGGAAAAATTGCTGATCCTTAACGAAATATTTAAATTCAGATTTAACTTTACTGGCATTTGCAATAAATCAAGACGAGTAAAAATTCTGGGGGCCTTTTCCACATTTTGGAAACCAAATGGTAGATAAGACATAACAAAGCAGTTGCCTCTCTCTCTTCATCTCAGTAATACAGTCATTAGTGAGTCCAACCATCCATGAAATGTGAAATGTGTAACAAAGCATTCAGAGAACATATATACCTAAGAAAACACTTACTATACAAATCAGTGTACAGAAGCTACAAAATTAATTGACATTTTCTTTAGTATGGATTCTTATTTTTTTTTTAACAAAAAGAGATGGCATATGGGAATCTTTCATGAATTTTTCAGATTTCATTGACGTCTGCTTCAGAGCACACATTATAAAAACTTTCAAGGTTCTGAAGAGATGTGCTTTTAAAATTTTCAAACTTACCGGATATTCACAAATATGATTTCCATCTTTCTAAGAAAATAATCCTCAAGTCATTTGAAGTGAATGTATTCTCTCCTTAGCCAGAGGAAACTGAGAGCTAGCTATTCTGATAGCTGACAAACTATCTACAAATTGGATACACATGCGCTTGCACACCCAACAAGAACTCCATCTTCCAGTGTCATAAAGTTTCTCAAGATTTCAAATCACATTAAGGCCTTCAGAATCTGTCAGAAGTGACCCTTGAATTTCAGCTGTTTCTATTATTGCCATGCTATTGTTGCTGTGACACACTGTTAGTTTGCATGTCAAGAAAACATCCTATATAACCAATGTTTCTTAACCCAAGACTTCATTAGCGAATCTTAGGTCTTATATTACCAACTTATCATGCTGGTAAGCTTTGCTTTTTACTTCCATAAATCATAAATGCACAGGGTTTTTTTTTTTTATGTGCAACATGCTACTGAGAAAAATAAATCGAACATATTGCAAGACTGGCAACTTTATCTTTACTTGAGAAAGCCATTATTATTAAATTGTGTACTTATTGAGATTACAAAAACATTTAGCACCTTACTAGACAAGAAACAAACTACATGAAAGCACACTGTACCAAGATCTGACCTTCTGGAGAATCATCAGCCAACTTCAAAGCAGTCTTTTAAAATCTCCTTGTTACAACAATGAGACTGAACAGTTGATTTATTATATTTTTTAAGGAAATCAACAACAGTAATTGCTGAATTTGTCTAAATTGAACAAAGGGCTGATCAATGTAATATCAAATGAACTTGTCATACCTTGCAAGATGAAACCAATGAACATTTATTAAAGAAGAACAAACTAGTAATGTAATATGATAAAAATACACCTCCATCACTACTTTATATGAAAATATTGTCATTGCTCTGAAGTGTGCTACAAAACATCTGAAATTTGTCCTGTGTAAAATATAATCTATTCTATACTTTTGGAGTGTTACATTTTTGAAATAATATACAGCATTAATAACGTGATGTATAAGTTTTACTGTGTATCAACTGGTATTAGGTCACAATGCAACTCACTTTACCGGATAAAATATGCAGAGCAAGGGAATTTCAAACATCTAATGAATGAAATGGTCACAAAATTGACTCAGCATTTAAGCTTCCAATTTGAAAAAGGTCACTGTAACAGACCTTTTCATCATATAAAATTACAAACGATACACTTGTTTTCATTGTAAAATCATACCCCATAAAGTATGTCCCATCAAACAAATACCATTTCTCAGTAACATACCAGTTCATCAAGTGATTGCAGTTTTTATCAAGTGGAAAGTATGATACTGTTTTGCATATGTCACAAATGTTTCCCTTCATGTGAAATTGACAAGTCATTGAAGGCTCTATACACATCATGTTTTCTAAGATCACCGATCACAAAAGGTTAATGAATTCCAAGTCAAATCTATTCCAAATTAAACACTAAGATGAAAGGATCCCTTCCATAGATGTAATATGATATTCTGCATAAACTCTGAAGTAAAAATCAAGCTCTCCCAATAGAATACATTGCAACATAATGTTTTGTCTATCAAAGTTGCAAAAATAGAGTTTTGATCTAAATAAAATACACAAATTTTGTACTATAATGGCTTTAGACTATTTCTTATAACAACAACAACAAAATATACTTTACCTGAAAAAAAAAACACAAACAAAAAAAACCCACCAAAAAAAAACAAGAAAAAAACAAACCTCACACTCCATATTCCACCTCCATTCAACAAACTGTCAGAAATATGTATTGTAAACAAAGTATATGGACATAAACTCTAGCCTTCCAGTCCTCATACAACAGTGGGCTGTGTCTCTGTGCTTCAGTGGTCCTTTGTAATAAACAGCAATGTCCTTAATATACCAGGTAACCTTCCTCTATTCCATTTAAAAACTTGGTTAACATTTTTCAATCTGATCTCGAGTCAGCTGCTTCGACAGACTTCTACATCTTGGTCACCCTGTCACAGCCAATGTTCCTTTCTCCTACGTTTTTTATGACATTTCATGCACCACTATCAACTGTCACTATGCTCTCCGTATTGTATTCAGTGTTCCTGCATTAACACACCTTTCTGATCAAAGAGCTTGAACCATAGTGCATATAAAAAGAGACCAATGACATTAATGTAAGGGACTGGGTTCATAAAAACCCTGTGTTGTATCACATTGAAATCAAATTAGGAGAGAATTATTTAATGATTTTTTCATGCATCACAAAGTCACATGAGGTGATCATAAAGCATTGTATGGATGTAAAATAATTCAGATCAAAGGGAGTTATAGCTGAGAAAACTGCCCTTAGGACACAAAGATAAATGTTGATGGACACTGGTCAAGGGTTGAGATGACCCCCTGGGTAATGTGACACAGAGCACAGTGAAATACAGGGTAGATACTCCACAAGATAAAACAGCTGATAAGACCCACTGTTTGTAGTGTACATTTACAATCATCACCTGAAGATCTGATAACCTTTTTTTACACCTTCATACATACTACTGTTAGTATAATCTATGTACTTCACAGTGATCTCTTATCTTTTCATGTAAAGTCATCAACACATGTTTCTACATTACTACACAACTCTCCATACCTTTAATATCTTACATACTTAGCAAAATAAAAAACTAAAACACCCCCCCCCCCAAAAAAGAGCAAACATACAAACAATAACAAAATAAAAGCATATAAAAAAAACCCACTAACTTTCTGGGAATTAAAGGTACCTATATATAATACAAGTATTTTACAATTATACAAGTTAAATAGTATTCATATTGTTTCCATTAGATTCCAAATTTAATATCTCCACTTTAAAAGCTTAATGATTTCAGATACAATTATGAAAATGCAATGTTCTTTTTTTAATTTCTTCAACACAATAGCCCATTTTGATCCCAAAATAGCAAAAAATGCCTTTTTGAAATGGACACCTACAGCAAAAACATGCCATTTAGACATACCTTGGGTGGTCTTCAGTCTGTAAATATTTCAATCTTATATTAAAAAATCAACTTCATGATTTCTTTTAATTCAAATTATGCTCTTGTGAGAATTTACCCAAATAAAGCAAAAAACCCACATAAACAACCAAGATTGACAAGCAAAGCTTTCATTGTAAAAATTTATGAAGAACTGATGAGGAGAGATAGACACCTGATAAGACTGACCTTAAGTCCCCCTGTACAATTTCCACCCTATCAAATTACCCTCCCCTCAATGTCATTACTCAGGCACTCAATCTTCACGGCAGGAAAAGAAAATTATCACTACTCTTCATCTCATAGGTAACCATGCATTATAACAATTTAGTGACCTATGAAATGACATTGGATAGGCATCAGTGTTTGCTGCAAAGTATCAGTTACCAAGAATATACCAGTTTGGTAAGGTTATCAGAAGACCAGTGATCAGGTAACTAAAGTCTCTCCTCCCTCAGGTCCAGACCTTATTCCATCATCTAATGATGATCCGAGATTCTGTTTCATGTCAGGATTCAACAAATGCTATGTTATATTGTACCAAGACTTGAATTTGAAGTAGCATTTCTAATTTGCTAAAATTTGATTTCATTGTCAATGACCTTTTTAAAAATTTTAATTCATCAAGCCCACACCATCTCAGTAACTATTGAAGTGACAAATAAACTGTCAAATCTCTTAAAAGTTGCATCATCTTTAATGTAGAAAATACCAAAATTAAATACAGTCTGACAGTCATTAGAGTTTTAACTGTAATGTCAGAGAATAATGATTTAATATGTTATCATAACTCGATCATGCAATATTCTGCTGCTTTATATTCATCAATGATATCTAGAATAGATGCTCTGGTGAGTCACACTCAGTTCACAACACTCCTACAAGTCTCAGCTGAAGTCTATACACTTCTTGTATACCTTGTTATGGTGGGAAAAAACCCAAAATAAAATGAAATATGGGGTGAAAATAAAATTTTGTGAAAATAAAACAAAATATATTAAATATGATAACATAGAATAAAAGTATTGCTACTGAACCTGTAGCTGGCTGGAGTAACAATTTACCACAACTAGTCACTGCCAGCCACTAAAGCCAATCAAAACAAATATGCACTTAGCAATTAGACTTAGAACATGGCATAATCAAGCTGTGTATTACAGATATATACACTGGGCCTAGATTTCATGAACCTTATTATAATGACAAGCAAATAATTAAAAATACATTGAAGAATTGGAAATTAAAAAACTTTCCATTCTAATGATTAAACAATTTAATGAAAGATTTGGGTATATTTAGAAAACATACTGTACTCTTTCCAAAAGACCTGTGTAAATTGCAAGGAAAGGGCGTAGACAACAATATTATATAATGCTATAGTATTACAAGTAATAGTGCATGCAAGAAAACACAAGGGTAAACAGAACTGGCGACAAATTAACTGGGACCTTTTCCTCCCACACTCCACAAAGTAAATATACACAGGATGCAACTTTAATTGGAATTTAAGATTATTACCAATGATAGAACTAAGTGTTGCCAATGGAAAAATGATTCACTTTGCTAACTGCATTTGATGAATATTGTGTATGCAGTGATCAATGAATCAAATGCGGTGGCATACATCACAATTTCTTTCAGGGGAAATTTGAGAAACCATCAACCATCAATGCAATAGATAAAGCATAAATGGGATGCCAAAATAACACAGATTAGTCCCTGTCCTGTTGCTTAATCTGAAAGGGTGCCTTTACAGTTGAATAACCTGAAGCTAATAATTGTTAATTTACTAAAAGGAATACTGGTAAAATGGCAGTATTGCATGATATATGGTACTATAGACGAGACAAATGAAGAAATATAGAGTTTATTGTGGACAATTTTCAACGATAATGACAACCCATATCAACAATATTTGATATTCTGCGTTTATTGATATTGAGAACGAGGAAAAGCATAGCCACATGAGAGACATTTCAAACAATATGATGAAAATCTGAAGATGTAGTCAAGAGTGTATTTTATAACATCTACATATGTTTTGACATTACTTGAAAATAAAATTGCATTTACCATATTCTTCTCAAACATAATATACAATAATTGAATTTTTTCAGTATTTTATTGACTGATAAAATGTTGATAATTGTTTTATTAAGTGATTGAATAATCTAATGACTACTACTTAAAAAAAATTACTCCTGTTCAGCCATTCTATATAATGCTAGATCTAGTTGAATGTAATTAAAGAATCTAGTTTTTGTTTATCATATTACTTAATAATATGAAACACCAAAACCAACAACCCCGTGGGGATCCGGGCTGTTAGAATAGATCCTCAGTACCCCTTGCTTGTCATAAGAGGCGGCTAAATGGGGCAGTCCTTTGGATGAGACCGCAAAAACCGAGGTCCCGTGTCACAGCAGGTGTGGCAAGTAAAAGATCCCTCCCTGCTCAAAGGCCATAAGTGGTGAGTATAGGCCTAAATTTGCAGCCCTTCACCGGCAATGGTGACATCTCCATATGAGTGAAAGATTCTCGAGTGGGACGTTGAACAATATTTAATCAATTTAACCAAAACCAACTATTAGAACTTAGCTTCCGTACTAAACAATACCTGATTGGTCATCTTTAAATTGGGTTCAACATTAGTATAATTCAACAATTAATAACTCTAGTTCATGCTTTACAATTATAATGCAAAACTTAGTCAAAAATAGATAGATATGAAAATTTTCATTGAATGAACAAAAAATAATAATCAATTGTATAAGTTAGAAAATTCCCAATTTAATTTAATTTGGTCCAATGCTAGAGAAATTAAATCTTATATTCACCTTGAAGGCAAGTGCAGGTGAACAAAGCATTTCTTTTTTCTAGTTTGTTGAATCTCAGCCAATCAGAATGCTTGAAATTATTGAATCATATAATAAAATACAATTATTGATATTTTTAGGTCAATATGATGTTTTAGCTACATCAGAAGCACAATATTTACCAAGCCTGAAGAGCTAGGTGAATTTTGTACTTTAAAGGTAGGCAAAATATTGTCTTGACAAAGAAAATGTCAGTAATAAAGTTTTATTATTTGATTGTATAATTCAAAACACTGAAACTGGCTACTAGAGCTTATAAAACAATACATGGTCAGTCATATTTGTTTACAACTACAGTGCAAGATTTAGTTGAAAATGAACTGAGAAGTTTTGAGTGAACAACCAAAATATAATAACCAATCACATCAATTTGGGAATTCCCAAGTTAATTTTGGTTCAACGTTGGAAAAATAAAATGTTATATCCACCTAAAAGGCACATGAAGGAGAATATAGCATTCTATTTTTTCTAGTTTCTTAAATCCCAGTCAATAGAAAGTTTGTAAAATCATAAAAATTATATAATATTATGAATTATAAACCTACTGACAGAATTCCAGCACTGAGAGAGCGAGAGAGCGAGAGAGAGAGAGAGAGAGAGAGAGAGAGAGAGAGAGAGAGAGAGAGAGAGAGAGAGAGAGAGAGATTTGGAAGAGTTTGAAAGACCTGTCAAATACATCATGCTACAAGAGCTGTGATTTCACAATAATACTTAATCAAACCCAAACGGAAATCATTTCATTTACAGAAAAAGAAAAAAAAAACCAAGAGCAATCATATCATAGATTCGTAGGTTATCATGATAGACAAAAAGCAGAGCTAATGCTTTGTGTATTCATCATAACACAGAGAAAATATTCAGAAGAATGGGGAAATGTCAGCTAATCATGTCACAGGTGCTGCTTCAGTCAAAGACAGATATACCCCAAACCTATCAGGACCAATAAACACAGCAATCAAAGGATGAAAGAAATAGTCCAGATAGTTTCTACAAATAAGCTTTTAATCTGAATTACAATCCACTGTTTGGCAAAGGATTGACAACACAATGTGAATTCTGCAGACAAAAGCCCAGAAATTAAATATCACTAGATAAGGGATATATGGTCATAGTGAACTACTGGTATAGATGGTCAAATATCTGCATGTGGTCACAGCAAAATTAAATTACCCAGGTCCACTTCAAACTTGTCAAAAATGACACCTAGTGGTCATAACAATCTCAATGATTATGTCCTTTTATAACCCAGCAAGCAGTTTCCTGTGGACATATTAATACAGAAATACATTTACATTGTGAAAACCCATGGTGTGTTCTCAGCAAAGATCTGAACTCTGGAAGGTTTCAATAGCTTGTAATTATGTGGCATCTGGCATGCATTTTCAGATATATACATATGTGTCTAATCTTTCATAACATCATATTATAGGATATTTACTCTGAATGCACGAGCAATGAAGTAAAGGCAACATCATGATCCTGGGAACATTGAAAAAGCACACGTACATGTTTGTTTCACTGCTTTCTAAAAATGAGTTGATAACCACAGCAGTGCATGCATACCCAAGGGCACTTTGTTGAACTGACTGACATTTTTGTCAACACAATGTTTCATTTATATCTGAAAAAAAAACCATAATGAAATACAGGGTTTGTTAGAATTTTTCTTCAGATACAGAAATGATATCAAGGGAAAAAATTCTTTTGATTAAAGCAAACTTAATGTTTCATAATACGATGTCCAAAATATATTTCCTACAAAAATTCTACATAATTATACATGCATATACTTTTTGTAATCAACAGTGAGCAAGATTCAAGTCCACCAGATATCCTGTTGACAAAATGTCAGTTTTGCACTATGTTTTTGGTGTAATCTCATCTAAACTTCCACAAATTTTACAATTCTAATACATATTTTAAAATATGCACTCACCAAAGAGAAATAATAAATGATCACAGTCATGTTCAATGGTGATTAAACTATTCACTTTACTGTAAATTCCAGGAAGAAAAAATAGAAATTAAAAACAAACCTTTCTCAGCAGCCTTCATCCTTCAACATCTAACAATTTTTCAGATGCCAGGAAATTTAAATATTTATATTCCAATGTCACTGCTTGACAAAAAACAAACCTCAACTTCCAAGAAAGAAATTCTTATCTTGAAAGAAAGTGTTTTCAATGTACAGACCCATAGATACTTCACAGGAAAAAAGAGGTTATAACACCTAGATTAAATAAGCAACAGATTCCCTACACCCCGAAAAAAAAGAGAGTTCAAGATGGATTTCAACTGGAATACACCTAACATCCCAACAATGACTACCAATTGCAATGGACAGATCATCAAAACAATACTTCATCTAGAGAGTATGATTGTACAATTAACAGATAACAGATCAAAATTAGCCATTAAACTTCTATCTTCCCTGGCTACCTTATCATATAAGTATTTATTTTGAAGACAGCATCATTTGTGGATGTACAGTTATCAGGCCAATAAAGAGACCTATGTATTATGTTGTCCCAAACCAAACATACACATAGCCTGTACATTATGGGATTAGCCTTGCTTCCCACGACTTTGGTAGATTTAAGTGTTCATCGAGAAATACAACTTACTTCCACTTTCTAAGTAATATAAATTTCAGAAATTAAATAGACTTTATATTTTGAAAATCAATATGAAATACTCACGGATGTGATTTAATCTTCTTACAGTAGATTATAACTTGACACTAAAAGGGAGGAAAGTTAATATGATATGATCTCTTATTCTGCTATAAATTACCAGTAGTCACAACTAGGAAAAAATAACCCCCCCAAAAATAAATTAATTATGCCATTAACAGACACAATCAAATTTATATGGGGATACTCATGGAACATTATGGAAATGCATTCATTAGAGATGGCAAAAAGAGATTGGGAAACCCAATCAGGAGGCAGCTATGCTGGCTGTGTGAGGACGATGAAAACTTAATCAAAGCACTCAGGTGTTGTTGACAGCAAGTGATTAAAAATACCCCACCAAGAAACAGCAGTCTTCTCTATTTAAGTCAAAAGCAAAACAGCCTGTCTTGAGATCTTGATCTTCAGCCTTTTTAGATGTGGGATTTCACCAATCAATTGAATGTGATGATGCCCAGAGATTTAAGTTTGAACAATATGCTTTATCATCAATGATATGAGGTTTCGTGAATAAAAGCAATTAAACAGAAAACTTCAAAGATATCTGCCATAAAAAATTGAGATAATGGCATGAATAGACCAATTTAGATATAATATAGTTCTGAAAAATATGATACATCAATTCCCTTAAAGTACCAACTGTTATATACATCAAAAGATTTCCAGCCGTCAAAAAAATCCATGCATTTGAATACTCACCTCCATTAATATTTCTTTCCTATGTAGCTAATTTGTTTGCTATTGTTACGATATTAATCTCCATCCTACAAGTCATGACATCTCATTTAGTTAATTATGAATATATAACGATCAAAATATGTCCACTAAGATGTCATGAATAAGTTCACATGGTATATAACTCTTCTGGATTCATCTATTCATAATGTAGATCTAAGTCAGGAAAGTACACTCTTCTAACATTAAATACCACAGAGCTTTGTGCTTAACTGTTAACATCCTGTATAATCACAAATAAGCCACTTTCATGTATCCATATTATCACAAAATATTTCTGTCAATTAACATTTCTTTCTGTCTAATTAGGTTCCACTCAAACGACAGAAAAAAAATAATTAAAACTTCTTTTGCTACAATTTATTCAACATTTTTTTATTCTTCTCTAATGAAAACTTTATGTATTTGGGCAACATGAATGCTCCTGCTGGCAACAAAATTTTGTATTTCTGTTTTACTCAAGTGAAGTGATACTCATGATCCCAAATTTCAAATTATATATAATTTTCTCAGTCCAAGGGCCATAACTTTGCCAAACGTTATCCAACAGGATCACTAGAAGTATTTTTAGGACAGATCTATATATCACAAATTGTCTTGAGATTATTAGCAGAAACTGTGAATTATTTAAAATCAAAGGCCTCAAGGCCACAAAGGTGTCGAGTGCAATATCACTTTCATCAGGGTTCTCAATAAATTTAGAGAGTAGCAGGTGAAACTGGAGAAAGTAGGAGGAAAAATATTTGAGTATTGTTTGAGGCATTTCCATGCTTATAGCATTAAAATCATTGTAAAATGTCAGCAAAATGTGTTTATTTACATGAAAAGAAATAAAGAGGAGCTTGGGCTAAAGCTGCTTATCTTAACAAGTTCACACCCCCTCTTGCTCGATAGTATCCCCTCAAGACTACTTACCTAACAAAGGTTATAATCAATAACTTCTAAATGCTGATGAAAATTGCTGAAAAGAATATCACTGTTTCAGAGTGAAACTACAAGTTTACAAAAGTCATATTTTCCATTTAATTATGATGTAACAATTTTAGTATTAACTCTGTTTTCCATAATAAATCTAACAATTCAAAAGTGTAACATTGTGTGTAGAAAGGTTATTGTAGATCTGAACAAGATTTAGTTCCTAATGAATGCTACCTAGCCTGAGTTTCTTCTTGAAATAATCTGTTATTTTCTTTGTGATACACATACTACTTTCATTTTGCTTAATAGCAAATTGGAATCAGGATTACCAAAAACAAAACCAGAAATACTCTTTGTTCTAATGTTTTTGTACGAATACGGCAGCTGAACCGTGACATTGTGCAGAATTTACTTCACCACTTTAGTATTTATCTGTTATGTAATCTGAAATAAAGATTCTTGATAAAACTTTAAGACTTTAAATATAGATAAAATTTTAGCAGGTTATTTTGTATGTTTTTAATGATATTTATTCATGCCACAAATTTCATGAGGAAATTTCTCATTGATTATTCTGGTCCCCCTTCCCACGATATCCCATTCGCACACTCTCTAGATTAGCAAATAGAATTGTGTGAGGGGGGACCAGACTACTCATTGATCTGTTTTCTAGTAAATTCATCTGTGAATAATGAACTTCTATTACTAAATAGTTGTTATTTAATTATTGGACAATGATATAAACAACGACATCAACAACAGATTTGCTATTCTGCCTTTAAAATTTAAATTAAATCTAATGTTTCAAAGTCTTGAATCATAAGAAACTTTAAAAAAACAGTACGCACTATTTTGATTTCACCCATTGAAATTGGCTGAAGGGCGGTGTAGCAGCAAAATCCTGCATGACTGCTAGAAGGCTCTCGAGCAAGCTCAACGCCTTAAAATAATTGATGTCCAAGGAGCATAATTCCAACAAAACTAATAACTTCTGATTGGAATCACATAACATCTTGACCAGTATATTCTCATGATATATCCTCATCCCAAATTTTAATCCAAAATGTTCATGTATGATTGAAATAATAAGAAACTGAATTGTTTAAGAAAATTTAAGTCCAAGGGGGCTCAGTAAAAAGATTATTCAACATAAGCCAAATGTGTAATATATCTATATATACTGAATTTCAATTAAAATGACCATGTATGGCAGAGATAATGAGTAGAAACTATGAATTATGAAATATGAATTTTCTAAGTCCAATGGACACAACATGGTCAAAAATTATTCAACCAGAACCAAATAAGAACATGACCTAGATATTCTCATTATGTATCTATATACCAAATCTCAGGTGAATATGTGCATAATGAATGGAAACTGACTTATGGTGGAATGACACTATATCCCCAGCCATTTCATGATGAGGGCATAAAAAACTTTAAAAACTTCAAAAACAGAATTTAAATTTTCGATAAGACACCACCAAGCAGGAGATATTTGGTAGGGTGCTCACATCCAATGCTAAAGTATTTTATAATCTTCTTATTTTACTGTTGATTTCAAGCAAATGTTCTGCCATCATATAACTTTGGAACATAATTTCTAGATAATTTTAATGTAGGTAAATATTTACACAACTTAAAAACTTCTCTCCACCAGCAATCTCTGTGGCAAGTAATGTGACTAAAAATGGTGCACTTTACATGGCCTTCACATAGTATGCATGACATTTTTCAGGATGCACTATTTATGACCCAACCTTTGACCTTTGACAAATTGGGATCATGTTTACACATATTTACAACTTGAAACACTACTCTTCCAACAGTGTTCACAACATTGCAGAAATGAATTCTTTATGACCTTAACTTTTGACCCAGAAAGATATAAGAATCTTCTCTCTATCTGCCAACTCTGAAGCAAAGTATGTGACTGAAACCTAAAACAGTACTCTTCATGTCTACAACATTATTAAACTGGATCACCATTTATGACCCTGACCTTTGACCAGAAACAATCTCTCCATCTGTTACCTCTGTAGTAAGTATGAGACTGAAACTGAGCACTTTAAATGGTACTTATCACATTGTTAAAATGAGTTTGGGTTTATAACCATGACCTATCAAATTGATCTTTTGTCTTCAATACACTGGGATCTTCTCTCCGCCTGCCACATCTTTAGCAAGTACAAAACTAAACCTGAAACAGTATGCTTGATATGGTGTCCACAACATTTTTCTGGACATATACACACCCACAAAACTATAGGAAACCACATGTATGTCACTATATGACCTTTGCGGCTATAACTTGTTGCTTATGGATAACAAAAATTTTTTTGAAAACCTTTTAATGATAATGAAAAAAAAAAATTAGTGTTCACAATAAGAACCAATACATAGGGTACCTCTGTCAAGGTTCAATACAGAAATTCACAACAAAGTCATGAGGACTGTCAAAATCACCACTTGGAGAATGAGTTTTCTAGAATCCTGTTTTAGTACATCAATTTGACAAAAAATGTAAAATATTGGTTGTCATGTCCCCTTGAAGACTGGGGTAGTAACTGAATGCTATTAACGGAATCTCTGTCTAGTTTGTTGGGTGAAGTGATTAGCTCAAAATGGAAAATTATCCTGTTTTTCATCGTAGTCCATCACCTCACACACCCAACAAGTAATACCTTCAAAGTTAATAATAATGTCATTATGTACTTCCTTTAACATGCAGTATTACAATTATTAGAGAAAAAGGCTTAATTATCCAAAAACTACCTGTTATGAAATGCTATAGATTTGGAGTAGACTTTGTTCTCTAGTAGACTCTTCCTTAAAGGCAAACATCATTAATATATGCTTCTTAGCTCTGACAGCTTTAATGCATAAGGAAATGTTACATCTCAAATAGCATGCTCCAAGGATGATAAAGTAGAATGAAAATGATTTTCATGCTTGGGAAGAATAAAGGATTCAGATTTAGATAGTTCCAAGTAAATCACTATCTGATTTTGACATTTCTTATCAGCATTTTAGCTTTTTTCTGGTTTTATTTTCATTAATATACAATTTCCTGCAAAACACATCATATTTATAGTATTTTACATCAGTAAGTGGCAAGATATCTAAAAAAAATATTTTAGAAATATTTCATATTCTATGCATGACATATTGTATTGATTAGACTTCCTGAAGAAAGTTGCAATTTCCTCTTGGGAACTCAGTAAAAGAATAATTTGTTGCTAATAAATTGTATGTTACATCTGAATCACTACATGACAACTTTTCAATATTCCTCAGCTGTTGGACACTAAATAAACACTTAACTAACATTACACAAGTTTTCTTCCTTATTGATCCTTACAGACTAAAAAACAAATATACTTTTATGTAAATAGTTGACTCTGATTGGTTGAGAAATACCATCACCCTCTGATTGATAAAGCCATGCCCTAAAGCATCACAGAATGTACTTAGCAATGGTTAACATAACTTAACAGTACTGTTATGAAAAAAATATTGACTCTTTGAATTCATGCACATATGGTTCATCATCAAAACCTTACTTAGATTTGTTTAAAGTTTGACAACTGTAATACATGTAGTTTATAACCAACAGTATAATATAATAAATATTGCATGCAAATGATGGTAACATCTGAAATTGTCACAACTTGCAAAACCATTGTTAACCTTGGCTTTGACTCTGTCAAAAATGGCTTACTTGAGTTGACAATTCCCAATGTTACCCTCACCAGCATGCAACATTTATATAATACCATCCCTAGTCATAATACTTGTTGCCCTTCTTTCAATGAATCATATTCTTCATGAAATATGAATGTGACCTGACTGTTATACTTCCCAATTACTCCATTCCATGGACCGATATCACACCCAATAAACGATTCTTTTGATATAATGTCAGCAGACCATGGATATAATCCATAGAGAGATAACTTTTGCTGACAGTCTTAATCTAATTTACCAGACATACTATACAACACAGTCATCTTGAATGTACTTTATGTCAATCACAGAAGGAATTATGAAGCATGCATTCATAATTTTCAAACTACGTATTTTGACCATATATCTTATAATGGCAAACGATCATCTACCAAATATCAATGATTATATTCAACACTCTAATGAAACCTAAGGATTCAATCATTTGTCTTACCTCATGTTGAGTCCATCTCCTGTAGGAGATACTTTTCAATCCATCCGTCTTCTTTCGATTGGGATATTGACTGGACTTTGATCCTGTCCTGGCCTGTTCTTTCTTTGATTGTCCTTTCCCTGTTCCTTTCTCTGATTTACTTGTTTCTTTTACAGCTTTAGCCACATGATTAATCCAAAATCATCAATATGGTTTCATTTTATATACAATGACCAGGAATAAAGTTTTCACTTGGGAACACATAGCTGTTAACATAACTCTGCCTTTGCTATGCCAGTAATTTCCCCTTTATCTGTATGGAATGGCCTTTGCATTGTGTCTCCAGTTACAGAACCCTAAACCCACTACCAGTCATGCGACAATTTATTCTTCATTCTGATCATGCAAAAGTGATTTGATACTCCAGATTTCTATTCCAAGTGGTATCAAGCTTGGCATTCAAACTAGTATTAGTTACTGTCAACTTAGACTTCCTAGTCGTGACATCAAGTTCATGTGTACTGACATGTATAGAGGCATGTCTATCTAGACTTAAAGACAAATTTAACATTTTGTATTCAGGTCTGTAGTTTGGTCATACATGCTACTATGTATTTCAGGCTTTTTCAAAATATTATTTCTGTTTGTTTGCTTGTTTATTTGTATCAAGTAAACAATCTTCTAGGAGAAAAAAGTCAGATTGCAACAGCATCACATCAGATTAGTAAAAGCACTTACCTTGATTTTTTCTCTTTTCCAGTCCAGAATCAAATGACTCTGCATGTCAGTAAAAGGCTTGGTGATTCAGGAACTATCTGGTCTGAAAATATAGAAATGAGTCCATGATTGAACACATTGTATTATCCAGATGTTATAACAAAAGCATCATGCACAACTTCTTAAAACTTAGAATGACCTCTCCCACAGCCAATGAGTAGGAAACCCAAACACCAGTATACAATGTCAGAAAACACACTGAAGATTGCATACTTCCTATCATAAACAAAAAGGGTAGTCCAAAATTCTGTATACTGAGCACACTAAGATTATTCAGTGTAATACAATTAAACAATCATATGTTGTTTTTTTTTCTTTTTATATTTTTTTCCTTAATAAGATTTTACATGTTATATGATAACTAAAATTTCAATGGTGTACCTAGTTTATTTCTCAAGAAAAGCAATTTTTTTGTACAGTAGTGTTAGGGAGGGGTGGTGAAATATGTGACATCAAAAATTTCAAGCCACAATGTCATTGTAGACTCTTCACATCAGACTAAATACTAGTGATCCAAACATTGAGTAACATCCCTAACTTTTGTTTCAAATGCAATATTTGATAAATCAGGTGTAAAAACAACAACATCTATTAACTGGAAGTTATACAAGGAGCATCTCTCCTATTCTTTCTCAAAATATTCACAATTATGCTCAATACATTTCCTATACTGATCAGGTGACTTTTCAAACATGCTATTGAAGTATGTCTAGTCCATTCAAGCAAGAATCTTCAATGTCTCCAGTTTCAGCTCCTCTAAATCTGAGAATCTTTGGTCTCTTAGCTCAGCTCCTTTTGGTAAGGAAATGAAACAAAACCCATGGGTGCTAAGTCTGGACTGTATAGTGGATGGCTAATGCTATCAAATCTGAGAAACTTGATTTGTTCTGATGTGTGACTTAGTACATTATCCGGGTAGTAAATAATATTTTTCATACTTAATTTTCCCTTATTTTCAGCTAATACAGGTCTCTTTTTCCTCAATGTAAACATACGATTTGTCACATAACCTTGGAATAATAGGCTGCATTAACTGTTGGTCTAGCAGGAGCAACATGTGTAAGAATTGTTGTATCTGTTCATAAACATGATGAATGTGCACTTACTGACAGATTTTTTTAACTTTTGCCATTTTTGGTGGTGGTATTCAAAGTGTTTTCCAATCACTAGATTCCTACTTTCCTTCAGGATCATAACAGTGATGCCATATTTCATTGGTTGTTATGATTCTATCCAAAAAACTGTTTTCGGTTGGAATCAGAATTGCCAAACAAATTCCCAGGAACATGAAATTTTATGGGGGGGGGGGGGGTCTATTCTTTCAAAATCTGAGGTACCTAGCATGTTCATACCCTCTGCATCCCTAAGTTTACCAATAGTATCCTGTGAACAGATGATTTGCTAATTCCTAACATGTCTTCTGTCTCTCTCATGGTCTGTCATCTGTTTTAATAGATTTCTACAATTTTCTCATCCCCCCCCCCTTTTTTTTGTTGGTCTGCCTCACTTTCATGGCTTGGGGTCTCCATATACATCTGTGTATATCTTTTGAATACCAAAGCACGAGTGATATTTCTATGCAATTCTGTTAATTTCATCTTCTTGTGAGCCTCTATAGGTGTCAATCCAAGTTCTATGCAAAATTTCATAACTTACCAGTAAGCCATTTCTGATGCTGAAGTTGATATTTCTCTAAATCTGTCACACAATATCTCACAGGATATTTAATATTTATGTCAAAAAAGAAGACATTTAATGGGAAAATCAAGAGCATTTTAGAAATATTGACATTTTTATTTCAAAATCAATATGGAATGCACTATTCTTAGTGACTCTAAGTTGATTTTAATTGGTTGTTTTTCATACTGTGCTGATATTGGGTCTTATTTCATAAAATACCTGTACTTCACCTATCTAAGCAATTACAGTATTTAATATTTTTCTTTATTTTTAATGCACATGATTTATTCTTTTAGTTGTACAAGTTTCATTTCTCTGTGACTTCAATTTAATGAAAAACGCTCTTTGTCTACGGCATTTTAGGAAAACCCTCATATGCTTTAAAACATACATATACATCCATCTGTAAAGTGACACCAGTAAACATGATATACTCTGTTACAGATAAGCAATTTAAGATATCAAAAGTTTAATAAGATTTTTGCTAATGATATGGTTTTTTTTTTTTATAGTTTTAATTCTTTATATTTACATTTCCAATGTTTTTACTTTCAGTATCTTTACTAATTGAAATGATAGCCATTTCCTCATGAATGTGAACAATGTGAGTAGAATCTTGATAAATATAGTACAACTATTATAATGAATGGGAATATTATGACAAAAATGAAAGTAAAAAGTAAATATAAAAAATGATTTTCATTTTAAAAATACATGAGAGTATGAACACGAGGATATGAGTTGCAAATGCTTCATGCAAACATACTTTTCATGAAACACTAAAACGTTTCATGAAATATGCTGGTATAAATCACCACAGTTCATGCCCTCATGTATTTTCAAAAAACAAATTTTATTTCTTAAATTTACAGATATAATTGTCTGCCATATAAGACAGTACAGAGACTCATACAAAAGAATATATTGTTCCCCTAACTGTTCCATGATAATATGAATTGCTAGACTAATGATCAACAACTTCATTATGTAAATTGTAGATTGGCTGATGCAACGCCTAATTAGCATTCATGCTTACTCTCCAAAATAATGAACATTTTGTGCATGATCAGTTCAACAGAGTTTCTACATGCTAATGAAATTTGCATTCTGTCTCCTATTGAGTCTACATTGCAATGAAACAATACCTAACCAACAAATACGTAGTTATATAACCTGTCTCTGATTTTTAAATCATTTGGCATAAATAGCATTTTGCGTGATACAATTTCTTTAAGATTAATCAAATTAAGTTAAAATGCTCACTTCTTTCAGAAAATATAGAGTGCAGCTTTGGACAAAACATTTTTTTTTTTATCGCATGTGTACTGAAAAGATCAATCTACGCCTTTGTTTACTTAAATATATTATCATCATGTCACAATAACAGAATCCAATATATTACATGCATAATGTAAAAATCATGAAACAACATTTTTATATCACATCCTATGTAAAAAGAGGACACTTAATGTTCCCTTATCTAACCAAGAACATGAAAGCATTTATCACATTTTTAATTCCTGCAGAATTACTTAGTTGACACCTACCAAATCTGAGAAAAACATTCCGCAATTGATACATGTATCTGAACAAAAAAAAATATCAACATGTATTTGAATATTAATCCAAAAACTTAAATTGCAGCAGAGATTAGAAGTATTGCTTGTGGGAAAATTAAAATGTTTGAAAATGAAGTATCAATCATAAATTGTTTTAATTCTATTTTCCCTTCATATTTCCTAACTGGCATGCAGAGAGCATGACCTGTGACACTTTTATTGAACTTAGACAGTCCAACTGCAAATAACCCCAAAGTGTACAAGTGACCCAATAAAAACCTAGCTAAAAGATTTTAATATTGTCTCTATGTCAAGCAGCAAAAATTCATTTCAAAAGGCCTTTAACTTTCCCCTTTTGATACAGTGCTCATTAATTGGTATCGAAACAGCTTGCATACAGATAACTGTTCTAAGAAAAGAAATTATTTATGAGCATACCAATGGATTCCTCTCATTGTATGATTGTCTTTGGCTTTTTTTTTCTCTGCAATCTCTGAACACATGGTCATTTATAAAACATAAGTTAACAATGTTATGATGCCTTAGTCATCATTGCTTTTGAAAATGACCCTGAAAATTTACTAATAAAGAACAATGGTGGTCATGAATCATAATGATCACATATACTGCAACATAATTCTTTGCATATTAATACTATTTTTCATCGTGATGTTATTTGATAATTGTTGTTTGAGTTGTAACTATAGTACCATCTGGATCCAGAAAAGATGTTGGTTCATTGTATGTTGTTTAACATCCCGCTCTAGAATTTTTCACTCATGGAGACGTCACCATTTCCAGTGAAGGGTTGCAAAATTTAGACCCTGGCATGATCAGTGCTTACAGCCATTGAGCAGGGAGGGATCTTTATCATACCACACTTGCTTTGATATAGGGCCTTGGTGTTTGCAGTTTCATCTGAAGGACCATCCCATTTAGTCACCTCTTACAACAAGCAAGAGGTACTGAATACCTATTCTATCCCTATGCAGTGACTTGGTTGGAATCAAAGAAAAGACATGCTGTCATTCCAAAATGAGTGATGTCCATGTTGAAAAAATTTATCATGAGAGCAATTCCTTACAGATATATAATCTGCTTGGAATTTTGAGCTCAATTAATGGAGGTGGTAAGATTGTAATGCAGGACCTGTGGAAATGGGTATGAATGGGGCCAACCAAAATTCAAAAGGTCTGGAATTTCACTTGCAAATGATCTGAACACTGCATGCAACATCCTGTTCCTATAAAGTACTTTACCTATGCAACCACTTGTCACACCAAAGCAATGCTTCATGTCTTTGCTGATGCTAACATATGATGATGATGCTTATAAATGATTGACACCAGAATTTGCCAACTACGCTGTCCAAGAATTATTGTAAATTCAAAACTGATAATACAAAACTACCCATTGAGACAGATAGATAGTTTGATATGGTAAGAGAAAATAGAATTTGTAAATTATGTATTTGTAATTGGGGATGAATTTCCATATATGAACTGATGCATCTATAATGAATTCAAGAATTATGCATTTACCAATAATATCGTCAATCAAACCCAAATGTTTTGATATTCAAAACATTTTTCAATATAAAAAACTTGCTAAAATTTGCAAATTGTTCGATAATACTTGTCTTAGTGAGAGTTAACTCTCTTGGTTCACAACACCCTATTACATGTGCCTCTTCTTCGTGCATGTTATATTTTCCATGTATTATATATTTTGTACTTTCCTCTACTTATGTATCTTCTCTACTCTGTTAATAAAGTTCATTGTCAGTAGGGCCTGACTGAAGGCTTGTCAATCCTTCATACACAGACGTCAGCCCATGTTTTAGTCACATGATAATTCACTTAAAAAACTTAATTGCAAGTAGTTTTGAATAGGGGATTAGTACCTACGATATTTGTTATGAAGGATGTGTGATAGTAAAAATGAAACTAGAAACAATCTGATAATTTTAATAGATGGATTACATATACATTAAATAAAAATGACATTTTATACCTTGTAAATGAGTACAAATACATGGTTTTAATGTCATTTGGGGAATGAAAATTTATTCAAAATATCTGTAAATTCACAGTATCCAAATTTGTTGCATCATGGTTTTTTCTTAAATGTTGCTGGAGTAGAGATACAATTTGTATACTAAAGTAATAAATGAAATTAACAATTACATGCCATGTTAGAATAGGTCATCAGTACCCCTTGCTTGTCATAAGAGTGACTAAATGGGGTGGTCCTTCGGTTCAGACTGCAAAAACCAAGGCCCAGTGTCACAGCAGGTGTGGCACGATAAAGACCCCTCCCTGCTTTAAGGCTGTAATAGCCAAGCATAATAGGCCTCAATTTTGCAACCTTCACCAGCGATGGTGATGTCTCCACATGAGTGAAAATTTCTCAAGTGGAACATTAAACAATATACAATTTTACCTAAATCTTAAATTAGATTACAGTTACTGCAATTTACAGATGTAATTAATTAAATTACAAATTACATTTTTATCAGTTTTAAAAATTTTATTAACAAAGCTTTATACAACATATGGATATCAATATTTCCCCATATAGTTGTTAAAGATGTTTTCTACTGCATCTGTTATGTCATTCATTCAGCAACTGCCAGGGTATAACATATCTTTCCTGCCAAACTGAAAACTTCGTTCAAAGAACTATTAATTACCATCACCCTGAACAGATTTAAGCATGGGACATTTAAGGACCTATGTGACATTTCTCAATAATATACACTTTTATGTTACATTTCACATACTTGCATTCTTTATGTCTACAAAAAAATCTTGGGTATACTAACATGTCTGTTTTATAGTTAGCATATTTTGCAACGAAGAGTTCCTATGGTCTGTTTCTTTAAAATAGCAATATATACAGTAGGTATGTGGAGATACTAAATATCAGTAATTTGGTAAAACAGACTATAAAAAGTCTTCCATTTAAGGAGATAAAATATTGAGCCATGGAAGTCATCATTTGAAGAGAAAATTAAGTGATATCAGAGTTGTCAAAATTTATAAATCACTGACAGAGAATTAAAATTTCTGTCAGACTAGAAAAAGTTTTGTCAGACCTGGCAGACAACTTAGATCCCAGAATGATTCAAAACTGGTTGTACAGAGAACTAGAACTGTGACGTATGGTGATCGTGCATTCATGACAACTGCACCAAAACTCTGGAATGCCCTACCAAACTAACTAAGAAACTTTGCATCCCTGCCCGTGTTTAAGAGAGCCCTAAAAACTCACTTGTTCCTAAAATTTTATTCAGACTGATTTTACTACATGTAATATCTAGCACTGTGTTTAACAATTTTAAATTGTTTTAGATTATAGTGTAATTTATGAACTCATTTAATCTTACTTATCTAAAAAAAAAATTAAAAAATTCTGTTTTATATGTTTGTTATTTTTTATATGATATGGCATTTTATTATGATGTAAAGTACTTGTGTTTTATACATGAAAAAAGTGCTCAAGAACTTTGGTACATAATAATAATAATATACATGTACCATGTGTTGCACAGAAAGAAAAAAAATAACTACATTAAAATGCCTTTTATTATTTTTAACAGTAATGTATCTCCCACTCATATCCACCCAAACTTGGTCAGTTTTCCAACCATCCTGGAAATTACAATCACCCTGGGTGCCTATGTAATTTTTTAAGTAGTCCAGGTTCAGCAATATTTCTGTTCTGTTTGTTTGTTTAACATCTCGTCAGGAATTTTTCCCTCATTATTCAGACATCACCAGCTGTAGGTAAAGAATCACAAATTTAGACCTATTCTTTGTACTCAAGACCATAGCATATAAAAGAGAATTACCACCATAATTTTATGCATCCTTCTTGTATTCTTAATTCTAACTTTTACTTTACTAAATGACATTTCTAATTCCATGTTACCTTATAACATTTCAATTTCCATTCTTAATTCTATTTTGCTACATGACATCTTTAATTCCATGTCACATTATTACATTTCAAATTTCCATTTCTTTCATCTTGCTTCATTCTTGCATCTTTGATTATAATATAAATGACATCCTTAATTCCATCTTGCCTATTTGCATTTTTGCTTTGTTACATTTCAAATTCTAACTTAGAGTTTACGATCTGACATCCTTAATTGTATCGAGATTCAATCTGTTCTTTCACTTTCCTTGTTAATCCTATCATGCTTCATTGCATTCATCATTTTATATCTCATTATTACACCAGAGGGCACTGCATTTGCTACAACAACTGCTCCCCAGGTACGAAAATGAAAGTTCGACAATTTACAGAGCCTGTTTCTCAAAAAGAAGTATATATCTGGGTGTAAATTAGTCAGACTAATTATGCCAATATTCATGTGCGTTTAAACTGTGCTCTGAAAGCAGCATATACCAAAAGCTGCCTACTAAGTATGCATAGATTATCGTCAATAGACTTAGAACTAAGATTAAATGAGGTGGATCAATACTTTCTGTGTCTCTATCGCAGAATAAAATACATCGATGTACATCAACCCTAACCCTGATGCGATTGTGAATTAGAATACAGTGTAATAGTATTTGTCTTCAGACATTTCATTTATCGACCGCCTAACCACAGTCCCCACCCCCTCTCTTCATGACAGTAATAAATTGAGTAAAAATGTAAGATTACACCAGTGAAGAGAGCCTTGCCTCCAATGACATCCTAAATGATTTAGCAATTGGGGAATATTAGGTTTTCTGGAAGGTTTCAGCATATAACATCCCCCCCCCCCCCATTTTATCAAAAAAAGCTATGTGTCTTGAGACTATCACATGTAAATATACACAATACGGAGTGCTATCATTCAATTCTAAAGGATGTAGGAAACAATTTTGCAGATATTCAAAAATCCCTTGTACCACATAATTTTTGCTGATGTCATACATAAAGGAGAGAGAGAGAGAGAGAGAGAGAGAGAGAGAGAGAGAGAGAGAGAGAGAGAGAGAGAGAGTATCCATCCCCCAGTGATTATATCTAGATCCGCACATGCTGAATACATTTCCCTATACCAACTTGTAAAAATATTCTTACAAATCAAGGTACTTGTAGACCTACACATATTAATTCATTGGTTTAATTTTGCTTCGTTTTTGTACACAATGAACTTTGCATCAGTCATATGTGGGACCAGGGATGTTAATGATGGAAAAACAAAAAGATGGAAAGGAGTTAATTCAAAGTGAAAAAGAAAGAAGCTGCATGAAAACAAGTAAGGTAAAAAAAAAACAAAAAACAAACACACAGAAATTGTACAGCTCACCCATTAGCTGGCTACTTAAGATGTCGTTTAGATTAAATTTCTACCTTTCTGTGTAACACAACTTTTAAGACAAATTTTCAGGTTTAGTCTGGACTAAGCTCACCACTGGTCATACACTTTTTTGAGAAACAGAACCCAGGAAAACTGAGTACACAGGAGACCTCAGTCACAAATTTTGGGTACGAGCTCTCCAAAAGAAGTCCAACTTTGCAATCCAAGTGTCCGATTTGCTTACTCTCATGATAGTAAACGAATCCGATATTTGGCTTGCAAATATAGGAAAAACAGTACCCGGGTACTATGTCTCCTTATCTACACTAAGACACAAGTTTATCTAAAGAAAAACTTTGTCACTAATAAAAATTCCGGGTATAAGTTCTCTAAAAGTTGTTGAACTTCTAGTTTCATATCCAGGGAGCAGTCGTTGTAATGAACAAAATGCCCTCTGGAGTAATAATGAAACATAAAATGATGAATGCAATGAAGCATAATTGAATTAACTAGGAAAGCGGAGTCCATTGACTCTTGATAAAATTAAGAATGTCAGGTTGTAAAATCTTAAATTGGAATTTAAAAATGTAACCAATGCAGAATGCAATAAGGTAAGATGAAATTAAGGATGTCATATTTATTATAATCAAAGATGTAAGAATGATGCAAGATGAAAGCAAATAGAAAATTGAAATATTAATGTGACATGGAATTAAAGATGTCATGTTGCAAAATAAAATTTAGAATTAAGAATAGAAATTGAAAAGTTATAAGGTAACATGGAATTAAAAATGTCACGTAGTAAAATCAAAGTTAGAATTAAGAATACAAGAAGGATGCATAGAATTATGGCGGTAATTCCCTTCCATAATAGTAGTGAGGGTTCTTTAAGGTGTCAATACCTGCTGCAATAACAGGACTTCCATTGTTAAGGTCATATCCGAAAGACCCGTGACTCTCACTTCCAAATGTTGAGTGTTTTGGTGCATAAGCAGAGCTCGAATTTACTACCTTTTAGTTGCAAAGCAAACATTCTACCATGACCGGTCTTTCCTTACTGGGTAGAAAACATTTCGCGACACGGCCATATTGTTTGAGTGACTTGCTTATTCTGACCCCAAGCTCTAAAATAATCAAACCACGCCCAATACTTTCAAATAGTTATTTGGACTGATGTTTTCTAGTCAGTTATCAGTCCAGACATTTTCTTTACCAGCCTTGCCAACAAGATCAACAGTTTTCAACAACTCTGATTTATGGAATTTTCATACCTGGACAGTTAGTAATGCAGCATTAATCATGATACTGAGTTAGTTTAATAGTGAAATAACTTATTTGATTGATTGATTGTTTGTTTTACGTCCCGTCAAGAATTTTTCACTCATATTGAGATGTCACCAGCTGTAGGTGAAGTACCACAAATTTAGACCTATGCTTAGCACTCAGGGCGGTAGCAATGAGGGTTCTTTAATGTGCCAATATCTACTGTGACACAGGACCTCCATTTTTAAGGTCATATCTGAAAGACCCGTGATTGTCACCTCTAAATGCCGAGTGTTTGGCGAAGAAGCTATCACTACCTATTTTTCATCTTAGGTTTGACATGGCCATGGCACGAGCGGGGCTCGAACTCATGACCTCCCGGTTACGAAGCGAATGCTCTAACCACTGAGCTACCGTGACCGGTCTAACTTATTTGAAATAAGAGGCACTTATTTGAAATAAGAGGCAATGTAACATAGGTGCACATTTATTGCTAAAATTAAACAAAGTTGATTGGAAATTTCCACACATGAATTATGAAGAACTACTCCAAGATTCAGTGAAGGCATTTGTCCAAATATCCAGCTGAGCTGAATCTCAGCCGAGGTAGCTGGACCTGATTTAGTTAATATTTGCTAGTAGTTTAAGATAATTTCGATCTCCAAAATCTGTAAAATTCAATCATGGCTTTGGCATATCATTAATGAAATTCCATTTTTGAAGTTTATTCTGTTTAATAATAGTGATTGCGAGGGACAACTGAACTGAAGATTCTTCAAAATGATCAAACCTCCTGCATCCTTTTTCTCTACGCAAACTCGCTATTCGAGATTATACAATCCATTTCTAATTCTTTATCAAGACATGTATTCTAAGTTTAGTGATTTTGACTAGATTTAATCTGATATATATGGTCAGATGCTAATTAATATCATGCAATCTGTGTAACAGTGATACGGCAAAGTGTGAAGTCAGAGAAATGCCGTCCTATCATAAAATCTTTTCAGCACAGCGAATTCGTGTTTAGAAATTTATGTTCTCTTCATATCAAAAGATAAAATGTGGATGGCTGAATAGAATTATGCTGTAATATTCACCTATTTCATACTATTCTTCTTCGTGTTTACATCTCAACTTCATGAACCTCCATTTTGGACGTAAAACTAATCACCGCTAAGTACTTTATGGGGAAAAGAATTCGAGAATAATCATTTTAAAAATATAAAGATAGATAACCAATATATTTGATAAAACATATACTATTTCAAACTATATGATATGGGAAATTAAACTTGTAAATTCTAAATATAATTTAGATGTTTTGATATAATTATCACACTATATTTTAGAATATTCGCAATAATTGTTGTTACTTACTTTAATAAATATGATTTATCAAATTAAAAAAATATTATTCATCCATATTATTATTATCAACAAATAATAACATTAATTTGAGATAAAAAAGGGCTAAATATAATTAAGGTCTTCAATGCATATGTCCCTATCTGCTATTAGTCTAACCGGAAGTGCTTGACAACTTCCTTTTCACGTTTAACTTTGTTGGAACATCATTGTAAGTGTGATATCGTGGTCGAAAAAATCGACTATCATCGAATTAATTAATCATCGTTTAGTGTTTGAGCATAAGTTTGATTAAAATTTAATGTCTACATTATTTGTTTTTATTTTTAACTTCCAGAAGGACGTCCGTTTTCGAAAATGTCGGATGCGGAAGGGTATGATTATAATATTATATACAAAGAGATTGAGATGATATTATGAAAGCAATACGATGGTTGAATATAAGCAAGTTTATGAATTACTTAAAACGCCTACTGTGTTACATGTGATGAAGCAATATTAACGGTCATTGGGTGTTGGGAAAAGTGTTCAGTCAGTTTGTTGAATTTGATGGAGAAAATTTACATTTTGGGGAATATTTGGCAAAATGAATTGATTTGGCTTTGAAAAGTTTGAGGTGAAGCCTTTGACTGATCACTGAGATGCTGTGGATATCCGTCTTAATAACCATAAATTATAATTACAATTTATCGAAACTTTTGAAGGAAGGGGGGGGGGGGGATAAGGCATCGGTTACAAAGAGAATTTGAATCCAGACTGAATCTGTTTCAAGTGCCCCAAGTAATTTTCTGCATATATGTTGAACCAAGTGACTACATCTGCTGTTAATTTACAGTTGTTTAAATCTAGCCGACGTGAAGCTTGCATAGTTGTCACTGATTGTCATGATCTAATGTAATTGTGAACAAATTGTTATCCATGGCATTTGGGTCAGAGACTGGTCATTGGTGCTGTTGACTAAAATGTGTCTTTCGAAGTATTTGGACTAATCATTTTTGCCAAATTTAAGTCTGGTTCCTGCAAACATCTTGATTTTCAGGTGTTTTAAAGTACTTATTTTGAAAACTATAGATCTCGCATTTTTATAAATTTTAAGAAATATCCCAGTAAATGTATCAGTATGGACATTACTATTTTGGTATCAATAATTTCACTTGTCACATGCTCATGAAAAATGGGAAAAACTTTTATGCAAAAGGGTTTCTACCAAATAGAAATAACTTCTGCACTTTGCTTTTGAAACTTGCATTAGTTAAATCAAGACATTGTTCCAGATCTGATTGGAGACCATTGGTAAATTGTCTTGTGTATATTGATTGCATTCCCGTGTTGTGTATCAATGATATGCATTAACTAACTGGTATAGAGGAAAGTAAATGATCTTGAAATTCATTGTAGAGATGATGTTCCCACTGTATCAGGAGGATCTATGGATGTTTTTACAGCTGTCCAGGAAGTTCTCAAGACAGCTATGATTCACGATGGTCTATCCAAAGGACTTCATGAGTGTGCAAAGGCCCTTGACAAGTAAATTCAGTGTTTGGACAAATTAAACTAATGAAGTTTGGAAATTAGTGACACTGTCAGAATTTATTATTGCATTTAAAAGGGGGGGGGGTTCAAATGTGAAGATGAGCAGTGTTTTTCACACCATTGACCAATTTAATAACTATCCTATGTCCTAATTTGGGAAGGATTGACATTTTATGATATGGGGGAATTTTCCAGTGGTGCATTCTGCAATGAACTAGAAATAAAACCACCAAACATTAAGTGGCAAGAAATGAATATTTTTCATCAGTTACTGTTAAAACATTTAATGGCACCATGCAGTCCAGCCCATGCAGCAATAGATCTTTTCAATATGCACTTAGTTAGCATCTGCCCATTGAATTGTGATATCAGATGTTTTGACTGTATGCTGTATATTTCATTTCTTGCCACTTAATGTTCCGTGGTCTTGTAAACGTTCAGTAATAGCAACTATTGCTTTTTCTGCAACCTTTTCAAGTAATATTTTGAATTATGTAACATGGCATGTACTTCATAAAATAAATATTATACAGGGTTTTAAAAGCATAATTGGATGACAAAAGCACCTTATTATATATTCTCTCTCTGAAATCAAGGCCCTATTGACATGGTAGTAAGTGTACTCGAGATATTTGTGACAAAATTCATCGTAGAAAGTTGAAATAAAACTTTCAGTCACTTGATCTCACAGGGAAATCATGACATAATGTAGGGAATTTTTAACAGGGAAACTGCTAAAATTCTGTAGTAAATTTTGTGTATGAAAAACACTGATGCATCATATTTTAAGATGTCTTGTGTAGGTTTTTCTCTTCTCTTTTTTTTTTTTTTTTTTTCAAGAGTATTTTTATTTTTGAAGTGTAGTAATATAAATCTTGTGGAGGAAAAAGAATTGAATATAAAATAAGAAAGAAATCTTCAATTATTTTGCAGACGTCAAGCACATTTGTGCATTCTTGCCAACAACTGTGATGAACCCATGTATGTAAAGTTGGTGGAAGCACTCTGTGCTGAACATGGAATTAACCTCTTGAAGGTAACATGGGATCTATTTTCAGTGTGTTAAGTACAAATATACCAGAAAAAAAAGGAAGGCACCAATAGATTAAAAGGGAGAATTCGTATTACAAATATCAAACTTAATCATAATTTTACATGTAGGTTATAGCTATGTGTGTTAGTGTGCACGTCTCTCTGTTCACAGAAAGAGGATTACTCAATGAATTGCTTTGATATCAATGTTTGGTGATGTGGCCATGCTCACTCTTGTCATTGATATATGAGAATAGAGGTCCCACCAATACTTCCCCAGTGTTGTTCCAGTTTTACACCAAGATGTCAAAAGTCATCTTTCATTCCCCACCTTCCTGGCATATAAGGATGAGTTGTGGTGATTGATCATCACTGTCTCTATCCAGCAATCTATTGTTCATCCTTTTCTGCATTTAATTCATTTCCAATGAAATCATAAAACTTTTTTTAATAATCTGAAGGATGCTGAATTGGAGACCTCCATTTGGCTTATTTTATTTTTTGACTCCATTTATTGTGTCCTGTTATAAGACAAGTTCTGTAGATTGTACCACAGCATTCATGTCTTGTGCATAATTCTTGTTTGCATTTCACTGGTTTGAAATTTCTGAATATGAATTTAAAATCTTGACAATCTAGTCCATTATATAAAATATCTTGATTTGATATTCATTTATGGACCTGTCAACTTGAAAAAAATTTTGCTTGTCATATCATTTTAAATAACATTTGTTCACTAAGAGAAATGAACATTTCTGTGATTGTATTTGGCTTTGAAAATGTCCCTTTAGATATCAGCATGAAAATAATAACTAGGATATTTTGTGTGAACATGAGACAGTGGTACAAGAAGTTGACGACCAAAATCCACATGATGATATACCATGCTCCCTCTTCTTACTGATAATGGGGATTTATATGGTTTAACTGATATGATTCAACTTCATTAATACAGCAGCATCTTACAGGGCATGTTCACAGTTGCAGTTACTGTTGAACTTGTTTGAACAACACTGAATGCTGTTATATTCAGATTAAAAATATCACATTTGGTACTAAATGTATATTATTATTTATTCCTTCTGAAGTCATTTTTACATTTTCTAACAGGTTATTGACAACAATGAACTTCATATTCTGCAGAATTTCATTTCAAATACCTTTAATTGAATATGTCCCACCTGGCATATAATGGCTGAGATGTAGTGATTGATCATCACTATCTATATTTATCAGTCTATTGTCCATCCTTTTTTTGTGTGTGTGTTTAATTAATCTCCTAAGAAAATGTGAAAGATACAATCATTAAATTTTTTTTCTTATCATGAAGTATGCTTTTATAAACATGTAATTTTATATTTAGGTGCAAACACTTAACATATGCCAAAATTAAATGGCTTTGACCTTCACTTGATTTAGATGTGGCATATTGTGACTTGATTTACTGTGTCCTGTTACAAGACCTGTTCTGTAGATTGTAGCATAGCATTCATATCCCATGGGGATCCGGGTTCGAATAGGTTCTCTGTACCCCCTTACTTGCCGTAAGAGGCGACTAAAGGGGGCGGTCCTTCAGATGAGACTGCAAAAACTGAGGTCCCGTGTTACAGTAGGTGTGGCACGATAAAGATCCCTCCCTGCTGAAAGGCTGTAAGCTCTGGGCATATGCCTAAATTTTGTGGCCATTCACCAGCAATGGTGACATCTCCATGAGTGAAAGATTCTCAAGCGGGACGTTAAACAATAGTCAATCAATCACAGCATTCATGTCCTATATGCATATTCTTTGTTTGCATTTTATTGGTTTGTAATTCTGGAATACAATGATGATTTCTTCCGTTAATGATTAAAGTCTGATAATTTTATTTAAGAAAATCATTATTTTCACAGAGCATAGAAAATTTCCTCTATAAAAATCTGTTTTGGTACTGTTGTAATATGTAACATTTTATATCACAATGCCCCATTTCTATCTCAACAGGAAATTGTCTTCCATCAATCATACTGTAGGAAATTATATTCCATCGATCTAAATCTCCATTCAGCTTTTTTGAGTAGGTTTGAAAGAAGAAAATACTGATGCATAAATAATTTGAAGGATTGAAGTGAAAATAAGGGAATAATGTAAAATATGTTTTGATAAAGACTTTAAAAACAGTTAGAATTTTATTACTCTGATGATGGTTTTTAGCCTTCCAAGTATAAATTTTCTTCATCCCAGACCTTTTCAGATACTTTCTTTCAAGTAAAATGAATATGAATTTTAGCCTGATAATCTAGTTAATTTGAAAATATTTTTTTTTATGTTGTACACTTGATATTTCAAATGCACTAAAAATATGTTTGTTTAAAGAATTTAATCACTTAGAGGAATAAAATTTCTGTGATTGTATATTCACATGAAAATAATAACTAGGATATTTTGTGTGAACATGAGACAGTGGTGCAAGAAGTTGACGACCAAAATCCACATGATGATATACCATGCTCCCTCTTCTTACTGATAATGGGGATTTATATGGTTTAACTGATATAATTCAACTTCATTAATATATAGCTACATCTCACAGGGCATGTTCACAGTTGCAGCTACTGTTTAACATGTTTGAACAACACTGAATGCTGTTATATTCAGATTTGAAGTTTGCAAAGGTGCTACTTAATGTAAATATGATTACATATATCCATTTTACAATTAATTTATATTTTCGAACAGGTTGATGACAACAAAAAACTGGGAGAGTGGGCTGGTCTCTGTAAGATTGATAAAGAGGGAAAAGCCAGGAAAGTTGTTGGCTGCAGCTGTGTAGTAGTCAAGGTGAGGTGACTCAAATCCTTCAATAGTGTGAGACTATAGAGATATTTTGAGTGCAAGATTGAAATATTCCATTAAGGATAAGATTCACAGCTAGAATGAGGCATAGCTGAGTGACAGAAAGGTGGGAGAAATTTTATCTATCCCATGTGACAAAATGTTGAATAAGTGGACTTATCCAGAAACTAAGGTCAAAATAAAATGTGTGTGTTTCCTATTTCATTCCCCCAAAAATTAGGTAGGTAAAACATTTTATTAGAACATTTTATGCAAAATCTTAGTTTTTGTAACATGGATGCTTTGAATACAGGTCTCTAAACATTACAAATACTTTTCAAGCATTATGAAGATCCATAGTAGTCAAAATGTAAATCAAAGAATCTCAGACTTGAAAAGAACAAATTTCCTGTTTGAAAAATTCCGAATTTTTAATTAATTTATATATATCATCAATAAAATATTTAGGGTCGGCAGCAAAAATATAGGTAGGGTTAGGAAACTGGAAACGCATATTTTATTTTGGCCCAAGGAAATATTTTTGTTTTGAGAAATACTGTATATATTTCATTATAGGGCAGTTTGATTATATTTTAGAATAATTCTGAGGAATTTTTTCTTGGACTACTGGCTTAAGTTGGTTTCACTAATAACAACCTTTCACTTTAGATTTCATTCTGTGACTATGCTTGGTGTTAAAAATTCAAACCCCAAATCTCTCCCTAAAAGTTCATCAAATTGATCTTTGAATAAATTTTTATATGTTTTACAAAGAAATTCAAAATGTTTTATGGCATTATGTGACATAGAAATGTAATTGAGTTAGTAGCAGTGGGAGACTAATAGAATCCTGCATTAATACAAGTGTGGGATAGGGAAATTTCACCAAGGAGACAAGATTCGCAGTCTAGGACGAGGCTTTGCCAAGTACTAGACTGAGAATCTTGTAGAGGTGGAATTTCCCTATCCCACACAAGTAAATAATGAATGTTTTTCTCACATTTTAGTGCATAAATTCAGGACCTTTGAGAAAATTCAAAGTCATCATTTGAACTTCAGTGCAGAAAATAATAATTAGACAGAGCAAACCTGAAAATGGTTTACCCTATTTGTGTAAACTAAAAACAAAAAAAAAATGTTTTCCATTAGAAAGCCATATCAAATTTAAATTTAAAGAAAACAATACAAAATATTTTACTTCACCATGTAGCGTAAATCATACAAAATATATGATGTCACAATTGGTGAGGTCGTAGCAGTGCAAGACAGAAAAATCTCATGTGGGTAAAGTCGATCTCACACTGGTGACAATGTGAGAAAAGTGTATCTTGTATAGATATGTTGGTCTCACACTGGCAATTCTCTGAGGAAACTATAAATCCAGAATCCATTAAGTTCACTTCTTTGTTTGCAATAGATATTGTACTAAGTGTTTATATTTTTTGTAGGATTACGGAAAGGAGTCTCAAGCCCTGGATGTTCTGAATGACTACTTCAGGTCCAAGAAATAAAATGCTGTCCAATTAAATCTGGAAAAAATGTTTCAAAAAATAAAGGAAAAAAACTGAAAGAAAGCTATTATTTATACTGATGCATGTTCATATTTACTGAAGGAGTAGATGGACCAGGAAAAGAAGTATTAAACATTTGATTAAATGCTGATTGGTAATATTTCCTTCTCCCAATTTTTAAAGCAACATGACAAGTAATTTTCATTTCTTTTATCTAAAGCCAGCAAAATCAACTTGCAGCACACTATGAAGACATATATCAAAGTTTTGTATTTGTATGAAAACCATCAGAAATGGATATTGTGTCCTGATTGATATTTGGCATACATATCTGAGATCACACAACCCTTATTTAACGTTTGGTATTGTTCCATGCATCAACAAAAAAAAGGGAACAATGCTGTGTGCAGCAGAATGGCCAACAGTAATGCAGAACTGCACAGTCACAAAGATTTTAAGACAATATGAAACTTCATCTCAATGTTGGCAAGACACACCAACATTTTTGTTTTGTTTTACTTGCACATATTACAGAAAACATTGATTAATAGGACTATTCAATTTGATAAGAATTTAAATATAGTTAAATTTTTGACTTCACTCGTGCAGCTGATAATGTTACTTTAATCATTTGTGTGAGTCGTGTTTACTGAAATGCGGGCATGAAATTAATAAGAACTGTTCAGAAGTTTGTTCTTGCCCATATAGAAAGAAACAAAGTCTTGATGTTTGCAAGGGGGGTAACTTGTGAGGAATTGATCAACTTTCAGGCAGGCAAAGGTCATCTCCTGACCTCAACACACTTGTCTGTTGTATGCAGAAGCATGGGCAACAGAGCCCCTTCTGCTCTTTTTCTGAAAACGAGAGAGAATACAAGACTATAACACAATGGAAGAAGTTTGCACTCTCCAAAATTAGGTAATTTGATACACCCATCTTTAAATGGGAGGTGTTATAGTATGGCAATCTTGTCCATCCATCCTACTTCATTTTTGGCTCATAACTTAAATACTATGTCACCTAGAATCATCAAACTTTTCCATCTGATGCATTTTGGGTAGAGGGTGGGTCACACTTTAAAGTTATGCCACAAACCTTTAAGACAATGTGGCAAAATTCTGTTGAATTTGTCGGTTGACGATTGGTCTAGAATCGTCGAACTCGCTCTGTTAATGCATCCTAAGAAGGTGTGTCGCAGCCAAATTCAATGTCACTGATCTGTATTTGAAGGTGATTTTGCCATATAGGGCATAACCCTTTTGAGGTTCATGTTGATGAGGGTCCTAGAATCAACAAACTGTCAGTTTCTGTGGATGTGTTTCTAGAATTAACATATCAGTAATTTAAATTAAGAACTGATGATCTCTTTGATAATGCATTTGATTATAAAAACAGAAACGCTATTTTTGTACCATATTCCACAAATAATGGCTTTTCCAGTCCAGGTTATGAAATTTATGCATGTATATTCTCTCCACTGGTAACATTATAGTCAAATAGAGGTATACACTGTTTCTATGAAACTGATAGATGAAATGGAAGATAACATTACTAGATAAATTGCATTTATAAGGACAATTTGGATTGCACCCAGCCATTTTTCTCCATAAAAAGAAATTTCAGTTGAATTACCATAATGTGGACATTACAAAGACCAAAATATATTCCCTAATGATGCATCTGTTTTGTGTAATATGATTTATAATGTCTGCATTTCAACCTTATTTCTTTTACAAAAAAAGTGAGGCCATGCATCAAACAGCAAGGAATCTTGAGGAGTGTTATTAGTTACTGTGTAAACATATTGCTGTATAATTTAAAAAAAAAAATGTTGTGCAACTGCAGCAAAAACCTGTAATTTAATCAAATTACAACTTGACAAGAATACAGGTAACTGTGTCATCAGAATAAAGACCCAATTTTCTGAAAAATGCATGTAAATAACTTTTCATATACCAGGGTGTTTACAATGCTACCCTTATTAGGAGATGGTGGAAATGATACTCGTCAGTTCTTACATTTACTTAGTTTGGGATAACTCATCTTTTTATCTGTAATTGAGGTTTACTCCAATAAGTATCAATTTTAACTTTATATATAATATATTTATCATATTTCGGATATAGGTCAAGTTTCTGAGAACACTCATTATTTCACCACAGCGAACAAAGTTGGGGAGGGGGGGGATATTGGAGTTGGCATGTCTGTCACAGTAAACATGATTTTTTCTGGACATGCTCCAAGAGACTTGCACATGAAATTTTATGAAAATTTGTATACCAAATGGGATGCATTTTGTTATGATGCAGTCCATCAGGACTGGGTTGCTGAAAAACCTTGGTTAAATTATTGTCCAGAGGTCATCTGTTTTCCATACTTTTTTCCACAATGGATGCATGTACAGTGTTGAAATTTGATCAAAATTTTTCCCTCAAGAAGTATGAGTGAGTTTGCATTCTAGCAGAATTGGTGCACCATGACCTACTTTAGGGCTAAAAGTAGGTCAAATAGTTTCCTAGATTTTCTGATTTTAAGTATTTGTCTTTAGAAGGATTAACACATCAAAGAAATCTTATATGGATGGAAAGTGGAAGGTTTTGAAATTGAAAACTTTCAAATTTACCTTATTTAGTTAAAAAAAAATATGCAGTGTTACTAAAATGTAAATCTGGAAAAAATTAAAACCCATGATCTACAGATCAGCAGTTGACAGGTTAAGCTAATGAGCTACACCCAGGTAATTGGATTTAAAAGGAATTAAAGTATAAGCATTGCTGATACTTAAATTTTCATTCATGTTTCATAAGGAAGTCAGCCATTATGACTGTTATATTCCTCCTTAAAGCAGAAAGAAAATATGAACTTTTTAAAAAATAATTTTTATGAAATATTTCGTTTGAAGCAGCACAGTTCACTGTATGTTCATGAAATAATGACAAACATTGTAACTGCAATGTATTTTACCAGAAATGTTAAAATTCGGGCTAAACATTACTGCAGCTATAGATGCTGATAATTGCAGAGAGTTGAAAACTAGGCTAGAATATCACAGAAAAAATTCAGCCCGTTTGACTTAAGTGGAGATTCATGTAAAATTTTCATATTCCTAAAGTATGATTTGATGTAGATTTGCCAATGATAAAGCCAAGCCAAAAAAAATTCAGCTCCTAAACAAATTCTATTTGTGTTAGTGTTAGGTATATGGCCTAACAAGCTCTGTTGAGTGGGTCAATTAAACCACTGATTCTTAATAAAATTAGGGTAGAGTAAAAAATATTATTTTGTGGAGTGGTCAGCTAGTTATGGATCACCTGTGGCCAGGTGCCGGATGGCTCAGTGGGTATAGAATTGGTCTGACTAGAGATTCTAAGGCCCCAGGTTCAAATCCTGCATAGCCTTGCATGTCCATTTTTCTTTCTTATTTAATTCATATTACATTTGTTGAACATTATTGACAAGCCCTTAAAACTTGCAGGTGAAAAAATGCCTGCCAGGTGATAAGATACTGAGTTGTGTGTCCTTGAGGGCAAAGACATTTAAGAAGGAAGGAATGTGGTTATAGTCAATGAAATCTGATTACTGGTGGATAGACAATGCAGTTCAGTTGATAGAGCACCTGACTTAAAGATTCAGGGACCATGTTTTCAAATCCCAGTCTGATCCATTGCATTTTCTTCTTTCCTATTACATTTGTATAATAACATGTTGCAAATTGGAATAAAAAAATCAAGCCAGTCTGACTTGGAAGAACATTGAATATTTGAAAGTCTTATCTATTAGATATATATCTTGGTGCTGTTATGATGAGAATGGAACTGTGAAATTCAATACCCCTAGGCCAGGGATCAGGTCCAGGGTGATTCCAGCTTTTCATTATCTTATAATAAAGTATGAAATCTTTAGAGATCTTTATCTATTAACATATAGCAGACACATTGTGTGCATAGTTTTATGAAGAAAAAAACCCTTTACCTGGTCTGGGTATTGTGAAAGTTCAGGCCTTAGGGGGGAACTGTGTGGAACAAATCCTATAATTTCAGTAAATCTTAAAATCTTCTAGTTAAAAAAAGGCTTAGAAATGTTTTCATGTGACATATCAGTGGCACAGAATTCAAACATTAACACTCGTAAGGTAAATGAGTACAATGAATCAACATTTTATGATAGTCATATGTTGCATTCATTGGAAAGGTCCTGAGGGTAAGAAATGGTCACCATATAGAGTGGCAATAGAAAGAAATAAGGACAAAACATTGTTATAGTCTGAGGTGGGTGGTAAAAAAATGATGTTAGTTGGAAAAAAGGAGAATTCAAAAAATGTAATCCAAAAGGGAGGAGGGGGGGGGGGGGGGGGGGGGGGGGGGGGGGGGGGGAGAAATGATGTGTAAGCTGAAAGTCTGAGAAAATATAATTGATATTTCTACCTGACATCACTTAATTGTATTCGCACAGAGAGATCATCCCAGTTTTTTGGATGTAAAGCACCACTTCTAGGTTTGTTACACCTGTAACAGCTAGGAAGGGAGAAATGCAATATGGATGAGACTGGTATTCCAACCCAGTCCTCCTGAATTATTAGTCAGATGCTCTACAAACTGACCTATCTGGCCACAGGCTATCGAACCCATCAGACTGCTACACTCCTCCCTTAAATTGTCTTCACCCTCAAAGGCACACAATCCAGATTCTTTTTGTCCCAAGTAGGACTCTCACCTGCAAGTTCAGGGGTGATCAACAGCACCAAATGTAACATAAAGGGAGAAAATGCAAAAGAGCAGACTGGGATTTGAACCCAGCTCCCTGAATCTCTAGTCAGTTGCTCTACCAACTGAGCTATCTGGCCACCACTGACACAATCCATCTGACTACAACATTCCTCCCTCCTAAAATGTCTTCAACCCAGGATCTTTATGACCCCTGGCAGGCATTTTCATGTTACATAAGGTGCCATGGACCTGCCCCTGGAACTGACAGTGAAAATGCTTGCCAGGGGGCCTCTTGCTCACTCAATGGGATGAAAGCTTGAGTTAGATTTTTGGATCAAAATTTGTTCTATTGTCTGACTCAGGACTAGTAACATTTTTTATTTCATTAGAAATACCTATTATACCACACTGCTTCCATGAGTATTTTTTAAAAATCATTTTATGATGGGCTATATGTCCCATTCCAAAGGGAGATTGAAAGGAAATTGTGCATATTTCTGCTTCTGTCTGATAATGGACATCATCAAAACCTGGGTTGATTGTTCTGCCATTGTTGCACCAAAATGTTCTCTTCAAGAACTATATGCACTGGATCAATTATGACAAAACTCATGTGATATCTTAGTGTGAGTGAAATGTGGTCAATTTTTGTAAATCTTACATTAGCCATAAGATCAAAGGAGAATTTTTGGTGAAAATTTGTAAGGAGTAGTAAAAGTAGAGTATGTTTATTTGACATTCTTCTCAAAAATCACAAGATTAATCATAAAATGACAGTGACGGCTTGCTTGTGTGATGTAGGAATTTAAGGAAAAAATTTACGGCTGGAATGGGAATCAAACCTGAGACCCCAACATTACTAGTCAGGTGGTCTATTACAAATGAGCGTAACCCAGGCCATTATCCAGTTCTTATAGCCCTACATACTGCACTTTGCCCCATCCTTGAATTGTCTTTGCCCTCTAAGACACACATTCCAGATTCTTTTGCCTCTGGCATGACAACCTGCAAGTCCAAGAGTGGTCACTGCACCAAATATAGCTAAGGAGAAAATTCATGGCTGGACTGGGAATCGAACCCAGGACTTCTGCATTCTTTCCATATTAAGTGTACATCACATTCTGAATCAGCTGAGTGTTATTTTCACACATTCTTCCAAAACTTTGGAGTCCAGTGTATTGGAAATCACTGAAGACAATGCAAATACAGCAAATTCAATGTAAAGAAAACAATATCAGTTACTAGTCAGGTGCTCTAACCACTGACCTACTGTGGCTGATAGACATCATCCATGTGGCCCGTGGAACCCAGAGTCATGATGGAGCCATGTTAGGGGTTCAAAATTTCCCTAGCAATAAAAAGATGTAGGATTATGATTATGATTATTTATTGCTTTTCGCCACACTCAACAATTTTTCAGTTATCTGGTGGTGTCCAGTTTTTGTTGGTGGAGGAGAGAACCCAGATACAATGTACCTGGGAAGAGACCACCGACCTTCTGCAAGTAAACTGGCAAACTTGCTCACATAACGCCGCGGCCAAGATTCGAACACGCGCCGACAGAGGTGAGAGGCTTTGTGATTTTGAGCCCGATGCGCTAACCACTCGGCCACGGAGGCCCCTAAGATGTAGGAAAAATCTTTTTAAATAATCTCCAGAGGAAGCAGCTGTCCAATTCTCCAATGTTTTTGCCTTTGATATCTTTACAAATTGTATTGATAGCCATTGCAATTAACAATGCATGCAAGAATCTCAATATAGTATGCCTATTTTAACAGCTGGAAATTTTGTCAGAAATGAAAGCAGAATGTGAATTTGAATAATAATTTTCATTTCTAGAAATGTATGAGGCTATGGACTATGGCACTTCATCCTGGCATACTTAAAGCTTGTTAGTTCTGCATGAAAAGTATGCTGGTGTGAAGCATTGCAGTTCATACCCTCATGCATCTTTCCAGCACTTATGTATATATATCACTTTGACCTATAGCAGGTCTATTTTGGAACCAATATTCCAAGCTATATGATATATATAACTGTGACTCGCATCTCCATACTGGCTTGTGAGTTGTGGTCTCTTGCATTTTATTTTTATGGGAATTTATCATTGTATTTCTTTTGAACACTAATTTTCACTGCATCTTTCTGCTTCCTTGAATATTGAATTCCTTTAAAAACAAGGTATTATTTTATCTCGGAATAATTATATGTTTCGGAATTTAACTAATTGATGTGTATAAATGTAAAAGGCATCCGTAGATCGTAGGAAACTGTTTTCATGTTGAGAAATGTTGTAGAAACCCCCTTTCTAAACTATGAAGAAATAAACAATAAATTTATTTCTTTTTTTTTTTTAATTAGTTAAATTCCGAAACATATAATTATTCCAAGATAAAATAATACCTTGTTTAAAGTAGATCATGTTGTTGATAACATAGAGACATGGCTACTGTTCAAATAATTATGACGATAATTATTTTTAGTTTACAGGATAATGTAAATGTATTTTTTTCTTTTTCATGGTTCAATGCTCTTCATTGATCTAAGTATTACCAATACCTGTTGTACCAGCCATAGACACGCTGGACTTTTACAGAAGTTACATGCTGAGATAAAATATGCAAAAATAAGATTTTATAAAAATTCAATGATTCCTTTCACAACAAAACCTCAGAAAATGCATTGCTTTGATCTTTAGTCCAGATTTGTATAGAGGCACTGAAGCCAGTGGATTAACTGTATTTGTTGACCAATTAAAGCACAGTGTGTCTGCTTTCCTCTGCTCTTGAATGTGTTTACCTCAGGATTAAAGTGACAATTAGAAAACTGCAAATAATCAGGTTTTTTATACAGAAGTATTCTGCTTTTAGTACTGGTATAATCCTTCCCTGTGAATGTTGAACTAGATGAAGATATGTACTGGTAATTATATCACTTTAGTGAGTATTTCCTGTTGAAATTCATGCAATCTAAATTTTGGTATTTTCTTCATTATTTCCACAGTGTAATGGTATATGTATGTATATAAGTAAATTTATTTGACAGCTCTTTGGTTTCATTCATTTCCAAATGACAGTACATTGTTAGAGATTTTTGCATTTTCATTCAAATCTATGATGCCAGGGCACAAAAGCTTTGACATAGTCTGATTAGGAAATAAATCTCATTTCTCCACCTACCTTAAGCCTTATACTGGGTTGCAAAGAGAGAGTGAACAAATTGGTTCACTAGACGTCCCTTTACATAAAGCTGCCACTAATATTTGACATCAGTGGGTCTCTTCACTATTCCAAAGATATATATACTCATAGGTGGAAAAAGTATATTTTGATAGACAGCAACCTTAGCTTACAATTCGCACAAGTAATAAACCTTTTGTACTGAACAAAATAGTATAAAGGTTGATGGCTGCAGATTTGGATTTATACCAATATATGTTGACAGAGGTGAGCTGTTTGCTTTCCGTCAAATGTATAGGAAATGTACAGGTACTTGTAGTTTAAAAACTGGGGGTATTAACTCTGAAAGTCAATAAATTAAAACCTTTGGTAAGTATATTTTTTAATCTTCTGATATGTGTTTTTCTCCTGTATTGTTTGTAAAAATTAGAATTTTACTCCTCAAGAACTTGTACACTTTGATCTTTTCATTGTGAAGGTTTTTTTTTTTTTTAAATGGTTACATTTATTTAGAACAATAGATGAACGACTGACAAATCAGGTCTCAACACATTATTTCAAGATAATTCGCTACAGATAAGTAAATATTAGTTTAGGTGAAAAGAGTGACACTGTTTAAAACTGAATAACTGAAAATCATCAACACTTTAGAGTGTATACAGAGATCTGAAATGGTTACCCAAAAATGGAAACATCTAGCACTCAAAATGACAAAGAAATATCATTTTGATGGAAGATAACTTGACCGCTATTTGATAAAAATTTGTCATGATAAGGAAAACAGCGACCATCTCCCGAACAAAGTATGTGGTAAGGTCTGTGATAAGTGCAGATAGCTCATGAAAGGTAAGAAATGTGGTCCAGAATTTTAGAAGTGATATCAGACTGCAAGACTCCATGAGAGAGGAGAACAAATCTGTAATTAACAAACTAAAAGAAATTAATATTGGAGAAAAATGTTTTTACAAATGACTATCTGATAATTGTTTTTATCTGTAGGGAAGGCAAAAATCAGGTCAAGACTTTTTTTTAACAATCTGCTTTTTGATGGAAGGAAATACATACGTAAAATAGAGGGAGGGGTGGCCATTGTGACTTGTTAACAGGAATGTTTCATTTCTGCTCGGATGAGCATTTGTTATTTTAAATCTGGCTTGTGACAAATCAATCAGGGAATTTCATCACAAACAGGTAAATAACAATAGGTTCAAGTATATCTCAAGAGATTTATATATGAAAAAGGAATTTGAAAATTGGCACTCTCAAGATTACAGTCCTTTTACATGTACCTATAACTTTTATTGACTGTAGGTAATTTTCTGTCAGAGGACCTGAAAACACTCCTAAAATAATTCACAGGAAAATTTCATTTATGCCAATCTTCAAAAGAAATACAAACCATTATTGTTCCCAATGTTTCCCTTTCATCTGCTGTCAACCAGTTTCAACAATTGTACATTTAAATTACTAAGACTGTAATTCTCATTGTAGAGGAGATAAAATATCCTCAAGCACTCTTCTCCAAAAGAAGATTTTCAGCCAATTATGTTGAGAATGAGGCAGCTTGGACTGGTATAGGAATGTATTGTAATCCTTAACACAATCAAACCTTTTTTTCTATTTGTAGAATAAAGAAGTGAATTTATGTAGTTGGTCCGATTGAGGTCATATATGTTTGTTAAAGAAGGCAAAATATTGAAATTAAAGGAAAGCAGGCATGGCGACGACACACACACAATAAGTAAGTTACAATGTCTCTTGGGTGCTGCGATTTCATATTAGGCTGTGAACAGCAATCAATGTATATGCCTATTCATCACTGAATTTGTGTCAATTTGAATTCACAGGTATATAAATCATTAATGATTGATCAATTGATTTCTGTTGGGCAATGTTGGTTATCACAGTCTGGGACCAGTTTGTGAACAGGTGAGAAAAGGTAAGAGAAGGGTGTGAAATTCTATCTAAAGACAGCAGGAATCTTTCAAGTGATGGGCCTCCAATATGCAGGACTTGACCAGCATGTTTTTCGGGCTTTCTATTATGCATTTAATCAGGATTAGAAAGGCTCATAAGAAATTCAGTGCAGACCATTGTGTTTCACGGGATTTTTCTGCCAGGTAATCTGTGTGGCCAGCGTAGGGGACACATTTCGAAAGTTTAGAAGTAATTTCTCTCTAATCCCCAGTGAAATTATAAACACATGCCTTTGTGTGATTTGAGTTCCCTTGTGAATTGAGTGGAGAGGGAATGCTTTATCTCTATCAAGCATTCCTGTATTTACTTTGATTTTAAGAGGTTGGTATGTAATTCAAAATTCATTATCTTACACCTGCTGAAAGTTGATTGTAGTAAATGCAAATGGAAAACTTATAAAATTTGTGGAAGCTACCCATTATGAAGATTGCAGTGGTATCAGTGAATGTGATAAAAGATACATGTAATGGATATCAGGTACTGTTCTAATTTACATGGAATATAAAATCTACAACTCTAGACTGGGTAGATCACATTTTTTAAAAGAGTTTCATTTCTGTTTTATATTACAAATGTTGTAGGAATTCATTCTTTCCATTTGAATATTAAGTTCAGATACTTATTACAAAATGACTAAATTAATGTGCATTTCAAAATTTTTATTTTTCTTTCCAAAATATGGCAGACATATGAGCATGGAGAAAATGAATATTTACGTTTAGGGAATATTGAAAATTACACAAGACTTAAAATTCCTTTTATTGCTGGAATTTGATATAACACCAAATTGTGAATCAAGAATTACATTTCATCAAGGTGACATTTTTCTTGTAAGCTAATGTAAATGAAATAATATCAGTTTTCAAAGGTTACCTATATAAAAGTGATCAGAAGTTTCCATTGTTGTGGTGCATGTAGACAGAAGACTCCAGAAACCTTAGGTGTTGAATTTACCGGAGAAAGAGGAAAAATTGTATTGTTGTCAGACACAATGTTGGTACAGAATAATCATCTTGTCAATTTTACGAACTTAAGTATGGATTATTTTTCTTTTATGTGTGGGAAATCATGAGAAAAATCACACTACTTGGAAAGTCAAACGTAAACAAGGAGAAAATTTTGGTCCAATTTTCAAGTCGATTTTCGCTCTTGCATTGATAAAAACTGTATGATAGTTATTAAATACTAAACTAGATTTTCTTTTGGTTGTGTTTTAGAATCTTGTAATTTAAAGATAATTTACCAAATTTTATACTTAATTACACTTCATTATTTTCATTGTTACATATTCGTGGTTTTGAAACATTTCATATAAACACATCATTTTCAGATTTCTACAACTGTAATTGATCCGTGTCATTTACCTGAATTATTAATGCACAGTCATTGAATTGGTTTTATTTGCTATTGTGACCATGCATGAAAAAACATTAAGCTAGGGAAACATTATTTGAGAAACCAGCTGAATTTACCTTTTTTTTTCAAATTGTCAGGGTGGGTAAGCACGAAAAAAGAGTAGATTTCTTGATAATGTCCCAAATTTCTTCAATGTTGAGTTATTTGAGCCGATTTTTTTTGTCATACATCTAGGACAGTTTTGTAAATTGCAACAATTTCTGTACATTTCCTTTTAACTTTTTTACAGATCTTTCTGGATTCCTTCACCTTAAGAAAAAGCAGGACAAAAGTAATCTTCTATTTCCTTTCCAAGTGACATGGAGGTCACAAACTTTATTACCAGATAGATGATAACTAAAGATACCATGGAGTTTTTGGATAGTGACCCTTAAGACAGTTTCAGCGGTAGAGTGGGAAGTGAAAAGAACAGTGAAGAAATCATGTGAATTGATACAAAATGTGTTTATCCGTCTGTTTTGGACTGTTCATTATACTCTCCCTCTTATTTCATTTAGGAGAGTTAACCCTAAATGTGCTGTTTCTGGTAGAACTTTATCAAGAGAATTTGACAACATGGTTCACCATCGTGACTGGACTTCTGGTGTTGCCATTAGTAACTATCCACTTTGTGTCTGCTTTGCTAATCCTGCAGAGAAAGAGTGGAAATAAAACAAAATTTGGCCATGCTGTTCCCATTTTATTGCACCTTTTTCAGTTTGGATTTGCATGGAGGCACATAAAAATTCTGTTTGAATCTGATATCAAAACGAAGAAGCACGACTTTGCAGATTTATCGCTTCTGCGCCTGTTTTATGCTTTTTCTGCCAGTCTACCCATTTTGGCCATTCAAGGCTTTATGATAATTACCACGGACAGTTCATGGATTATTCAGTTTGCTGTTGGAATTAATTTATTATCCATTTCCTGGAGTATCTCCAGTTTCAGAAGGCAGTACGACTCCAATGAATTTGAGAATGTGGTTCTTACTTGGCCAGGAACACTGTTTCGTTTACTGTGGAGGGTAGGGGAGATCACTGCCAGAACACTGTCTTTGGGAATTTTTGCCAGTGTATATTTCTCCTGGGTATTCATAGTGATTTGTCTCCACTGGATTACAATGATGTGTTGTGTCTGTTCTTCTGTTCTAGGCAATGTGAATGTGATGGGCATGAACAAGGGCCACAAGTTTATCATGTGTGGTCTTGTGTCCTACATTTACATATTCTGCCATGTGAACATGAGTGTTGAAAAGACCAAATTTCATTACATTACCTATTACACCATTATGTTCCTTGAAAACAGTTTGTTGACTGCCATTTGGTTCTTCACTGCACAAGATACAAGTAACTTTAAGGTTCATGTTATAGTTGTCATCACTGGGTTTTCATACCTCATATCCATCATCTCCATGTTAATGTATCACCGGTTCTTCCATATTCCATCCATGAAGATTTCACTTTACGGAAAAGACAAAATCTGTGTTCAAGATGGCTGCATCAATTGTAAACTTAGTTTATGCGCTAAGCACAGTCATCTCCTCCAAAGACCATTCAGTGCAGGATGGGTTAGCCAATATCAGAAAGCCCTCAATGATGGAAACTATTACAAAAATTTGTTACAAGATTCATTCATTGACTCAATGTCCGAATGGGAGACATATTCTTCAACCACTGCCTCATCCAAACACTCCAAAAACTCGAACTCTACGGACAAAAAGATCAGGAAGGTTCCCATTCAGTTGTCAGGAACTTACAGCCACAGACATTTTGTTGATGCAGATATTGTGGACAGTGTATGTTGTGAATCTGATACAGATGCCTCAACTACTGAAACTCATCAAATGTCCTCTAGTGAGGATTCTATAATCAGTGAACTGTCCATTCAATTTCCTCCTCATGGAATGGGAGCATCAGACAAGAAGAAGCTGCTGACTGAAAGCTGGGACAATCTTCTGCAAGCAGACAATGTTGGCCTTGAGAAGAACAATTCTGGTCCACCTCTCTTTGCATTTCGTCCAATTTCTGCCCAAAGCCTAGAAGAATGGTATTCTGATGGGTACAGTACAGATCATACAACAGACTACCAACTTCCAGTTACAGTTTTGGCCAAAAACAGTCGTAATTCAATGTCTTTGGCCAGCTCAGATTGCACTGACTGTACTGTGTGTAAATATATGAGAATGTTCAATACTAGGAGGAAATATCAAAAGGCTCCTAGTTCTATAATCTCAAAACAAGAAAAAATTGAAGAAGAAAATGAGAGAATGCACATGGAGCTTGATAAACTAGAAACACCTAGACACAGGCCATGGTACAACTGCAGTGAGTCTGGGGACAGTGCTCTCCCTCAGGAAAATTTCAGCTCCAGCAACCTTGACACAACCTTGTCAGAAGAGGAGGAGGGAGTGTTTGAAACAGGAGCTGAAATCATAATTTGAAATAGTACTTTTGTACAGTTCTGAGATCATATTATGTTAAACCTCTTATTCATTAAAGGGATCATTCATTTACTGTATGGTAAACACACACTGATGTACTGAATGAAAATTATTTCTGAGCGAAAAGAAGTTGTAGCCTCAGGCGGAATACTAAAACTGTACAAATATTCACTTTAAAAACATGCATGAAAATTTCTGGAATTCATATTTATTGGTTTGTTATATTGATCACTTTTACAAATGTATATTTTAATGGCATTTCTACCTCAGTGATCAAAAGAGTTTCCTGACAAGTTTTCATAAAGGTTTATACATGACTGGTTATGTTCAGTATCACTGACACTTATTCATGTATTTTGTTCATGGTTCATTAAAATTTTAGAAAGTGGAAATGTTAAAGTAGGTAATATCTGATAAGCCTGCATAGAATTGGTTTTTGGTGTATAAGACATTTATCATTACAGAATCCTGAAGTGCATAAGTCATGAAAATTGTGTATGCATACACAATAACTATATTGTTAAATATTTTTGTTGACATTTTTTTTTTAAAATTCATGTTGGTTAGTGTCCCATAAATCAAAAAGACTTAAAAGAGCTGGAAATCTACCTCAATTTCTTCCCCGAGGAAGAGATTTTATATGAAAGAATGGTTTAATAGAATTATTTTTTCACACATCACATTTGAGAGGACAATTTATGTTGTAGATATGAAGCCAGTACGCATTTCAATTTGATGTTTTAATTGGATCATTAATACACACCTCATTTGATTTCAGCATTACATTACCTCATGTTATTGTTGAATATATATATATATATATATATATATATATATATATATATATATATATATATATATATATATTGAATTATTGAATTATACTCCTTGTAATAATAAATCCAGTTTGAAAAATGTGTTCTCTTTGATCAAGGGAGTCAACTTCTACAACAGATGCAATATTGAAAGTTGGGGGATTAAAAAAGATGAAGCCATATACTTCCTTTAAAATTAGGATACTTTGATTGACAACTTTTTGTTAGGCCACCCAAAGTAAATCCTCTGTTTTACAACAAATATAGTAGTAGCTTTGTTAATGCTAATCAAAACACCAGAAGGAAACATTAGATATGAACCTATTATCATCATCTACACCAATATAGTAGGAACATCAACTTCTTTAAATTTTCATCTTCAGTAATAAAAATTTTAAATTAAAGTTGTATGTTTTTTCCCCCTTTAAAAAAAAAAAACAAAAACAAAAAAACTCCTGTGCATGGTTGATGTAAAGTATGAAAATTATTTAGGGTGGCTTTATGAAATGGATTGATATTGCTGTTCATAGAACAGTTTCCATGATTTTTTATGTCAGTACAAGAAATTGATACTGGTGTGTATTACACACAGATACATTTCTGGATCCCACTGTGCCATTTAAAACAATGGAAATGCTATTTATCACATTTTTTCTTCATCTTCTGTTGTTAAAAAAAAAAAAATGAAATAGCTCAATTTTTTTTCCCTAAACATGAAGTCAGGTGACTGCCAGACTTACTGTTTCATCAGTGTCCCCATGTAATAATGGTTTTATATTGATATACATACAGAATTATGCTTTTCTTTTCTGATGTAAATCCACTATACAACAAAGAGTATTTTTGTTGTTATAATAAGAAGAGATAATGTACATCACAGGAAAATTATTCTGTGGAATCCATTAAATTCATAGGGACAAATTTTCGTGGTTTATTGAGATATTAGTTTCCTTGGGATATAATTTCATGAATATGGTTTCTGAACATTGAAACATATCATATAGATTGTGCATTTTGTTGTGCTTTGAAATTTATAGAATAGGAGTACCCTTGAAAATTGGACCCCCACGAAATCTAATGATACCACAGTAAATGTTAATTATTCCACCATTCAGTGACAGTTAGATCTCCTACATGTATGATGACTACAGAAACGTTCTTCATTGAAATTATTGTGTGATTTTGGATTGTTGACTCGACTAGTCCTCATACGTGGAAGTCCCGATCTGAGACTTCAAATAATACTATATCTTTGCCACAAAATAAGTCCTATCAATAAAAGTCCTCTCAAGTGATGACTACAGTACAATCACTACTATGTGTACCTGCATTGTCTGCAGCATACAAAAATAGGGCTATGGTAATTACAATTTTTTCATTACCCCATAAACTACAAATTTTCTCATCATACCATAAATTATAAATTTTCTCATTACACCACAATTTACAAATTTTCTCTGATGTAGGTAATATACTGCAAGTACAGTATGAATTGATTTATGAACAGAGGCTAATTTAGCCATGAGCTATATCACTGCATCATACTTGATAACAGGAATGTGCTTATGATGCATGTGTTTTCAGGCTATCAGATTATCAGATCTTTTTTTTTCTTTTCAAAAATCACATTTTATGCACTGAACTTTTGTCAATTGTATGAAAAGGGAGGTAAGCCAGGAAAGATCTGATTTCTGCATGGGTTCTCAAAGTTGTTTAACATGACTGATAATAGAAACCTGAATTGTAACATTTATCATGAGGATGTAAATATCTAAAAAACTGAAATTTAAATGTTTCTGTATGTTAAAGTTGTTTCAATAGTTCCTCCAAGCTTGAATAGTAAGAAATACATGTGAATAGTAAGGAAAACATGTTACACCAAAATAAAGGTCGGAATGGATATGACACTCCAACATGGACTGTAACACCATGACAAAAAAAAAGCAGCAAACCACCAAAATATTTGTCATAAATATTTATTAATGAGGTGTAAGTCTGTATAACTAATGTCACAATTAACAATGGAAATACATGAATCAAAATGTTCAGTATGTTTGATATAAGCAAACAAAGTAAGCCCAAATTCTTCAAACAAAGTACACCCACTTTCAACACTTGTGTACCATGACTTTGATCTTTTGGTTTCATTGACAACATTCTCCAAGCTATCAGAAAACAGTAACAAAACATTGATACAATGGAAACACTTTTAAATCGATGAAGTCTGGTTTAAAATCACAAAATGCATGCAAAGAATACTATAAATAGCTTCTTTTAAAATATGTAAGAAAGAATGACACCTCACAGAAAATATATTTAAAAGATCACAAATAAAGTGAATATCACAGCTTTTTGATAGTAATATATATTATAGGCAACAAATACATCCACTTCACTTAAAATCTACAACAAATTTGATTTTGAGGATTTCTAAGATATCTTAATTGTATGTAGTTGGATGTATATAACTGTCCTGAAACATTTAAAAACAGCAGGTCTAAAATTGGCACAAATATACATTTCACCAACATCTAGAGTACCAAGGACAGGTATCTTTTTTCTTTTTTTAATTAATATATTAGTTTATGGAAATCATCAGAGTATGTGCAATCATCTTTAATACTGTTAAATGTCATAAATTCATTCCCTACTGAACAAAATTGTGACACTATTACACACATGCAAATATAATATTTAATGGTTTATATATGGTCTTGTGCAAATTTATGAAAACAGTTGCAATCTAGAGTAAGTCTTAAGTTTCTGCTTCAGAAAGAACTTTGATACTTATTTTCATTAATGTCAGTATTATAAACTACTATTAAAGAAGCATGTGATATGTGATCATGATTGCAAATTGACAAGATTGCATGAACATGTCTTCATAGGCTGCCAAATCTGTTGCCAACCTTGTATTTCTATCAAATTATGGTTTAAGTACACATTTAAGATATTTAAAATTAGATTCTTTGATTTGCTTACACAGTTCACCACATAAGGGATATTACAAAGATACAAGAATATATCAGTTTCTGTATCTTAGCGCAGTGACTAGTTTTAAATCATTTTTGGTATAATTTAGTTCTTTAAATTTGTCAATAAATATATACATGTGCAACAAAATTCCTAATAAATTACAAGTACACATTAAATTCTCATATCAAAATTACATACATTTTGTTTCAAATTTCAATTTCCTTCCAGCTTTTAAAGTGGACAAAAATATCAGAAATTCACGTCAAGAGTATTTTTATATGTTTTTGGCAATTAATAAGAGCTTAGCATCTACTTTTAATAAGAATAATTTTAAATGAGTATGCTACTATATTACACAGTAAGCACCAAAGACAATTTTTTACCTAAAACCTAACAATTGTGCTAACATAAAAGGATATCACAGTACCATTGTACATGTTTAAATGATATTTTGCAAATTTAATTATACACTACAGAAAGAAACCAAATTACACTGTATCCTACTGTACTATGCCTATATAAATATACATGTTCTATTCTTGCATTAAATATTGTGTGTACATATATGTTAAAATGCATAAAGGTTACTGTTTATATCAATAACAGAATGGAATTGTAAATACTGGAGGGGGGGGGGGGGGGTTAACAAAGAGTCTGTACAGATAAACTATATGAACAGCTTAAAGACATGTTGTATAAGAACAGACCCTAAAAATGACTTTGTAAAATATCTTGCCAAGTCCAGATGGGATGTCTGTAGATTAAATGCCTTAAATGCAACAGCATATGAATTTTAATGACAAGTCAAATAAGTATTCAGAAAAAAAATACAACAACAAAGCATTAAAAATTTCTGCAGTCTCTTGATAGAAGTTCCAAAGTCATTAATGTAGCTTCATAAATTACATCCAACAATGAGCAAGCAACAAGCACAACATGGTGATTAACAGTCATTAAAAGTATGTGTAACTGTTTTGAGAAAGTGATTGCACAAAATGAGGAAATAGCTTGCCAGTTGATCATGTGGCGGTGGTGTCAGCCCGGGGGTAAAGCTTGGAGTATCGTTGGCTCATAGTCTGCGTATTGAGAGGGGCCACTAGAGCAGAAGAGGATTTGTCTCTAGAGGACAGGGTTCTGAAAAAAAAAAATGAGAAGATTATTATGTCTCAGCAATGACAGTTGAAGCCTTTGGTATCCCCCAGAGAGGAGTATTATACATTACATTGTAACAATTATTTGTAATTTATACAACCTTAAAACTCAACAAGGTAAAACCAATAAATTAATTTTACCAATTGCTTTTATTTACATTTCTGTTGGGTAATACATGTACAGTGGATATTGGTTACAATGAAGTTCAGGGGACATGAAAAAAAAACAGCAACAAAAATCATCTTGTTTTACTGTAAATGTAGTACATTTAGCGTGTATAAAATTTGGTGGAAGTTAAGTTTTTGATTAATTAGTGTGGATTTGATTTAGTGCTTACTGCAACTAAACTTCACATTTACTAAACATGTAAGCATTTAGAGATGTACTTGATTTTGCAGATAACCTCTGCCACCATAGGTTCTAAAAAGAATACACTTTCAATTGTAAAATGCCTGCAGTATATGGAATTTATTGTAAGTTATAGCCTAAGAGTCGTATACTAATTTGAATACTACAAGATAACAGAAAATGTCAATGAAAAAATCTTGTATGATAATGTTACATACTGAACGCTATTACTTGTGTTAGATAAAAACTATGCATATCATAAATTTCTTCAAATTTTTTAGATATACAATGTTTTAGAACAAATTTGTATAAAGAAATAATTAACTTTCTTTTAAAACATTGATGATGATCAGGTAAGCTCGCCCAAGAAAAATGTCCCATTTGTACCTGAATTCATGCATTTATGATTTTCTGATGCTTCCTGTATTATCAATCTACTTCAATTGATCACAGTAATTTTTTTTACAATTTGTAGTCATCGGTCAATTGAGCAGTGCAAATAAAAATCAAAGTACTGAAAGTATTGAATAGTGCTAAACATTTGCATGAAATATGGATTTACTTTTGGAACATCAGTAATGTGTACTGGCAGCTCTGAATAAGTAATCCATTGTTAACTTGGTAAGAAGAAGAAATGGATACTAGATTATGTATGTTTGTGTGGACAGAGGGTTTTCAATGAGTCCACTTTCTGTAATACTGGGTTTGGTCAGTTCTACAGAAACACTCAGTTCTACAGAAATACATCTGACAGCCAGTTAAATGGTCAACGGTAATGACTGAATTTACATTTAACTCTGGAAAACATAGGATAGTCTTGTCCCCTTTCTGATATCTATATTAGGGATAGGAAACAGGGCAGTGCTTTATAAAGTCAGCTCATATCTGGAAGCACAAAAACAAAACTAGAAATCAAAAAGGAGAAGGAAAAAAAACATGTATGAATTTCCTTATTATTGCATGTTTTTTATGTGTTAAATTGTATGAGATTTTGTTTTGGGTTTCTATTTCATTTGCAACTTTGTTAATTATTTCAGCTTTGGTATCTCAAATAGTGTTATTCCTCTTGGAGTTCATGAATTAAACTGAATTGAGTCCACTAAGAAAAATTAAATCCTTATGAATTTCACACCTTTAATTAACAAAAGGACATATCATGCATTTATCATGTTTGATAAAGGCCCATTAACCATGTATGCCAAGTGTTCATCTAGTTATATTCATATTAATTTTCATTAAGGAGGAATGAACTTCATATCATTACAAGAAGAATTTCTTATAACCAATCTCATTACAACTATAATTTTATCAAAGTCCTTGTCACTATCTTAGTGTTTTGTATCCAATCTAATTGTAGAGTCCACTCTATTATAAAAGGGAGACAATTTAATCTAAGCACAATAATGCATTCTCATATAACAAAATGATGCAATTAAGCTAGCTAATAAACATTCTACAATGAAGTGAGATACATACCCAGCAGAACTCAACTCCGAGTTCTCTGAATTCTGCTGACTGGATGATTTTGCCTCAGCAGCAAACTGGTAGACAATCAGCAAACAATCACGACACAACTGCACAATACGCCTGCAACAGTTGAACTCATTCTCACAAATGTTTTCAGAGCTCTTGCTAAATATGGTCTCCCAGCTTCCATTTTGACTGAAAAGCAAAGAGAAATTCATAAGTAATTGATACTATACAAGATCTATCAAAGTTCCTTGCCACAATATTTTGATAGTGGATTCTCAAAATATAGTTTGGAAATATTCAGAGTAACAATCTCAAGTATGAGACTTGTAAGACACCCTTCAGTAATACTATATCTTGACACTAAGGCCATCCTTAAAAAATGTTTGGAATTGCTGCCTTGGGGACTCAGGAGGGAGGGAATTCATTATTTTTCTTTGAAATTAAACAATATACAACCAACCATAATTAAAAGTTGATTTTAAAATTGATAATAAAAATCACAATATAAAATGGTGTACATATTTATTTTTCAGACTTTTTTCCTTTGATTACAGAAATAAACAAAGCCAAAAATGACTGTTCAAAATTTTATGATAAAACACGCAAAACTTTGACAAAGGTGATGTTCTAATCAATAATTCGTTTGCTATTGCAAAGATCTCATTCCACACATTTTGAATATTAAAACTGTAAATTCTGTTGCTGACTTTCACCTCATTATCTATGCAACACACAGAGGGATGGACACTTTTATGGTTCATATTAGAAGCTGGCACACAGAAAATTCTCACCCCCCCTACTTTCAGTAAAATCGCCGCCTACTTTCTGTAGTTAATTCAGTAAAGTAACTACACATCAGCCTGACATTTGACATCTGCTGCTTGTCAACGATGATCTTACAAATGCTTTATTACAGATACCAAGAAAAAAGCGTTTTACTGCTTCGACTGGTTAAATCAATGTTGATGTCAAACTCGATGTTAAAAAGACAAGTAATTGGACGAGTGAAGAAAATTACAAACTTTTTAACTGATGGAGCAATGATAAAAAAAGTATATGAATAATTTTGTCAATAACATTTTTCCTGTGGGAATAATGTTAATGAGGTGGGTGGCAATTCCAAATGAACTATAATTTTATTTTGGTCTAATGGTACACAAATTTTCAAGCTTAGATTAATTGCAGAGATTAGAATTAGCAATCTGGGTGCTATAAAGGGTACCTTGTGGTGGAGAAGCAGTTCCACAGTCCCTGTCCATGGCTCCACAGCAGACGATTAAACACCCGTGTAAAAATCCTATACAACCGAAGGTTATCCACATCACTGATGCGCCAGATTCTTTGCAGCACAGCACGCACATTGGAACGAACTATATCTATCACCTAGGGATTAATTGGGTTTATATTGAATTGAATTTATATTCAAATTAAATTTTTCAAGTAATAAAACGCTAACAAGCACCATATTTAATACCTTTCTTCTTTTAATTGAGTCCAACTTGACTAGCCAGTATGAAGCAATCCTTGGTTTGTGGAACTTCCAGTTTTCGTGAAGCTGGAATTATATTATTTCTATTTTCAATTTTTCCAAATAAATTTCAATAAATCAGCATTTATTAGATGCATACCATTTAGATATTTTGCAATGATTTCATATTTCAATTCTAGATTGCAGAAAACTTTACCAAACTAGATAAACAACTCACCGTATCCAAGATCAGCTCTGCCTCTTGATCAGTTTTACCTGGGAATTTGATTCTCATGTCACTCAGAGCCTGTAGAGTCTTCTTTGTCAACTCATCCTCCCGTTCTTTTACCACAGTGATCAGGAAATTATCATCCTGAATAAACACATTAAAAGTTAGTGAGTACATCACATTTGACAGTATTGATTTTTAATACGGAAGTTAAAACAGTTCTTAAAGTTTCCATTAAAACTTGTAAAAAATGGACAAGAACTGCTTAAAGACTTACATAAGATAAATGCAAAAAATCTAAATACACCAAATTATACTTACAATAATGGATCTTTGTAAAACAGACTGCTTCCCATGTAGTCTAGACAGTGACTTTGACCTTGAATTCAAGGCAGACATATTGCTGGCTGGCCTTGACCTCATACTGGACACGCCTGAATTTGGTCGGGAATTACAAAGACTAGAAGCATCATTACTGACTCGGCTATCTGGTCGCAGAGAGCCAGGGCGAGACTTAGTAGAGGGGGGTCGACTCTCTCGCCTGTTCATGTTGGGGGACCCTGGGGGTGAGGTATACTCTGCCTCCTCTTCCTCCTCCTCTTCATCAAACTCATCCTCTGTAGGAGGACTTCGGACACTGACTGGCATGCTGGACAAAGGCTACAAGTTGTCAAACAAATATACTTTAAAAACCCTATTAACTCACATATATATATAATAACACATTGCTATTTCTATTTTCTTTCTCTTTATTCTTGATACAGAAATCAATATCAAACAATAATTATTCATCCTTTTCATCTCATTCAAAAAATAAAAAACAGGGACAGAATTTGACTGCTTTAAAGACAAATTTACACAGGTCTATACTGTTCTACCTCAATGATGCAATATAATTATAATGAGTACACACATTTTCTAAGGATAACAATAGTTTTTGATATTCCCAATGCTTGTCTTCTGTATGTGTCATGACCACTTAAAGTTGATCAAATTTTACCTTGGGTCCTCTTGGAATCTTGCTTCCACCAGAAGTCAGTTTTCCATCTTTATCATCTGCCTCGCACTCAGCAATCATGTCCAAGATGTCCTCCTCCTGAGAAATGTGCAGATAAACTTGCATGAATAAAACAAATATTTTGTACACAAAATTTCCCAGTCTTCTTCACCAGTTAAAAATAAAGATAAGTTATTTAATGTATGAGAATTCTTTTTAAAGCTGTTCCTATGTAGAAAATATCAATTGAAACAACTCTTCATGTACATGTATATAGAGAAAACGATGAATTATGCCAGACTGACCCTCCATTGGTTGTTGTATACTTTCTGAATTTCTTTCTGCATTGCAGGGGCCCGTCCAGACATAACGATTCCAAAAATGGAAGACATAATATTGACATATTTCTGCTGCTTCAGCTTGTCTTCTGAAGGAAATATTCTGCGAAATCTCCCAGCATTCCTGTTCTCGAAATCCTCCCTTGCTGTGGCCTTTCTCACTCTTGCTAAATGCTCTTTCTGAAAGGACATTCACAAAAACAAACCAATAGTTACTACTGGTAAATGTATTAGGGTGTATGTATTAGTTTAAAATTTTAAAAAATCACAAAATTTACACCTCACTTAATACAGAATGAAAGTTGACTTGACTATTTTTATGAATTAAAGTTTTAAAGAGAGGCCTATATAGGCTGAGTCTGCTGCATAAACCTTATTATGAACTTAATCTAACTTTATGATATAATGCTGTTTAAATTAATAAAATGAATGCTTGAAGGACATTTCAGTAAATATAGTCTAGCAAGTTGTAAGACTTACCAGCTCCTCTTTCCTTTTTTCAATGCTCTGTTTCTTTTTCTCTAGTTCAGACATATCAGCTTCATTACGTTTGGTCGTGCGAAATAATCTCTTTTGAGCCTCAGCTTTCTGAGCAAAGTAATTTCTTCTCTTGTCACTCTGCCTACAAAGTGAGGACAACCACAATTATTAATTAGAAAAAGAGGGAGCAAATCATTTGTCCAAATTATTGTGGAATTATCATTAATGTTTGTGGGAACCAATGTTTGTGGGTAGCCAAATATTTACTAGTTCATGGGGATGGAATTTCGAGGGTTACAAAATTTTGAAAATATACAACATTATAGTATAGAAGCTATTGCAAAGAATAACTGGTTTGTGAGGATGTAAATTTGTTGGTAAAAGGTATCCACGAAATCCACAAACGTTGAGCCCCCCCCCCGAGAACAATAATGATTCCACAGTAAGTGTTACACGTACTTGATATTCAGCAAGCGAATGGTATCTTCTATGAGAGCTGATTTTATGTCAAAGTCAATCTTTTCATCTGTGCCAAAACTTGGGGATCTGTTGATCTGAAAGATGAAAATGCTTGTCCAAGATATGTTGATTTGTATTAAGATAATTTTCATATTTTATACACAAAACAAGTTTTCCAGTATCTAATGCATGGAATTTTACCTCTAACAGCCAGGGATTTAACTTCCTGTCAATCAACACATCAAATCCCAGCACCTCAAAACATACACTGTCACTGCCAGCTGGAGCACCGGGCCGACACATTCGGTAGGCATGCAGTAGGTGAGGGTGAGCCACTAGCAGGGTCTTCACCACCATATCATAGATACGTCGCCATAACAACACAATATCATAGTCATTTTTACGTAGATAGTCATTGAAGTATCGGATAGATCGCTTACTTCCTGTGTCCACAGAGTCACCCTTCTGGTAGTATTCATTGTGTTTGTTCACCGAATAATTTGTCAGATGCATGTACAGATTACTCTGGAAAACAATATTTTATAATGACAACATACTCTGACTGTACATCAAATGGAGAGAAAAAAATCAATTAAGATGTTTGGTCCTCTTGTCAAAGCTTTTTTTTTTATTATTGTATATCCATTAACAATCCGTATTTTGATACATATACCCATCAATAATCCATATTTTTATACTGGTAAATTCAAATAGTGTGATCAAACTTTCAAGATCACCACACTTTTGTGATCTGATTCCAGATATTGTCTTGTTGAAACTGATGATTTGAACATATTTTATTGCATAGATGTTATAACAAAAGGATTAGGCTCAAGTTCTTAAAACTTAAAACGCCCTCTCCTATGATAACAAGATATATAAAATAATGTTCAAGAAATGAAACACAATGGTATCAAAGGTCAAAATATGATTAGATTAATTGCACAAAGCAAGTATATAACAAATCATGTCAATGAATATGCATGTACAAAACACAATATAATTTACATATTGTATGTACAAAATAAATGCAATAAGATATAATATTAACTCAAAATCAGACCAGACCTCTTTATGAATAAATGCACTTTAGAAAATAAATACTCATTTTCTTTGGTACTGATTGAATTATCTCCCCATAACAAAATATTTGTGTCAACTATATGTAAATTATCTATTCTAAAAATAGCATTGAATAAATCATTTCTTGGAGCAGTGTATTTCGCACATAAGAAAAAGAAATGGTAGGCATCTTCTGTTTTACTGCAAGTGTACAAAGGACTGTCAATGATGTTGCATCTAAATAAATCTATATTCAATACACAGTTGTGTCTTTGTCTCATATAAATTACATTCCAATAGCGTTCACCAAAAGAGAAAAGGGATGGAGGGGGTGATTTTTTGAGATATAAGCAGTTTTTAAATGAACTTAGTGATGTGGATTGTCTTATATCTAGGAGCAAGGAATTCAATTCACGTATCGCTCTTGTTACAAAAGATGATTTATAGATGTTTAATCTGCATTTAGGGCAATAATTATGCGATTGTCTGGTAACGTAATTTGGTTCATGTAAACGAATATTTGGTATAATTTCTTTCAGATACTCGGGTACCATATCGTCATGAATTTTATACATAACTATTCTTGATTTTGCTATTCTTCTAACGAAGAGTGAAACTGGTGACGTCGCAATTCATGTTTTCATGGAAAACGATGTCACAGATAAAACTGCATACACAAAACTCAAATTTCATTGTATGTTGTCACTTTGCTAATGAGAAATAATTCATTAACATATAAAAGTGTACTTAAAAATACATATAAAGGGGATATATAATAAATTAATCACTACTTCAGTAACTTGACCTGATGATCTGTGACTTTCAACTTTGTGTGATCTGACTCTTTGGATCAAGTTAATGTAGTAATAATATATATATGTGTGTGTTTAGTCCCCAGATCAAGGGGGCAGGGGGGATCTCCTAAGTCTGCAAATAAAAAATACTATACATGCTAATAAAAAGAATTTTCAGAAACTTTTCAGAACTTACCAAATTTCCATCAGATGGATTAATGTACTTGTCTGTACTCATCCTCACAAGTCCATCATTGAATATGAATATCCGCAGAGGATCACATGAGGTCACAAGTACATAGATGCGCAGATCAAATTTGTAGCCCTCCAAAAGTAGAGGTTTGTCTATGTATTCTTGCACAATGAAATGTTCGGATGGTGGTATCTTCTCAGCATTTTTGTATAACTGTATGCTGAAATGCAAGTTAAGTAAATTTCAGTAACACACCTGTATTTATAGAAAAGTGAACATAAATATTTAATGCCAAGTACGAAAGTAATTATGTATCTACATTTGAAGCCAAATTTTGAAATAATGTTCTAAAATGTCTACATTTATGGACAGGCACCTTTCTACATCATCTTATAAAAAATGATAAAAGCTTTGTTAAATAAGGTATGAATACAGATAGTCAGTAACATTGATCAAATCCCTTATTTGAAATTTGATTAGATACCAGCTGTGTCTTTATCTCATTCATATATATATGTGTGTGTGTGTGTGTGTGTGTGTGTGTGTGTATCTGTGTGTGTGCGTGTGACATCTTATTTCTAATATCATTATTTGTGACTAAAATGGGATAATGTTTTGTCTTGTAGAAACTCATTTTTATTCTAAAGCACAGAACATGTTTTTTTCACAAAAGTCAATAAGTAATGTTTGATTATGATGTCACAGTAAATCACATAGCTATGACTAATTGAACCCATGCAATATAAACAGGACTCCATTGTATAGCGTTACACAAGGGCAAAATAAATATTCCAATTTGTTACTGAAGAAAGATATATAAGATAAAGCTTTTGTATAAACCACTTCATTGTCTATGATGCATAAACTGACAAAAACCACCTCATATCATATAAAGTGGTCAAATATTATAATTTCATTTTCTACAATGTCTGATGCAATTTATATCAATGAAAATATTAATTTAATATGACACATAACATTGTTATTATAGCAACGAGTCAATCTGTATTGTGCAGCTGTAAGATAACACAGCTTAGTAGTAAACCAATTCATAAAGTATATATTTATTTGATGAATACAAACCAGCCACTGAATTGATTGTTATAGCTTAATTATTGTGAATTAATTTTATCATAAGCCAGTCTTCATGATGAGTTTGGTCCCTAATCTCCTACCCATGTCCTTGTGCTCCATTGGATGGCTTGACAATGAATGTCCTGTACTTTTTCTTGGCTTTGAGGTCTTTTGCATAGTTCAGTAACATGCTGTGGTCTGCAGGTAGAATCCAGGTCTTCGGTACAAAGTTGAACTCATCAGCATGGTGTCTCTGAACCCTAAGGAACACAAAGTCATATTTACTAAAATGCCAAAAAATAGTAAATATAAAATGCTAGAAGCTTAATATTACACCAAGAGAAAGAAAAGTGAACAGATCATACTGCAAGTGCATTTTACTTAGAAGGCCATTTATGTAGAATGTGTGTCTCAGCAATTCATTGAATTCATGGGTCATGCCATATATGACATTTACACACTGGGTGATTTGCCCCATCATGTTGCAAGACAGACAGTCCTGACTACTGTACCTTTGACACACCGTAAGATTTTCTGCATCCCCTTTTCTTCATGTTATGAGCCTTTAAGGTAACTCACTACACCAAGACTTGCACGTTTTATAACACATCAAGAGATGGTGATTTTAGTGTTTGTGAAATTATTTGTACTGATTGGTTTGTTTGTTTCTAATTGTAGCTTAGTGGATAGAGTATAAGGCTAGTAACCTGAAGATCAGAGAGTTCAAATTTTGAAATAACTCTTTGAAAATCATGTTGTTTTTATCCAAAATTGCAAATTTTTAAAATTATGTAGTTATTGCATATCATCATATCTTTCATAATTAAATCATTTCATGCTGATTTGAGAAACAATTTCATGGTGTAGAAAGCCACTTTAATCTAACTGCATATTTTCTGCCTTCTTGACATATTTACTTATATGTCATATGTAATTATTATATATCATCACATTTTTCACAATTGAATCATTTGAGAAACTCTGTCATGGTGTAGGGAGGCACCTAACGACATTGTCATTTTACAGGATTGATATTTAAACAGCGTATTTTGTTGTTATTATTCATAATGGAGGTATGATAGAAGCCAGCAATGTAAGAAAATTAAATGAAATGCCTTACCAAATCATCTAATTTTCTTCCAGTGCTGGCAACAGTCATTTCTCCCAGTGATATGACAACAATTTATACATCATTATTTACATTTACATCAACATCAAATGAACTGACTGTAGAATGTGTTTTTGGTCTACAATATACACATTTACAACCATAATACCTAAAGTGAGAACACTGAATAGAACAGAAAAGACAAGTTTTGATTGGTGGAAAAGTTCTTTTAGGTTCACATGATAATTCAAAAAAAAAAAAATACAACTAGCTTTTATATCTGTTTATATTTTTTGCTTAAAATGACAAATATTTTAAATCAAGAAAAATTTATATCTGTCATTATCAATGCTTCGACTATCGACACACAATCCAGTCCTGCCTCTCAAAATACTAACATGCAATGAAATTTTCCCTCTTACTTTACCATGGTAAAAAATACAACGGTATTCTCCCTCTTACTTAATCATGTTACAATCTAGACAGTGCTGTACACTGGGATTTTCCTGCTTACTTCATCATGTTACGAGCCAGACAGTCCTTTCTGGTCACCTCCACCATTCCAGGGAAATGGTTGATTCTCTGAAATGGTTTCATTTCTGTAATTCTGTCTGCAGACACAAAACTGTCACTCCAAATGAGGTAGCTATAAAAACAAAAGATGGAAAAAATGAGATATCAGGTAAACTATGTAAAATAACAAAGAGGTCCATGGGTCACAGTGCTCACCAACATTCTGTTGCTGTCACAGATATAAATTGTATAAGCTTCTGAGCATTAATTCATATGGGGTCCAACACTTAGTGAAGACTTACTATTAGACTGTATATTGGCATACTGTTCTAACATTTTGTTGCAATCTGATTCCTACAAGAAATCTTAAGACTCTGTTGGCACTCGCATCCCATGAGTCATACTGTATACAAATACTTGAATATTAATTTTACAGATCTATCTCTGTTGTACTTCAGAAGATTTTAATGACTTACATATCATGCAAGTATTCTTACAAAAGATTATAGTTCTACCTTTACCTAGGGCCATGGTTTAAACAAAATTAAATCTATACTACATACATTAGGATGTTTCCATACTATTTTGACACATTTTAACCTTGTTATTCTTAACAATTTTTAAAGAACTTACCAAAGTATGTTTCATTGTATACATTGTACCCCTATTGTGGCCTCATCCTATTCCCTGAGATCATAATTTGAACAAACTTCAATGTACACTATAAATTAAGGAACATGGCACATAAGTTTGATGTTTGATCATTTCTGGATTAGCAATCCTACAAGATTTTTATATCACCCTTCCCTACTTTTACAATCTTCTCATTATTCAGTATTCAGGAAGTGCATTTACCTCAATCCCCTTTCCTAAAGAAAACTTTGTACCAAGTTTGGTTGAAATCGGCCATGTGGTTCTCAAGAAAAAGTTGATGATATTAAAGTTTACAACAGATTAATACTGAGCCAACTTCAATCAAAAAAGATATTTGAACTTTTAGCTCTGCAAATGAGCTAAAAATAATTAAACTTCCAATCACTGCAAAGAAAATGACAATTCACCAGGGGGAAAAAAAGGTGAGGATAATTTGGAAATATTGAATAAAGACTAGGCACATTTAATGTGAAATATGTGCTACAGTACTAACAGTAGCAGAGATTTTGCAGTACCAGTTCCTTCTTACTTTCACTTTGAAGTCTTAATATTTCATGCATACAATTTCTTCTTTATCAGAATTGGTTTGAATCACAAGTGGACCCAAGTGGATCAATGATGGTATCTTTACAATCACAAGTGAACAACTGAGCTGAACTGTTGACTATTACTGCAATTGCTTGACTGCATAGGGCTGGATACTGCAAAACCTCTATCTCTGTACAGACATCAATGATTAAAAATCTCATTCTAAAAATGCATCAACACATCATTCACTAAGGTACATTTCTGTGGATGTAAAGAGTAATTTCTTGGACAAAATGATGTAATATCAAGAGACTGACAACAAAACAGCAAAAAGCACAAGCAGCCATTTTGTGCCTTGGCTTTGCCCAGCTGAAACTTCTGCTTAGTGAGATCTATACATGTAACTTACGTATTGTCTTCAAAATATAGAGGAACATAACTATAAAACACAAGAAACCATGAAAGTGTGTCTTCACATTTTAAAAAGTAACCTTGAGAAAAAAGGTCAAGGATATTAACCTAAATATTTTTACCAAATATTTCCATATATTTTAGGACATTTCACTAACCTGTTTAGATCATCTTCCTTGCAAATATCAAATTTGCATTTTTCACATACAAGACGAACTGAAAGAGTTAAAAGCATTCAGTTAACACATGTCTAAGACTATATATGAAGAAACATAAATCATTTTTGTACTGTCTGAATTCAAAATCAACAGGCACTTTATCCTGCTCTGATCTTATTCAACATGTATATATTTCCTGTTATGAAGAAATTTACATTTACATTTTACAAGACTCCTTTCCCATAAAAATGAAATGTGTTCATGTAACATGTATCTGGTCGTTTGACTAATTACCACCTATCATTACAAATTTCACCTTTGACCATGACACATGATTATGAAGCTTTGAAGAATGAAACCATGCACCCATGATTCAAACAGAAGGCAGACATAAATGAGGAACATCCAGTTTCTGATCATAACTGGAATTAACTCCAGCCTTAAAATACCTCCAACTTGCCCATTTGTCAGTACATACTTATTTACACCGTCTTTCAAGATTTAGACATTTTTGCAAATGGTTCATTCTCTGAGATAAGGGGCTTCATATTTGAAAGTCCTGACTTTCATCTATTTTCTAGAAGATGTAACCAACAGCGTTCAATTAGGAATAAATCATTGACATATACACAATGAAATTTTGCCTTTATTATCAGTGTAGAGAAAAAGTAAAACACTGAGGTAGGTGAAGGCAAACAAAGAAAGTTCTATACTGGGGTAATAAATAAAACCTGATCATTTTTTGGGGGGGGGGGATATTTGTGTTGGTGATCACTGACTAGTAAGTAAATGAATGCCTGTTCGTATTTTGTTATTTTCAGTTTAGAATTTGCATCAAGTGAAAAATTTATCCTTGTTATTGACTAGATACAATGTACATCCTACATGAAAGAGTGATTAATGTGTAATGGTCACAGGATACATTATTTCTCTTAAGCTTATATTGTATTAAATTTTTAAATTTCATACCCTGTTTTCCCATTTCATTTGATCCAGTTAGAAAGCATTTGCATAACTGAATGAAAATTAAAATTGCTATAATGATGCACTTTGTGTCATCATTAAGTATAACCTACATGTACTATGAAAAGTAAATCATAATTTTTTATCATATTGCACTTTTGAAATATTATGTATGCCAAAAAGTAAAGTTATCATCTTTGATTTGTTCTAAAGTCACAGGGCAAAAATCTCTACGTGAACTCGATGCTTTTCCACTATAATCATACATTTTAGCTCATAATCAGTACATCTTGGTTTTCATGATCAATAAACAAATGAACTAAATTTAACCCATTCATAAATATGTACTATCAGGTCATCTGACATTAATTCTGTTTAATGTCTGGTCTAAAATTCAAAACCTACAAGGGAGGGAGGGAAAACATAAACAATAGTTTAAAACAACTCATTGGTCAACTGATTTCATCTATTTGATGAAATCAAAAACAACATATTTATAATATTGAGTTTTAGATATTTAGATAATTTAAAGTTAAACTGTTCTCAAGATAGAGGTTCAGATGATCAATTTCAGCACTGATTGTATTTTGTATAAATAGCCTATATTTTGTTGCCAAAAGTAAGAACTACATTATAGTTGACAATTTGAATAAGGACTTTTATCTTTTTACAAACAGTGACTTCATCAAAACCTACATTCACCAATGACATTAGACTGTCCTAGATAAATCATATATTCAATGTCAATGTTTGCCATATGTGTCTTCCTCTCAAAATTCTATAAGAGACAAAACAAAGAAAGTGAGATTGCTTCTACTTACTGACTTCATATCGTGTGCCACTCAAGTTGGCAGTGATTCCATGTTTTTTCTTGCGTTTCTTTTTGGGTGCCTGTACTGCCTTTTTGTCCTCGGTGTCAATGTTTCGTTTTTCATCTGTTGGGGGTTGTCTGGCACTCTGTAACAAGGAGGACTGCGTAGCACCTGGTCGGCGGGCATATTGCGTTAAGGATGTCAGGGTCACATCTACAATGTGTATATAAATGATCAGTTTCTTTCAATAAACTTATGAATAGCACTTCTTCAAAGCAATAACTCATTTCTATATAAAGGTACAGCTTTAAGTTTATTTTATTTTCTCTGTATGGAATTCAACAGACATATTTTTTCCTGTCTTCATTGTATTTGTTGGCAAAATATAATTTCCATGAAGGTCCAGATTTTTCATTACTATATGTATAAAATTATTCACAAGAGTCTTATTTCCATGTTAAAGAAACCTTGCTGATTTGGTGAGAGAAGTTATAGTAAATTACTCTAAATACATTAATGCAAGGATTCCAGATCATGGCCTGTATCATAATGAGAGCTTTCCTAATATTGTTTATATAACAGATGAACAATACAGTATACAGATTACCAAGTAAGGTCAAAAACAGAGTTAGATATTCCATGAAGTTCTAAATAATTAGTTAAATAATTACACCTGTGGAAAAGAGGAAACACTTTTTTTTTTGCACTGCTCCTTATGAAGTTTTTAACAAATGACAGATTGGACATTGTTCATTCATGGTTAAATTTCTCTCATCAAGTTAATGTACAGAAGTTTTAATACATAAATTCTTTTGATTAAGAGTGGCTGGGATTAATATGGGGCATGACCATTATTGCAAAGGATTAGCATTTTCTTTGACGCAATACTCCTGTGAATTGGCCCGGCACAATTAAATAAACAGCATTGTTTTATATAACTATAATTTCTTCAGAACAATGTATTTCTGTTGTATCTTCAATTATGTATATTAATAATATACTCTCCACTCATCAATTTCATTATTATCATTGAAATATGAAACTTTTTGGCCTCTTAGAATGATTTTGCAAAAAGCCTCTGTATCATATAACTTTAACTTATGGACTCAGGCCAACAAAAACTAGTCATTATGCATTGAGAATATCAATGAATAATTAAAACAGGCATGTACAATACTGGAAAGTTTAGAAATTTTAAAATTTGCTGACTAAATGTGAATACAGCAAAAATTTTCCATATCTTAAATTGATCACTTAATTATTTTCCAATACAGCCCTTTATCTGCCATCTTTATTAACCTTTAAATTAAAGTTTAATCATTGACTAGAAAAAAATGTCTTACCGGAATACCACATCAGTGTTAATCAAACACGATAAAATGTTCGTTCCAAGACTTAATGACAATGATACACCAACATTATAAATGGCAGAATTTTCATCAATGTGGGCTGTACTTGCATTCTTTGAACTTATTGATTTAAATAAATATTGCGATTGGAAGTTAATCCATTATATTTGGCCTTCTTGTATACAGCCTGAATGATATCTAAAAGCCCTTCTACCTGCGAAATGGGAAATCATTGAGTGCTAACCAGTTGAGGTTGTGTATGGGGCATTCTTTTCTTTTTCATTGATTTAAGGGAAGCTAGTTATCGAATGGACAGTTAATTATTCATACAGTTGTGTTTGCCATGCAGACTAAGATAACAAATAACATAACAAAAGTTGAATTTAGATACATTGATACCGGACAACTGTTACTGTATGGAGATCACACACGGGAAATGGAGGGAGTGATGGACTTCATAAAGTCTATGAAACTCAAATAACATTAATAGCTAGTTCTAATCTTTTGCATATTTTGTCAATGATAAAAGTTGAATGTTTCACAAATACTATTAAAAACATAGAAATTATATGCATGGTAATTATTTACACCAAATAAATGTTTCCCCACGAATCATGCCTTGTATTGTATTCTTGGTGAATTTAATGCATGTTATGACATACTTCGACATTTATTCCTATAGATTCTATAGACAGCATTCAAGGTTTTACTGAGCCATAAAAGTCCACAATGTAAAGGACCAGGGACTATTTTAACTTGTGACGTCACATGTGCTTACATAATTCAATGACTGTGTAGTCACATTTGTTTAAAAATAGTAATGGACATAGACACTTCATCTTATAATGAAAATGTAAACAAATGTATGCTTCTAGAATGAGAATTTTTGAAAAAAAATATATATGTAAATAAAAAGGTAGTAAAAAAGGGTATGTTATTGACTAAATATCAGGAACTATGTTCTGTCATTGCAGAGGAGCAGACCTTGCAAGTTTAGTCCCCTTACCGCACAACAAAGTTGGGCAGGCATATTTCCCCGGTATTATATCCACTTACACAAAAAAGGGATATCCTGTGTGTTAATTTCAACATTTATAGTACATAAGTGCAAACACACATATATAAAAAGCCATGCTATGTAAAATTCTTTCCATTAACCACAACTGCAAGCAATCACCATGAATTATCACAGGTGTTTCATTACAGCTGTTATGTTGAAGATGAAAGGACAACCAATAAATTAACCGAAAAATAAACTGGTGTCTGACATGTCACATGTCATTCAAGTTATAATAAAAGAACCAAACTAAAGAAAGGGCATACATGCTGGTTTTCAAGAAAAACTAGATATCATGGCAAGCATCACAAAAAGGCCCTACTTTGTGATATTATTTACTAAGTTCAAGGTCCTCAACTCTTTCAAAAATAAATCAAGAAAACCCTAACTCCATCTTGATCTGTAACCCATTGATATAAGTTAATGTATAAATTTTCAAATAATAGCTGCAGGGAGAGCCAAAAAATGTCCAGAAAACAATAAAATCCCTAAAGTTCAGGGTCCAGAACTCTTTCAAATAGCCAAAACTCACACTTGGATCCGTAACACATTAATACATGTATAAATTTGCAAATCAATAGCTGCAGAGATAGCCAAAAAAGTCTGGAAAACTGTCAATGCATGGACACACATACAGATATCACTTTTGGTATAAGTGGGGCCTTAAAATAATCTCAGAAAAATTCAGATTTTATAAGGTAGCACATAAAAGAAGTGTAAAAGTCTCAGTAGGAATCAAACCCATTAATTAGTATTCAACTCCAAACTCTGATTGACGACACAAACTTGCTACCATTCCCTTTACACATTCAGCATTTACAAACTATACACTACAAAACCTGAATTAGGAGCAGATCATTCAAACTACTAAAATCTCTTTTATATTTCTAATGTGCAGGATTTCCTTAAGATACTATGAAGAAAAAGGAGAGAGGTGCAAGGGTAAAGGTCCAAATTACAGGAGAAAAATAGCAAAATTGTGGGGTGTCATATTAGTTGTTACATCACTACATGTTTGGCTCTTTGTCCTTAATTGCATCTTATCTTTTATTTCCTTGCATCATTGCTATATATAATTTATTTTATACAAAGTATTTTGTGTTGCCTTCACTTTTCACATTCATCCTCACACTTTCACTATTTGGTCTCATATGAATTATTATCCAATACATTAAGACCAAAACAGAACAACAAAATAAATATATTTGAAAGAGCAGCTTGTTCAAAAAACCATAACAGGTAGGTGTAACAAGTGCTGGAAAATGTTCCACAATACATACAGAGAAAGAGTAAAATTCTAACAATTTATCCAAGATGTACTAGGCCAATATTGATACAATTTATTTACAAAATTAACTCCATACATATATAGCATTTTTTATATTTATTTATGTATTAGAATTAATTTTTTTAATTATTATTTATTACAATTAAATGAATAGTTTAATTCATATTTTATGCTGAATTTCTAAACTCAATGTCCCTGTAACTCATTACAAATGTATCAATGATCATACCAGCATTCATCACTGTTCATATAAAAATTTGGAAACCTTTGTACAAATGTTTGAGGGCTAGATATTTAGTCCTCAATACTGGTCCCTATGTCTGACCACAGAGCACTTTAACAAGTAAACAACTGGCAAATGTACAACTTATAAATCTGATTACATTGAGAAATAGCAATAAAACTAAGGCTGTTGCCTTTTGCCCTCAGATCAATCTGCATGTGTATTCATACTTTGAGGATGAGATGCCATGACTACTTTATTATTCTGGGTACTGATGTAAAATTCATCAACAGCTAAGAAACATAGTAATTCAATAACATAGCTGTTTTCTTATGGCAAGAATTTCACATTGCTAAAACATAAAACTTATCACTAAGCAGCAAAGTCAATATGAAAATGAAGTCTACAATTGAGGACCATCAAGGAAACTAGCTGTGTTTGGTATCATGCTATAGATTTCACACCCTCTTTTGTAATTTATGATAGATAGATGGAATATTTGACCCTACCATTGACAACAAAGGTAGAAATCTATGTTAGATACATGCACATATCTTTAAAGAATTTTACACCCTCCCCCTCCTACATTCCAATTTTTTTTATCCAACTTTAAACTTTTAATGCAATAAGATCTTTTGTTTCATAGTCAATGCATCATGAAAGACTCCAAAATCAGAATTAAAAACATATAAATCATGATTACTATGTTCTTGAGACAAATTTATGTTGTAATTAAAAGAACACACTACTGTATAAAGAGGTATTTTCTGTGGGAGGAAATTTTGCAATCCAATCCTTAAAAAGTAGCAAATTATATTCTGCATTTACATTTTCTGCGGTTGCATCATACCTATCTATATTTTATGTATCGATGCATTTTTTGTGATTGTAATTTTTGCAGATTTCTCTTATCCACAAAATTCTTCAAAATATGGAAAACACAGAAATTACTCAGTATACAGTATTTCAAAATAGCATGTTAATTGTTAGTTATATGTTTTGAGCAGACCTGTTCATATGAAATCACATCTCTTAGAGAAGTAAATCAATTTGTCTTATTTTGTCCAAAAACATTCATTCAGTTATTTAACATGTAATTAGTGACAAGCCTAATTCTATAGGAGGCTGCACATCAGGTACATACCAGTACATATATACATCAATCAACCTGTGATTTGTTACTATACATATAATTATAAATATAGCTCTTACTCTTGATCTTCCTGATATATTACCAAAAACTGCATGTTTCTGACTTTCATATTATTACTTGTACTTTAGCGAATGCATGAAACTTTTCCCTGATTTGCAATTAGTTTACCTACCATTTAATTTTTGATTTAATGGAAAATCTTATGCCTGCATTTGATGTTATAACTGCAATAGCTGGTACAATTTACACAACATGGGACACAGTCACAAGAAAATAGACTTAATCAGAGTAGAACAAGTCTGGCAATAGCCATTTTGGTCACCCTAAGGAAATTGAAATGATCTATATTTCCTTGAAATTCAGTGATTTCTATGTTAACATAGTCAGAAACTAATATGAAAATTATATTTCTCTAAAACTGATCCCTCTTCTAGAAAATGATGTCACAAAATTAGTGATTTTTCCTTGACTGAAAGCTCTCAAAAATGTTATTTTAAGCTAGTCATTCAAAAAGACACCATGAGCCTGACATGAGTTGATAAAAACTATGATAGATTCATTAAAGATATACGGAATAACATGTGTCAATCTTATTGTAATCGAAGTATGTTAAACCATACATTCTGAAGCCCAAAAGGTGTTGTAGTGATTTTGGTAACTGGTATGAAATTCATGTGCTTACGATATGTACATATATATAAAATTCACATATATGTTATAGTGTATTGCAAGGGACATTCTACTCTTAGTAACTGTGACCAAAGGTTCCAAAAATCTGCAAAGAATATAATAGTCTTAAGTTCTCTTAGTAAACAATCTTTGTATCTCCATACAACTGATTCACACAGAAGATTAGCTGGAAAACATTTGCCAGATACAGTCCGTAAATAAGACCATAGTGGCAACAATTGCAAGATATTTGCATAAAAACAAAATAAGAAGAGTTTTCTCACCCTGTTTGTCCATCATAAGAGATGTCAATGACGCACTGGGCTTAACTCCTGGCATCTTGTCTTCTGTCTTGTCCACTTATACCTAAGTAAATTCAAGCCATTTCAAACCTGAAAATACATGTATAAAAGATGGTGTCAATAAGCACCATGACCAAATTATTGGAAAGTTGTGGATTTGATACATATATTCGGCCATGTTAGACCTGAGAATTTGATATAAGCTGTGAGTGGCATTATAATAAATTAATTAAAGGACTTTATTTTTCTCAGTATTTTTAATAACCACGTTCTACATTCGTTATTATATGGTCTTTCACTTTCATCAATATGATTAATATAATTAATCTTCACAAATTGAATTCGTTTAGCAAAGGAATGTTCATACCATATAGATACATGTATATAGTCTATATTGCAAACAATTTCCAGTCATAACTTCATCTCAATAATTTCTTTCACGATATAATTACTGTCTGGGTGTTATATCAATATTGAGTAAACAAAATAGCCCATCTATTTATTAAGCTTTTGCATATGTTCGCATTAAGGTCGGTTTAATCACGTAGACATCACAAGCAGTATTATCTAACCTTTGTTGTTATTGACTCTGTAGCGATTTCGGCTGTGCATTGATGCGTAATCACTAGCTTTAAAGACATTGTCTAAAAGATGAATCATTTACCTTTCATTCTCGAATTCTTAAATTCATTTTCGTTCTTAAAAAGTCAAAAATATGCATCCAATAGCAGGTGCCCGTCAAACCAGCGCCATATTTGTTTGATCACGTGATAACGCAAGTTCTATTTTACCTAGCAACAATAGCTACATTACAGTATATACTTTCAAAATAAATATATATTTGTTTACAAGTAACAGCAGTATTTACCCATCCATTTCACTGTGCTACACTGATTACCCGTATAGGGCTATTCAGCTCAACCGATTCGGTAAACAAGATTCAGCCCCAACAGGTGTAAATTATTCCGGAAGTCTGATTCTCAACTTTTATTATATATACTTAACCTTTATTTTACTTCTGTAGGAGAGGTATATAAGTGTAGGAAGAGTTACAATTATAATTCCGAAAAACAGACCTCTGGAACCAGGCTGATCTATTGGGAGTATGGATTTTATTGATAATGGATACAAATTCAAACAGCGGGCGACAATTCATTCAAAGAGATCGTTAATAAAATTATCACTAATTAAATACTGCGCACATCATTTGAATTAATGATATTTTTATTTCATTGAAGAGGGCAACAATTCAATATTATTGTGCACAATAATTGGATTGATGCGCGCAATAATTCAATTGATGAGAGCAACAATCCAATTACTGCTCGCATTAATTCAATTGATATCATTAATTTATTAGTTATTTGACACGAGAAATAAAAAGATTAAGGCAACAAACAGTACTCAATCTTGTAATTCCTAGATAGAAAATACAAATCAGAGAGATGGGCAAACATGGACCCCTAGACATACCAGAGGTGGGATCAGGTGCGTAGGAGTAAGCATCCCCTGTCGACCGGTCACACCCGCCGTGAGCCCTACATCTCCGCAATCAGAATCAGTGTGCCAAGAACGGCCTAAACATTGATGTGAAACACACCAGACAGCATTTGACCTAATGGAAGGTTGTACTGGCAAACTAGATAGTTATAACGACCATAAATTTGTGAAATGCAGACTTTAGACGAGACTGTACAAACCCCTGTCAGTAGCCTGCCTCAATTTAAAAACTGATCATATGCAGAGCAGGCTCTTACATATCCAATCAGTTTGGAGATATAAACACCATATGTAGATTGTAATGGAATATTGTCACATAGATAAGGGAAGTTGAGGATGGAGAAATATGAATCAATATTCTGTGATATGCGCTCCATATATCAGAACTTCGAAATAAAGGTTATGTACAATATGCAGGAGATTACTACACGTGTTCTGTAAATAATAGGCATGTCTTCTTCGTCTTCCTAAAACACTTGGCATTATAAGAACACATGAAGTTGCTGACATTGTTTCCTTTCTGAGTGGGGCCTCCGTGGCCGAGTGGTTAGAGCATTGGACTCAAAATCACAAAGCCTCTCACCTCTGTCGGCGCGTGTTCGAATCTCGGCCGCGGCATTGTGTGAGCAAGTTTGCCAGTTTACTTGCGGAAGGTCGTTGGTCTCTTCCCAGGTACATTGTATCTGGGTTCTCTCCCCCACCAACAAAAACTGGACGCCACCAGATAACTGAAAAATTGTTGAGTGTGGCGGAAAGCAATAAATAATCAATCAATCCTTCCTGAGTAAACCATTAGATTGTCAGATTCTGATACCTTAAGTGCATCAATGTTCATCAGTAATGTTCAATCTTTCTTTTATTACAAAAGAACTATATATATATTTTTGACTTGCTTGCAACTGACATTTTCCTAGTGGTGTTTACTACAAGGGGACTAGAGTTAACAATGGAAGATCCTTAGATTACTTGGGAATTGCTACATAACGGCTTGTATTTTACTGGAATAACTGACTCTAACTGGGCTAACAGTGTCTTGTATAATTTCGGTCACTCCCCCAGTGTCAACAACAAAATCTGACAGACAAAAGGCACAACGAATAGTGCAAGGTCTGCGATCAACTGCATAGTATGAACATCATACCATGGATGAAATGTCTTTGCTATTGCATTTAAATGCTTTTGATTTAATAGTCTGAAAACTATTATATATCATTGATCTTGAACAGTTCATCCTAAGATCGCGAATAATTTTATTTGCCAATATCCATTACCAAACCTTATATGTGTTTCTAATGTAGAAACATGCTCTGCCATCAGCCCATCTGTCTTCAAAGTCGGGTGCAACTTTCTGCATGATCTGTATGAAAAAAAATGAAAATAAAAAACAGTAATCAATCTCATAATTCCTATAAAGAATACAAAATTAAGGGTAGGGCAAACACTGACCCTTGGACACACCAGAGGTGGGATCAGATGCTGAGAAGGAGTAAGCATCCCTATTAACTGGTCACATATACCGTGAGCCCTATATCTAGATAAGGTAAACGGAGTAATTCCATAGCAAAAATTAGCATGTACAGAATGGCCTAATAATTGGTATGAAACACGTTAGACAGCATTCAACCTAATGACAAATTACATCGTTATAACGACCATATACTTTGCAGAAATGCCAACTTTAAACGAGACTCTTGAAATCCCTGTAACATCAACTTATTTGTCAATAGCTTGTCTCGATTTAAAAACTGATCATAAGCAGAACATGCTATTGTGTATTGAATCAGCACTGTTGAGAGAAATGAACACCATAATGGAATAGTACTAAGTAAATATAGGAAATTGACGATGGAGAAACTGAATTCATCCCTTTTGTCATTAAGATGAGTGGTTAGCTTGCTGTTAGTACCTGTAAGCAATAAGATATCTAAATACGAAACAGATGTGGAAGACTCAGTGGTGTCTTTTATTTCGAGTTCATACGGATATATAAAATTAACATATGAATGAAAACGAGTATTGTTGGTAGATAAAACGTCGTCGATATATATCTAAATGTTGAGTGGAAGACAACAGCAAGATAGTTTTTCGTCTCTTGTAGAAGCTTTAAACTGAATTCTGCCTTTGTAAGAATATAAAAACATTCGTATTGGATGGAGATATTCAACTGAAATTTGATATGTGGCTTTGTCTTGGATAGTTATATATTAAGTTTGAGTTTCAATACGCTTGACCTACTTTTGACTGAATTAACCTACCAGTAAGGGACTTAGTATTGCCTGCAATACACTCAGAATACTTTCGTATTTGTACAAACCATATCAACAAACCTGTGAACAAGTATATCTACTGTCAGAATTTTCATTATGTAACATGTGTTAAAATGGCCTTTGATATCATTGTGTTTAGATATAGAACATTATTTTGTTTGATCAAGTGTTACACAGGAGAGGGGATTTTATGTTTTAAGAACTTGTGTCCATTCTATTTGTTGTAAACATCTTAACAATTAAATATGATTCAAACCAAACCAACGCCTATCTATGTTTACATGATGGTTTAGATTAAGTGATTGGTTTGTCTTTTGCGTTAGCTCAGGTAGGGGGGTAGCTTCGTAACCGGGACCGGTCGCGGTAGCTCAGTGGTAGAGTGTTCGCTTCGTAACCAGGGTCGTGAATTCGAGCCCGCTGGTACCATGGTCGCATCAATCATAAGACGTAAACATAGGTAGTGATTGCTCCTTCGCCAAATGTTTGGCATTTAAAAGTAGGAATTACGGGTCTTTCGGATATGACCTTAAAAACGGAAGTCCCATGTCGCGACAGGCGTTGGCACGTTAAAGAACCCTCCCTGTTACGGTCCCGAGCGTAAGTATAGGTTTAAATTTGTGGTACTTGACCTACTACTGGTGATGTCTCAATATCAGTGAAAAATTTTCAACGAGATTTAAAACAATCAATTAATAGTAACCGGAAGGTCGTGAGTTTGAGCCCCGCTCTTGCCATGGGTGCGTCACATCTAAGACGTAAATATAGGTATGTTTGCTCCTTCGCCAAGCGTTCGGCATTTAGAAATGAGAATCACGATTCTTTTGGATATGTCCTTAAAAACGAAGGTCCCGTGTAGCGGCAGGAGTTGGCACGTTTAAGAACCTTCACTGCTCCGACCCAGAGTGCTAAACAGAGATATAAATTTGTGGGACTTCGCTTACAGCTGGACCGGTTGCGGTTGCTCAGTGGTGAGAACGTTCGCTTCGTAACAGGAAGGTCGTGAATTCGATCCCCGCTCTTGCCATGGCCGCGATAAACCTTAGACATAAACATAGACAGTGATTGCTCCTTCACCAAACACTCGGCATTTAGATGTGAAAATTACGGGTCTTTCAGATATCGCATTAAAAACGGACGCTGGCGTCGACACGTTAAAGAACCCTCACTTCTACGGCCCTGAGCGCTAAGCATAGGTCTAAATCTGTGGTCTTCACCTACAACTGGTGACGTTTCAATATTAGTGAAAAATTCTCGATGGGACGCAAAACATACAAACAATCAATCATTTCTAACGGAATTCCTATTCTTTGAAATAGAGGACTATCAAATAGTTCTGTATTTATACGCGCATTGTTTACAACTGCGGCATGTTCATGAAGAAAATGCCTATCATCACAATTTGTAAACATATCAAAGGCAAAAATATTTGAAATGTATCTTTTAAAAACTTATTATTATCATTAAATTCGCGTTTTTACATCTACTTAAATCGCATTATCAACCTTCCGGTGTTCTTGCGCCTATCGTTTACCGTATTATGCCTTTCTTTTGGGTTATTGTGCCTATGCTTTTATTTCGAAGTAAATATGTCTCTTGTTTCGCGTTCTTGTAAAGTTTTTGTTTTGCCTTAGAAATATTTCTAATTTTTCAAGAGATCCTTATAAGCTTTCGTACATACGTGATACAAATTGGTTATGTCAACGAATGGCTTTCCATAAAACTAGGGGGAAACATTTTAATTGAGCAAGAAGTTGCACCGTATTTTTAAAATATATTGGAAATATACAATAGCCATAATTATGCATAAGTTGCCTATATTGAAATTAATTTTTATTCGATAATTCGTTGAATAATGTTAACGCCATGTCTGTTTGACATTTAATAAACAACTGCTCCCCGTTGTCATCGTAACCACATCAATAAAGCGTGCCATAACTTGAAACGGAAGGCAGGTGCGAAAACAGGTAATCCGTATAATTCCAGATATCGCACGTATTGTATAACATAACTGTGTGTGTGCGTGTGTGATATACATATATATATAGTCTGGTCAATGTAATTCGTCTTCATCTTTCAGCATTGTGCAGTTTTGTATTTTTTCTTTACAATACAGGTTTCAAACATGGCATGTACGCAGCGAGGCAACAACGAGCTTAAAATGAAAGCAAAGAAAATGATGAAGGACGCAAAAGATCCCATTGAAAAGCTTCGCTATGCTTGTCTTGCGCGAGGGGCCAGTGGAATCAAAGGCCTCGGCAGGTAGGAATTTTGTCTGTTCTTTTTCTGTATATAAAATGATAATGTTTACAAACATGTTTCATCACGCATTGTAAACACTGTAATTTTTCAAAATCATACAGTTGCACATTTGAAATTCTTGTAGAATTTTACAATAAAATGATGTTTACAAACACGTTTTATCATGCATTGTAAACACAATAAATTTTCAAAATTATAAAGCTGTTCATCTGAAATTCTTGCAAGTAAAATGATAAAATTAAAACAAATTGTCTATTCTGTCACTAGAATTTTACCACATTCCTCAAGCACATGCACTCCCCCTTTTATTTGAGCCAGTTAATTTACATCATAAAATGGTAAGTGTTTTTAAGGAAATGAGAAAAGTTTGTTGAAATTGACAATAAATACACACAATGCTACTCCTCCATAACTTTACTAGAATGGTTACACTCCCCCTACCCCCCAAAAATGCCCATGCTATTACTTTTCTGGCATTAAACTTGATGTTTTCATGTGATTAAGCTGAATACTATATATATATATATATATATATATATATATATATATATAAATCAATTCATAAACAAGCCTACATATATGTATTTTGTATGCTCACATATGGTGTGCATTACCACACAGTGAATAACACACACAGCATTGTTATTCAGGCTCAGAGTGAAATGAAATGGTAACAGGAGAAGGGACAATTACTTCAATTGTAATGTGGATATCATTTTTACTGATTTCTATTATGACATTTGGATACATAGGCCATATACCTGTCACATGCAGGGGAATAACTTGCTCCTGTACATTTCAGTATGTGTAAAATGTTTAGTAAAAAGGTTACATCATTATTAGGAAATGTTAGTTAATATAGCTTGTTTGGAAATACATGTACATGAAGATTTTTTATTTCTAGTTTTACTTCACCTACAGATGGTGATGTCTCAATATGAGGGGAAAATTTTTGATAAAATGTAAAACATACAAAGAAACAATACACCGGTTTCGAGATGTCGGAGTTGTTTCCCTTTGGAGAACTCTTGTGCATAGTAAGGCACGAAACACCTTGTTTATTTGCGGGAATGGGACAAATATTCATCACAGCATAAGTGATTGTGCTCAGTAAGTTTCTCTTATGCAGTTTCGTTACTCTAGTTTGACTGATACACAGACTAGATAAATGATAAGTATTTAGGAAGTAATTAAATACATGAAATTTCTTATTACATCATGTTATTTCGTTACTCGTACGTATCATATCCAGGATATTACTTGCAAATATGACATTGTTTAAATATTTCCACTATAGTAAAATATTTATTTCAATAGTATTCTGTATTTTCTACACTTTACATATTTAAAGAGATGCCACTTTAATACATTTTATCATCTTCCTCACTGACTGAAAGTCCACTATGTACCACCTAGACATTCAAAGTTCCACTAAATGCACCTCCTACACAGAAGAGCTCTTATCTCGAAACTGGCGTATTGTACGCCAACAGTTTATGTATAGTTATGAAAAACAAAATGACCTATGACCTCCATTTTTAAGATTATATCAGGGAGACCCACAAATCTCACTTCTAAATTGCCAAGCTTTTAGCAAAGGCACAATCACTACTTATATTTACATCTAAGGTTTGACAAGGCAATGGCATAAGAAGGGAATGGCATAAGAAGGGGGTCGAACTCACGATCCCTATCCCCTCGGATTTGAAGCAAACACTTACCTTTCAGCTACAGCAACTGGTTGATTGCTCATACAAATAATTACATGAATGACAATGACAGAATGCTTGCATGTTTAGTGTAGTAAAACCAGAATATGGTTTAAATTAAACTGATGAAAGTTAAAGTTAATGAGATTTCAAACATTACTCATGGTAATGCTGTATTATCTTATTTATTCACAGAACATTCAGAATCATGGATGATGATGCAGATTTAAGTCTCAACATTAAAGAATTCAAAAAAGGAATCCATGATTATGGTTTAATAATGGAGGAAGATGTCATCTCTTCTATGTTTGATAGATTAGATAAAGATAAGAGTGGATCTCTATCATTTGATGAATTCTTAACTGCTCTTAGGGTAAGAGGTAGAAAAATTGTGATGAGATTCAGAGTTATTCCCCTTTAGCAATAATGTAGTAAATGCATCATTTCTTTCACTACTCAGAGTTGTTCACACCTCTCATCTGCCACTGTCTCAATTCAGGATCACAATGATGTTTGTTGATGCCAGATTTGATTTAAAAACTTCATTTGATGACAGTTACACTCTAAAGCATTAATTCTCAATATATGCAAGATTAATTCAGAACTTGTCTGCAAAATAATTCTCCTAAAAATAATTTAGTAATATTCATGGTTCAGCATAACTCAACAAGTACTTCTCCTAACTAGGCATGATTTTTCACAGATCATTACTGGGTATGAAATTATATGTGCTAAATCAAGGGTGAAAAACCCCGAGACATTATCAGAAGTGTAGGTGAGACCAAAGAAAGACAACTCTAGCAGAGAGTGATATAGATTTTAGCTCATGTGAGCTTTTCTGATCACTGAGCTTTTCTGATCACTTTTTATCTTACAGCCATTTGTCTGTCCATCTGTAAATTTTTAACATTTTTGACTTCTTCTCCAGAACTACAAGGCTAATTTAAGTCATATTTGCATGACAAAGCATGCTTAGCTAAAGAGGATTCAAGTTTGTTTAAATGAAGTGCCACTGTCGCCCTTTTTGAAGTGGAGATAAATAATAACTAATTAGTATAAAGTTTGAGGCATCTTTTAAAAATTTTCTTCTCAAGAACCACTGGGTCAGTTTCAATCAAATTTGGCAAAAATCATTCTTGGATAAAGAAGATTCAACTTTGTTCAAATGAAGGGTCATGATTCCATCAAAGGGGGGATAATCGAGACAAAAGGCCCATGTGCCACATCGTTCACCGAGTCACCTTGGCCCATATCAAAGATTTTCACTAAATATTTGCATGTGGAACTTTGATTCCCTATTGTGGCCCCACCCTACCCTTGGGGTCCATGATTTTAACAAACCCAAATGTGCACTATGTCAGAAAGCTGTCATGTAATGTGAACTTTTCTGGCTTAGTGGTTCTTGAGAAGATTTTTAAAGATTTTTCCCTACATTTCTGCATAGAAAACTTTGATCCTCTATTGTGGTCTCAACCTACCCATGGGTCCATGATTAAAAAGAACTTGAATCTGCATTATGTCAGGAAGCTTCATTGTAAATTGGAACTTTTCTGACCCCGTGGTTCTTGAGAACAAGATTTTTAAATGACCCCATCCTATTTTTGCATTTTTGTAATGATCTCCCCTTTGAAGAAGGCATGGCCCTTTATTTGTACAAATATGAATCTCCTTTACCCAAGAATTTGTACCAAGTTTGATTAACTTGGCCTGCTGGTTCTGGGGAAGATTTTCAAAATTTGTCAATATTTTGGATGCTTTTTGCCATGCCAAGTTTGATTAAAATTGGCCAAGTGGTTCTGGAGAAGATGAAAATTTGAAAAGTTTACACCACCGCCACCACCAACAATACCCGTGACAGACAACAAACTTTTTATTAGAATAGCTCACTTGAGCCTTTGGTTCAGGTAAGCTAAAAAGACAAAATTAGGTTAAAAATCTTCTCAATAACAACTGAGTCAGAAAAATAGAAAATTTTATGAAGGAATATAGATTCTAATTTGTACAAATCATGGATCCTGGAAGTAGAGTGGGACTACAATAGCAGATCAAAGTTTTACATAGGAATATGTAAGAAAAATGCAACATCCCAAGGTAATGCAGATTCAAGTTTGTTTAAATTGTGGTCCTCGGAGGTAGGGTGGGATCACAATAAGTGATCAAAATTTTATATGGGTATATGAAAAATCTTCTCAATTACAGCAGGGATATGAATACTTTCATAAATATGTAAGCATCTTCAGGTAATGCAAATCAAAGTTTGTTCAAATCATGAACCCTGGGGGTAGGGTGGGGCCACAGTAGGGGATCAAAGTTTTATGTGGGAATATATTGGGAAATACCTTTAAAGATCTTCTTTTCAAAAACAGAAGGGTCATGATTAGTAATATTAATATGCAAGCATCTTCAAGAAGTGCAAATTCAAGTTTGTTCTATTCAGTAGCCCCAGTGATAGGATGGGGCCACAATAATCAAAGATGTTTTGGGGAATATTCAGAAAATGAATTAAAATGAATTCTGTTCAAGATTATCAAGACCACACTAAATCATATCAAAATGCAAGTATTTCAGTTTATACTCCTGTGACAAAATTTGGGGGGGTGGGGGGATATTATTTTTCTCCTGTCTGACTAAATCTTGAACCTTTGAATGGTCAATAATAGGGTTCTTGTATTTCATATGTGCATTCTGAGACAAGACCTTTCATTTGATATCAAAGTTTTTAACGCCATGACCTTGAACTTAGAGTTTGGCCTGCTTTTAAGAAAACCTAACCTATGCAATATCCCCTAAACTATTTAAGGTATGTAGTATATTTAGTATATTAATTCCTTATGGTAAGAAAGTCATTTGATGCCATGATGTATTACCATGTGACCTTGTCCTTGGAGTTAGAACCCAATTTCAAAACTTTAATCAACACTTTAACTTGCTCATAACATTTGAATGGTGAGTAGTACATATTCCATGTATGCATTCCTTTTGGCAAGACCTTCCTTTTGGTACCAAAAGTTTTGACCTTGTAACCTTGACCTTGAATTTTGACCTATTTTTAAGAAAAGCTAACCAAGGCAATATCTCCTGAATTGTTTAATGTAGGGCTTTCACATTTTGTATATAGACTCCATATGGCAAGGCTTTACACTTCATACCAATATGATTATTGACCTTATGTCATGGTTGTGACCCTTTGGGGTTAAGTTGGGGCCACAATATGGGGTCAAAATTTTTCATTAGAATAAAAATTGCAATGAATCTATTAAAAATCACAATAAACTGAACAACAGCAAGTCTAAGGTGACTCAGGTGAGTGATGTGGCCCATGGGTCTCTTGTTTTATGTTAAATACTGGCAAAACCATGTGATCCATACCAGACTGTCATGCAAAAATGCTGAACTAGCTAAAATGTATATTTACACCTCTACATCAAAGAATTAGTCAATGACCTTTTTTTCAAAATTGGACTGTTTTGACACACACACTTTGTGCCAGTTAAGTTTTATTCTTGTTGAAATCATTTCATATGTGAAAACTAGTACTTCATAATGGACCAAAAATGCATGTAAATTAATGAGCACCAAATTAATATAAACTCAAATATTTGAAGATACCATTAATCATCTGAAGATATCATTAATATAATTATTGAGCACAATTTATTCAATTGATTTGTGCATCGAATTAATTCAGCTTAATTGATGCATGCCTTGTTTTCATTAATTGAACTGATGAGAGCAATAAGATATATGGTAGTACTTCAGAGTTATTCCCCTTAAGCAATAATGTGTGCAGGCTTTGTAGTAAATACATAATTTCATTGTCTACAAACTCAGTTGAAGATATATTTAATATTTACAACAATTTTGTAAAAGGAATTAATGCGCATGTCAATTAAAAAAAAAAAAGAAAAAAAAAAAAAGAAACAATGCAATTAAAGAGATCATTAATTCAATTGTGGGAATTTGAATTGAAGATGTCTCTAAATTGTTGCTCTCTCTAAAAGAATTATTGCATGTGTCAACTAAATTACATGTAATGATATCATTAACTCAGTTGAAGAGAGTAATAATCCAATTATTGCATGCATTAATCAATTTGAAGCATATGTACATGATATTTCAATAGAAGAGAGCAGTAATTCAATTAACTGAATTATACTTTCTTCATTGAATTATAGCTTTCTTCAACTGAATTACGCCACACATCAATTCAATTGTTGATACCATAAATTTGTATGAAGAGGGCAACAATTATTGCATGCATCAATTCAGCATAATAATTAATGCTATTCAATTCAATTAATGCATACAATAATTCAGAATTGAAGACATCATTAATTATTTGAAGAGATCTTTAATTGAATCGCTATGCACATCAAATGTACTGATAATAAAGATATATTCATTTATTTGAATTTATGTTATTTGGCACTCCATATACATTAAAAAGCTAATGATATTGGAATTCACCTGGAAATGTACATATATAGACTAGCAGCTCATATCTTAATAGAAAAAAGCAAAAATTTTGATAGAAAACAGCACAATTTTATGTGTGGTAGTGTTAGAAAAATGGCTGCATAAGTATAATTTAGCATGATCAAATTATATGAAGTCATCTGATGTATAAAATAGTGTGTAGCCTCTGACCCTTATCTAATATTGGCCACACGAGCTAATACGACATAATATGGATTTTACTAAGTAATATTCTTTTATATAATTTTTTTTCTGTTCCATTTGTCAACCTGTGCTCAAACTGTCAAATGATTCTATACAGTAAATGTATAAATGTTTAGTAATTTCATTTTGTGAAAAATCGCTAAATATTTAAATAGACCTAATGAAGAATATTGATAGTGATTAAAATTTCACTGTCAAAAAATTTGTTTCGTCTACTAAACTGTAACTCTTCTTTGCATAGCCACCAATGAACAATTCAAGGAAAGAACTTGTACGGAAAGCTTTCCAAAAACTAGACAAAACAGGAGATGGTGTGGTGACAGTGCAAGATTTACATGGTGTCTACAATGTCAAAAAACACCCCAAATATATCAGTGGAGAATGGTCAGAGGACCAGTGCCTCAAACAGTTCCTGGACTCATTTGACTCTCCAGACGAAAAAGATGGAATGGTAAGTATCTAGGCACTATTGTGAAAGTAGCTGCTTTTTGATTAGAGATACATGTCCAAGAAAAATGTTTAGGAAGAATGTGTTTGGAAATTCATATTAGGGATTGTTGTAATGTTCTAACAGCTTGATTTAATTTTTATTATTTGAAAAAGATTCCCAAGAAACTTCCAAAAATAATTAAATATCTGTCTTGAATCAGGTTTCTTGCAAATGTTTCATCAAAGAAAACTATATCAATTATTACAGAGATGATATATACAAATAGACATGTATATATATATATAATTGCATGGATAACATACATGTGTAAGCCACTTCACCTGCATGCATAGAATTGCTCACTGCTACATATATATATGTATACTGTATATATAGAAATACATTTCTACATATCACAATACATGTAGTGAGGGTCATTAGAAAGTTATGTAGACAAGAACAATAAATATTCATAGAAAATGTTTTTTTCTTGGCAGCCCCTTACTGTTGCAAGTATTCTGTAATACATGTATATATTATTTTTTCAAATTGTCAACTAAAACATAAAGAATACATGCATATGTGCATATTATATGCTGTCATATATAATCAAGATACATATGATAATACTCACGACAATCGTTATCTATATTTTCAAAGTAAATACAAATAAAATCTACACAAATCTGTGTAAGCTTGATACACAATCACATACCATTGGTACAGGGTTCTGATTCTGCATGTGATTGTTGCACAAGAAATATTTGGGATTGTGTACTGTTTGGGAAATTCTGGTTCAGATATCATTTGGAATTCAGGGAATGGAACCAAAATTTGGTCATAGGGCACAATGATAATCAGCCCTCCGTCGAGTTACCTACAGAATGTGTCATTTACAATTCTGTCTGGTTTGATAGATCACTGAGTGACAATATGTATCCTGTCTTTCTCCATTGATAACCTGGTGAAAATCACTAATACAAACACTGTTAAATTCCTAAGGTTTTGGGGTACCCAAGACATTGTTAATTTTCCAAGTGTTTCAGAGTATCCAAGCCATTGTTAATTTCCTACATATTTTAAGGTATCCTGACCATAACAATACATGTTGTACTCTGCACTGGGGTAAATTTCTGGCATATTCAAAAAGCTCATATTGATAAAATCATATCTTGAAATGGTGAAATTAAATCTATATTACTGGTGCATTTGACTGCTTAATTTATTTCACAAACATTTTTGCACAATTTTGTTTTGCAGGCCTTTTCCAAAGACAAGTTATCAAGAGTGTCTAGAGATAGCATATGTGACAAAGCCTCCCACAAAAACTATTAAAGCTAAATTTCATATTTCAGCCTAATAATTCTGAATTCAAAATTAAGTTACTGGTTTCCACCAAAATTTAATCACTTGTTGCAGATTTACCTTAGTAAACATTTCACAATAGTTTGCAGTATACTTTGCATACCAGTAGTCCAAACAATGAACAATGAAACCAAACACTTGACTTTCTTGGTGGCAGCCATCATTGGCAAGTTTTAGAAAATGTAAATGTGTTCCTTGCCACCTTCAACTTTCAGTTCATATGTCTGTATGCTCTTGTAGATTCTGAAACTCAATTCAAGGAGCTAGCTGAATCATGTTTTGTCTACATAATTTTGTAATAACTTGGATACATGTAAAATTAAATAACAAACTTTATTCATGTACTCCTAGAGTTATCAAATACATGTTAGTCATTTTCTACAAAAACAGGTTACAATATTACATGCACATGTGTAGAATATCACATACCAGTTCTTGCTGATAGAACTTTGAATATGAAGTTATTCTCTCAATTTGTTTTTAGTTACAAAACTTAGAAAATACAGATTTGGGAAACACAACATAAACATACTTGGTCATTAAAAATACACATATATTACACACTGTGTTTAGCCACTAAGATTATAATAAAAGCCAATCTTAAACATAGATAAATGATACAATACACAAATCTTTATGACATGTACACATATTTTCTAGACCATGCAATGAAAATCATGATTTACAGATTTACTTATTCAATATGGGGATCAACATTTCAGTAGCATTCAAAGGTTGTTTCAGAGATACCTATGATAATGCTTTAATTATTTGAACTTTGTGCTAAACACTTCATGTTGTGTTTCTGACAGATTACCGAGGAAGAGTTCATGAACTATTACTCAGGAGTTAGTGCTTCAATTGACAATGATGCTTACTTTTCCCTCATGATGGCAAACGCTTGGAAAATATGATTGATGCAGACAGTTTTCTACTCAAACATTCCCATTAACCATTTATTTAAAAATATTTGTGATGGTGGTTTATATAAGTAGGAAAAGTATTAGTTATTTAGAAAATGAAAATTTTGTCCATTTGTTTAATAACATGAGGCCCACAGGCCTTATCGGTCACCTGAGTATTAGTTAAAAATATCACTAGTCCTAAGGGCTACAAACTATAGAAAAAAAAATCCTGTTTTGAATATCTAAGCTACATTGTAATATTCAGCAAAAGTAAAATTGTAAATTAAGATGTATTAATGACCTCAAAAGTGCTTATACTGATGAAAGGCTTTACATGATGTAATACATGTAACAGTAATGCAAAATAATTTTAAATTGACTTGTCCTAGAGTCAAAATCCTGGGGTTGCAAATTTCACAATTTCAGTACATCATTTTCTTCTCTTTTTTTGTGCATTTAATTTTTATACCATATCAGCAAACTTAAAATAAGTCTTTCAAATGTTAAAGACAATAATCACTATGATAATTTGGATCCACTCTGGATTTACAACTTTACTCCGTAGGATCATGACATTTACAATTTTGGTAAGGGACTACTTACTTCTTTAAATATCTAATTAGTTTTAATTTAGTATCACTAGCATTAAAGAAGATGTTATATAAATGTTTTATGCATATAAACTACATGTATATATACCAAATTTGACCTCTGTTGGAATTGGAACCTTTACTCTGGATAATGAAATTTACAATTCTGATAGAGGTCTTCCTGCTCTACATCACTATGCATTTAGTTTTTTCTTACATATGTGGAGTGGTAGAGAGGATATTTTTGAAAAATAGTCAATTTTTGGTAGTTTTTGCCCTGCCCCTAAGGCCCATGGGGTGCAGGAGTCCTGAAATTTACAATTTATGCCCCCCTTGTCTCAAAGATGCTTCATAATAAATTTGAAAAGAATTGGAATGGTAGTTATCAAGAAGTTAAAAATGTTTAATTGTTAACACACAACATACAAGTTTACTCAGGTGACCTAAAAAACAGCTATTGTAGTTCTTACAGCTCTATATATTTGTAGGATTAAGCTACCAATTTATATGAACAACAAAAAAAATGCTTTATATTACATGTGTACCTCTATGTGCTTATAAATTCTCCTAAACCTCTCCCACCTTGGAATCTAGATATTTGCTAGAGTATAACTTTCTGATGTAGTGAAAATGGAGTAGATTGCACTGTGTAGCTTTAAAAAAGAATGAGACTGCTGGCTCTTTTCCACCATGACTAGAGCACTGCCAGAAACTGACGAGAACTAGTGAGATTTAGCAGGAGCACAAACTGTGACAGCACTCGGCACAGCAAACACCACAACAAAGACTCTTGCTTTTTGTATTTTTGTTCTCTGTTATTGATTTTTGGTTTAGTTTCTTATTCTAATTTTTGCTAATCACAGGCTTTTGTTTAAATTGGGTAATTTTCTCATGAATTCTGATTTTTGTTATTGTTGAATGAGAATTGTTATTGTATGTGCCGGTACTTTCTATGTTAAAAGAACAAATTTTTGTTTACTTACTGTATATTTTCACTTTGAAAGATTTACATTTTGTGTGATATTTGTATATTTACATATTGTCTTTTCAGCCTGAAATCCCATAATTTTATGATAACCACAATTTTTAGTTCAAATTTTAGTAGCAATATTTCATTTTTATGGGAAATTTAAATCAATTCATAACAACAATTTTAATTTTTCAAGAATGTCAGAGTCATCATGAAAATTAAAATTTAGATACAAATCAAATTTGTTGTTATTTTCAACTTGCAAATGAACATCATTTATTACTTTATCCTTATCTAAAAGTTAGAATGAAGAAAAAAATAAACTCTGATAGATTGAGCTTATTTGTAATTTATCTTGATATTTTTGAGTTGATACAATAAATAATCTATGATGCATATTTTAAACAGGAGATATAGGAAATTTATCCCTATAATCAGTAAATACAGAATTATGCATACAAGTATTTCTGCAAGATGAATTTTAATGGTTTAAAAAAATATTGAGAAAAAAATAACTTTAGTATTTCATAGATTAAGAATTGAAATATTCTTTGTAATTGGCAGTTAATTTTTTTCTAATGAGGATTTGAATTGCAATTGTTCAATTTATTCATCTTATTGAGTGGCCCAGGCACTAAAAAAAGGGGGGGGGGGGGAGAGAGAGAGAGAGAGAGAGATAAGGCGGCAATTATTTAGAGTTTTGTTTTGAGCTATTTCCAGTAAAGTTTTCACTTTGTGAGAACTGTTAAATATATATAATTCAAAATGAGTTATTGATATGCTTTCCCTTATGATAATCTACTCAGATCTTATTCATCAATCTATTATTTAATTAATCATCAAAACAATATAGTAAATACACAAAGATATAGTAGCTTTTACAGGTATAAAGTAAATCATATTAAGTTTATAATGGGGAATGGGATGTCTCTTAATTTTTGAAAGTTGAAAAAGTGCCAGGGGGTGCTTATAGGGCAGGAACAATCAATAGGATGGATACAGTAGTCAGAATGTATATTTGCACAAAACTTAAGTGAAATGTCTGACTCTTCAAAATGAAAGATTGAAAAAAGAATAATTGATGTGAGTATAGAACAATCAAATTTTATTGTACAACGCCAGTGAATACATGTATTTAAAATTAGGCATTTTAATCAAATAAACTAATTTCAGTTTCAGTTTTCAAAAGGATCATTCTTGAAAGTATATTTGACAATCTTCATGATGTTGAATTCTAATTCTATTAGCCTCTTTTATAGTAACTTCTTTCAAAACTCCTGTTTTTTTACACCTGACCCCATTCACTTCTTGCGAAATATATTGGTTTTCACCTGCTTTCATTTATTAATTCCCTACCAGCTTTGTATTTGGTATGTTTCAGATCATCTTACAGCTGTTTATTAGTTTCTCTAAGAAGTTCTGAAAGAACAATTGTAATTATTTACAACGGTAACAATTTATGTGAGAAGCTTTTTCAATATCTACAACTGAAAATTAAAACAATTTGGTATTTTTTATTTTATTGACCTTCCTTCCCCAATAAACAAAAATCTTAATAATCTGTGTGAACAACTGTACCCCCTCCCATCCCCCTAACTATTTGAATCTGTGCAGAAAAATCCCCTGCATACAGATGATCCAACAAAAATCTTCGTACATCTTCGATTGGCTCTCACAATTTTTTTAATATCTGACACTGCAGTCAACACACGTTAACTATGACTCGTTTTATTTTGGTCACTCTTTGTTTTCTGTTTCATTACTGCGGGTTATGGAAGAAGAATTTGTTTACTACACGTATTATTCTGGAGTTAGTGCATCGGTAGAAAATGATGCCTACTTTCACCTAATGATGACCAATGCATGAAAATTGTAAAAGATTTCAGTTCATAGTGCAATGACCACTTTTTACATTTTGAGCACGTCAAATTCCTGCTTGGATACATTACACATAGTTTATGTCACATTGGGGTTCTCCTGAAAATCTGTGAGTGTATGGATGTCTTGTGTACTAGGACTGTTACAGCTATTCAACAGATTATACTGTAGCCAAATGAATATCTATCCAGTTGAATTTAGTTCCCTTGATCTGCTCAATGAGTTTGGGACTTTTGATTAAGGGAATAAGTGAGTAAATGAAAGAGGATATGATTTTAGGTAGATTATATATTAGATATTCACTTGCACCATCTCGATGAAGGGTAGAGTGAAATGAAGAGATCCGAGTATGATGGGTAAAGTATCCAATATTCAGTGGTAATGATACACAGAGGCCAATGGGTGACAACACTTACCTGATTACAAGGATGTAAATCTCGTGAACTATTTTCCACAGTGTATGCAAAGCAACCACTGCAATCTAATGAAGGATGCAATCTTCATTAGCAAAGGTTCCAAAGTACTCCACTCGTGTTCAAATTATAAAAGTGGATAAAAACCTTTGGCTAGCAAAGATGGGAGGATATGCATATCATTTTTCATAAATTTTACCTGTGTTCTTGTTTTGTCACGTATAACCTTTTATTGTTCCCTGGTTTAGCAAAAAGTGGAGGATATTTAATTTGAGTCTGTCCTTAGTCTGTCCATCTGTCTGTCAGTGTGTCTCTCACTCTATCTTCTTGTCACATTTTCATTTCCAGACAATATTTCTGAAAGACAATAAGCTTAAATTGCCTATGAAATTTCATATATACCTCCCTATGACTCGAAGAAGACCCCCATTAATTTTGAGGTCAAAAGATCATAGACCAGGGTCAGAAATTTATATACATGAATTACACAAAATGATTTCAGATGATAACTTGTTTTTTTTAAGCTTGTGCAATGACTCAATGTGATGATTCTCTATAACATAAGAAAGTCCTCTATTGATTTGAGATTAAAATGTGAAAGTCAAGGTCACAAAAGGTAGTAACAAATAGTTTTATACTGTAAATCTAGCCCCCTTATAACCAGTGATTAAGTGTTTATTTTTGAAAGGCTAAGAGCAAGGGTCTATGTATTGATGCCCTTGTAATCAGAGATTTGGAAGGAAGAATATATATAGTGTTTGTCAGCAAAAACTTTAACCTTTTGCCATAACTTTTGAATGGGTGGTGAAAGGGCTTAAATATTCACATGCATTTCTTGTAACCTTTGTTTTTGTACTGAAATTTTTGACCTTGTGACTTTTACCTTGAGATGTGATCTTTTTTTAAAAACACTTGAATCTTGACCATAGCTTTTGAATGGTTAGTGGTAGGGCTTTCATATTTTACATGTCCATTTACTTTTATACCAAAATTTTCTACCTCATGACCTTCACCTTGGAGATTGGTTATACAGAGGCATCAGTGTTTCACAAACACATCTTCTTAAAAAAAACATTAAAGTTTAAACATAAAGTTAAAAAGTATGACACTGAATTTAATTGATGAAGTATTAATGAAAACCTACAGACAAAAAACTGATGAAAGAGTTGAGAAAACCCAACAAACTGGAAGTCACCCTTGTTTTAAGTTGTAAGTGAAGTCAGCATGGGAATTATATTTTCATTTACAATTTCTTATTAAAAACCAAACCCAACAAACGGAATTCACTTTTGTTTTCAAGTTGTAAATTAAGCCAGCATGGGAATTATCATTTACAATCTTTCATGAAATATTGCAATGACTGACCCTAAACAACAATCAAATTTGTAACTTTATTCACCATAATGCATTATTACACATTTTAGATCAAGTTTTAATGAGAGTGTATGCACGTTTTGTGAACTGGTACAGGAGGTTGGTTAGTTGAATATTGTATGTTGCCTATTATTGAGAATCTTTCACTCATATAGAGACATCACCATTTCCAGTTGAAGGGCTGAAAATTTAGGCCTAAGTTCGGCGCTTATGGTCTTTGAGCAGGGAGGGATCTTTATCGCACCCTGCTGTGACACAGCCTCAATTTTTGCAGTCTCATCTGAAGGACCACCCTATTTAGTTGCCTCTTGCAACAAGCAAGGGGTACTGAGGACCTATTCTAAACCCAGATCTCCAAGGGTTTACCATGTAATGTGCAATTACTCTCTCAATCTCCCTCTGCATTTTTTTTTTATATAGGTATTCCACCTACTTATTCTGTCCTTGAGCAGGAGACATAAATTCCCTGCATTAGCATGTTGTTTAAATTTTTAATAGAAAGCAATACATAGAAATCAACATTTGTACAGAAAGACAAAAATGTATATTTTGCTTCAATCAGAGCCTCTAAATAGAATTTCTAACACTAATATCAATAACAAACATTTATAAACATTATTTTTTTCTTTCATTGAAATAGTATATTACAATTTTACAACAACAATTTCTGACACCTAAATGACAGCTAATACTGCTTTAATATGACTATTCGTGGCCCTGCTGTTGTAGAAATAAAGTAATAAATAAATAACAGTAATCACCTTTTGTGGCCCCAACCTACCAATGGGGGCCATGAATTGAACAAAAACTTGTATCTGCACTACCTGGTGATGCATGACTAATCATGGACCTGCTGACTGCTGTTACTGAGATTTTTAAAGATGTTTCCCTAAATTCTCATGTAAAACTTTGATCCCCTATTGTGGCACCACCTACTTCTAGGGGCCATAATTTTAAACAAACTTGAATCTGCATTACCTGGGGATGTTTCGTATTAAAACTAATCATGGTTCTGTTGTTCTTGAGTTTTTAGTTGTAGTTTTTTCCCCTATATATTCCTATGTAAAACTTAATTTGATCCCCTATTGCATGTATTGTAGTCCCACAGCTTCAACAAACTTGAAACTAAACTACCTGAGAATGCTTGAATATCAATATGACTATATCATGGTTTTATTATTCTTGAGAAGATTTTTTAAAAATTCTCCTATCTGCATGTAAAACGTTGATCCCCCGATATGGCTCCACCCTATCATGGTGGCCATAATTTGAACAAACTTGAATCACCTCTATGTCAGAAAGCTTTCATGCAATTTCAACTTTTCTGGCAAAGTGGTTCTTGAGGAGAAGACTTTTTGAAGATTTTTATACAAGGTGCATGTATGTGCATGATGTAAAACTTTGATCCCCTATTGTGGCATCATCCTACCTCTAAGGGGCATGATTTGAACATCTTGAATATACTCTTTTCAGGAAGCTTTCATATAAATTTCAATTTTTCTGGCCCAGTGCTTCTTGTTAAGAAGATTTTAAAATATGATATAGAGATTAGCATTAACTCCTATGAGGAAAACATATATCTGACATTATACAGTCAATTAAAATAAAATTTCCAAAGAAAACTCATGGTGACAAAATTCCTATTACTATCATCTTTCAAATAATGCAAAGAAATGTCACCATACAAATTTATGAAATATTTGATTTTTTATAGATTTCCACAAGGGTAGATAATTCTGATAAAAAAAAAATCTAATTCACTATAAATAGATCTGGCTATCATCTACTCTCTGCACCATCTTTATCTCACTAAAAAAAAAATTAGCCATTTTGTTTTCACAAAAGATATTGATTTTTTGTGTGTATGTATGTGAAAATAGATATTTTATGAATCGGACACCTTATCAATAAGGTTTTAAAGCTGCCCACTTCTTAATCCATTCACCTCTCTAATTTCTTTACACAGATTACTTGGGAGGAGTTTGTGAATTACTACTCTGGAGTCAGTGCCTCCATGGATAATGATGCCTACTTTGATTTGATGATGAGAAATGCCTGGAAGTTATGAAGGTTACTCGATGACTGGATATGTTAGAAAATTAAAGGGGGGTGGGGGTGGGGGTCAGCAGTCAGCGGAAACAGCTAATCAACAAATGTGTCAGAAATTTTCCATTACTACTACAGTTATATTTTGAATTCTCATTCTGTTTATGAGAGTTTGATTTTTTTAAAGTAGAATTTGCTTATACATGTACAGTAATTAAAGCAATGATTTCTCACACATTCACATTTGACCCTATCATATGTGTTGTCTTTGTTTATTCAATATAATGGATTGTCCTCTGTGGTAAAATTGAAGCTGCAATTGAATTAATGAGAGCAATAATTGAATTGATGCATGTTCCTACTCAATTATTGCTCTCATCAATTGAATTAATATGCACATCAATTCAATTAATGAGAGAAATGATTGAATTGAAGCACACATTAATTCAATTGAGGAGAGCAATAATTAATTTTATGTGTGCATTAATTCAATTAATGAGGACACTTGAACTGAACTGATGATATCTTTCAAATAATTAAAGATATCTTTAATTATTTGAGTTTGTTAATTTTGCCCTTCAAATTTCAAGACTACACATGGCTTCAATAATAAATTAGAAACTATTCTGCATATTTTAATATGTATAGTAAAATGACTCCACTTCGAGACTTCAGTTTGCATATGTACAAAACCTCTAATAGAGTTGGTTTTAATGCTATTAATATTATTTGGGTGAATTGCCACTGAATTGGAACAATAGAGTAGAAAACTTTATCATATTGTATGTTAAACAGTATATTTTTTTCATGTTTATATAAAAATAACATTCCAACCTTGTATGGTTTACTTTCTCATTTAAAAACAAATTACTGTATTGAAAGGCACATATCTATGCATAATTTGAAACTGTCTGACTTTGAAAATCAATATACAAACTGGTTGATTGATTGATTAAATATTGTTTAACATCCCACTCAAGAATCTTTCACTCATATGGAGACGTCATCATTGCTAATGAAGGGCTGCAAATTTAGACCTATGCTCGGTGCTTACGGCCCGTGAGCAGGGAGGGATCTTTTACGTGCCACACCTGCTGTGACACGGGACCTCGGTTTTTGCGGTCTCATCTGAAGGACCATCCCATTTAGTCAAGCAAGGGGTACTGAGGATCTATTCAACAACCCAGATCCCCACAGGATTTTTGAACCACAATAATGAAGAATTGAAGTATTTTGTATATATGTATGCACTATACATTAATTTTTTTATTTATTTATTTATTATTTAGCCTTCATGTAAAATTACTACCAAGAGCTTTTGTTAGTATATCTAAAACCTCTGTATTACCTGTACTATAATTTATACATGCAGAACTGTTTGTATGCGAGTATTTTGAAAGGGTGGTGAATGTGAAATGTAAAAATTCCATTAGTAACACACTAAATTCTTTGAAAATATATGCATACTTATCTCAATGGAAAAAATGCAAATAAAAAAAACCCAAACAATTTTGCACTCAATATGCTTATCATTATTATTATTATTTTATGCCCAACATATAGAGATGTTCAAAATGAATTGTTTGACAACTGTTGAGATTTGTATTTTACTTTGAGGAGATCACTCACTTTCCTTAATTGAAAATGAAAATGTTTTTCCACAGGTAAATATATCTGAAAAAGTCGGACTGTTTTAATTTATGATGACATATTCCTTTGTTTATGTATTATTCATCTGTGATTGAATCATGTATGTAACATCTATATTCTAGGGAAGGCATGTTTAAAGTTTTAAAAAATTAGTTCAATCTCATTGTAGTTATCTTACAAGTAAATTCATTGCTAAGATTTGTTCAGCAGGATTTTACGCAAGAAGGAAATCAAACTTGAATCAAAATGAGAATTTTTTCAAGTCTTAATGATCATGTAAGTTTGCCTTCATTTTGAGAAAAAGCCTTACACGCACCACTTTTTTTCATTACCAATAGTATGGAAATATCAACTTCATAGATTCACAGCCTTGGCTGCAAAATCGAGAATGTATGGCGCATATCAAATACTAGAAAGATTTACAAGAGACCCTTCACCTGTGGGCCTGTTACACAAGTATCATAGAAACAAAATATCTAAATCAAGTGATATATGTTGAATCTGAACATCTTAAGTATTTCTTCATTACATCAACATGGCCCTGATATATATTGTTACTAACTTCTCATAAACTGTGACCTTGATTTTGGCCAAGTGACTTTTTTTTATTAATGTTATGGCACAGACTTATCTTCATGTAAGCTTCACATGATTACAGAATCAACAGAACAGATACTTTTTACTTTTAACTTTCAAATGACCTTGGTTCATGGTCACAACATACATCTTATCATAAGCATCCTTTTTTGCTATTTACAGGGCTGGGGCATATGGAACTTACATGTAGCGACCTTGACCAAATAATCATGGTTCAAGATCACATACACTCTCTAGCAACTTCACAGCCAAGTATGAGCTCAAGGAAATGGTTCTTAGGAACACAATATCTTATTATGTCCAGCTTGACCCTTGACCTTCAGATCTCAAAATCAATACAGAATCCTTAGGCAGAATCATGCAGTGTAACAAATTTGATGTCTGTGAAGCAAAGCATTCCCGAGATATTGAATGGACAATATCTTGCCATGTCCAGATTAACCATTGAAAACAATAGGGTCATTTACTCTCTAGAGATAACCACTGTACCAAGTTTGGTAACTGTCAAGCAAAGGGTTCTTTAGATATTGAGGGACAATACCTTACATACAGAGAAGTTTGACCACTGACCTCAAAATCAATAGGAGTCATCTACTCCTTATGTAGAACCAGTAAACCAATGGCCAATATCTTGCTATATTCAGTTTGATCTTGTGACCTGAAAATCAATATGGGTTATCTACAATCTAGGGGCAACCACTGTACAAAGTTTCATTACTTTCAAGCAATTGGTCCTTTAGATACTTCATCTACAGACCTACAGACTGACCCTTGACCTGTGATCTGAAGATCAATAGGGGTCATCTACTGTCTAGGGGTAAACACTGTACCAAGTTCCAACAATTTGCCCCCCCCCCCATTTTTTAAATGGAGAAGGGGAGGGGGAAGGCATATAAAAGAATATAGCTATAAAACTAGCTAATTTCTAATTTTCACAAAGCATTTTTGGGTCATAAACAACGTTTGTTCCAAGTATCAACTTTATAATCTCTCCATTATAAAGTTAAGAAATATTTCTGGGGGTGTTTTGTTTTAATCAGTGACCTTGACCCAAATTATTTGGTTCTGGGTCTCAACACATTTGTTTATTAGGATGATTGCACCATTTTTGAAGTTTTACTTGGAGAATAGGACTACAAGTTTCGCCATTTTTATATCATATACGTTTATGCATTTTGTAAGAATTCGCTAGTTAGTATTTCAGACAAGGACAGTTTACAATGGACGAGACACTACAACAAACTGGTAATGATAGCAATGAGTGACTAAGGTTACCTAACCTGGATTTCTGGGGGGTGGGGGGACTCAAAACTTGGACTGGGATTTTGCCCAAATATGACTGCTCAAATAAAAGAAATTAAGTTTGAGATTTTTCAAGAAATCTAGCCAAAATATACTAAAGTATTTTTTGAACAAAATTTTAATAACTATACTCTTAGACCATTCTTTACATGTATACCAATTTTTACTCCGTTTACTGGGGGCTTCCGTGGCCGGATGGTTAGAGAATCACAAGACTGCTCACCTCTAGTTGGCATGGGTTTGATTCTCGCTTGTGCCAATATATGCGAGAAAGCTTGCCAGTTTACTTTCAGAAAATCGGTGGTCTCTTCCCCGATACATTGTATCTGGGTTCTTTCCTCCACCTATCCTATCTATGGTGTTTCCAGGGATTTGATTTATCCTACTCTCAATTTTGTACTCTTGATAAGATTGTGATCACTGTTCGTTATCTTCACTTTTTTCATGTATATGAAGAAAAGCTATTAAAAATATTTGAAGAAATCATCAGTTTTCATCCCTTTTGACACATATTTCAATATGTACAAGGTCCCTTCTTAAATTCCCTACTAAACCTGTAATGTCTACATCACAACATTGCTTTGGACGGATATGTGTTACACAGACAAGTTGTTTTGTTGCGAGATAATGATTCTTAGAATCATCCAGACAAGATTGCTCAAAACTTTGGTTAAATTTAACCACTAGGTAGACTATCCACTAGTTAATTTTACTATCCACTGGTCAAATTTCTTTTGCTAAAAGTAAATTTTGCCTTTGGGCTTACTAACCAATGGCCAAGTACATTTAACCTGTAGTTAATATCCTATAAATCAACAACTATCATCTTTACAATAATGGCTGCTGCAAATGTAAATGAAACAGAGTAAAAACTTTTCACCAAATGAAATGCTATTTTTATTGAACAGATCAACCAAGATGTAAAGTTGAGAACAAGGGTGGGGGAAGTGTTAGAACAGTTGATAATGTGAAAGAGAAGTACATGAAGGCTTGTTTGAGAGCAAAAGGAGAAGAAACAGCAAGCAGAAAACTCACTGCATAGAGACTGTATTGGAGGCAGTCCACCTCCATTGTTACTCAACCCCATCTAAATTTTAGAGATCCCTCAGGATTCGCTGACTAACCTACTTTTATTGGAATTTTAAATCTTACGTAGTTCTTAAGTGGGATGTAGGTAGTATGTACATGAATTTCAGCAAATCTCTTAATACCTAATTTATGATGCTTGTGTTGTATAATCTTACATTGAATCACTGTCACAGTCTTAAATTCATTACTAGAAATCTTCTGGTAAACATTAAGTACATAAATAAATAGCAAATGAATGAATATGGATTCAGGTGCAAAACTTTAATCGATAGAACAAAACAAAAACAAAATAATAATAATATTAATAAAATCATTTATAACATTTTCTCAAGTTTCAAAGATCTGTGGACACATTCATGGCAAGACCGTCTTTCCAGCCTACAAAAAAAAAAATAATTTTTTTTTAAAATTTGGTTTTTAACATATATATGTATATGAAAAGAAATACATTCTTTATATCTAAGAAAATTGATAATTTTAAGATAAGAATATAATACTTACTTTCTACTGAATTCTGATGTGTATACATTTATCCACATAGACTGGGCATTTGCTTTTCTATTGATATCTCCTAGGACTCTCTCTATAATGAAATTGGTAATGATTACATATATTTAATAATATATGGATTTCGTAGCTAACAACTACGTTAATATAATATCAGTTTCATTTTATATACCAATTATGACATAATTTTAAACACATACCATTCTCTTGTTTCTGTTTTTCCAAGGACTTCAATTCAGCGGTAATTTCTATCTTCAACTCTCTGTTCTCTGTATACAACAAATTAGAACACGTAAATTTTAAAAGCACAAACTATAAATCATGTTGCCGAAAGTTGTGAAACTAAAACATACAGACAAATAATAACCTTCTGTGAGACTGTCTACTATCTTTCGTGTCATTGCGAGCTGCCTCGAAAACTCAAGGGCTGTGTACACAGCTGAAGCACACAAAGCTATAAAGCACAGGAAAGCAGAAAGACGAAGGATGTCTTTGGTAGATAGAGAGGACAGGATGTTTCTAATCAGGTAAATGCCCTTAGTGGATACAGACAAGACAGTTCTGGAAAAGTCTAAGCCAAACTCGTACACAATATTCATGAAGTCAGTATAGCAGATGTATCCAAACACTGTAGCCGCAACAACATCATTGCTGACTGTGATGGATACATTTTCCCCATACGTGTGAATATAATCCAACATGGTGTGAAAGTCTGTATAAATTTCTGTTGTAGAAATAGCCACATAGTCCAAAGCACGGAAAAAAGTGGCCATGAGATTGTTTTCTTTGACTTTAATACACAGCTGTTGCTGCTGAAGAGAAAGAGATAGAGAAAGGAATGTCAACTAATACCTAAAGTTCAGAAGTCAAAAATATGATGGATAAAAAAAAATCAATTAATGACTTACAGTTTGGTGCCAGTTGTCTTCTGATGTTTGATTCAACAACACTTCTTGAAACCTGAAGGAATTCGACACATGTGGCAGAACTGCTGGCTTCCTGCAAAGAGTAATAATTATTTACATTTATGTAGACAACATCCTCTTCAACCCAACAGCCCACTATGACAGACAACAAATCAATTGCAGTATTTATAATTGTAATTTTAATGAATTAATGCTATGGGATCATAATGATTGATATAAAACTCTTCTTTTTCAATCAGTTGCCAGCACTTTGAATTATTACAAGAATGATTTAAAAATATTTCATAAATTATTTCTTCATTAAAACAGCTAAAAATGTAGTAATGCATCAAAAGATAATAAATCATTTCCTTGTCTATACTTACTCAAAGATCTGACCTGCCGGCACAAAATTTACAAGAAGAATAAGAAGTAGTAGCTCCATGTTGTTATGATGGCAACTGATGCTGAGTTACGAGAACTCTTCTTTATATACCCTCCTGTATTTTTGCGCGTTTCTGATTGGCGGGAATTCGCGTGCTCTAATTGGCACAAATCTTCCAATCAAGATTAAGAGCGAAAATGTCGCGAAAACGACGTTAGCCATATTGAAGGTTGATTTGTGCTTCTTCTCTGAGGTTTATTGATTTTTATGTTGTTATGTCAGCGTTCTCTTTAAATTTAACAATCGATTTTTAATCAACTGATCGTGAACTTTGATTATTGACCTAAATGGTGAGCATATTATCTTTGGTTCTTTGTATATTGCTAATTTTTTATGGCTTAAGGCCGTTTTTCTATATACGATGATCTGATAAAAAGAATTCATAATTATTCCAAAGATTTTATTTTCAAGAAAACAATGAAATCAGCAAAAATGAAATCCAAAGGATTTACATGCAATTGTTTACTCAGAAGTACCTTTCCATTAGAAGTTAGAAATTTGTAATAAACCGTGTAAACAAAGCACAAGTGAAGCAATAATAATTGGAAATCGAAGAACACTTTACAAATATAATCTTTTTTCCCCTTATTGATCATAAAGTATTTATCGATGTGGTTGATTTCGAAACATAACATAATTTCATGAAAATGACCTTTTATTACGATTTCTAATTTCTCGTCAGCCAGTTTGTTTGTTTGTTTGTTTGTTTATATCTTACCTCTCAACAACGTCATGGTAACGTCGAGCCATTCGGAATCTTTTGCGTAACCAATCGGATCACTTCGACATTTTCCGTCGTCAATATGCCGCATGTTGTCGAAATCTGACGGAAAAAAAACACATAAAATTCATTACGCATAGTATTGTGCTTTTTTAACAGCGTTACATTATATATATATATATATATATATATATATATATATATATATATATATATAAAACACCTAAATGTAGAGTCTGTCACGATTCTCTTTAAAAAAAAAAAGGGGGGGGGTGGGGGCTAGTAATATGATGTCCTAGGCCTATGACTCTTCCAGGTATTTTAAAGTACTAATAGGCATTTTCCCATCCATGCAACCAAAATGCAAACACAAAATTCTTTAATACTTACGCATGGATTGTATGATGGCAGCAGAGTTTTACTCTTCAGCAGCAAGCTCTTTACAACTACAAGGGAGGTACATGTACATGTTTATCTACATCAGTGCGTGAATCTGATGAGGCATGTTGTATATTCTCTATAGAGAGCATGCGTAGCATAACACCCATGCTAGCTATAAAATGATTGTTCTCTTCTCTAAAAGGGTGTCAACGGATTAAAAAAAAAAATCAGGCTCTGTATCATTGCATATCCGTGATTCAATGGTTTAAAATGGAGAAGATGAATACATATATCTACATTTGAAAGAGTCGCTGCATCTACTGATTAAATAATTGCAACATGATATATCGGAAGAAAATAGAGCAAAAACGAATTCTACTTTACCGCAAACAAACGTAATATGGCCCTTACACATAAAGTGACGTCATATTCCACAAAAGTGTCGTCACACCAGTCTGATTAAAATCAGATCGTAAGATCCTCTCACGTAGATTCGCTACACTAGTTTCGTCACATTTGGGTTTGTACAATCGGATCACATTCGTCCTTTTCCGTAACCGGTTATTCGCGGTTACGGAAATAGCCGAGTAGTTAAGACTGGGGCTTGTACTGTCTCTGGACGGACCTTAGACTACAGGAACTGTAATATACAAAAAAAATAATAAAAAATAGATATTCAATAACTAGATATAAAGAGTTTTTATAATCACTGATAATGTGATGTTTACTAATACGTAACAGAGATGAAAACAACATTTTTTGGATGATCTATGATGCATATTTATAAAAATAAGTAGAAATTTTTTTTTTAAATTTCTATCCACGATGAGAAAAAAATATGGGGGTGGGGGTAGTTGGTTGGAATGATCATGATCCATACCCCACGTGCCTGTGGAAACTGTCATACCAGTTTTCCTATGCTGGGAAGATTCAGGTATGTTCAAACCATGGCTGTTCTACATGGGAATAAATGGGGATTATTTTTTTTTATTTTTTTTTTTTTTTTTTTGTTCATGAATGAAAGAGCGAGAATCTGTTCATGTCTATGTTTCCCCCCGTTGCGCATTGAATAATTCAAGAAATGTCACTTGCAAGAAAATCTTACAACACTAGGGCATGGGATTTGGTAATAATATATACATGTATTTATAAAGAACATCTGGAAAAAAAAACATATGAATAGGCCTACGTAAGGCACTGTTATTTTTTATGTACAGTGGATCCAGAGAAGAAAGAAAAGAATATGCAAATTTGAAGGCTTAGATTCCCCCCCCCCCCCCCTCATTAGATAATTTAAAACGAAACCAATGGGATATAAACCAACATAAATCTTTAAGCTGGAAGAGCCTGTGTCATCGATCTTGCACAGCTGGTGGAATTGTAAGTTTAGATCTGCACCGAACTGCTTCTGTGCAGTCCTTCTCAGTTGTAAATTCATGGTTTCAAACAATTATCTATTTCTCCGAGTTGCTTACGATGATGATGATGATGAGAGAGAGAGAGAGAATATTACAGATTCAACCTACACAAGTACGTTGACGTTGAGATCAGTGACATGATAAGTGATAATGTTTAACGTTTTGAACTTTAATTGTCATAGTTTCGAATTTTAATTTCGGACATCTATAACAGTTGAGCATATTTAATAGTATAGTGTATTCAGTGATGAAACAAATTTAACTGCATGACGAACGTTTATATTGGCGAAATCTGCATCATCTGCTTACTTAGAATCGTTCGAGAATTTTCCACTTTTATCTAGTTGTGCACCAGTTGTATTAAAGACCTAAGCATGGCGTTCAGAGCCGAAGGGTTTTTCTCGTATCATACCAATGTCTGCAGTGACAGGGAAGCTCGGTTTTTAAGTTTTCATTCGCATGACCAAAACCATCTTCGCTAGCCATGTTGTTTCGGACCACTTCGCTTCCTTTGGGAGTGGAGTGGACTGAAAACCCATGGCGAACGAAGATGGACCAGAAGGAGCATTCACAACCTGTTTCTAACGTCTATGGTACTTGCAGGGTGCAAGCGCGGCTCAAACTCACGGACTTCCGGTCACAAAGCTACACCCATATTAAGCAGGTGAATGCTGTGTAGACATAAAATGAAAATGAACAGGTAAGAAAAGTTTTATTTCCTGTACAAATGTACATATTAGATAAAGTGTAAAAATTCGCCCCCCCCCCCCCCCAAATAAAAATCTCATATGCGTCAAAGATATGGGGTAGACACATCAAATGCGTAAATGTGCAGATATTTTGTAAACATTTTAAGAATTGGAAAGAAATCAGAAATTGATTTGTTGTATTGTAAATTGGAATTACCAAGTATGCCTGTTCTTCAATCCATATTCTTTTAATTCCAATGTACTATGTAAATAGTTTTAAAAACTCTTTCCTTCTTCTAAGCATTTAATGTTGAATTTCGTTTTTCTTTTTGCTTTCAAATTTTCTGTTTGCTTGATACTTCCCTTCCTTTTGTATTTCAGTTGTTTATCTATCCATGTTGCACAGCACGAGTCACATAATAGTCAATTTTGACTGGGTGCCTCTACCGATAACAAGAAGAAGAAGGTCTCGGGGAAGCTAACCACCACAAGTTCTGGTTACTAGTATATATTTCGCGAGAGACCCGCTTCTTACCACGATTACTCCGCTACCGAGATATTAACAGGGTCACCCATACAAGGCAGGGAGGTGTGGCATGTGACTTGCTGGTAGAATCAGTTTTAGAGATGAACATTGGTGGTGAAAGAAACCTAGTGACACAAATAAGTCGCAAGGATGACGTTCACTCAGTACAATCGACAATATAGAAAGATGCATTCCAATTTCTACCCTACATCTGGTATGAGGTTAAAAAAAATCCGTACAATTCATGTTCATGCATGCTGTAATGCTGAATTCCTTCTAGATGCCACACATTATTAAACCTACCGTGACATTTTTTTTTACTACCCAAACTGCGATACTAATTTAAGCTGGCATATTCTCTGTGTAACATAGGTAACGTGTTACCCATGTATAACAGACTACTGCGGTGCACTTGATTGAATTTCTCGACTGACTCCGATCTCTACCCAGAGTTATCGTTCCTAACACTCACATACGTATGTATACCTCTGTCAACGCCTCTAGGATTTTCAAGATTCGTGTAAAACGATTGAAATGAGCAAATAAGTATGGTTGCGACTTTACTTGCAAAGATATACGAAAATAAATTAATATTAAGCAGATGTCAAATCTTTCTATGTCACAAGAAGCATTGAATTGTGTTGAAATGCGGATATCGTTCCATTACACAAACCATGTATAACTATAACCAACACAATATAGGTCGATGTGCATTGTAGTAGGAAATCAATATTGCAGAAATTGTTTGTCCTACATCATGAAGTAGTTCCTAGTTTATTTTTATTAACCATAAGCAAGGGGCACACGGACGGACCTTATCGGTCCCCTGAGTATAAGTCAAAAGTATCACTAGTCCTAAGGGCTATGAAATGGGGGGGGGGGGGGATCCTGCTCTGCATATATAAGGTAAATTCTAATATTTAACAACAGTATAAAACAAGATGTGGTTTTAAAACTTAATGCTCCTGAAAGTGTCTATACTGATGAAAGACTTTACATAATATATGTAACATTAACACGATATGACTAATTTGGACTTATCCTAGAGTTAAAACCCTAAGGTTGCAAAATTCATAATTTTTGGTACATTTTGTTCTGCTTTTCGTAGTACGACTTCGTTTTTATTCCATACCAGCAAACTTAGAGAAGTCGTTCAAGCGATAAAGGCAATAATCTCTATGATAATTTTGGCCCCACGCTGAAACCAAAACCGTTACCCCCTGGAATCTTGAAATTCATAATCTTGGTTTAGGGCAACATCCTCCTTCTAAATATCTGTTTAGTTTCAGTTTAGTATCAATAGCATTAAAGAAGATGATATTTTAATTTTTAAATAATGGATAAAAATTTGCTGTGATAAAATTAAGAAATTCATTTCAAAATTAAGGATTATCTCCCTTATCTATAGGTCTCGTCCTTAGTCGGATTTGGTTCCAGTATTTGGTATTTTGGGGTTCTTTCAGCTCTTCCAAGTTTGTTTTTTATTTCGGATTTCCAACATTTTGAGATGGGCATCGCTGAAGAGGCATTATTTGTCTGGTGCATCAAAATTGCTACCGTGTATGTTTATATTTAACTGTTTTACACGTATACACTATATAATACCAAGTTTGACCTCACCCTGGAGTCAGAACCTCTACCCAAAGGATCATGAAATTTACACGGTTAGTAAAGGCCTGTGCTCCACATCACCACGCAGTTAGTTTTTCTTACGCGTGTGTGGTTGTAGAGAAGATTTTTGAAAATTGGTTACTTTTTGCCCCGTTCCTAAGGCACAATTTATGTTCCCCTCGTCCCAGAGATGCTTCATACCAAGTCTGAAAAGAATTGGAATGGTAGTTATCAAGAGGTTAAAATGTTCAATTATTGTTCACACATATAATAACTAAGCATTATGGCCCCACCCTGATACCAAAACCCCTACCCCTGGGATCATCAATTTACAATTTTGATAAAGGACTACCTGTTCTTTCTAAATTTCCATTTAGTTTAGCACCAATAGCACTAAAGAGGATATTATTAAAGTCTTTTACACATATGCAATATACCCCACCCTATACCCCTCCCTGGGATCAGAATCTCTACCCCGGGGATCATGAAATTTACAATTTGGTAGAGGCCTTCCTCTTCTTCTTTGCGCGGTTGTAGAGAATATTTTTGAAAATTGGTCAATTTTTGACAGTTTTTGCCTCTAAGGCATCAGGGGTACAGTAGTTCTGAAATTTACAATTTATGTTCCCCTTGTGCCAAAGTTGCTACATACCAAATTTGAAAAGAATTGGAATGGTAGTTAATAAGAAGTTTAAAATGTTCAATTGTTAACGCAGGACGCACACCAACAGACGTAGACCAATTGCAATAGTGGATTTACACGTGGAATTTTGAGACATTAAGTAAGGGTTAATGTACGAGTATTGCTCCATTCCTTAAAAGTAATGGAGTCGAGGCCCCAATGGGGCCAAGGCACATTGCCTTTAAGGAATGGAGTGATACGATACACTGACCCGCTCAAAACCCACCTTTAATAGGGAAAAGTTTTAAAATTTTCTTTATAGAAGAAACATGTTATCAATAATTAAATGTTATTCTTTACCCTTTTTCTTCATACATAAGGTATAGGACTATGTTAAGATACTTTTTTTTATTCTTTTGCATTTCGACGAACTGTCCTAGAGGCTCAGTGAGTAGAGCATCTGTCTTATAAGGGAGTAATCACATTGATGTGTGTTGAAATTTAGGTGTGTGTAGTTATTTTTCATACAAACAAAATACTTTGATATATTTTGCGTTCCGTTATCACAAATTTCATATGGAAAGAGGGTGGTTAGGGATAATAGAATAAAATGAAATTCAGGTGCACAGACTACTTAGTAATTCCTTTGTTTGAAACGGAGCGTTTGAACAAAAGAATGACGTTACGGATAGATTTGAACAGAGGTACATGTACCGGTATGTGTGATTTTAAGGACCGATAACTCTGTGTATAGATTGGATTGACTACTGAGCTGTCCACATGTACTGACTGCAAAGACTATTTTAGAGGAAAAGGACAATTTAAAATTGCATATCCTATACAAACTAGAATTTTGTAAATGCAAAAGCACGTCATAGATTAAGATAAGTTCAACAATTATAATTCGCAAATACACAAAATGCACCATGCACAAGAACACATCAATGAAATATTCCCCTATGTTCTGATTTCATGAGATCTGCATACTTCGGGCATGTCCTTTTTATTTAAATGATAAAATTGGTTTTATTGGTTTGTTAAACGGGATATGACAGTTAGCTGGTTATACATTTTTTTCTCTACATTATTAGTGACCTTATCTGCCGTTTAACGAACTAAAGAAAGCCATTTAATTATTTGTATTTCTCTGTATATTTGTTTAAATATAAAACCTTTTAAGTACCTACGTAAAATACATAAGATATTACTGACCTGTAACTTATTCAAACATAACAGTTGAAAAATCACCCGACTTTGACTTAACTCCGTATTTGATTATTACTTACTTATTGCTTTCCGCCACACTCAACAATTTTTCAGTTATCTGGTGGCGTAAAAAAAAAAAAAAAAAAGTTATCTGGTGGCGTCCAGTTTTTTTGGTGGAGGAGAGAACCCTGATACAATGTACCTGGAAAGAGACCACCGACCTTCCGCAAGTAAACTGGCAAACTTGCTCACATAACGCCGCGGTAACTCCGTATTTGATAATGATTTCCATATTTGAAAGATGGCAATGGAAAATGATCCAAGAACTTATAAAACGGACCATCGTATGGTATAGGTAAGCGTTATTTATCATTCTGAATTTAAATAAATAGCCAAAAATAAAATCGATAACATATTTTCCAATTATCAACAATGTTGCGAAATAGGTGGCGGAGCTCATGGAATGTGTATTTCTACACGTGGATGGACCGCACTAAAACCAGATCTAACTAGTTTAAATGCATGCGTCTTCACAGTTGCAAATAGCAAGCATCGTGAATTATCTAAAATCTTCTGCAGAAAACGAAGAATATGTTAAAATGTAAGCATATTGATGTTGATGCATCCCCATTTGGTATGGATTCAGGTTAGATCGGTAAGTCACAACTCCGTGGAGCTAGCTTGAAGTCGTAATAAGAGTATAGGGTAAAGATTTGTTATTGGATTACAGGGTAAAGATCAGGACCGATTTGTAACTCGGGTGAGCGTTGTAATCCATGGTCCACTTAAGTATTTTCGGACAGTGACCGCATTGTACAATTCTTTTAAAACTCGTGCCAGGGTTAGAATATCCGCATTTAGCAACCTCTCGTACGTGTTTGAATTCAGCGTTCACTAAAATCATGTTGATATTTTTTTCTTGAAACATGCGTAATCAAGAATACACGATAATATCGGTAGTCTTTTTTTTTTTTTTAATTATCTATTGTGTGTGTGTATGTGTGTGTGTTTTGTTTCTTTGTTTTATTTTGTTTTTGTTTTTTGTTTTTTGGTTTTTTTTTAGTTTTTTTTGTTTGTTTGTTTGTTTGTTTTTTTTTTTATTTGTTTTGTTTTGTTGTTTTTTGTTTGTTTTTTTGTGTGTGTGTGTGGTTTTTTTTTGTGTTTTTTTTTCTTTTTGTTTTGTTTTTGTCTGTTTGTTTGTGTTATTGTCGAGACTAAAGGTTTCTAATAAATGTAACAGAAATTAGATCATTGTCTTGTTTAAAAAACACCGTCTGTCAAGTTTTGTGTCTTACATCATACATTCTGTCATTTATTGATTATATGCAATTAAATACGAGAATCCCATGGGCCACATCGCTCACATGAGTCACATCAACTCTGTTGTTGTTCAGCTATTGTGATTTTAAAAAGACTTTTTTTTTTCGCAATCTTTATTCCCATGAAAATTTTTAATCAAATATTGCGGCGGCGCCCCAACCTAGTCTTATAGGGTCGCAATATAACATGATACAATGTCAAAAAATAAAAACAAAATCATTGTAAGATGATACGGAATTTTAAAAGATGTGTCCCCATATATTCCCATATAAAACTTCGATCCCCTATTATTGTGGATTAGGATGGGACATCCTAAACCCCCCCCCCCCACCCCCCGATTTGAACAAACTTGAATCTACCCTATGTCAAGAAGCACTCGTAAAATTTTCAAAATTTCTGGCCAGTTAAGTGGCTTTTGAGAAGATTTTTAGGTCACATGAGTCACTCAGGTGACATATTGCTGCTGGTCTTCGTTCGTCATCCGTCAACAATTTTACATTTTTAAATTCTTCTTGAAAACTACAAGGCCAATTGTTATCATTTTTGGTGTGAAGAAAAAAAGAATATAAGACCTTACCACCTCTGGGGCTTCATGGGAGGGGCCAAATATGCTTTGAAAAAAAGGGGCTATATTTTCAAAAATTTTCTCTACCCCCACACATGTGAGAGAAAAACCAACTGCATGTTATACGTCCATTAAATCCTCTGTCAAAAATGTGAAATGCATGGCCCCTGGGTCAGGGGTTCCGGCCTTAAGGCTGAAGCAATATGGCCATATTGTGAACAAGCATTAAATTTTAGGAAATCTTTTCGACTCTCACATTCACCCGAGAACAACTAAATGCACGATTATGATGTCCATGGAGATCTCTACCTTTTGAAATTCATGACTCCTGGATCAGGGGTTCAGGCTCTAGGGTGTGGCTAATATGGTCATAAGTGAAAATGCATTAAATCTTAGAGAATTTTCTTCTCTGCTCCCATATATAGTTTAGATAAACTAAATGCATGATTATAATGTACATGAAGCTTTATAGATCGTGACTTCTGGGTCAGGGATCCAGGCCCTAGGGCGGGGCCAATATGACCATATAGTAATTTAAATGTATTAAATGTTAGAAAATCCTAGATATATTTGAGTAAAAGTAAATGCATGATCATGATGCTCATGACGCCTTCTACCTAAATTATGAAATTCATGGCTCCTGGGTCAGGGGTTCAGGCCCTTGGGCAGGACCAATATGGCTACATAATGAAAATGTATAAAAATAATTAGAAAATGTTAAAATGATTTATATGCTCCAAACTTTCATTTTAATTGAATAGGAATTATATGTGTTTTGAAAGATCATAAATCTGTGCTCAGTGGACTTCGTATCAATTGAGGCTTATATGGAAGTGATGAGACTCTGTATGGACTATGAATGGGCTAGATATTCGGGTGACTGTTAAGGACCGTGGGCCTCTTGTTGAATGACTCCACCCTATTTTCGTCTTTTTTTGATTATCTTTCTTTCGGAAGGAGCATAACTCTTCATTTGAACAAACTTGAATCATCTTCATCCAAGCATGCCTTATGGCAAGCTTTGCTGAAATTAGCCCTGTGGTACTGTCCAGATCGTAAAAGTTTATAGACAGACGGACAGTCCAGACAAAATTCAGTTCACGTGATTAAAAAGAAAAGAGACAAAAAGGTTATCTAAATGTATGCCGATGTAACCAGGTGCCGAAATGACTGAGGGTCGGTCTTACTTGTACCCGATTTTTTTAATGCCATACTGACACTTTTATTTAGGCCTATATCATCATTTATTTTATTCTCTCATCAAGTCTATTGGACAAACTGGCTATTTTTAGATCTGTAAATAGTGCGAGGACGGAGGCTACATAATGAAAGAAGGAAGACTCGAAGAGCGTTGCAACCCACTTCTTTCTTCTTTTTTTTTCTGCTGTTACATCGGAATTTTGTGCAAATGTAAATGCATATGAATGGGCCGTACAGTTATCTGTGTTTTGATTGGTCGAGGAAAGCCACATGATGTAAAGCGAAAGCACGCTCGTTAAGCATGTTAGGTTACCGGCAAACAGTGAAAGGACCTAGAAACGGGCAATAACATCGAGTCAATTTGGCAGGTAAGTTACAGAAATATCTTCAATTAGAGAATTTCGCGGAACTCTATTGGTCCAAATTACTATATATTTTCCGCAAGTTTTACGGAAGCATCCGTTTCTATTCAGCACGATGTCATATAAATATGCACATGTCATTTACTGGCCGTTGACCACGATGACCACGCGTAACCTTCCGGAATAATCATCGTCTTTCCAATCCATCACTCAAGTATTTGAGTTTGTGTCATGCACTGTTCAGGAAATGAATGAATTAAAGAAACAGTGAATAAAGATGTGGTACAGGTTTTTTCCAAAATATTTTTTACACCTTGATTGTCAACGTGGTGTTCGGGGTATTACAGGGTTAGTGAACGTTCCATTGGGGTATCCTGGGACTGATCAGTTTGATATGTTGAAGCGTTAAGGTCTATGTCCATCTGATGGCTATGAAATCTATGTTATCTATGAAATGTAAATCATCCTTACCTCACATCATGGATTGCTCAGTTTAAAAGTCTATCATTACCACAAAAGATACAATGTTCATTATCAATTCCTGGGCCAAGTATTTACAGTAATATTTTGTCATAGTTTGGAGAGAAATACAATGACCAGACCAGGATTCAAACCTGAGGTCTCTAAAATTCCAGTTAAGATTCTATCAACATGGCTGTCCAACCATCCTTAATCACTGCTACATTCCTTCCCTTTAAATGATTCACCCTTGCAGACATGACCTGTTAGATCCAAGGCAGGCTACAGCACTAAATTTAATGGAAATGGAAAAAATTCAGTGAATCAGATCAGGGTTGGAAACAGAGACCCCTTAATTTTTAGTCACATGATCTACAGATCAGCTCTTTTAACAGTGACCAAAATGTCAATGTCACTTTTCACCACAGGTATCCTTTAATAGTACTGGCTTCAGTTCCAATATTCTCATGGGGATTCAGGTTAGAATAGGTCCTTAGTATGCCTTGCTTGTTATAAGAGGCGACTAAATTGGGTGGTTCTTCAGATGAGACCGCAAAAACCAAGGTTCCCTGTCACAGCAGGTGTGGTACGATAAAGATGCCTCCCTGCTCAAAGGTCGCAAGTGCTGAGCATAGGACTAAATTTTGCAGCCCTTCATCAGCAATGATGAATGACAAATTCTTGAATGGGACATTAAACAATATAAACCAACCAATTGGTTCCAATACACTGGGGGGCCTCCGTGGCCGAGTGGTTAGAGCATCGGGCTCAAAATCACAAAGCCTCTCACCTCTGTCGGCGCGTGTTCAAATCTCGGCCGCGGCGTTATGTGAGCAAGTTTGCCAGTTTACTTGCGGAAGGTCGGTGTTCTCTTCCCAGGTACATTGTATCTGGGTTCTCTCCTCCACCAACAAAAACTGGACGCCACCAGATAACTGAAAAATTGTTGAGTGTGGCGGAAAGCAAGAAATAATCAATAATCAATCAATCCAATACACTGAAATGAGCTCACTTTTGATCTTTGTTTTGCTTTTTTCAAAAAGTGTATAAAGTGAAAAATAGAAAGTGAGCTCTTCTGAGTTCTGTGCCTTAGAGACTGCATGGTCTGACTGAACACATTTTAGGGCATATAGAATTTTACAGTATATGACGAGTATAATATCAATGTTGAAACATTCCATATTGATGTTTGTTTCTCCTCTAATATGTGCTTAAATATGAATTTCACTAAAATTATTGCATATTATACAGTATTCTTCACTTTGATGATATCACCAATTTGTAGCTTGAACTATTGACTAAGAGGTGTTGAAATGATCCATATTTAATTTGAATAGTACTTTATTATGTTTAACATAGTAAGGATTAACCAGCAAGCAGAGCCTATATAAGCCTTTTCCTTTAAGGTGCAAGGTAATAACCCATATTGTAGTGTTATTGGATTTAATGGATATTGACACAAGTTGATGTGTTCTGCACCCATATTCTGTGCCAATATTCACCAATACAAGTTCAAAATGTGTGACTCCTAAGAGTCTCTTATCATATAAAGAACATTTTCAGTTGTTTTATGTTGATAATTCATTCTTCTTCTTGTCAAGTTTACAAAATGAACTTTATTGAATGCATGGTATATCAAAGTGTGCACATTTTCAGCAAAATCAGAATTGTAACATTTTAGGAATTGATATTTAAATAGATAAAACATTGAAACCAGTTACTGCAGAGCTTGTGAAAAGTTTTAATTACAAGCAGGACAATAGATCCTGCTAGGAGAAAAGATTTGCAGGACCCACACATTTTTAGCAGGAATCCACCTCCCTCCAATTTATGAACTATATTAAATAAATTGCTGAATTACATATATGTCACAGTCGTCTTTATTAGTAACATGATTGATATACATATTCTAAAACCGACCCTTTTTCCATAGCTGCTGTAAATTATACTCAGACTGCACTTCATTTTCATATGCCCATCTCTTATCTTGTTTGTTATTTCCATTTCACAGAAAGTTGATGTTCAATAATTGCTTAGATATTGTGTGCTAAAATCCACTAGAACAGAGTTTGCATTACAGTGAATCATGTTGTTTCATATCATCATTATATTACATATAAAGATTGCAATATCTAATGATGATATTTTATTAAACACAGAAGATTGTTGACTCATTGTCCATTCTTAATGCTGAAAACTGGCTAAATGTTATCTGCCATTTTGATTACCAGGATATGCTGGCCATTTCCTATATCGTTCAAGATCTTCACTCTTCAATAGCTCCATGTTCCTAAACCATCATCATTTTTTTTTTTTTATCTATGTATTGCAAAATGTATTGGATTGAAAAGTTCAGAGTTGACTAGTTGTAGCTGAAGTAAGGCCAACAGACTATGTTTATCACTGACTTCAAATATATGCCCTCTACAAACAAAATAATGAGGTGCATCACCTGCTTTATAGATCTTGATGAATTAATATATATTCCAGTAGGAGTCTCCAACATCAACATTTTGTGTTATTTAAGAAGTATTGAACCATATGCCCAAATTTCATGCAGATTTGATTTTATAGGATTTTGATATGGACCATTCTATTTTTAATTAAATATTATTGATAGTCTATATTCAGTGTAGATTTAATTTTCCAGTTTTAACCTAAAGTGAAAATTTAAAATGGTGAAAACAAGACAATATACCATTTAATGAATTTTCTTTTATTTATTTTATGAAAATTTGCCAAGAAACTTCATGGAAAAAAATATGGTCAAGAAATTTCTTTATATTTAGCTGCAAAAGTACTGAATTTTTAAAGTGTTCAATTTGGAAACTCTATTTTTACATTTTAGCCATGGAGAAATTTCCTGTTGTGAGGGATATATTGCGAGTATATGAAGAAGGCAAGGCCACAAGAGGTAGGGGTTATCATAAGGTTATGGTTAAAATAATTCCTTCTAAACCCAGACAAATGTACATCAGGTAAACATTCAGTACACACATTATCAAATTTTTTAATATTTATATCTTAGGTGAAGGTCATTAAAATATCTCCTCATGGTTTAACCTTGTATTAGGAAGTGATTGGGACTAGTACTTATTATTTAACCCCTAGTTATAAATGGCACTCTGGAATTTGATTACTAAGATACAGATGCCCTATTTCTATATAATATTAGAAGACGAAGTCCTAAGGGCACACGTGTATACATTTGTAGATGTAGGTTATTATCACGGGCATGTAGTTTTAATTTTAATCTCTGTATCCTGATCATGGTGTTAAAATTTGATCAACAATTAAATGCATGGAGCAAAGTTATAGTTAGTAGGTTGAATAGTTCTGAGGGGTTTAAAGGTTATTTTACAAAGAAAGAAAAAAATCATCTCCTTGTTTGATTTTCAAATGCAGTGCTGCAGTGCTTAATATTAAAATATGTAAAGCAGAAAATGTCAGAATTTTTTGTTATTCGTAAGGATTCTTGAAAGAAGAGAAGCATGTCTGATTAACTTTGTTATGGAATTTTGATACAAAAAACTACAAATTTTTGAACAATAATTGACTTGAAGTTTTATTGTATGATTATAACAGTAATCTAGTGAAGTAAATTGTACATGAATCACATTTCTGTTTTCAGATCCCAGAACAAAGGATCTGTTTATGCTGTACGATAATCCTGTATATATTTGGATAATAACAATAGTGTATATTTTATCTGTAACTGTTATTGGGCCGCGATTTATGAAAAATCGTCCAGCCTACAGTTTCCCGCGATTCCTTGTGGTATACAATAGTGTGCTTGTGATATGGTCCACTTATATGTTTGTGGAGGTAAGCATACCAGTAAATTCACAACAAGGGTTTTAGCTCACCTAATTAGAAGCTTGTGAGAACTTTTCTGATTGAAATTTGTCCAGTTGACCCAAACTTGGAAGAAAGCATTCTTGGGTGATGGGGATTCAAGTTTTTGAGATTGAAGATCCAAGACCCAAAGAGAGATAATTGAGAAATGGTAAAATAGGGTGGGATACTATTTTAAAGGTCTTCTCCTCAAGAACTACTGGACCAGGAAAGCCATAACTTGCAAAGAAGTTTCTTTGTATAATGAAGGTTCAAATCAGTATAAATCATTTCTAAAGAAGACTTTCTTCAAGAACCACAAAGGTGCAATATTTTAAATTAAGATGCAAACATCTTCCTATAGTGTAGATTCAAGTTTATACACACTATAACTCCTGGTGTCTTGGCAGGGCAGCATTTTTTCCATACCCATTCACTTTGGAAAAATAGCATTTTTATCAACAAATGGCATTTATTTTAAAATTAACAAGTCCATATTCATCATTTACAATGTTACAAACAAGTGTTGTTTTATTGACCTCTACTTACTATTTAAGAGGAAATGAAGAAATTAGTTGACTCATACACCATTTCATTGAAAGTGAATTACAAGTCTCAAATTAGGATGTCATACAGTCGACTCAATAAATGGGTGCAATTAGTGTTGCCATGAAATTACAAACATATGATAATCAGTAGAATTGGAATTTATTAGAAGTAATATAATAATATAAAGCTGGTACATGTACCTTTAAAAAACTTTAAAAGATGAAAGAAATTGTTTTTATTTTTCCTAAAAATTCATCATTAGATATAGCTCAGATTGACATGTTCATTACTGTAATTTACAGGTTTGAGAATTATTTATAACAAGTTGAATCTTGTTGCCAGTTTCGAAGTAATGTTTGTTAAAAAAAAATTATTAAGACTTCAGTGTTCGTTACTGTCAAATGCATTCGACTGTTACGTAAGTAGTATCAATCCAGTTATTGATGAGCTGATCATTAATTCATAATCTTGTATTCTGTAATGTTCTTTACAATAGGGGCAGTATTTTAAGAGATATATTTGAAAGATTCATCAATGTGTTTTATTTCATTTACATGGTGAGTTTCTTTTTGCTGTTGTGTAAATGAATAAAATTTGGGCAAAATTCAGCTTTAGTCTTTGTCTATTACATTAAATATAACATGTTTCATAGTAGTATGCCCATATCCATTGAATTTTGATTTCTTTATATGCCTTGGCTGTTTATTTCAACTGCCAGTAAAAATTGAATGATCTGAAGTATCAGTAGCAACTTTACTCTGGAGTGCAGTCAACCTATGTAACTCACTTGCAAAAATAGAATATATTAAACACAGTTCCTATTTTTGTCTCTTTGTAACATTTTTAAGTCACAGAAAGATTGGCAATGGAGATTTCATAGCCCTATAATCACATAAAAATGATCAAAGTTTAAATGAGCTCACAGAAATGTTGAAGAAAGTTGAGAACAATAAACCTCACATATTAATTTTCAATAAAATTATTCCACAAGTCCCAACACTTTCATTTTCTTCCCATTTCCCTTTCTGTTTGCAGCCAATTACTGAGTATGGGTGGTAGTTGTTTATTACTGGACATTTTTAAGCCTCTAAGTCTGTAGTATTTGGCATTGTGAATAGTACCATTTATCAGTACCAGTTATATATTAAAGGAAAAAATGCTGCACAGCCACATTAGATGTTCATGATTTTTATATAGGAACATACATATGTGGACATTCTCTGAAAATCTTCTGTTCAATAACCACTAGGTACAATAAGTCAAATTAATACTCAAGAGTGCTTAAAATGTATTGTAGATTCCAACTTATTCATATCATGTTATGCATGGCAAGATTATTGTCATAATCATGACAATTGTGTTAATGTTTTGTGTGGGGAAATACATCTGCTCAGGTTAGCAATGCGGCTTAGTGATCACTTGTTATATAATCTCTTATCAACTGTCATTATTGAATGAAGATGATCATTTTATAAATATGACCTCTGAAATGAAAAGGAGTTAATTTTACCCCCAAAATTTTCACAAGTATTGATTATTTGATGTTGTATATATAGATAAGCTGTCTCTAACTAGCTGCAGATTTTCAACTTGGTTCCAAAACCGTCATATGCTTTTATAATTCCCAAAAATTTTTCAGTGTTAAAATTTATAGCAAATATCTTGTGATTCATTTTCTGCACAGAAGATTTTCAACCAGGGTTGTTACTTTGTAGATTCTAGCCAGTGCAATCCATGCAGATTATTGGAAAGATGGATTTCTTTGTTGTGTGTACAATCAGGATACCCCCAAGAACCCCAAAGAAGAGAGGGTAGGTTTAAGGGAGATTTTAAAACAGAGTAATATTGACAAATAGATAAAGTACTCAAGTATATTAAATTCTTTTGTTTTACTGGTATGCAGACTTTAAACTGTGAACAGATGTTTAAAGTAAAACAAATGTGGGACAAATAATAGATCAATGATTCATTTTGAACTGATGTCACTTTCTGTTATGACTTTGCTATAACATTATCACTGTTTGAAGATAAAGCATGGTGTTACCAGTAAACTGTGAATTTTATCAGTAAGAATGAATTTGACAGTAATTTTATGATGTGAACATTAAGTATCATGCTTTTGACAATAATGATACACTATGAGCATGTGATTTCATACGATGATGATTTTTAGATACCGGTACAACCAGTGATTTTGTAGACTAATTGTATTGAATCACATGCTTGTCAGGAAGAGCTATTAGTGTCATTGTCATTTGTATCAATTTTTCTGATCAGATATAATTCAGACAATTTTACCATATGGTTGGATTTAAGGTGAAAAAGAACTTGATTGTCCTTGGGTTCATCTCTCATTTTCTGCATTTTTATTAACTGAATATATGCAATAAAATGGAAGATGTTTATATGATTTGATTCTTGCATGCTAGGCAACTGAATAGATATACCAATCCAAACAATGAAATGCACTGCCACTTTCTACCAGTCGAAAGGAATTTGTGGTGTACAAATTTGGACAAGCATTTTTCAAATCTCTTCAGTTTCATTTCTGAAAACTCTAATTGTATTTACACTGTGACAGAAAAATTGAATAAGTCCATTTAAACCATTTAAGAAAAGAAAGAGACGTATCGTATACAAGTGAATACATGTATTAATTTTCTATGAATGTTCATATTTTGCCATCAAAATGTCATTTTTGTGTGTAGATGGTATTTCATTAAAAATGATTTCTATGATTTCTAGTAGTGGAAAGATGTTTCATTGGCAATAATAAGCAAGCTGTTCAATTTAAGCTGATATCAGTAGATCTGGATTATTAAGTCAACAATATTAATGTTTCAGCACATCATTCATATGCTCAGTTTCAATCTTTCTTTTTTTTTTCACTTCCATGAAGTGGTCAGGATGTATAGTGTTACCCTTTTCTGTCAATCAATCCATCATAGTTTCCAGATTTATTTTTTGCTGTGCTGGTAGATATTGAGTTAGTATTTGGTGCATTTCATTATATAGATTACTTACAGATCAAGTTTCATGTCATTTGACTTATTTTCACCATGGTTTATTGTCCTTAGACTTAGAAACTTTCTAATCTTTAACTGTTTTCTGCACCTTTTTGTCCATCTGAGCCAAGGGTTCAAGTGAGCTTACCAGATCAGAATTTGTCCATTGTCTGTTAGTACCATTGGCATAATAAATTTTCAAAATTTTATCTTCTTCTCCAGAACCAATGGGCCAATTTCAACCAAACTAGTCACAGAGTATCCTTAGATGAAGGGGAATATAATTTGTTCAAATGAAGAGTCATCTCTCCTTCTGAGGGGAGATAATCAAGGAAAGGCAAAAATTGGGCGGGTCCATTGAAAAATCTTAAGAACCAATGTGCCAGAAAAGAAAAAGATGTGGAAGCTTCCTGACATATATTGGAGATTCAAGTTTGTCAAAATTATGGCCCCTAGGGGTATGATGGGGGTACAATAGGGGATTAAAGCTTTGAATAGGAATATATAGATAAATTCTTTAAAAACCTTTTTCTTAAGAACAGCTGGGCCAAAATTAGTATTAGTAATATGTAGCTCAAGTGAATTTTTGTGATCATCTATTGTTCAGCTCCTATGTCTGTCCATAAACTTTAAACATTTTGTTATTTCTTTTCCAGAACCATAGTGTCAATTTCAACCAAACCTGCCATTAAGCAACCTTTGGTAAAGGGGATTTAAAATTGTCACACTTATTTTGGAGGGGAGATAATTAAGAAATAGTGAAACATGGTTGCATCTTTCATAAATCTTCTCAAGAACCACTGGAGTAGAAAAGAAAAAAAATTATGTGGAAGTTTCCTTGATGATCATGATTAGTGGAGATTCAAAGTTATCCAAATTATGGCCCATGGATGTAGGGAGCAACCACAATTGGGGATCAAAATTTTAAATGGGAGATATAGAAAAATAAATTTTAAAATATTCTTAAGCATAACAGGGCCATGATTAGACATACAAATATATGCAAACATCCTCAGTTTGTGTAGATTCAATTTTGTTCAAATATGGTCTCTGGGACCTCAAATGGGGAACAATTTTTTTTATGGAAATATACAGAGAAAATATTATTTTAAAAATTCTCCAGAGCAACAGTGCCAGTGATTAGTCATATTGATATGCAAGAATCAATAGATAGAGCAGATTGAAGTTTTTCAAGCTGTGGCCCTTAGGGGTAGGATGGGCTGCAATAGAGGATAAGAGTTCTACATGAGGATTGTAGGAAAAAATCTTTAAAACTCTTCTCAAGAACAACAGGGCCATGATTAGCCATTAGTGTAGATTCAAATTTGTTAAAATGTTGGCCCCAGGGTAGAGTTGAGCCACAGTTTTACGTGGGAAATCTTTTAAAAATCTTTTCAAAACTGACAGGACCATGATTAGCCACATCAATATATAAGTATTAAATGTAGATTTTAGTTTATTTAAATCATGGCCCTGGGGGTAGGGTGGGGCCACCTTAGGGGATAAAATTTTTACATAACAATATACAAAGATATTTTTTTGAAGATCAGCTGGGCCAGGATTTATCACCATTAGTATACAAGCATCCTCAGGAAATGCAGATTCAATTTTCTTAAAATCATAACCCAGCATAACCCAAGGAGAGGGAGGAAGGATGGGCCCATAAAAGGGGATAAAAAATTTTCATTAGAATATATATAATCTTTGAAAATTTTCTTATCAAAAACCACTGATTAGATATAATATGCAAGCATTCCAATGTAGTGCCACACTAAATTGTATCAATATGCAAATGTTCTGAATTCAAATGTTTTTTTTTAGTTTACCTGAGTCACTCAATATCTTACTGCTGTCTGTCTACATTCGTCATTGTCCTTTGTTTGTTGTCCATCATGCAACAAATGAAACAGTTTTAACTTCTTGATAACTACCAGTCCAATTCTTTTCAAATATGATATGAAGCATCTTTTGGACAAGGGGGACAAAAATTGTAAATTTCAGGACTCTTGTACCCTTGGAGCATTAGAGGCATGGCAAAAACAGTAAAAAAAATTACCAATTTTCACAAACCTCCTCTACAACTGCATAGCTGTATGAAAATCCAAATGCCTAGTCATGCAGAACAGGAAGGCCTCTGCCAAAATTGTATATTTCATGTGGCCTGGTGTAAAGTTCTGACTCCAAGCAAGGCCAAACTTGATATGGTGTTTATGTGTAAAATGTTTCACTAACATCTTTTATAATGCTATTAATACTGAATTGAAACTAAATAGGTATGTAGAAAGAGAAGATAGCCCTTTACCAAACTTTTAAATTTCATGATCCCAGGGGAAGGAGTTTAGTTTCAGTGTAGGGCCAAAATTATCAAAAGTGATTGATGTGTTTTATCATTTGACTTCTTCAATTTTGCTGATACTGTGTAAAAACTAAATGCATATTTAGGAAAAGCAGAAAGGGATGTACCAAAATTGTAAATTTCAAAATCCCAGGGTTCTGACTCTAGAGTGGGTCCAAAATAGTCATACAGTGTTAATATACCATATATTATATTGCTGAAAACCTTTAATCGGTATGGGCATTTTTAGGAGCATTGCGTTATAAGAAAACATCTTACTTTACTTTGTACTACTGCTGAATATTAGAATTTAGCTTAGATATGCAGAACCTTATACTCAGGTTATTAATAAGGCCTTTGGGCCTCTTGTTTGCACATGGACCCTGGGGTGCAGCTAAAATCAAACATCAAATTTTACATAATAGGAGAAAATCTTTTAAAAAATCATCTTCTCCATAAGAGCGAGGCCATAGTATTTAGACTGATATTAAAGCATCCCTATTTTGTATTTAAGTTCAATGAAGTCATTGTTTATTGTAGTAATTTGCCTGTGTTTATGTTGTGTGCATGTGAGCACCTTTTTAAATATTTCAAATCAATAACACTGCATATTATGAGGGATGTCCCACTTGGCATTGTCCTTGGTACATAAGTAATTCAAAATTTCAACATTGGTGTTGTGACTGGTTCAGACATGAAATCAACCTTGGCACAATTTCTCTCTTGATTTTGAAGTAGTTGTTGCTTTTTTTTAAGTGATTGCAGTCCCAGCCACTGTGGTTCAGATTACTGTTTTAAAGAGTTGTTAATAATTTGTTGTTTTGTGTAGTGATCAGAATTCTAAAATGGACATTGTAGTCTGATTGACTGCAACAAAATCCTGGCTTTAAAAATATGCAGAATGTCTGCATAACAGGTCTCCAGACATAGTATGAATGTTTCTCTAATGTTTTGATGAGTTCATGTAGCCTCAGTATAGCTGTTCACCGACTTTCAGATAATCTGTTTGTCCATTTGTCTACTCCTTCATCATAGCTTGAGGTTTTCAATACACTATAACTTCAAATATTTTGGGGATGTAGGCAATGTATGTAATTCCTGGGTGATGGGGATCCATCATTTTACAATTCAAAAAGCAGAAAGAAAGGGGGGAAATGTTGAATATCAAATTTTCTTTCTGTCATCTAGCATTATTGGTTTCTTCTGTTTTTGTGGACATTTTATATTTTTGTGAATTTGTCATAAAATGCATAACTTCATGAAAATCTTTTTGTGACATTGCATATGGAAATTTTGCAGTTAAGGCATTCAATGTATAACAAAAGGATAATGAAAAATTTTGACTGATCTAAATCAACATAAATGTTCATTGTTAAATAATAATGAAAATGAATTTGATCAAATTCACATGCTTGGTTATGATTAGAAATTAACCTTTTTGCACTTAAAACTTTTTTGAAGAGTTATTTGCGCTTGGTAAAATTAAGAAAACTCTAATTTTCTAAAAAAAAATATGTGAGGTAAATGATTAATTTTATTTTGTATGTTCATAAAGAGAAAGTTGATCTTTAATTTTTTATGCAATTTTTTTGTTTTGTTTTGAATATATAAACCAGATTTAAGTACTGAAATATCATACTGACCATTTCATTATTTTAAATAGAAACAGCCAATGCATCCTTTGACATTGACAATGTTCTATATTTGGTAATGATTACATGGACAGGTGGTACTAAAATATAGGAATGAACTAGTTTGCAACAAGCATGTATTCATTGTCTATGATGAAAGCAATGTCAAATACAAAAGAAATATAAGAGGAAAGATTTAGTGAATGTAAATATAAGTTTGTAAGTATGCCTGGTGCATGACAACAATTACAGTGCTCCCTCAATATATTGCCCCCCCCCCCCCCCCCCCCCCCCCCTTTATAATGCCACTTAAATCCTAAAGAACAGACCTCTCTCTCTCTCTCTCTCTCTCTCTCTCTCTCTCTCTCTCTCTCTCTCTCTCTCTCTCTCTCTCCATTATAATGCCAACCCTTCATAATGCCAAATGCCACTGATTTTCACAAACAAATGGTGAAATTTTTATAGGATTTACCCTCAATAATAATGCCAATTAGGCCAAATAAAATGGTATGTGTGTTTCTAGTTCTCTGACCTACCTGGAAAAATATGTCCGACCTGAAACATTTTATAATCACAATGAAAGACATATCGGAAAATTCTGGAATTGTCTGATGTTTTCACAATTTTGTCAAATTCACACATGTGCTCCAAAATGGTGGGAGCATGTGACTTGTTGTTGCCAAGTAAACCATGGGATATGAGAATTTTAAGAAATAATTGTACATGTATATTGTCCTATTTACAGAATTGTCATGTTTTACATTTTTAAATCAAATAAGCCGCCCGCGTGGCGCAGTGGTTAGAGCGTCGGGCTCAAAGATCTGATGATCCTTGAGTCGGGGGTTCGAATCCCACTGTGGGATGTGGGTGCCGGTCTTTCGGATGAGACCGTATAAACCGAGGTCCCGTGTCGCAGTAGGTGTGGCACGATAAAGATCCCTCCCTGCTCAAAGGCCCTGAGTGCCGAGCATAGGCCTAAATTTGCAGCCCTGTCACCGGTAATGGTGACAGCCGCCGGATAGCTGAAAAATTGCTCAGGCGGCTATAAACAAACAAAACAAACAAATAAATCAAATAAAAAGTTTTCAGTAAAATAAAATGTTTTACATACCTACCTACCTTGAATTAAATCTCCAGGTAATAGGAAACACACATAATATTTTACTTAGCCTTACCTAACACCCATTGGTAATCACACCTACACTTTGAGAGTGGTACAGTGAAGTGTGACAGGCTGGACAAGGTATTCAGATGGTCAGGATAATTATGAATAGTTGCTGAATAAACCTCCAGATTATCTACAAAATGTAGCCCAAATAAATAATGTAACTGAATTTCTTTTGATTTCTTGGTGAAATGTGAGTAATGGTGAATTTGCTCTATTGCCACCTCTGCTTGATTGCCCAAATAGGTCTTGAACAAAAGTTGGCAATATATCGAGAAAGCGTTGTACACGAAATCCAGTGAACATTTTAGTTTCTCTATAGAAATGATGTGTTGTACCAATCAGTAGTATACTATTACAAGTATTTATTTTGTTATTAACCAGAATATAACTTTTTTTTCAGATGGCCAAAGTCCTACACATGTTTTTTCTGTCCAAGATAGTAGAACTAGTAGACTCACTTCTAATGGTTCTGAGAAAGAAGCAAGAACAAATTTCTTTTTTACATGTGTACCACCATAGTTCCATAGTCAATATATATTGGTGGGTGACCACCTATATTCCAGGAGGCCAGTGTAAGTAGTTTTTATTTTGTTAAATTTAAAGCTCAAATGTTCTTCATGTTAAGATATATGTATTTTTTCCAAGTTTTGGATTTTTATAACAAAAGCTGTTTATGCTTGGTGACTGTTTAAAGTTTTATACTTTACTGCTCTAGTTTTTAATTTGTTTTTAATTTTTTATGCCCCTGGAATCAAAGATTCAGGGCATAAGATTTATTGGTCTGTATATCTGTCTGTCTGTGGCAAAAACTTTAACCTTGATCATATCTTTTACACCATAAGAGGTAGAAATCCGATCACTTATGTCCTCTTAAGGGAAGTATGTAACAATTAAAAACACAAGCACTCTATTCCGCAAATTTTCAGCCACTTGGCCGTTATCAAGCATAAAAAAACGACAAATGTTTTCAAGCTAGGTACAATCCATGTTGATTCCTCATAGTAATGTTTTGCTTCTGAAACTAATAAGCAACCGACTATGACGTCATAATGTACATTCAGAGTGATAGAATTTCGTGAATTTTAACTTCATACATGCATATTTATAGCATTACAGAATTAAAGAAAGGGAGAGAGAAAAAAGGGAGGCATACACCCCATGGATGTAATGTTAAAACTAATTCATAACACTTATAATACGCATATATCCTAATGTACGACCACATGGGAACAGGGGTCTCTGTGGATATAGCATAGACATTAGACATTAAAACTCGTAACTTGATATAAATTTTTTTCTGGGTATATACTAATTATATAGTACATGTAAACAATCACAGGTCAGTGTTTAACTGCTGAGTAATGTAAGCCGTTAAACATCTGTAGTTATGAATATGTGTTCCTTGGCCAATGGCATATATAATTTGTATCCAATTTACAATTTAGATTAGCATTGGTAGTTCAGATTAAGTCTACTATAAATATCTGATTCATGTACATATGAATTAGTGGTGTGTATTGCTCCCCCCCCCCCTTTTTTTTTCTCTCTCTCTCTCTTTAATTCTGTAATGCTATAAATATGCATGTAAGAAGTTAAAAGAGAGTCACCCTTGGCTAGCAAAGATGAAAAGGACATCACTTATGATGGTTTCTGCATCAATAGATTTTCACATAAGTTCATGACACAAGTAAGGAAGTAGTACTGCATGAAAATCAGTACTCACTGGAAGCTTGTCCAAACTATGACACTTCTAAGATATCAGTTATGGGTATCTATTATTTTTAAGATATTAATTTGTCACTTTTTTAAAACACATGTTCATTTTATTTTCATTTAATTATTCACAACAAACTGAGTATTTCTTGATTGTTTCTGATTTTGTTTCAGCTTGGTTTTGTAGTTCACTGAATGCATTCGTACATATCATCATGTATGCTTACTATGCACTAGCAGCAATTCCATCAATGAGGGGGAAGTTATGGTGGAAAAAATACATAACTAGATTACAGCTGGTAAGATTCTTGTCATATTTTGCAGTATGTTAGTATGAAGCACATTTGATGTTGCTTATATAGATTACAAAGATTTTCTTTTTAGCTCACCTTTTCAGCTCACTTTGTTAATTGTCTGTTTGATTTCCTCTCCACAACCACTGGGTCAATTTCAAACAATTTGACTCCCAAGAGTTACTTTCAATTTTTTAAAGCAAAGTTTGCTTCAGTTTGAATAACAATATATATTCACAACTTTTATGTGCATCTATGTAAAAATAGGCTTGATTTTTTTTGGTCAATCATAAACTGGATACTTGATTATGTGGGTCACTCATTGTCATTCTCTTGTTTTAACAATTGCACATTTAACTTGAATTTATTCTTTTCAAATTTGGTGTAAATCCTCTTTGGGGGAAGAAGGACTTAAAATTGTAAATTTCATGTTTGTTGTGCTACAGGGACATCTTGACAATTTCCACACATTTACACACACTGCTGAAAGGAAAATTTAAAATATAGTTATGCAGAGCAGGGATCCCTCTATTTAAGTTGTGAATTTCATGACCACAGGGGCAGGGATTCAGTTTCTAAGGCAGGAGAAAAATAGGCATATCTGTAATGTTTAAAGCTCTTCTTTTAAATAAAACCTTACTGCATATTCAGGAAGAACAGGAAGCCTTCTGTCAACTTTGTAAATTTCTTGACTCCTGGAACAGAGGGTTCAGCCTCCAGGATGGAGTCAAATTTTTCATGTAATATTGCAATGTGTAAAAGTCTTCTTTACTCCTAATATTGAATGTAAACTGAATGTCAATTTAGAAAGACCATCTAGCTGTGTGCTTGATTTCATGAACCCTGGAGCAAAAGTTTAAACATTAGCGTGGGGCCAAAATGGTAATACTGTAGTCAAAATTTTTCCATGGGTTCAGATTAACAACTTCCATTTTGTTCATGGGTATGAAATTCAGCAGATTTATACACAGTCATGAAGCCAGGCACTTTGACATTAGGATGAAAAAAAAAAGCCAACATTTTCGGATGCTTGAATCAAGTGAAATGATATAAAGCATACTGAGTATACTATGCCAAAATATAGTCAGGATTTTTCCCTAATAGTGCACGGCAAAAAGGGTAGTGCATTATTTGTCAAAGCCCTGACTATTATTATGGCATGGTATGCAATGTACATAAAATGTAACATTATTATAACTATTTATACTGAATGTCAATATTTTTTTTTCAAAGTATTTACGTTTCAATGGAGCAAAATGATGATCATTTCAAATGTGCTTCCATTGTTGATTGATGTGAAGAAACATGATTTTGATTAGTTATTTTATTGATGCATAATTACTGAAAATAGATTATATGGAATGTTAGGATTTTTAAGCTTTGAATAATACTTTGATTAATTGATTAAAGGTCAACTCACATGGAAAAAAAATGCATCGAATGAATCCAGTTTCATTTGTCGATTGTGTCATAATTACCTGTACAGTGTTGTGTTCAAAACTTTGCTCTACAAATGTTTATTTCAAGTTTTATTCTGTTCATTTCTCAAATTACGAATTTCTCCCTGTATGAACTTGGCAACTCAAATGAGGAGTGTGGTCTGTGGGCCTTTTGCTTTCATCAAATTTCTAGAAACTTGCTGTTTCCTGAGGGGATTCGGGTTAGAATGGGTCCTCGGTACCCCTTGCTTGTAAGAGGTCTTTTGAATAAGACTGAAAAAAAAATAAAACGAGGCCCCATGTCACAGCAGGTGTGGCATGATAAAGATCCCTCCCTGCTCAAAGGCCATAAGCACCAAACATAGGCCTAAATTTGCAGCCCTTCACCTGGTGATGTCTCAATATGAATGAAAAATTCTTGAGCTGGACGTTAAACAATATACAACCAACCAACTTGCAATGTTGTTTGTTGGTGAATATCAACTATGGTCTTAGCTGACGCCTACTATTAAACATCAAGACTACAAGAATCATCAGTCTTGGAGACTGATATATGACATGTATTGCATTAGCAGTGCTCTCAAATGGCTTTTTTGTTTCAGATTCAGTTTGTATCGATATTTTTCCACACCATTCAGACAACCTTCACAGGGTGTGACTTCCCTCTGTGGAGCCATATTCTCCTTAGCAGCTACATGATTTCTATGATGGTTCTGTTTGGAAACTTTTATGTACAATCCTATATCAAGAAGTCAAGATCCAGCCATAAAAAGACTGATCAGATTCAAAATGGAGTCGCCAAAAATGATAGTCTGCACCATAGCAATGGCCTAAATGGTCACTCAAATGGCATTGTCAATGGCCACACAAAAGTTGATTAATTAATGTAGAAATCCTTAATGTATGTAGTTTGTTCCTTAATAATTCTGTATTTGAGGGACAAAAATGTATTTTTTTGATACTGCAGATATTATTTACCCAACGCTTATTTAAGAATATTACTATGAAATGAATGTATGTTGTATATTTTAGTACTGATTTTTATAAAAAAATAAATATGATTGTTGCTGGTTATGATACTATACTTGTATCTTACAATGGCATAGTCTCTGAAGACTGCAATGGTGAATGCAGTCCCCTGTCCCTGATTATTAGTAGTTTTGTAACTATACAGATTGATTTTAACATGAACAAATATTTTTGGTAGCTGTAGCCTGAAGACACGTATGCATTGATTTGATATAATTTTGTTATGCTTTGGTTTTTTCTTCTTCATGTTTATGCACATATACCATTAGAGACTATAAAACATTTTGAATTGGAGTGTATAAAATAGGCAGTTGTCAACATCTCGTAAGTAATATATTTATATTTAAGAGGTGCTTTAGAATCATAACAGGATATACTTTTCAAGAAAACATGTACATAAATGTATAGATAATTTGGTAAGTACTGTTGTACCCCAGCTGTGTAACTGGTACCTTTGTGAATACCAAAATAGCAATTTGTAATTTTGTAGATGGGGTATTCATTTGTAGGGAGATAATATATTTGGCAAATCTCTGGTTTTCACTGAAAATATTATAATACATGTACACTATCAAAAGTTTCAAGTTTTCACAATCATCTCAATAATTCAAGCCGTAATTTTCGATATGATTTAAGTAAAGAGACATATAAACTACACTGTCATTTGGAAGGTTTAGTACCTGTGTACTAAGAAAAAAGGTCTATGAAGCATGTGAAGTAGTAAGAGCATTATAAAAAAAAATTGTGATGCAATCCAGATTTAAAAAATACTTTAAAATTTAATTTATATAATGACAAGTTAGCTGGAGCTTCCAAAGAATTTTCATTATATTCAGTGGGCGTTAGTTGGATTAAAAGAGAGGCATATTAGATATGAAAATTTAAAAAATTGAACTTTAGAACGGACTCTTTAGCATATTTCAAAGATAAAGCTGTTGAATACCCCCACCAAGTTCTTATTGGATGGTAAGAAATTAATTACAATCACTGTAGCAAATTGATAATATCAAAAAGAAACAAGTGACATGGGCTGTTTTAGGGTATGGGGCCCCATTTCTTTGATATCAAAAATTACCCCTACAAGGAATATACTCATCAAAAATGATGACTTAAGTAAAAGTAATGCAGTGTTATTGTGACTGACAGAAACACTTGCACTCCTTAGATTGATGGATGATCAGATTGCATATCCCCACCTTTATCTACGATTTGGTAGGATTACCTGGCGGTGATTTTTCTCGGTCATATCTAGCAGTCAGGTAAACCAGGTGTCACAGGAACCAATGAGACAATATATAATAAAGAGGCTGGGTATAGTGTATATTTTGTTTGTCATTGTCAAAACACTTAACATACTGAATTTACAGTTAACAAGATGTTATTCTCTGTTAATGTCCCAAGCTCATTGTGAATTGGCCATAAATGTTGACTGCTTATTTATGGAACGATATTTTTTTTCTCTAAAATTTACATCCCTCTTTAAAAGGTACCTTCTAGGCTGGCAGAAAAAACGAGCACTCTCAGTATTTTGCAGAGTGCTGAACAAAAAAGTAGTCAAAAACTTTGTATTGTACTGTTTTAATCTGTTAGCATTGTAAGGTATGGTGTATTCATAAAGAAAGACATTCAACAGTGAAAAAAATGTACATGGAAAAGAACCAATTTCAAGTATTTCTGGGAAATAATGACATGAGTTTGAAAGGAAATATGGTGATTAAATTTGCAAAATATTTTGTGCAAGATTTTAACAGAAATAATGTGCTATGTAATTTTGTTTTTAATTAACTCAATGTAGCTAGGTCCATAGGAAAGAATTATGGTACTGTCTTTTCTTTTTTGTGTTTTTAGTGCACTTTTCTTTACAATGCATATGTATATTATCAGTTTTATCCCATCAGTGTAAATGATTTGTGCAATTTGGTCAAATTGTGCCATAAGATGTAGTCTAAGTGATGGGGGTTTTGTAGGTTTCTGTTTTTCTTTTTGTTTTCTTTTGGGTTTTTTTTTTTATTGTGGGGGGAGGTGTGTGGGTTTTTTTTGTTTTAATATTTCTTTTTTATTGTTTGTTTTTTGTTTTGTTTTTGGTTATTTTGTTTTTTTTGGTTTTTTTTTTCAAAGATGGCCCAAATGCAAATAAGATATCAAAATTTTCAATTATTAAAAAATGATGTCTGTGGTTTAATGTTTAGTGGCGTTGTACAATTTCATCAAAATCATTATTTTAGTGGGCATTATATGCAACTTGATTTGTATTTGATTGTATAATCTTTCTTACTGTGCTGCTCATTTCTTCCTCAATGCTGTGATAATGATGTAAACAAAATGCTATGTGACCAACATTGTCACACACACACACACACACACACATATATATATATATATATATATATATATATAAAATTTAAGGAAGGAAATTTTATTTTTATGAGAGAAAAGCAAATTAAATTTGTTACAAAACATGAAAAACCAATATTATGTTTGCTATCATTAACTTTTTAAAAAAAAACCTTGAACACGAGACTGAAAGTATTTATTGTATAGAATGCTTTGAATCATGAATGTGTGAAATAATGCCTGTTTTGTATGTTATGTGCTGATTATAATATCATTTAAAGATGCTATCACAACTTTATATATTTTTGAAATCACAAAAAATAAGAAAAAAGATTGCATAGAATGAACTTTTAGTGATATCATTGGAGGGAATCTATCACAAGTACTGTCTACTGACATTTGAGGAGTGCTGTTTATGAAATTTGAAATCACAAAAAATGGCAAATTTAGAAAGTTACTAACTTAGGTAATTAATAAATTTGTTTCAGTTTGACAATGTCAAAATAAAGCCATTGCATCAAACAATTTTGAGCTATATTACTTGGCTTGAATGCAAATTTTCTTTCACCTATAGGTGAAATTGTTGATGTGTGCATTACATACCAGTACAGAATTTCAGATGAGTACGCCTCAGTTCACTCTATCAGTCATAATATTTGATGTCTCTGATTACATTTACCACTATTATGCAACAATGATGTAAGAACACATGTAATCTTAGTCAAGATGAGACAACTCTTACTGCAATGACAGCTTGATCGAGTGGGTGGAAGTTAAGATTGGGAATAAGAGTTCTCTATAGTGCAAACACCTGCCATGAAACAGGACTTCAGATTTAAAGTCTCGCATGAAAGAGGTATCACTCTGACTTCTATTGCTGATCACTTGAGTACGACCACAAGTATTATTTTTATGACTCACAGTCAGATATCAAACCTGAAATTCACACAAAGTAAGATCTCTGGCAATCACAACTTTTCAATTCCTGTTGATCATATCAGTAACTTCAATCACACACACGCACACAGGGAAAGAGATGGGAGATAATCCCTTATTTTATGCAAGATTATATTCGTTTTATCAAAAGAGTTAAAAATATGAGGCCCTGCCCATAGCGAGTAGAACAAATCAAAATTGAAATTACACTTCATCTCATGTATGATGTCTATATAAATTGCAGTTGTACAATTCCATTTTCAATTTTCAGGGTATTTAAAGCAAATATAATATCACTACTAGTGTGTGTGTGTGTATATATATATATATATATATACACACATACCTGGATATCCTATTTATCACATGTGTATATACCACCTACTAGATAAATTGCACCTTGCAAAAATGTACACTATTTCATCATTAGAAAAGATTAAATCATACTGATATTATGTAAGTATCCATATTATAGATATCAATTTTATATCATTTTTTGAAACTCACCCCCATCCTACTTTGTGCAAGGTCTTGTTGTCATGTTTTCACTTGTGTACAATTCCGGTGTTGGATAAAGCTATAGTTTAACCAATATGCGATATACACCAATAGTTTGTAGTAGGAAAACTGTTATATGTTACATGACAGGAGCAGCTTTTGCATTTCTTGAAACTGAATTATCAAGCATTTACATTACTTGTTTGTTCTTTAGAAATCATAGCACTGTGGAGTACTGTTAGTGTTGAAGCTTAAGCCTATATACTGTTTATGCTTTTTCTGTTATATAGGTGTTGACTTTGTTCTGTATGTACATGTAGTTGGGAATAAAGTAAATTTAATTTTTTAAAAATTGTAGTTTTGTGATACCTATGGCTCCAAGACCAGGCCACTCTGGTATTTTGTCTTACAATCGACTCCGTCATCTCATCACAAATTATTGACATGTAGAATTCTCCAAGTGAATAGAACACCATGTTGAACTTGACAGCCACACTCATTAGGCAAGGCCCTATTTGTAGAATTGGTATTGATCATGGAAGTTTTTCTCAGTTCATTTACTCATTTGTTCCCCATTTTGCACTGCATGAAGTCTATTGACAGAAGTTGTGCTACATGTCTCACTCTTGCATTATATTGAGGGCAATGTCTACTTTGTCAAAACTTACTTGGATGATGTAGACAATGAATAACACTTTTTCTCTGATGTTGCCAGTTATCTATACTTTCCCAATAAATAACTATAACTGCAGAACCATAACTTTTTACACTGAAAAATTTGACTGGGTGAATAGAAATATTTCAGACTTGAATGCAACACTTCTACATTTAGTAAATATACAGTACAACTGGAACAGATTCATTCTCAACAACACTATACGAAGTATACCTACATGAGCTGGGTATTTATGGATGCAAATTATCAGACACACATTGAATCCTGCAGTTTGTGGATGGTGAAGTTGATGCTTTGTGTAGCAGGGACATTCTCAAATAATTACATCACACAGGTGTTGCATCAACTAAGATGTCTCTTACATGCTGAACATGGCCTATATTTTTCTGGATAAGCAAACCAGGTGGAAGCATTTAAACAAGGTCGATGCCATAGAAGTAAACAGATTTAACACCCTAAATATACAAACCCCTCTACCTGATAGTAAAACATGACCAACTAGAGTGGAAATGGATTTTTATTTGTTTTGGAAATGCTTAACAAAAATATTCTGAAAACTGAGGTAGACAATTTGAGGATATTGCCCATGCTAGAAATGAACTAATAATGTCTTAGAAATCAGGTACATTGAAAAGTATAAGTAAACAAAGCATATCAATGACAATTGGTGAAATAGCACTATTTAAATGAAGTTATGGCATGCTCCATCTTGTGTACTGTCCATCACTTAGATTTCAATAGACACAATTTCCACAATCTGGCCTTGATGAATTTATAAGCTATAAATTTCACAAATGTTCAGTGTCTTCATCACTATGTATAATTATGGTTTATACAAATTATTTATGAGATTCTGTCTATTTTCATGTCCAGTGAATCTCACAAATTCACATGAGAATAAAGTTCTGATAAAAAAACCTTAATATGTACATATATGGTTGATATTACTTTGATTTATAGACCAAGATTTTACAGTCTCATATATTCAATATCCATCCATAGAGTTTTGATCATGACATAGTAAAATTGTGTAAAAAAAAAAAAAAAAAAAAAAAATTGAAGAAAAAAAAAGAGAAAGAAAAGGTTTGATCAGAGTACAAATAATGTTTTATAACAGAAAAACTATTTTATAAAATGTGTAAGTCTACCAGTCATGTTTTCAATGAGAATGTTCAAATATTTACTTCAACTTCTAATTTGTGAATTTTCAACTTTGAAAATGAAAATGACATACACACATTCATGACTAGCAGGAAAATTGGATTTCTGATGATGGTGATATTTTGTATACATGTACTATAAAGAAACAATATATTTTTTGTATTCATGTTTATAATTGGATCAATTAAGTCAGTGACTAGTTGACTAAAGCTGTTCTAAATTGAGAAAATTTTCTCTACAGATACCTTTCCTGCTTCTATATTTTTAATATATAAAATGTCTTAAGAAAATAGGGATCACTTGATATTAACATAATCTGTACTGAGTATTTTGCTAGTCTCCACATGTTTAATAACATTCAGTGATTAAAAACTAATGGGGAAAAATGAACCCATTAAATTCTCGAAATACATGTATATCACAGTAACATGGGAAATAAATCTTCTCATAGCGTCAACTTTAACAAGAGTTATCGTTCTTGGTACAATTTTACAATGTTATAAATAATGATTTCCAATGCTTTCATTGGATGAACACAACATTTAAATGTACCCCATTGAAAGACAAGTAAAAAATTAATAACTTATAATATCAACAGCAAAGGAAAAACTCTACTGTCAAGAAAATAACAATATCATAACAATGAAAATAGTTAATATCAAGTCACTGTGAACAATGCATGAAGTTGATTGGATGTCCTGTTTGTAATACACCTGGCTCTTCTGTGTGTCGTTTCGACTTTGACTAAATCTCTCTGCCAGTTCTGTCATAAGTCCTGGACTGAAAAATTCAAGCATAATGGTACAGTCAATTTTAATTTCTCACTACTTACAAACATAGGTATACACGCACACGAGAGAGAAAAAAAGAAACTCACTTTTTGTTGTCTATCCGAATCCACAAATCATTGAATGGAGTGTCACGGTTTCTAGTTGGTTTTCTGGTTTCCTTGTTAAGTTGGTCCATCCATGGTCTAAATTATAAGCCATAATTAAGAAGTGCCAAATTTTTAACAAACTCAAATAATTGAAAATATCGTTATTTGAAAATACCATTTATTCAGTTATTGTACACAATTCATTTGGTACATGCATCAAATCAATTATTGATCTTATCAATTGAAATGATGCATGCATGAATTTGATATTGCTCACATCAATTGAATTGATGTGCACATTAATTGAATCAATGAGGGCAATAATTGATTTAATGCACATATCAATACAATTTTTGCATGCAATAATTCCATTATTGCTCTCATCAATTCAATTAATATGCGCATCAATTCAATTGATGTGAGCAATATTAAATTGATGCGTGCAATGGAATTATTGCTTTCAATAAATTAGTTTAGAGCTACATATAAATGATTTGATGATCTTTTAATTGAAGATATCAACATTGCAACAGTTCAATAAAAGAGATCATTAATTCAATTGTGGGCATTTTGATTGAAGATAATTGCTCTCTCTTTAAATGAATTATTGTGCACATCAACTGAATTAATGATATTAATTCAACTGAAGAGCACAATTACTCAATAATTGCTCAAATTAATTAAATTGATCGACACCATAATTCAACTGAAGAGAGCAATAATTCAATTATTGCATGCATTAATTAGATTGAGGTTTGAGTAATTGAATTATTGCTCTTTTAAATTGAATGTAGCATGCATCAAATGTTGATATCAGTGAATCATCTGAAGAGAACAACAATTCAGTTATTGTGTGCATCAATTCAGCAAAATGATTAATGATATCAACATGTCAATTGATGCACAGTAATTTAGAATTGAAGATATCATTAAATATTTCATGAGATCTTTAACTGAATTGTCAAGTGCATCAAAGGAATTGTTGATATTTTCAAATATAGATATCTTTAATTATTTGAGTTTAAGTTGATTTGGCACTCCATACACAACTGAATTTAAATCTTTTTATTCCAACTCAAGCCTTACAGCTACTGTTAACAAAATGTAAATTTTTGTTTCATTTTATAAATTTCAATCTAAATTTCTAGGAAATATTTAATAAAGCTGAATAGCACCTTCTATCAGGCTCCATTGGTAACCATATATTCTCCACCGACTGATAATAATGTTTTCTCTGTTTTTTCTTTCTTCTCAGTTTTCTTCTCTTCTTTCCTTTAGACCTTGAAAAGGGTTTAGGAAATAGATCAAACTACTTTTTCCCTTCCACTCAAGGAAGATTGATTCCCCTTAGGACAATGACAGGAAAAATCCCAAACAATTTATTTGATCGGCTATTATTACTGGGGGGCATTTCTAACAATAATGATGCAAAATGTGTAGCTAATAAATATGTAGACTACGACAATATTGGGAATATTTTTTTTTTCAAGTGGCTTATGACACAGAAGGCTTTATTCCCTGTGTAAGAGCTGAATATTGATTTATTTCACTCTCTCTTTCTTAGCTGACAAAATAATTGAGATCTATTTCTACCTAAGTTGATCTGAGTATTATATGTACTTTTTCTTCTATCTTCTCGAGAGGATCGACACAAAATAATTGTCACTAAAATACATTCCCCCTGGAGGTCTGATAAAATACACTATCATACAATGTGACAATTCCATTAAATAAAACATAAAAAAGAAAAGGAAATTCTACAATCAAATAGGCCTATAGCTTGGTAATAACTATTGAGTGCGTATTCAGATTTCAGAATGATTACATTAAAAAAAATGACCCATTGTCTAGACTTTGAGTTATCTCTCTTTCAAACCACATATATTAATTGTAATGTCAATATGCATGACCTATATTTGCCAGGAAAAAAAGAGTTCCTATAAGAGAGGAAATACTTTTACTTTTTACAGCAGTACAAGTGCAGAAAAAGGTGACCCATTTCTCACTTTAAAAAGTACCTCACAAAAAACCTGGGACTCCTTTGAATAATATGACAATCGGTATGTATAAAAAAGTTAATCCAAGGGATTTAAATTGTATTAAAATAAACATCTAAATGGCTTTCACATTAATATTAGATTTTGACTTACAGGTGATGGATATCAACAAAATGAAACCCCCACACTTTTATAAATCGCTCTCTTAAGTCCAGTTACCTTGGAATGCTGTCATTGTGTTGGATGTGCTCTATGGAATATCCCTGCTTTTTCAATCTGTCAATCACAGTTTCATTGCCCAGAAAGTGACCTTAAAATGAAAAATGAAAAACAAATGCAGATATACATATACATATGTGAAACATTGTGAACAGTACTTTTCCTGAATACCAAGGTTTTCAAATAAAGCAATCTAATTTAAAGAAAATACATGAAATCTAGTCATCAGAGCTGAACAAATGAACCTGAAAAAGTGATATTGTACAATTTAAAAAAAAAAATAAATTATACAAGGTTGCTTTGCCCCAGGTATAACCTGAAAAATAAGCATGCATATGATTAACATTGTACACATATCTTTCTGCTTCTTCAATTTGTCAATCAGAGCTTCACTGGCCAGAAAGTGCATGACCTTGAAAAATAAGCAAAGTGTGTGTGTGCTTTATATTGTATCTTCCAGCTTTTTCACTCCGTTACTAAAGGCCCAGAGAATGACCAGAAAAATAAACATCCAGGTTGTTGAAAGGTTTCATTTCTTTTTGGCTGAACTGATTACATTCCATTGAAAAAAACATGACATCATTTGCAACAGTAGACTATACAAGATGTCTTAAATCAGCCATTACTTTACAAATCTCTGGCAACCTAACGGAGAGTGATTCTGTATCTTGGAAATTGAAACATTGCAATTTTATTCCGTCATTTATAAATTGGAGATGCAATTCAGATATACTCCACTTGAAAAGCATTCCACTTTCTTCAAATTGCTTTTCTTGCTACATATTTGCTTTGTGGTAAACTGTAAAACAGCCATCAAAACAAAAGTCCAATGGGCCACAATGCTCACCTAAGCTGTTATATTTTTCCCCACATAGTAATTCTTCATTACAGCCCCAGGTATCGGAAGGGAGGATCATAGCATGAATTAAATCTTGAATCTTCACTACGAGACAAAATCACATCTGTTTGATATATTGTGTCAATATGGCTCCATCTTGAGATGATAAATACAAAATAGTTTTCCTATATATATTAATTATTCCTTTGTCAAAATTTGAATTTTTTCATCCTGCCCTGATCCTAGTAGTCACCATGGTGTGGACAGTCTTAAACCTAACCTACATGAGGATGCTTGTATGATCACAAGACAAATTACATCCTTATGGGTCTCGAGAAGATTTTAAAACAAATTCTGTTACACATATATCTGGTTTTATCCAGCTTACAGATGTTACCATCCCATTTCATATTTAAGGGGAATTTTTGAAGATGGGGGCAGCCCTTCTCATATTAAAAACTCACAGAACAAGAGTCTAAATGACTGATCTCTTACTAATTACATTGTTGGGCTTTAATACTAATAGAATTTATTTTATATGTAGAATTAAATAACAAGCATTCTGATTGTATTACAGGCAATACAAAGGAATGATACACATGTGGGTAAAATCCATCCCAAGAATCACAAAGATACAATATGTCTAAATGATATGTTAGCATCCTCATGTAGTGTAGATGCATTTATATATGTATCTATATATCTATATATATATATATATATATATATATATATATATCAATCGGTCACGGTAGCTCAGTGGTTAGAGTGTTCGCTTTGTAACCGGGAGGTCGTGAGTTCGAGCCCAGCTCGTGCCATGGCCATGTCTAACCTAACACGAAAAATAGGTAGTGATTGCTCCTTTGCCAAACGCTCGGCATTTAGAAGTGAAAATCACAGGCCTTTTGAATATGACCTTAAAAACGGAGGTCCCTGTAGGTGTTGGCACGTTAAAGAACACTCACTGCTACGGCCCTGAGCGCTAAGCATAGGTCTAAATTTGTGGTACTTCACCTACAGCTGGTGACGTCTCAATATGAGTGAAAAATTCTCGATGGGATGTAAAACAAACAATATATATATATATATATATATATATATATATATATATATATATATATATAGACACACACACACACATGCACACATACATATATAAATGCATCTACACTACATGACCTACTAACATATCACTTTGGCATATTGTACCTTTGGGATTCTAGGGATGGATTTTACCCACATGTGTATCATTCCTCTGTAAGAAGTGAAACCCCTGTTGTGGCCCCCACCCTGGTTCTGAGGGTGATGATGAGAACTTGAGTCTACATTACATGGGTATATTAAATACTGATTACAAATTGCACCCTTAAAGAAAAGATCTTTAATATTAAATATTCCTATGTATAATTTCAAATCCCCACTTTGAAGCCAGCAGTGCTGGGGCACATGGCCGGAACAAACATTATCTTCATAATGTAATGATGGTTACACACAAGAGATAGATTTTCTACTTAAATGATCTTTGAAGAGAAGACTTTTTTATTAACCCACCTTAATTTTACCTATTTCTTAATTAGCCGCCCTTGAAAGAAGGTCTGGCTCTTTATTTGAATATACTTGAATCCTCTTTACCCAAGGATATTTTGTGCAAAGTATGGTTCAAACTGGTTCTGGGTTTTGGCGATATTGAAATGTAAAAACTTTAAAGCTAGACAACATGACAGATGTACACTTTATCAGAAAAACTCACATGACCTTTTAGCTCAGGTGAGCTTAAAATGTCCCTAAAATTTCCGGGACTTATGAAGGATATTAAAATATACATCTGCCATTTATAAGATGTATCTTAATTGTCATCTTAAATGTATATCAGTCACTGTGCCTCCACCATCATCAGTGTGTTAAATATAGGTGTATTTATTTTGATATACTAGTATAAACACTCATGTAAAATGCTATCACTTTGCGAATCATTTTTTTTTAAAAAGATGTCTCTTAAAAATGAACTAAAGAGACCTCCAACCCATAGGACATATTAAAGGCAATAAAAATTTCTAAACAATTCACTAAGAATATGTCACTTCATGACTCATTTTCAAAGAGGTATCTCTTAAAATTCAAACTCAGCAGACAGACCCCAGAAAAGAGACAAATTAAAGGTAGTGACTAACCAGCCCCAAAAGCGAAGAAGAAACTTTTCTGAGGGTGAGCCTTTAAAAGGTTGGTGACTCTCACTGTCATTCTCTCATTGCGTTTGTTGATGAGCTCGTCTCGGAAGTATTCATCAATCATTTTCGCCGTCTGAAGATCTTGGGGTGGTAGTGAGCTATTGACCAAATTCGGCACTTGTGCTGTATCGTGGTTGAATATAATTGAATTAAGGTCGCCACAGTTGTAGTGGTGAATGAGGTCCTGCGTGGTGTAGTGAACAGCATTCTTATTGGACCGTGATATCTCGTGCTGCCAGAGTGTTTGATTCAACGCAAACAAAACCTGAAAGAAAAAAATTTCATTGAAAAATTAAATCTGAATGAAAATGAGGTGGATAATGTTACAAGAAATACTAGACTTAAGATGATGAATAATCTTTGAATTGAGCAGGAATCTCATGCTCTCTACTTTGATTTTTACTTGCAATTTATAGTATATAGGTTTTCCCTCTTTTAGATAAATGGTGCAATTACTTTGTCACCAGAAAATCTAATTGGTATTTTTCTCCATTTTCAGTCATTCACTCCACATTACAAAAGCCTATATAATACCATGGGATTAATGTAGTCTCTTCTGCTGAAAGTAAACTTTAATTTAAAGAAAGTAATTTCATTGCAAACTATTTAGTATAAAAAGTCATTTTCATGCAGTTCTCAAGTTGTAACTATCACACTAAAGGGAATGGTAATTAATCAGCACACTCCTCGGCAATGATCTCCCTTTGTAGTAATAAAAAACACTTAATGACAAATCTTCTTCTAATTAACCTCATGTGTACCAAATTGAAGGGTCATCGCCTGTCTGAAAAATAACATTCTGATTAGCTCTGACTTTATGTATGAATCTTGGTCTTTCAATATATCATCACATAATTGGCAATAAGCGATTGTTTTTATTGCCCTCTCCTCCGCTTTCTTTGATCTTATCATTTCTCACTAATACTCCATAACCAAAAAAGATATATACATGTAGATTACATTATCCAGGAGTGTTGCCATTCTGTGGATTATTTTCGTGGGCGATACAGAGCACATCAACCAGATCCCAACACAGAAGTGGGTAAACCTAGATCCTGGCTACTGTGGGACATAGTGCAGGGTTCTGGTTATGATCACTGGGCCTAATTCATTGATAGTCGACTGATACAATGTGCATCTGCCCCAAGGTGTTACAGAAAGGCTTGACTTTTTTTGAAGGAGAGGATTTGATCTACTTTTTAAATTCTCTTATCAATAGAGTCTAAGTGCTGATGGCTATTCAATCCACAAAGTGTGCATCAATCTTAGATTAAGAAAGAACTGTTTAGACACATTCAGTCAGATCTTTTAACTCATGCAGATAAATTCATTGATTGTTTCAAGTTTCCCATAGGGTAATTTTGAAGACCGATGTATTGAAGGCAAGCAGAAACTGGATTTTTGGGGCCTTAAGAGAAAACACTTTTAACGTCAAACCTGTATGTTAATCAAAACACTTGCTCATGTTCACCACTATACCTAAACAGTCAATTATCAGTGTTCATTCAATATTTGTACATGCAAAATATTTACACTGAAAATATTTTAACTGGGTAATGGTTAACAAGAAATTATAAATTTTTCACCTTTAGAAATTAAATCACTGTACTTCAATTATTACATAAATAGATGAAGGAACACACCAGTGTTGAATCAAGTAAAGGATTTGTCAAAACAACATTCATACTGCCTTTTCAAACTTTTTAAGAAAGTGGGCAAATTGGAATCGAGCAAGTAGAAAGTAAATTCATTATTGAATTACAAGTTTTTAAGTAAACACACATCAATTTTGCTACACACTCCTGAGATTCATTGACATTTTCAAGAAGTTGAATGTTTTCATTTTTCTGCTTCCCACACTTTTAACACATTATCAGACCATTTTGTAGGGAAATTTACAGTTCCTGATAGGCCTGACAGGAGTCTTTTTTTTTTGAATATCAGAAATGATTTTATTTATCACAAGTTTTTAGGTTTGCATTTGCTTATATATGCAAAGAATGTTTACTTTTCAAATCACTTTTCTGAAGCACTGTACAACCAGAAAAAACAAAATCAATTTGTTCAAAAAATTATTTGAATATATCATCATTAAAAACTTTGATAATAAATGTTTTAATGATAATCAAAAGTTTGAATGGTACTTGGAAATACTGAATGTAACATATTAATTATAATACTTCATTTTCAGTACACATACACAATTTTTTTTTTATCATTCAATTAAATTGACAAAGGTTAATTTTGAATAATACTAATGCAAATTCTATCTGCAATTTCTTAAAATTCACCATTAGTACTCTTTCTCAAATGACTTTATTTCAGGCACTACAGTACTACACTAGAATAATCTCCATCAGTTATACCAAAGATCAGAATGACCCATGTAAACACCCTATAATTAGTCTAAACATCTGCCAGGCTTGCCAAAATTAACAGTATTTTTTCTATCAGTGTCTATTCCTTATCTACCAACATCTAAATAAATAAATTCTATTATCATATCAGAAGCTATCCCAATCCCTGTCAACAAATTGTTTATATTTTCATCTGTCTGAGATTAAGAGGAGGCCTTCACATTTCCCTTAATATAGACCTAAAGGTCATCCCAATTCTCTCCTTCATGAAGACTTCCTTGTACAGAACTGCAATTAACAAGCCAATTAGTATTGCATTGTATAACTTTTTTCTCAAATGAAATTGTATTAAATGTATCCTTAGATGTACAATTTGTGCCATATTAAATCATTAGCACACATGGAACCAAATTAATTAATATTCCTAACACAATAAAAGTCAGGTCCATAAATATTAACACCAGTTTACGCAAATTATTCTGGCAGTGCAGTTATTTACTATCTCAAGTGTCACCATACTAACAGGTAGTGAAGTATGAGACACTGTAACAGGAATACATGCATAATTCATGCATATTTTGTAGACCAAGCAAAGTACATTAAAATCTGCTTAATGACACTTTCTACAAACTTTTTCCAAAAAATGATGGGAAAACTAGATTTATGGTTTTATATGTAAAATGAACAAAATGTCATTTTTTTCCCATGATTTCTAAAGTACGTCCAAAACAATAGTGAAAATTCATACACAGTTATATAGGGAAGGGCAATATATTTCAACTTTTGAACTTTATAAAAGAATTCACCAGTCCCTTACTTTTTCTTTTAAGAAATTTTATACTTGTACTTATCACATTTAAGTGAAGCCGGAAATTATAAATCAACCCATATATCTATCTTTTTTGTTTGTATCAATACTGTAACAAATTTTTAAAATAGAGTAAAATTAAGACTTTTGATCAATTATAAAGCGAGTTTTATCATTATTTATAAGAAGTTCTGTATTTTAATTCTAAACAAATTTTATTGATGAAAAAATGTGTTTTCAATGCTGTTCTTAAACATAATTAGGTTCAGTTCAAAAGGCAAACAGGAAAACAGAAAAAAGTGCTTTGTCATTTTGTTGACTTGAGGATTATTGACTTTGAAAAACCAAGAAGTATCTCCGGTGTCAGTTTGCAGTGCTTAGCAGTAGTTGGGCAATCTTGACAAAGCTCATAAATCTTTTTTCTTTTTTATTCCCTGAACTTATTTATTGTAAAATCTTGAGAGGAATCGTTCGTCAGACTGATACTTGAAACTTGGCATGGAAAATCTGCATGTGGTTCAAACAACTTTTTCACAAAAAAAATAGGAAAAGAATTGCTTCATTACCAGTACAAAAAAATTCTACCAAAAGCCTTTTTCCTCCTCTCAACACTTCACAAAGAAAAGAAAAATTTGAAATCAATAGTTGTATCATTAGCGACATGGACAGTCCTTTCAAAGGCAGACACTTTCCAGAGCAAATCAGCATGTAGGATTAGCCCCCTGTACAAAAGACCTGAAAAGAAGCACACTTGATATAACTGAATTATCTTCTAATTTACTCCATCTATATCACATTAAGTTACTTTACAATATAATTAATTGCAGAAGATGCCTCCTATTACAATTTAACAGGGATGTTCTATTAGATTAGTGGGGGGACCTGCTGGGAGAAATAATACTCAGCATCATTTAATACATTCAATACAGTAGAGAGGGTGCTGAGTTTTATCAATTGTCTAGGTCTGAGCTGCTTTTGAAGTGCAACAAATGTATTTAATCAAGGTCCTGTTTTGTTCTTTTCTTGCACATTAAAACAATATACACACACTATTTACATCTTTCTTGAAAATGTCTACATATTTATTTTCTCAGACCTCACTGTTATTTCAAAATAAAAAAATATCTACCGCTTTGCAAACCAATTTCTCTCTGATGAGGAAATAAGGAAACCAAGATGAAAGAAGAAATAGAATCTCTCTGAGTATTAGATCAGACCAAGTCATGATTGATTCCCTCTCTTTTTTCCCTCTTCCTAGAAAGAAAAATCTCTCCCAAATCCATTTCTTTTTCGACTGACTGATTGACATTTACTTGGAACTTCAATCACTAATTGGCTTGTCCATTGCAAACCCTTTGAAAATTTGAAGAATGCTGGAGAAAATTTCACTGCCACCTGTGTTTTTTTCATTTGAACTTGGACTCCTCCAATCACCTATCTGTTATCATTTGCTCCAAGGTTTAAATCGAAAAATCAGTAGCAGATGCAGCCCTTTTACTGTTACACAATGAGCTGATAAGATAATCCATGTACAGATGTAACAGGGACATATGTCTCTGGGTGTATCTACCTCTGACCAGCTCCAGACAGAGCATGACTGATACATAAATTCAATTATAAACATTCTGGTCTTCCTGAGCTTGGACCTAAGGACTGCCACCCATGACAATTCACAGCCTGGCACGGTTATTACTGATACAACTAGACAGTTAGGGAAAACAAGTGTTCATCTGACCACACATTTCACTCAAATTAATGTCCACTATCTGGCACAGCATGTCTGTCACCTAGCTACCACACTTATCAACTTGATTAAGAACTTGTTAATTTGATTACTAGTCAGACACTCTGCTGGCACTGAGTGAACTAATTACTGCATGGTATTTTAGTGGCTTGTTTCCTTTATGAAGTTAGAAACCTGCAGAAATTCATTATGGTGCTTCTATAGTTTGATAACTATACCAATAAAACAACTGATGATATTTTTCAAAGGTGATTCAAATTTCCTACTATAACTTTTGATATGTGAGAACGTTTGCTAGGTTCTGGAAATGAGGTGTACACAATTAGTACCAAATTGGTCACCTGCAGTGCATAACTGTATGAAAATTTCTTAAATATGTCACTCAGCATCATGTACCTTAGAACTGATAGGAAAATCTAAATGACTGACATACTGACAAAAAAGTCAGTATATCATGCACAGAACTGGTGTCTGCAGGTCTGGAAGACAATAACATCAAGATGTTTACTCCTGCCCACCAACAATCTGACACTGACAATAGCCACATAGATATAACAGGACAATATTTGTCCTCTGCTGAGCAAACAAGATCTTAAAACAGTAAAACACTGCCCTCTTCAACCCAAGACCACCAGGAGTGACACTTGTAGAATAGATCACTCTTTGGAAGACACCATAACTCGATCAAGTAATAAACACAAAATACTGATTTGATAAAACCATTTTTTTTTAAATGTCTGATGGGTCTAAAAATTCTGCAAAATGAAAACATTCTCAAAAATTAAATCCTCAATGGGCATATATTACAATTTTTGATGTAGCATTTTGGGATTCTTTTACATTCAGAGGTGTCTCATAATGCTCTGACTTAATCTGTATGAAGGCTTTTTTTTAATATATATTTATATTAATTGTATTCCATATTTTTAAAATAAAAAACAGAGAAACGTTTCAAATGAAACAGATAAGAAACATGGGCATTTTTAAAGTTGATATGCACTTTTACTGGCATATGGAGTTCCGAGCAGAGCAATATGGAACTCTTAATTTTAATTGGCTATTTTCTTTATAATTGATAATGCACTCCTCTCAAGTAGTACCTTACTAAACATTTTGAGATTTCTAACAGTAATTAAACATTAAGAATTTTACTTATTATTGAAGATTTTTTAATATTTATCAGAAACACACCTGAGAAAAGTTGAGCTCGTTCAGTGGAACACATTGTTCTTCCACCCGTTCCACTGCACCGGTAACTTTTCCCATCTTCTCAGCTTCTTGCGCTAAATATAAATCCAACACAGGAATCCCCCGAGACTTAATGTCATTTTCTGTCAGTGAATTAACCATCAACATAACCCAAATTGGACGCTTTCTTTCCCAGTTTCCCGCAATGATGTCAAACAGGTAGTCAGCGTAAAGTCCCATTCCTCTTTGGTCTGCCGTCATCCATGACGGCAGCATAGACTTGACGTAATGGATGTGGTCTTTTAGCCGGACATAAATATCCTCCGGAAGGATACTATCCAAAGTTTCTCCACTGGGAAGTAGCTGGCAGTTTGCTAATGCAGATATAGTGTACGGATCTGTCAAATCCAATTCAAATACAATGTCTTCTGCTTCCTCGAAGGCAATTTTTGTGTTCTCTGGAATGAAGTCCCATACTCTTGTATAGGGAACATGAATTGTGCCAAAAAAGTAAGATGGTGGATTTCTCTTTAATGTCCATAAGAAGGAGTTCAGATTGGAAGGCTGTCAACAAAATAAAGTGTTATCAAAGTTTCTGACACTATGATGTTAATCCAAATAATCAAGAAAAAAAGCACAAGTAGTGTTAATAAATGCAGCCTTAAATTGTGAATTTTCTTACTCAAGTAAAATCAATCTATCATAAATTATGATCAAAATTTCACATAAAAATCTTTAATCATTTATTCAATAATATACTTGTCAAATTTAAGAGTAAAAAATGAAAACTATCTCAATTTCATTAAATCATCTCTACCTAAGAAATAATTAATTATATGTATATCTTAACTGGTATTCCAAATTTTAATTAGAAATAACATTTTAACATGTACAATTTAAGTTCAAAATTAGAGATTTAGACAAAAAGAAAACATGTTTTTATGATATACTTTATACAATGTCATAACTGCAGAAACTTAAGTTCAACTTCTGTTTTATGCAACAAATTATTTCTGGTACAATTTGTGCTGAACAGTGTCCATTAATACGGTTAAACACTTCTTGCATTTTATCTATCCAAACCCATCTGACGAGACATCCGAAACGATTCTTAGTATAAAAATGGGAATTTTTGCGGTAAATGATGAAATGAACCTTGCCAAAAAGCTTAATTATCCCAAAGTGGTAAACTATTGTCATGAGAAATTTAACGTACAAAAAGTCAACTTTAAACTTTTAGAAAATTGCCGACACCAAAGTACATAATTTGACTGGAAAGCAGAGGCACTTAACGGTCCTTTGTCCGGGGGAATTCGATCTAATTTATGTGCATTTTCAATGTCGCCTCCGTTCATGTAACCCGATTTTCAGGGTGCTGGCTGATTTTCCCTCATGCCTGTCAAAGGTGAAGCATACGACTGTGTGCAGGTGGGTTACCCTTCGTTCAGTGTGGCGATGTTGACACAGATAAATTTGGCCATTAAAAATTCATAAATAAACTGGACTTTATTTACAAACTTTTCTTCCCAGTTCGGAATTAAAACTGGAAAAAATTGGGGTTATTTTAATACTTATTCATTTTTTTAGGTGATCTGTTTTTCTCCCGGGTTCTCAAAACTCCCTACGTCTTCATCATTTCTTGAGTCATTCATTAAATACATCATCCTAATAAGTTCGATCGCGATGAACGTAAATGAATTATATAAGTTAATATAGAAATGTATGTGTAAAAATTCATCAAATAAATGCGGATGTTTTATACACATAAATGCCGTAAATATATTAATTCAAATTAAGAGATTATACGTACGTTTTTGTCTGCGATGTCACATTCTCCTGTGTTACTGACGACACTTTCCACACCTGTATAAATTAAACATAGGTAAATAACAAATAAATTGCACATTTTTGTCTTAATCCATCCATGGATACATGCGTGGCCTGCGCTCTTTCATGTTTTTCCTATATCCTCGTGATCTCCATTGTAATACCCCAGCGATCTCCCTTATTTTTATGTTGACGTCTTTTCTATTACCAATATTTTTTTTCCCACAATCACAGTAATTAATCCCAAGTCTTAAAATCACCGTCAAATTTCTGAAGCCACAATATCATAATGTATACACCGAGATGGGTAAATACTATTACATTGTTTACGTCGCACTCCACCACGAGATAACACAAGCACTGCCTACTTCAGCGATTATTCTAATACCTTTGCGCTAGTATGCGCTGTGCTAACTGTGCCACAGAAAGGAAGGAGAGAGAAAATTTATCGCTTTAAAAATAGAAATCCTCCGCTCGGGGAGTGGGGGGTACTTATTTTACCGTCTTATTTGTTAGGCAAATAAATCATATGCCGAGTGCTTGCAATTTTGCTTTAATTTCTAGTGAAATACCGCCAAAAACAAATATTCCCCCAAAAGGTAAGAAAGATTGGACTAATCCTGCTATTGATTTTGCCTTCCACTGTTTTTTTTTTTTTATCTCCTGCTATAACCCATCTTTTGTCGGCACGGAAAATTAGTACCAATTCGATGAATTCAAACAAAATCTTCCGTTCTTTTGATATTCATTGCATGATTATTCCCTTCAAAGTCATATCGACGAGATTGCTATCATTAAATCAATTATCTAAGTTGATTAAATTTCAACAATTAAATTATTATTCGTTGGAATTTGCTCAAATAGATAGCTTGAAAAAGAAATATGACGTTCTTATTGACAAAAAGAAGTCCAGAAATCCGAGATTGTGCTTGATATGCAAGAATTTTTTTTTGTAGCTCGAATGAGGAACGATTTGGCGCCAAAAACGACACCCCTTTATCATACGATATCTTATTTATCATTAGAATTAAATTAATTGACACCAACAAACTGTACACTCGTCTTCTTTTTATGAATCAGTAATAGATATACTTTCTTTGGATTTTTTTTTTTAGCTGAAATATGATAACTCAACACCTTTGGCAAAACTGCATAAATTTTATATTTAATTGTGAAAAAAAAAATATATAACACATAATATTCACAATTAAAATCGCTGTTTTTCGAGTATTAAATACGCTGAAAAGGCGTGGTCTCGATGAGTTAACTCTTTACAGATGTTCAGTGATATGTCTGTCAAAGAAAAGCACAAGAAAGTCTCACAAAACAGAAATCTCCCGCCACATGATGGATGGACGTATTTTCTATTATAGTTAATTATTATGTTACACGCATAAAAAAGCAGCATAAAAACAGTTGTGAAAATCCTTTTAATGTCATATTCTATTCAGGGGGGTGGAAAACATGCGCACGGACGTTTATGTCGTAATGCCCAGACGACAAATTCAAATTCCTCGCAACATTTGGGAATGAGCGTAAAACAGTTTATGTAGGATATCATTAAAGATACGAATAAACTTTGTATTAACGCTTACAGCTGAAATTCTTTATTAATAACGTCCAGAAATAATCTCAATTTCCGCGTTCCGTGCTGCCAATTTGAAGACGAAACAAAGGAATACTTAGTACGCCTCATTATTCTAAATGGTCATTTAACAAAATCCCACTTTGTACAAGTTAGTAAAATGGCAAATACGCGTATTAGTTTGTAGAATGATTAAATAAAAGTGTTGTTGACTTTACTGGGAAGGGGGGGGGGGGGGGGTGTGTGTGTATAATTTTGGAGTTTTTGTTTAGTTGGTTGCTTTTGGGGGTTTTTTTGGGGTTTTTTTAAATTCATTTATTTATTTTTTTGTTTAATAAAATAAAAAAGTAGTCACAATGGATAGAATTTAGAATGGACACTGATCAAAAATTAGAAAAGATGTAGGGAGATGGAGAGGGACATAAGGCGCCCAGTGGATAGTAAAAGACCAGTGTCCATCTGCGACTTCTGGGACACGTTTTATGGCTATGGGAACCGGATAAAGCATGATGGGATCTCAAAAGGCAAAACTGCAGTTCGATTTATTTTGCATTTCATTTGGAATTTAAAGTTTTTGTATATACTTTCATACCAATGGTCTCCAAAGAAGGTTAGTAGATCTTGTGGTTTCAGAAAGACTTAAATCAAATGTTATAGTCGACAATGTAACCAAGCCCCAGAATATATAGTACACATGGCAATTTGGAAAGGGGTGGGGGTCTCCACGTTCACTAGTGTTTTCAATAAGTTAACAACGAAAAATAAATTAAGATTAAATTAAGAGACTATGAATACTTTATTCAGAATCATAAAACTGAGGTTTGATTTCGAGATGGAGACAGGTGGGGTGTTGTATGAGAAAATGTGATTATAGAAATTCTTTCATTCCTTTTATCAATAACTTTTAAACGTTTTAACAAGTTTTCCAGCCTCTGGTCAGTTCAGATATCTGGGCGAAGGGGTCATTGATGTGCTAAGAAACCGGAATACCCTGACGAAACCCACATGTACGTGTTTGAGTGGGCAACCACAATGCCATCTCAAATGATACAACCACTGCTGATCCTGATGCCGCAGTGCTGAGAAGCTAGTGCTTTTAAACCTCACATAAATTTGGTTTAATTCTTTATGATAGAAGTTCGCAAAGGACCACACATTTACTTATAAACTCAACTGGCATCTTTATGCATTACAGGTTCTTTGAAACTTCTTCGTAAGTACCGATAATTGAGTAACATATCACTTTTTATCTGATATATCACAAGGACCGTGCTTTTAACAAAATTGTCCCTATTTTTTTCAAATTGTTAAGAAAGTGCTAGTTTACAAAACAGATAAAATTTAATTAGACCGATAATTCAACAGATAACCTCCGACTATTGCGGAGGCTTTCACTAAAAAAAGAAAACCCATAACTATTTTTATTCAGCTATTCAAATGCAAGCAGACCAAAGTATAAGGTGGAAAAATAACATTCAAAAGTCATATAAAATTGGTTGACAATTCAAAATGTCAGTTAGAAATTTTGAGAATAGCTGACTGTATATTTCATGTTAAGCCCCTCTCCTTCATAAAAATATTATTGTTCACAAAATCTGACACCAGCAACAGATCATATTTCAACTTAATTTAATGATAAAAAAAAAAAAACTAACTCAAACGCATTGATAAAACTTAGAGGCGTGATCCTCATTTGAAACAGACATTGTGAAGGTTTGTTTCAATCTTTGACAGAAAACGGCAGGCAAGACATAAAATATTTAGTTTTAGCAGTCTATCGCTCACATCTTTCACATAAAATAATAATTTTTTAACATCCGAGATGAATTATGATAAACAATAAACGTCCCGATAAGCATCAGGTGCAAATGCATCGGGCAGCTATGGATTATATAATTCTGGCTACATTTCAACATTTTTTTTCCAAATGGAGAATTTATTAAATTGTAGAGACACGTTCTTTACAAAATAACGTGTTCAATAACATGACACTTGAAAGCAATAAATATTTCAATATGTACAGATGTATATGTATAATTGTTCTTCTGTCATTTTAGTGTCATCATTTGAAACCATTGTCTCACAGAGAAAGGCAGTCATTATGTATCAGTAATATGCTTTTGTTATAAAAGCGGTAGTCCCGTAGAGTACATTAAATTTAGAACCAGTGGTTCAAACCCTAATGGATACAAAAACCTCAATCTATATTACACGTATAGACTTAGTTGGCATTTTTCCCTGGTGTTCTTGTAGGAAGATACGAAATTTCATATACAGCAGCACCACAAAAAATCTAACAGTGTATTTCCAATAAATCCTGAGATACGCCTGATCTTATCTGAAAACATTTCTTGAATGGGACACCTGAATTGTATTTAAACATTATATGGTTATCAATCAATATAGAAAGTAATACAAGCCAATTCTAAGACAAATAAACTGGGGGATAACCTGGGATATATTTTGTTGAAGTTACCAACAGCAACCAAGGGCTATATATACTGGCTGCAGATGCTAAGTTTTCCTGATACTCTCGAAAAAACAACACCCATAAGTGGTTTTTATTTTTGGTTTTGTAATTTTGCTAAATTCATCATGAATTAAAACCTGATGAAAGGTCATCTGAGGAGGTCTTACACATTTTGTTTACTAACCACATAAATATATATTAAATAATTCGTTTGTATTTATGAACTGCTGAAGCACCCTCCATTTTAGTCATCAGTCAGTGAAACTAAAGGCCAAGAAACCAGGTGTACAAGCTCATATATATGATAAATGGAATTTTGATTAAAGTTGGCAGATGACTTGTATAATTAATGTATCCATTACATGATAAAAAGCCAAGCATGTTACATAATACTCACAGGGAATCAGAAATTACAGTCATGTTTCATAGCTGAAACCATAATCATTCCTCAAGTTTTTTTTACGCAAGTTAAGAAATACTATATATCATAATTTTTCTTAATGTACACTGACAGGGATGTCATTTCGATGAACTGCTGAGTTAATCAAAACAATATGAGAGGATTATGGATTTTATGCAATGTCCATTATAGCGAAACTTGGAGCAGTATGCATGTACTGTAACATATACCTAGTTCTTCCATTTATAAGGCGTTTGAAATTACTTAATCTTGCTATGACTATGTCTCGACTCTCATACAACAGTCAGGAGTTCAAATCAAACTGAAGCAACGAACCCAACAGCCAAAAATTCACATACTTTTGTGGTGTTTCTCACTGATTTATAATACTTTTATGCTTTCTTCTCTTCAGGCTTAATCTCAGTCTGTTAATGAACTGATGAAACACTACCAAAGCAGATATGTCTGAATTTTTATTATCATTCTATATTTAATATTCAATTCATAGTATTCAAAAAGCCATATTTGTCTTAAAGTTTCACTTGTATGTAACTAGAGGGCAGTTTTGTTTTTTTTTAGACAACTAGATCACATGAAAATTCAGTTTTATCATATAGAAAATTGCATCACATGAAAATTCAGTTTTTTGGGGGTTTTTTTGGCAACTGCATCATACGAAATTTCAATTTTATTATTTTTTTGACAACTGCATCACATGAAAATTCAGTTTTATTTTTAAACAACTGCATCACATGAAAATTCAGTTTTATTTTTAAACAACTGTATCACATGAAAATTCAGTTTTATTTTTTAGACAACTGCATGACAGGAAAATTCAATTCAGTTTTATTTTTTAAGACAACTGCATCGCATCAAGATTTGTTTAATTTTTGATGAAATGTCATGATGCATTTCTAACAAACAGATGATATCTTGTGTCTATCACTAAAATTTCCACATTCTTTCCACAGTCACACGATGAAATGAAATCAGTCACACCCTTCACTGTCAGTCACCTCTCCCCTTGCCAGGCCTTTGTTGACCTCCTCGGCCCCCACCTCGACCACCTCCTCTGCTTCCAAAGGCACCTATAAAATAGAGCAAAAGGTAACTTTTCTTCCCCTAAAGTACATATATTGACAGTATGCTTGACATATTTTTCAAGATTAAAAACATTTAAAGAGTTTTTGCTGTCAACCCAACTTGGTCTGGCATTTCATTTCATAGAGACTTTTTTTTATTTTTGGTGATCTAAAACATTTTGATATCACAGTCCATGTAAACAGAGGTCTTATCCTTTTAATTAAACCGTCTCTACACATAGGAAAGAACCATCTGTCAATCTTGTAAAAATTTACCTTGCTGCATTTACAAATGACAATAAACAACTCTTTTTATCAAAGTGCACTCAAATCTGAACATCCAAGGTTGAAGATCACAAGGTACAAAGCCAGTTCTATACCACTGATCTCAGTGATATACTATAACAAAAATTCTGAAGAATGCAGGTATTTTCCTATGTAGGTCAAGTTTTTGTACATTTTCTTTCAGTGCTTAAGCTTTAATTAAATGGAACAGCAATGATAATCAGCTAATTATCTGGAATTTGATGAATTCATTTGATAGAAATATTGCACTTTTAAACTGTTAATTAATTTCCATGATGAATTTTGAGATGAGAATGAAAATAGTAATATTTGTCCATTCCTCCATTCATAAATCATATAAAAGTCTAATTGTAGATCAAACATTCTAACTATGTTAAATGACTGTACTTTGAAACAAAATTCCCAGAATTCCATGCCTCTTTTTCTTTAAAGAAACTATTGAAATTGTTGAAGTTCACAATTGAATTTTTTTCAGCAAATGAACACTATGTAGCAAAAGCATGTTAATGAAGGAAATATATTTCTATTTCATGTGGAACTTCAAAGGTGTACCATGACAGAAACTAGCATGCTGAAGATGATTTAGGTACACTGCAATACCCACTTAAACAATGAAAGTCATATTGTGTAACACATCAAGACATTTATGTAGAAACACACCAGAACTAATGATAAAATCACGATAATTCCACAAACAATTACTGGTCTAGTCGTGACTTTCAGGACCTGCCCTGAGAGGATTTTTGAAACACAGGGTCAACAGATGCAAGTATTGCTTGCCTATACTGATTTAAAGTGACTGATAAATGAACCTTTCTTTCAGTCAGGACCATGCCCGCAGAAGTCTTTAGGGGGTGCCTTTGATGAACATTTACCATGTTCCTCTCTATCTATGACAGATATCTCAAGATGTAAGATGTTTTTGGACATATGTTTCCACACATAATGGGGGGGGGGGGGGAATTACTCTGTCTGCAGATTATTTTTTCCCTCTATAATTTTCATTTGTTATTTTCTGATTATTTAAAGCATGCCAGATTTTATTATTCATGCAGTACATGTTTGTTTGCCCCAAAAAAATCAAAGTAAAGTTTATAGTGTCTCATCAAATAATCCTTTTCTGCTAAGATAACTTTTTATTCTCAAGTTTTGTACTCAACTGAGTGAAAACTGGTTGTTGATTAAAATTTGATCAGATATATAACTGAGAATGAACGATAATCCTTTGATGTGAGGTTTATGAATTTTGTCATATTAGCAAACTGTTGATTTGAATGATAAGGGCTTAATTTTTTCTAAAATACACTAAAGTTCTTTGATCAGTTATGAATTATTCAATTTTTTGAACAAACCAACATGCAATTTATTGGCCACAGTTGAGTCATAGCACAATATCATTAGCTATGAAAGAAATTTTGTAAACAGAAATAGGAAAATCCTTGAAAAAAAAAAACACTGCACAGAAAAAGATTTTTATATACATATTTACAATTAAGTTTGCTGATGGTGATGACCTGTTGAAACCAGGCTCAAGTTTTCCTAAATTTCTTGAGTTTAATGTTTTATCCTAGACTTAAGTTATGATAAAGATACATTTTATCAAACTTCTTTACTTAGGTTATGTTAAAAAAAAATTGTCGTAACTACAACAGCCTATAGGGTATCCTAAGTTAAAATGTTTTTCTTAAAGCTGTTTTCTTTCATCTAAATAAAAATGGTTAGCCTCATTATGTTCTCATCATCATCAAATTTTTAACTACTTAAGTAATAAAACAGAAGTGTTGTATCTGACATTAGAACTGTGAAATCCCTAAGTCTTTTGTGAGATAAGTTTAGTAAGACTTGCATCAGAACATACAATGAAAGCAAAAAGAGAGCTTTCATGATTCCAACTGACTTTGTCCATGTTATTTCAATTAAGGATTAAATCAACAGAGATTTCATTGGTCTTCTTAAGGAGGTACTCTACATCATATTGGCTGACTTCCTTTAAAACCATGAATGAAAATATAAATATCACCAATATTTGTCTATTCATTTCAAAGTTCAATGCATAGCAGAATAGCTCGGTAGGTTAGCATGCCAACTGCTGAACTGCAGATTGTGAGTTCGAGTCCAGCTGGGATTTTACATTTTTTTCAGATTACTTTCTACTAAAAGTAAACTACATTGTTCGACTAAATAAAGTAAATTTGAAAGTTTTTAATTTCAAAATATTGTTGTACATATCCTCTATTTTTCATCCACATAAAATTTCTCCAGTGGAACATTCCTCCTTAATTAGACAATACACCTTCACCAGGTAATACAAAAATGTTCAAGTTACTGGCACAAATGAAATAAAAATGATTTAGATTTTGTGTCACCTGCAAAGCAAGGTGGACACACGGAAATAACTTCTTCATATGGTGTTTGTCCAGGTGGAGACCAACAGTGACAGCAAAGCAACTACGAAAAGACACAAGCTGGGAGTAAGTGTCTTATAGGAAACCTAAGTATTGTTTAGTTTAGTTGATTGACTTAGCCAAAATTTATTTGTTTTCGCAAAAAAATAGTTAAAAGCTTACTAAGATTACAAATATGCTAACATTCACTACAATGGGTTACTTTCTCAGCTTATCATCAAAATTAAGAGGATTGTTTACAAGAAAACCCTGAATCACATTTTAGAGAGTAAACATACTTCTAAATATTTAGTGGAACAGCAAATGTGTTTGTTGGACACCTGACAAAACATAATACACAGGAATGACAGTGCCACGATATATCAGGTGCCACATGCAAGGGTGCATGGATTACATCCCTTGACTATCCACTCCATAGTGTTAATTCCATTACAATCTGAGTGTGTATACACATTCTATACAGAAATAATGGTTTGTGACAATAATTCATAAAATTGTGGCTAAATTCATTGCTGATCATTACCTTACAATAACTAGATAGGTAATAATCAAGATTCTATAAAGGAACAGTGGTAGATGTTTTTATTTACACAAAATTTTCACAAAATCCCTGAAATCTGAGCCCCCAGAAAACCCTGTGATTCCATAGTACTAAACTTCAGACTCAGTAAACATCTCTAATACCAAGAACTTTCACACACTATTGTCACTGGAATATGATGCTATAGATATTTTGGATAATGCATATATGTAATGCTCTTTAATGACACCCTTTCAATGGGTAGAAAAAAAAACCCCTTAACAATATATAAACCACTGCATCATGACACACTGCATCAAGGAAAGGTATGTTTAATATCCTACAGAATTAGCATTGGGGTCGATCCTCTAGTGTACAAAGTTGGCACAGGAGTCACTCCAAAAAGTATGTACAAACAACTTTTTTTTTGCTTTTTTTCATTTTTCGTCACCTTCTATTGAGTTTTTTCTTTTTTTAATGCCTGGATTGTATATGTGCCTATTAAGCAGAATCTATACCGGTCCAGTTTTGAAGGGTATATAAATCCAGAAAAATGCCTCAATGAAATTCCTCTGCTTGTTGCATATTTAAGGGTCTATAAAATTAGACAGAATAAAAGCAGACCTTTGTAATTTTTAACAATGATAGAATGCAACTTCCCCTTCTGAACTATACCAAATATGATGAATTATTCCCCCTGAGGTTCAGTGCAGGGGGTCACAATGTCTGTGTAGGCCATTACACATTTTAATGCTATGGTTGTAGAAAGAATATGCGATATTTCTGACATTTTCTCTAAATATGATTTTTTTTAAAATCTCCTTGATATGAAGAGTTCTTGTATGATTTCCAAATAGATTTCAATTTTATATTGTAGTTTAAATATCATCATACTCTGTATATAGGCCTAGGTAGCTTTTGGATCACCTAACTAGTAATGCAAGGGTACCAGGTTCAACATCTGATTGTTCCAATGATTTTTATCTTCTTTGCTACAGTAACATCCATTTATACAACTTACTATAATACATATGAGCTGACTTTACATTTTTACTTGCAACAACCATGAACTATCAAATAACAAACATAGTTTGTTTGTAGAAACTAGATAGAATGCGAGTGAATTATACATGAAATGTTAGAAAAATCATATTTTACTTGAAAAATGTTGCATATGTTCTTAAAAATATCTTTTACTCTTGAAATTCCTTCAGTTTCTGTTGGTTGTGTAAAGACCCAAGCACAAAAGTACAACAGAGCACCCAGACCATGAAAACTGCTGTTCAATTAAAATTAAATAAAATGCAATTATTTAACACCTTACTGGAACGGAATTGCACTTGCCATAAGGTAAGAACAGACCCTAATTCTGTCCTTAATCAGAGTCACCAAAACACAAAATGTAGGTCAAATCAGCTTTTGGACCATGAGTTGCATCTCAAAGATATGTTAGACAAGTTAGTTTGGTTTGTATCCATTCACAATCAGGTTCTATGAGACCTAATCACCTTCTCTCACCAGTGGTGAGCTTCTCTTACACATCTATCAATGCTCTTTGTAAAAGATCAGTGTCAATCTTAAATCACTTACTGAAATTCCTTTTTTGATACAAAAATAAAGTATTAAATGAATGGAAACTGTTGTTATTCTAATGAAACCATGTGAATTCTTCTCATTGTTTCTCTACACTTTGGACTTTTCTGTGAATGAATTTACACTGTAATAGTAATATGAAAGAATCTCCAGAAACTACAGAGCCACAATACTTATTACATTTTACAAGTAAGGATAAATCAACCAGTAGAATGACAGGAGACATCTCCCACACGATTCAGACAGATCAAAGAAGCACATAACATCATCAGGAAGCCCTTCATCTTTCAGTTTCGTATTATGCTGTGTTTTTTTCCCACACAATACGGTCAAATTATGAGTTTTCTTTGCAGTGCTTGGACATTTGTCATACAGTATTTCTATTGTTCATTATTAAATTATGTTATGTGATCAAATTGCCACATGGCATAGGAAATTCACAGGTGAAGATGAAGGTTGCACAATGTGCCCTTGGGTTAGAGAATGACCTAAATGCTGACCTTACACATGTGATAACATTGTGATTCCATTTATTACAAGGCATTTATATAGCGCATTATCTAACATTATAAATATTACTCTAAGCGCTTTACAACATACACAATTAATATATCGCCAAACATACATACAACATAGAGAAATTAAGAAAAGGACTAAATGGGGTATTTTAAAACACAAATTATATTTAGTTACGCTAACTACAAAAAAGACTAATATAGCACACTAAAACACCACACACAAACACATCGCATATATACATACACTTGCATACGTACACATACATACATACGGGTTTTTTTTTTTTTTGTTTTTGTTTTTTTTAATATGACCGATACATGTAAAAAGAAATACACATAACTTAAAAGAACAATAATAGAAATGAGTTTTAAAAGTAATTCATGCATGGTAAAAGTGAGTTAAATATTTCCGTATGCAAGTCTAAAAAGGTGTGTTTTGAGAGATTTCTTAAAAACCCACATGGATTGTTTATCTCTCAAATATCTGGGCAAGTTGTTCCAGAGAGTGGCCGCAGATTTGTCCAAGCGTCTCTCGCCGTATATTTTGGTGCGGATTCGAGGTTGCACTAGTAGTGTACAGTCCTCTGATCGCAGCGAACGTGTTGGTTGGTAAGCACGAACGATGTCTTGCAAATACGTTGGTGCACTGCCGTGAAGACATTTGAAGACGTACACAAGAATTTTATACTGGCACCGGAAGGGCACAGGTAACCAATGGAGATTAACAAGAGTGGGGGTGATATGCTCATGTTTTTTAGTTCTCGATACAACACGAGCTGCAGTGTTCTGAACACGTTGTAATTTGTTCGTTATGTTTGTCGGCAGTCCATATAACATCGCATTTCCGTAATCTAATCTGGAAGTGACCAGTGAGTTCATTAGCGTTCTACAGGCATCGCTCGTTAAATATGGACGTATACGTCCAATATTTCGAATGTGGAAGAAGCACGCTTTAGCAGTGGTACTAATTTGCTTCTCCATAGTGAGTGTCCTATCGAAAATGACACCAAGGTTTCTGACACATGAAACATTACTGACCACTGTGCCATCGAAAGAAAGTTGACAAGTTGAAAAGTCGTTCACCCGGTGTTTAGGGGCAAAAACAATCAGTTCGGTCTTATCCTGATTCAGCTTTAGAAGATTTGATCGCATCCAGTCACTGATATCTTCCAAACATGCTTCTAGACGACTTGCTATGTCTATCCAATCATCTAGTGGTTCAAACACAAGATATACTTGTGTATCATCTGCATAGCAGTGATATTCCATGCCATGTTGCCGACAAATTTGACCAATCGGTTTCGAAAAAAGACAATAAAGTCTTGGGCCCAGCACAGATCCTTGGGGCACTCCGTATTTGAGATGCATCCCATTTGAATAGATCGATCCTATTGCGACCCGTTGAGAACGATTTGACAAATATGATTTTATCCACGCTAAAGCAGACCCACATATGCCATAGGAATATTCTAAACGGTGGAAGAGGATATTGTGATCTATAACGTCGAACGCTGCTGAAAGATCCAACATGACTAAAACGGCACACGAGTTTTTGTCTAATGCTGATGTAATGTCATGATGAACTTGAATAAGCGCTGTTTCGGTGGAATGTCCAGTGCGATATGCTGATTGCAAATTGTCTAGAAGTGAATTGGATTGCAGATGACATTCAAGGCGTGTCGCTACCACCTTTTCAAGAATCTTTGATATGAAAGATAAGTTTGACACTGGACAGTAATTTTTTAGCACATCTTTATCCAATCCAGATTTTTTAAGAAGCGGTCTTACAATGGCCTCTTTGAATGACGATGGAACGCATTCTTCGCTGAATGATTTGTTGACAATTTCAGTGATGACATTAACAACACTATCTAAACAGCTTTTCAGGAGGTAAGTCGGAATTGGATCCAGTTCGCAAGATTTTGATTTAGCCTTCTGGATGATCTTACGGATTTCATCAACAGAAGCTGGGGAAAAACTAGTAAGTTGACCACCTTCAAACTTGACATCAGCCCTCAACACATCAATATTTTCTTTGTCCCTGATTATGCAAAGATCATTTCGAATAGTGTCAATTTTCCCCATGAAATACTCACTAAAAGTATTAGCTAGTTGTTCGTCGCTATCATTTGATGGTAATATCACTTCACTGTTTTTGCCCATTAGAACGTTGGTGAGTTTATAGAGTTCTCTTTGATCACTACCAACTTCTGCTATTTTGCTTGAGAAATGGTCTTTTTTACTTTGGAGCAGTAACTGATTATAAATTCTGCATTGCTCCTTATAAATCTCTTCATGGATTGTCAAATGCGTTTTTTGCATTGTACGCTCTGCTCTACGGCGTTCTCGTTTCGCTGCTCGGAGTTCCTCAGTGTACCATTCTGTGTTTGGTCGGATTTATAATCAATCCCCCCCCCCCCCCCCACCACACACCATCACTGCAAGGGATAAATATGACAATTAAATATTGTCATATTTACATAATCAACAACTAAATCATTATCAAACATTTGAGTAATTTCCCTTATATTGTTGATGTGTCTAACATCTTACTTAGCCTGCACTGGTGGACAATATGGTAGGTGTTGCTTATTCATCTGATGTGTTGCTGGAATATTTTACCCCCAATCTTTAAATACATTTCTGACCTCATGATGGTTTCACAGCACCATTAGCATATATTTTAATTGAAAATTCCTTTTTGACAATCACATCCAAACAATTTATTTCGGACATTCTTATTCCATATCCAATAACATACAGACAGAGGAATTTACAACAGAGTAATTTTTTATCAGAGGAGATCACTTGAGCCTTTGACATAAGTTTTTCTCTTAGATACATTTTTCATTGAATGACTACAAAATGTAAAGTAGTCAAGTAGAACAGAGGAAATTCTAATATATGTTGATTTTATTGGACTACTCTAGCATGCGACGCTGAAAGGGGAATAACTCTTAAAATTCCACAGGGATCAATAGAGAATCAGCACACTAACAATCAAGTAGCAATAATTCAGTATAAAATAACAACCACCAAGATAAATAAAAATATGTAATTTGTTCAAAGCAAAATGTTGCAGTCTAATTTCATTATGTAACAAGGTTCCATGACCATAAAGTGAGAAGCCAAACTTTCAAACTGATTTCATCCAAGTCAGTAAAATTCATATGAGATTAGATTTTAAATTTGCAAAGTAATTCAAATTGTCAATGCATTAAGTATTTCTGTAGTTTTAACAAGCCAAGTGTACATACAAAATCTATTTTTAACTTGACTCTATTCTCCATGCCAGGCATGCTCTTTAAGAAGGAATAACACACAAGAGAAATCTGATTTTGGGTGAAAAGTGGAGCATATGTACAATTATATTTTTCATATTTACTTTTACTTAGTCAAAAAATGCAGTTTAAACAGAAAGTAATCAAAAAAAAAAAAATTTAAAAAAATTTAAAACCCCCGATGGACTCGAACTCACGACCTTTAGTTCAGCAGTTGCCACGTTAACCTACTGAACAACTCAGTTTAGACATATGGCATTTACAAATATTGCTGATATTAACATTTTTCAAAGAAAGTAAGCCATTATGATGTTTGTAGCATACCTCTTTAATCCAACAGTGCCATGTTAATTGTTCAATACATACCTCTGCCTCCTCGACCACCCCTCTGGGGACCTCCTCGACCCCTCATCTCCCCTCTGCCCTTTGATTTCTGAATAACTTCTTCCTTAACCATGTCGATCACTTCATCAGGGATTCTTAGGTATTTGATTGTGCTGCCTCTGATGTAACACTCGGGCATTCTCCAAAACCGATCACCATCCTATCATAAAAACAAAATCCATTATAATGTTTGTTGTTGTCATGTTTGAATAAGTTACCTGGTAATATTTTGAATTACACATCAGGGTTTTTCTCAGTAAATTAAACAATCAGGAAAATATGACTTGCACATTTAATTTGCTAAACCATGATGCTCTGATATATAATCTAAAAAAATGAAAATTCTCCATTATCAATTTTCCTTGAATTAATGAACATCAATGAAAAGAAATGCCAGTTACCTACCCTGGATGTACAAATGACTTCCCTTAGATTGATATTCATCCAGTTGTCACAACTGACCAAATGTCCATTATAGGTTTCTCCATTCTTTAACTCCACCAGCTGAAAGAATGACAAATCTCAAAAGTTATTAACAATCTCAAGAATCATTAGGACTTTAAAGCACAATTAGATCACAAGTACGTGTAGAAACTCACCATCGGATGATTGACAGCTGTTCGTAACAAGGACAACGGCAACTGAAAGAAACAGTGTAATTAACGATGACAAAGATCAACATCTGTCTATGAGGTAATTCTTAAATCAAATGAATCTTCAGCAAAGTGCATGAGACTAATGTGTTTGAATGTGAGTACAGAAAGATAGATGTATACAAATTATACCTATACTATCTGTGCATGCTGTAAGGGTACTAGACATGAAGGTACAAAACTACATTACATTTCCAGTGTTTTTGCCTTCAATGTATTTACCAGTGGTAATGACAGCTATTTCCTCATAAATGTAAGTAGAATGTAAATGTAAAAATATATTTCATATTTGAAAATACACAAAGGCATGAAGTGCAATGTTTCACACCAGTATTAATTTCATGAACAAACTTTATGAAGTATGCTGGCATGAAGTGCAGCAGCTCATTCCCTTGTGTATTTTCCAAAACAAAATGTATATCATATGTATGCATCTAACCACTATGAATAGAATTAACACCCAAGGGTATAGATATTGTAGATACAGGTGAATATCAGTATCTCAAATACCCTGCTTATGTTATAGTCGATCACTAGTACAGGCTGTATTCCACATCTCTCTCTCTCTCTCTCTCTCTCTCTCTCTATATATATATATATATATATATATATATATCTATCATATACAGTACTAAAATCTTTACTACTGTTGAAGTGTCTTCAATGTCGTAAGTCATAATTTTACATATGTATCTCGAAATGCAGTCAATTTTCTGGTCTGCTAAACATATCATTACTTCAAACATCCTCACCTGTGGCTATTAACACATGTTACATGTAAAACTGGTGACTGCTAATTAACCTGATGCTCATTATGTGGGGTATTAATGTGAGATTTTCAAAATGAATTTGGATTTATAAGTATCATGAAAGTGCGATAATGCATTTAATAACACATGCCATACTGTTAACACAGAATTGATAAAACATAAAGATTCAAAATTGAAGTAAATAATTGGGAGATCAGTTGACTATAAATAGAAATACAAACAATTCTCATCATTTGAGATGTCACAACAATACAGAAGACCTTTTTCTGGGACTTTGGATGGAGGAATTATGATCTGCAACACTACAGTGGTACCTGTACAAAGTTCTTTGGTAACAAAAATGGTGAAAGAGTATTGTAGTAATTGTATAAATGTGCTTGATAGGACATTGTACTAAATAATTATTTTCTTTGTCTTTTTCATTTCTTACATGATAGACTCTTTGACTACTGTGCAATTGCTACCTCCCATTCAAGCTACAATGTCAATATGGTTTAGCAAGTATACTGCACAGTCATGTATTTTAGATATATCACATATATACAATGAAATGGTTTATAGATAACAAAAAAAAAAAGAAATTCTTGGAATTCATTTGCTATTTTAAATCAATCTTTACTTAGATATAAATAACAGAACCAAAGGATTTTTTTTTTTTACTTATAATACATGTAGTATGCATCAAATGAGCAAATACAACCATCAGGGAAGTCACTGAAACAAAATCAAAACACAACTTCAGGTATCTTGAACCCCAAGTTATACTGAAGGTTTGTCAAATACCTCAGAACTTTGAGACACAAATACTTGACTGTACTTTAGTCTGGAGATGCTAAAAAACCCTTGTCCTAATCAACTGTGAGGCTACATTGAAAGGCAACAGCATTCAACACTATCGTTTTGAGAAGCCCAGAGACATGATATGTACAATTTTAAACCTCAATTGTGGCTTTGCCCTGACCTCCATCAAGGGTTATGGGTTGAACAAATTTAAATCTATATATACAAGATTATTTGCAGTTCATTTTGATAAATGGAAGATTTGTGTTTCTTGTGAAATTTTATGAGGATATTTCCCATACCTACTTTGGAAAATAATCAACAATGTGGCCCCAATCTGACCCCAGGTTCACAATTTGCACAAACTTGAATCTGCACTACTACATTTTAATTTGGCAGTGGCTATTCACCTAACAGCTGGGTACCCAAAGTAGCAAACAGCTATTCACTCATTTGCCGGATGAACAGGCTTACAGCAGCTTATGTACCAGGAAACAGCAAATATCTATTTCAGACATTATTTATACTGTTCAGAAGATTTGCTTTTAATATGTTTGGATTGATTTTGATTTGAACTTTTCATGTGTGTCATGCAGTGTTTAGAACTGGACTAATTATTATCCAGCTGAATCAATTATTCTTTTGATTACCATCAATTATCAAGATAACATTAAGATACCATTAATTTTGTCACGTCTTGTAGATACTAGTCAAACAGCTGAAATGGGTGGAAAATGTTTGTTGAACACTGTTTCTGTGCATATTCATCGTTCTAAACATCCAGGTACATAACAGATGTTATAGGCTATTTGTCTGGCAGTCGGGCGAATAGCCATTTGTTACTTGGGTACCCGGCTACCGGGCAAATAGCTTTTACAAATTATACACCTGAGGTTCTTGAGAAGAACATTTTCAAATACATATTAATTTTCATGTATTAGAGAGAGAGAGAGAGAGAGAGAGAGAGAGAGAGAGAGAGAGAGAGAGAGAGAGAGAGAGAGAGAGAGAGAGAGAGAGTTTAGGTTGTGGCCATTTGGACCAAGTCCCTTGATTATTCAATAATAGTGTCTACCCGTGAGGTTTAGAATTTAATGTTTAGGCCTATTGTATCTGGTTCAGACCTTCTTAACAGCAGTGCCATAAAACATATAACAAAGGCCTTTTTATTTACTTCTTGGTAAAGTCTAAACTAAAGACTATGCAACTTACCATGTTTCTGTATAACCGAAAGTAAAACCGGAAATAAAGAAATTGGGTAATTCAATCGACTTTTATTCCACTAACCGTTGTTGTGGCGGTACTTTATCGACGTACTTGGCATAATCGGCAAAGTTATGATCACCCCTGTTCCATTCCCTTGTCCTTTTCATAGCTAGAAATTATCCCATGCTTCCACTGGTTTTATGTCCCATCATTACTGACAAAACATTTGAAAATCTTGCTGGGGCCTTTAACAAGAAAACATTGATGAAATCAAAGTGTTAACTTGATTGAAATAACAAAAGGTTCATCGCTCACCTGATTCACCTTGGCCCTGCTCTTGTTAAGTGTTTTTAAAAGATTTTTTTTTCGACTATTATTTCTAAGAATATTTTGATCCCATATTGTGGATCCATCGTAGCCCTGGAGGGTAATGGATTTTCAAAACATGAGAATACTTCAATACCAATGTGACTAACAGGGCACTGCTGTTCTGGGGAAAAAAATTCTTTCCTGTATACATGCATTATGTTAATAATTCGATCACTCTAACGACAGGGTTAATAAATTAAACTAAAATTAAACTAAAAAAAGAAACTGAATTTAACAAACTGATTTTCTATCCCTATTTAAAACTTTGTATTCTTACAAAATCCGGGGATTACAATTTGAACAAACTTCAATCTGTCAATATTAATAATCAGATTTCAAAAGATTTTTTCTTCTGTGTTTAAAATTTAATCCCCAATTACGACTCATCTTACTTCCGGAGGAGGGGGGGGGGGGATGATTTGAACATATTTGAATCTACATATGTCAAGAAGCTTTCATTTTCCCAATTTTCTGGGCCAGTCCTTTATTTGAACAAACAAGAATCCTCTTTACCCAAGGATAATCTGTGCCCAAGTGTGGTTAAAATTGGTCCATTGGTTCTGCATGGGAAAGATGAAATGTGAAAAGTTATCGGACAGACGGACAGACATATGCTCTCCTTCGTTGAAAGCTCTTTCAACTCTCGTGATTTAAAACACTATCTTTTAAATTAAATATTTTGTGAAAAATATTTGCTAAATACCCAGGCATTGAACATATAAAAATACAAGGGATACCATTCTTCGTCATATGTATAGTGGTAAAGTGTTCAGATGTTAAATACAAACACATAGTTCTTAAGACATTCCAGAAAAAGTCCGTATTTCAGGGTACCTGAAATCAAAAGGTATAAGTAGCTGATTTCCTTAAGCATGATATCTGAAACTTGATGGCATATCAAGATACCCAATATCACTCCTCATCACGTGTATAGTGGTAAATTAGTCAGATATCTATTACAAACGCACAGTTCCTTGAGGTAGTCACACATATGTTAAAAATTCTGGGTAACTCGAATCAAAATGTTTAAGAGACTGACATCTGAAAATGGGTGGGATATCAATTTTATGAAGGTCTTAATCCAATCCGTATGATCTTCAAAGGAAACCCTCCGCTAGAAAAATTTATTCGTATATACATTGCAAAGGTTAAGTACCTTAGAAAATTGAACACGAAATTTTGGAATTTTACATGACGCCTCGCCATCTTGTTAAACCTGATAGATACTTATATTAAAACCCGGTCACCTTTGTCTTGTAGCTGGCTATCGGTAACTATAACCTTTACACCTTGTAGTAGCTGGCTACTGGTAGCTAACATTTTTACTTTATGTAGCTGGCTACTAGTAACTGACTACTAGTCGCTAACTTTTCTCTTTTAAGTAGCTAGTTACTAATAACTAACTTTACCGATCACCGTATTGGAGATCATAGTTTTACATACGAGAATATAAGGAAAAATATTTTTAAAAAATCTTCTTTAGAACCACTGAGTTAATTTCAGTTAAGATTGGTGCAATTCATCCTTGGGTGAAGAAAATTCAATTTTGTTCAAATGAAGGACTATGCCCCTTCAAAGGGGAGATAAATACAAAATTGCAAAAATAGGGTTGTGTCATTTAAAAATCTTCTCAAAAACCACTGGGCCAATATCATTCAATTTGGGTACAAATCATCCTTGAGTGAAGGGGATTTACGTTTGTTCAACTGAATGGTCATGTCCCCTTGAAAGGGGAGATAATCACAAAAGTGGAAAAATAAGGTGAAGTCATTTATAAATCTTCTTCTCATGAACCACTGGCCCAGAAAGTTCCAATTTACATGGGGGCTTACTGACATGGTACAGATTCAAATTTGTTATACTACAGCCCCTGAGTTAGGGTGGGGCCACAATAAAGGATAAGAGTTTTACCTGCAATTTTTTAGATATGGGCCAAGGTGAATCGGGTGAGCGATGTGGTACTTGGCTCTCTCTCTCTCTCTCTCTCTCTCTCTCCTTTACATATTTTATATGAATCAGTGGCTATTCTCGCAAATTGTCATAAGACTGACCCTAACAAAGAACTAACAAGAGTCTTGTAACATATCTTATGCTATTGCTGCGACACATCTTAAAAACCAAAATTATCTCAGACATTGCATTTTAGGATATAATATCAATTTTACGTATGTTTAAAAAAATGGAATGTTTAATTTCGACCCAAAACGTAATGAGTCCGCTTCTTAATTGAAACTTACGAGAATTAATTGTGAATATTATCAAAAATAGTAAGAATGACAAATTATACAATCATATCAATCCAAAATAAATTAGTTGTTAATGTGTTTGATGGATTTCTATTTCATATTGACTTTTCGATTAAAATAGATCAAGTACAACGAGCGGCCAGAGGGCCCGCTCGCGTAGCTATAGAGCTCTCTTTGAAGATCAAGACAGAGAGTACAATACTGTGATATTTTAAAATAAATCTCCCATAATCAAAATGACCGTCCTTTTTTTCTCACAACATGACATCTCATTGATTTGTGATTATGAACTAAAGTAAAATATCTCCTGGTCTTGCACTTGATTCCCTGTACAATATCGATTATAGCCGGGCAAAACGATAGATGTGTGACGTCATGGTCTATGTTCTGACGCCATGATTGTCAATAGTCCTTGGTGGAGATGTGAAAATCTAAGCAGACGGGCAGACAGACCAAGAGGTGACTGAAGATATGAATCAAGTATAAATATGTACACATAAAAATACACACAAGGAAGTCACAACAGAGGAAATTATTTTACAAAAATGTCGATTTATATACACACTCAATAATCTGTGACATGATAAGAACAACATGCTGAAAAATGAGACCTTACGGGATTCGTTGTTTTGTGATTTTCGAGTTATTAAGCCTCTTACATGCAAAAGATACATGTGCAAGGTAGGTTCTGTATATGTATAAATCTTTGATTATAATAGTTTTAGGATATGTTCAGTGGATTAGAATCAAAATTAAAACTGATTACCTTTACAGCATATCGGATGAAATTGGATGCTGCGAAGGATACATGCTAAACATCACCACTGGAAATTGTACAAGTAAGCCATGCCCACATGTACATGTACCAGCATTATGCCGCTTCAATATACTAATAAACCAGCGCGGTGTATTATAACAAGTCGTTTTACTACTTATTTAAAATAGATATCCCTTAAACCTAGAGGGATATCCCTTAAACTTAAAGAGATATCTTTTAAGCATAGAGAAATCCCTTTATCAATGTAAAATAGATATCTTTGAAAGTTAAAAAGATATCTCATACAGATGTTCAGAAAGAGATATTTTTAAAATCCCTTTTACAAAGAAGGTTATCTAAATCATAAGCGTAAAGAAATATTTCTATAATCAGACAGATATCTTACAGATTTTCAGAGAGAGAAATATTTCCAACTTAGAGATACATCTTTTAAAGTTAAAAAGATATCTTTTCTCATTTAACTACAACAATTCTTTCACCATTCGAGGGAATACTTCTCGGTTTTTTGTAATGGCGTATACATGTACCAGTTGCCGCCAGGCTGATCCTAACGAGTTGTACAAACAACACTCTTCTCGACAAGTTTGACTCCACGTGTTATTGTGATATTCAGTTGTCTTCACTCTCGACTTCGGCCATGTCGGACGGTTTTTGGGGAGCATTCCGTGTGCATTCGAGCAAACTCTAAAACTATCAAGAGAGATATCATCTGTAACTTGAGAGATATCTCTTTTTGTTTTTAAAACTATCTTTCAATCAAATTCTTAACAAAATATCTCTTTACGTTAAATAGATATCTTGATTTAAAGAAATACTGTATCTCTAAAAGTGAAAAATATATCTTTTATCTCGTTGTAAAACATATATCTCTGTAAGTGAGAGATATCTCTTTCTTAGACAGACGTCTCTCTAAGCTGACATATATCTCTTAACCTAAAGAAAGAAATATCTCTTAAAATCTATCTCTTTAAATTAGAGAGACATCTTATTGTAAAACGGCTTACAATATACGCTAGTATATCAATATGATGTCTAATCCGAAATTCCTCTGACTCTTGCCAACGTGTCACAATTAATAATAATAAATAATAATAAATTTATTTTGTAAATTTATTATTATTTATTATTATTAATTGTGACACGTTGGCAAGAGTTTAAAGGTAAAGGGCATAGGCGTCGGAAGCAAACTGAATGTGGGGGTGGTGGCTAAACCAAAAAAAAAACAAAACAAGTTTCTACGTCGAGCACACACACAAACCATTTCCTATTGACCTCATATACAAATTGTAACTACAGTACTTGAGTGAGCTGCAGGAACTGGCTTTTGGCTCATCAAAGCTTTTCAATATTTTCATTAGAATTTTCCAAAAGCGTATAGTCTGTGTTCATTCTCACTAACAAATTCATTTGCCTAGCCCTGTAGATCCAGATTCTCTGTCTCTTCTTGATATACGTGAAGGATCATCACGTTATTTAGTCTAACCTGGGTCATAGTTGATCACTGATACGACTTAATGCCGCACAGTGTGTTGAATATTCTTTCGCTGGTAGCATTTGTTGCTGGCATTACAAGGAGGATTTCAATCAAAACTGAAATTTCGCTATACAGTAATATGCCTTCTGTTTCGACGAGTTCAATTATTGTCTGAATGGAAGGAGTGATATCTTTGGGGGAGATTGCACCTGAGTGTTTGAAATTGAATTCTGAAATTTTTGGCATTGAGGTCTGTATCGTAAAAATTTGTGACCAACTCAAATTCCTTATCAAACGTTTCCCCTCTGGTCCCCTTCAACAAAAACAATTCCAGCTGCATATATTGGCATATTCTGGTTGATCAAAACGATTTCTAATATCATACAGAAGTAAATCAATTGCCTCAAAATATTCAACTCTGTACAAATCTTCGCAAGTGTCGTGTTGATACAGAGATCCTTCGTCAAATTTTTTTCGGAGGACGTCTTCGATGAGGCAATGCAGGACCATCGGTATCAAAATCTGTGGCTTTTTTGGCATCCTCATAGATTGAGAGAAAAGCTTCGTTTGTTCTAAGAGACTCCAGAGTGTTGAATATGCTGAGAGCCATTTTCTGACCTTCTGCAGCAGACAAAGTTTTGTCCGAAGGGCTTTGCTAAGAATATCGTTATGACGGAGCAATTGTTCACCCAACAAACAACCAAAGAGGAAGTCAAATTTGTTCCTGTAGATCATATCCCCTCTTATTCTCATCTCATGTCTGAAACTTTCACATACTCCATCGATTCTTCCCATGCGCCCAATAATACTTTGTAGTTAAGTATTACACTCTGAAGAGCATCTGCGCAAACTGTCCACCTTGTTGGACACAAAACTCTTATTCCAGGTGATGAAATCTCTAAATTCTCAGATTCTTTCAAATTCTTAGAAATTGCTTCTCTTGGTGACTCTTTGATCAATTTTGTTATTTCACGCTTTCAAGGGTATCTCTCATAATTGTAGATGAATTAACAGCACCAGAGGATGTCAAATTTAGAGCATGACCATAACAGTGCGACTACAGGGCTCTGCAGCCATATCATAAAACTAACTCCATAATTTAATAAAAGGAATATTGAACCTGGTCAAGGTGTCAGTGATTGCAGAAACGACTGTATCGACTTTAATGTCGTCGACTTCATAAAAGCCAACAAAAATTTCGTGCGGCACAAACTGGTTATCGAGGTATCGGAGGCAAATAACGAGTTGTTCTCTATTAGAAATGTCAGTAGTCTTATCAGCCATTATGGTTAGAAATTTGACATTTTCTAAATCTTTTATAACACTTCTAAGAACTTGATTGGCCATTACTTCAAGTGCGTCGTTTTGAACTTGTACTGAAATATATTTGTAAGTTTTTCTCTGAATCCATGCCTGGAAAACAAGATTACTCTGTCTGCAATTTAACCAACTCGTGAAAACCAGAACTCTCTTGTTTCCCCCTGATTGGAATATTTTGTTTTGCTAGATATCTTAAACTCCCAAGTATATTCAGGAAACAATCCCTGTTGCCTTTTTTTTCTGTTCCGAGTGTTGTTTACGAAGAGATTCACCCACATTCTTCAATACTTTTGGATTGATTGATTATATATTGTTTAACGTCCCGCTTGAGAATTTTTCACTCATATGGAGACGTCACTATTGCCGGTGAAGGGCTGAAAAATTTAGACCTATGCTCGGCGTTTATGGCCTTTGAGCAGGAAGGGATCTTTAACGTGCCACACCTGCTGTGTCACGGGGCTTCGGTTGATTGATTGATTGTTTGTTTGTTTTACGTCCCGTCGAGAATTTTTCACTCATATTGAGACGTCACCAGCTGTAGGTGAAGTACCACAAATTTAGACCTATGATTAGCGCTCAGGGCCGTAGCAGTTAGGGTTCTTTAACGTGCCAACGTCTACCGTGACAAGGGACCTCCGTTTTTAAGGTCATATCCGAAAGACTCGTGATTCTCACTTCTAAATGCCGAGCGTTTGGCGAAGGAGCAAACACTACCTATTTTTCGTCTTAGGTTCGACGCGGCCATGGCACGAGCGGGGCTCGAACTCACGACCTCCCGGTTATGAAGTGAACGCTCTAACCACTGAGCTACCGGGGCTTCGGTTTTTGCAATCTCATCCGAAGGACCGCCCCATTTAGTTACACTTTTGGAAGTGTAAACGATCTCTCAACTGCTTTTCTATGACACTTGCTGCTGGTATGATTTTTCGAAGCGCATTGTGGCTTTCTTCCAGTTACGGAATCCCGTTGACAAAAATGCCTTCTCCTTATTATGACTGGACAACATACTACCCTCGTAAGCTGTTATACAGCAGAAATAAAATGCTGCATCTAAGGACACATTATAGTGGAGCCATTTCCATTTCTCACAACAAGATCCCCGTAAAGACCTTTTCTGACTCCTTAAACTTGATAAAGGAAATTTGAAATTGGTGGATGGGAAAGGAGATTTGTTTTATATCATGTGTAGGCCATCTGACAGAATGTTCTAAGTTTTTTGTTCCGTCCTTGTTCAGATTTTGCTTTTTGAGCGTTGAAGTATTACTTTGACAACCTTCAAGCTCAGACTTCTCACATTTTAGATCTCCATCACCCATTCTGAATGTAAAAGGATTTTCGAGCGTATACTGAAGCTCCGCTTCACAATCGCTTTCCAAATCAGAGCTTCTAGGGTTTCTTGAACCCTCGGTAAGAACATCCGATGGAACACAGAGAACAAAGTAGTTAGAAGACCAATTCTGTCGTACCGCATTGTATGTATGAGTCCAAATCACACAAATTTCATTCGAAGGCATATCGTAGTCCTTGAACGGCTTTATTAGCTGATTATGGTAGTCTCTGCTGATAGCAGCATTTATTGTCTTTGGGAAAATGCGTCGGATGGGCCTTTAGATTGAATTGCAAACAGCATAAATGTGCAGCAATGAGGAATACTCTCCTCACTTGGCACTTTTAAGAATTTCATTCTGCAGAGATTTTGTTGCATTACCAGTTACTCTGCATTCATCTGAAAGCGAAGTCTCATAAAAATATGGCATCCAGAATGCACTTTCCGACATTTTGCCTAAAATTTTAGCGCTCAAATTCCATTTCTCATTATGAACCTGATCAAAAAAGTTCAAACTTGCATTTCAACATGGTGCTTTTCACATCCAAATAATGAAAGGGAAATAGAGCGTCAAAAACAATTGCCATCACCTAATACTTTCACCGGAGAAGGCACTATTGCCGGTGAAGGGCCCCAAGATTTAGGCTATGCTCGGTGCTCAGGGCCTTTTTGCAGAAGGGATTTTTATCTTGCCACACCTGCAGTGACACAGAGCTTCAGTTTTTCCGGTCTTACGGTCCGTAAGTCGCCTCTTACAACACGCAAGGGGATAACGAAGACCTCTCCTAGCCCGGATTCCCATGGACCCAATTAAGTCGACTCTTAGTTACGACAAGCAAAGGGATGCTGAGGACTATTTTAACTCGGATCCCCACAGACCGTGCAATTTAAATGTTATAAACTGGGCATAGGATTGATTAATAACAGCAATATTATCAACTTTATTTTCATACAATTTAAATGAACTGGCTAATTTAACGAACAGTGATCAATGTTATAAATATAGAATGAAATCATAAAATTGAGCTAACTCTCTGCCCCAGTTTTCAATGCCTATATTATGTCTATCTTCGCAAAACAAATGAGGGGGAGGAAGGGGTGGGGGTTTAAGCTCCTCTTCGGTTCCGACGCCTATGAAGGGTCAGAGAATACGTGCTTTTGATACACCAGCATTCATTCATTCATTCATTCATTCATTCATTGTTTGTTTGTTTTCCGCCAACCTCAACAATTTTTCAGTTATCTGGTGGCGTCCAGTTTTTGTAGGTGGAGGACAGAACCTAGATACACTGCGTCTGGGAAGAGACCACCGACCTTCCAAAAGTAAACTGGCAAACTTTCTCACATATATCGGCGCGAGCGAGAATCGAACCCGCGTCGACTAGAGGTGAGAGGCCTTGTGATGTTGAGCGCAATGCTTTAACCACTCGGCCACGGCTCGATAGATACACCAGAAATCCACGCCCAGGTTCCAACATGGTGTCTCTTTGTTATACCAGTAACTCAAGTCCAAGATACCAACCCTTCATGATTTATTCAAATTTTCTTTGACAATGCTGAAGACATCGTTGCAAGAACCAATCAAAGGGGAAGCAATCCATGAACGAGAAAAACAGTCGATCGGAGCTTGCCGTCTCCGAATGGTCTTGTTTTATAATTGCTATTTAAAACTGTCACATTATTATTGATGCACACATAATAATTCACACATTCAGAATGCAGACCTGGGCTGTACGGTAGAAATTGTTCCAAGATCTGTGAATATCCAACGTTTGGCGAGGATTGCAGTGGAAGTTGTTTCTGTCCACGTAAACGGTGCCATTACGAGACTGGTTGTCTGCCTGGAGGTAACCTTTTACTTAGTATTGAAGTCGCTTGATTTTGATAGAATTCTTGATCTTCAGGCCACTGGCTACATATTTTTTCAAGAATGAGGAAAATGGATACTAAATGTACGTTTATGTAATTGAAATGATTTAATATAAGATTCACTTTATGATGATGTTAACCCGTTGTTTCCGGGCAATAGCCATCACCGCCACGAACGAGGCTGGTTTCGAGCTAAAAAAATTGTTCAAGTCAGGGCACCTCTGCAAATCTTCATCTAAATCCTACAAGAGAAAGTTCTCGATTGAACTAATTGTCTATTTCAGTTCGTTATTATGTTCTCCCACACACCCAGGAAGTAAAAAATACAACTGTACCTGCAGCTGCATTTCGTCAGTATAAGGCTAAAGATGAACATGCCGTTGTTCCCTTCCAAAACCCTGACATAGAGCTTAATATCAATTTAATCCATTTATCCGCAGTCATTTCTTTTAGATTGATTGATTGTTTGTTATTTTCCGCCACACTCAACAAAGTTTTAGTCATCTGGTGGCGTCTAGTTTTTTTATTGGTGGAGGACAGAACCCAAATACAATGTACCCGGGAAGAGACCACCGACCTTCCGGAAGTAAACCAGCAAACTTTCTCACATATATCGGCGTGAGCGAGATTCGAACCCGCGCCGACTAGAGGTGAGAAGCCTTGTGATTTTGAGCTCGATGCTTTAACCACTCGGCCACGGAGGCCCCTATTTCTTTTAGAATTTCTGTCGAAATCTGTGTTCAGCAATTGTGTTTACAAATTTAAATAAGGTAGGAGACTGCCACAGTTTTTCCATCACTGATTGACCGAATGTAGTTTACTTCGCTCTTTTTGTTTGCAATTGAATTGACTAGACGCTCTAAATTATCTTTATTTTACACTTGTTTCATCTTTTCTATTCCTTCCAACATGCATATTTTTATCTTATATTCTCCTAGATATTGTTCCCATTTATTTATTCGACCAAAATTTAATGAACTATATCTTGTGTTGTACGAAGATTGACAAGAACATCACAAATGGAAACAAATATAAGAAATAATATATCATTTTTGTTTGTTATTTTCTGGCGTTACAGGATTTGATCACGTGACCAACTTCATGTCATATCCCAATAATACTCAAAAATGGTATCTTGTTTCTTAAGTATATAACATTTTGTATATGTACGAGGACTGTTCGATATTTAATATGCATTATACCACAGCGCGATAACACTGCACTATTTCTTGGATGGTGATACTCTTGATTAGCTCTAGTCAATACCTTTCCTACGGTATAAACAAGAGCCTTCAGCTACACATAGTTTTAAACATATAGTCATTTCAATAGAGCCAGTCGTTGACCACCGTTGTAAAAATGGTTGGGAAACGAGTTGAGAATATTGAAGAAATTAGAGCTTACGTAAAAGTTTGCACAAAACTCGGTTATTCGGTAATGCAGATTTTAACTGAATTGGGGAGGTTTATGAGTCTGATAAGGTTCTTATGAGACAGTTCGTAGGTGGAGAAAGAAATTTCTGACTGGCACAGAGTCCATTAAAGATGCAGCGAAAATCTGGTCGACCTGTGACTGTAACAGGCAAGGCAAATGTCTCAAAAGTCAGGGAAATAATTGAAAGTGATGGCAGATACACAATACGTGATATTGCCAAAGCTGTTGACATATCACTGTCGTGGGTGCTTTTCACTTTGAAGCGTATTTTGAAAGTACGAAAGATTTCTGCCAGATGGATACAGCATATTTTGACAGATGACCAAAAACGGGTACGAGTACAAACCGCTAAGCAGTTGTTCAAAATGTTTTCAAAATTCAATCAAAGACAATCTGCAAACATTGTTACTGGTGACGAAAAAGGGTTCACTATTTTAAACCAGTAAGAAAAATGGGAAACAAAACATGGCTAACTGAACACGATAGATGGCCTGCAGTTGCGGAAAGAACAATAAGGACAAGGAAGGATTTTTATTGCACATTCTTCTCATGTGATGATATAGCCGTACAAATTCCGATGCCCAAGGGCAAAACTGCTCTATGTCAGGATTTATGCATGTTCGTCGAATTCATGATAATGCTCCATAACATACATCTGAGCTTGTGAATCAATTTTTGAAGTCGGAGAAGGTTACCGTCTTGCCAAACCCACCATACTCTCCATATTTAGCCCCATACGACTTTTTACTTTTTCCAAAACTTAAAAAGTTCTTATCTGGTCGTCGTTACTAGTCCCGACAAGCCTTTGGCTCAGTCATCAGTCAGTGCCCCAGAGGTCTACATAAACCAGCGTAACGTGACGCATTTCATAAATGGATTGATTGATTGTTTGTTCTTTTCCGCCACACTCAACAATTTTTCAGTTATCTGGTGGCGTTCAGTTTTTATTGGCGGAGGAGAGAACACAGATACAATGTATCCGGGAAGAAACCACCGACCTTCCGAAAGTAAACTGACAAACTTTCTAACTGTCGAACCCGCGCCGACTAGATGTGAGAGGCCTTGTGATTTTGAGCGCGATGCTCTAACCACTTTCATATTGAAATTATGTATTTCAAACCGCGGAAAATACTTTGAAGGGATGTAATGTTCATTTCACTATTTGAGTCGAATGCATTTGATTTTCACGACTTTTACATCGTTCCTAAAATAAATTTGTAATGCGTAAACGAACAGCTATGAGATGTATTAATTATAAATGCAGTAGAATGAGAAGTCAGAATTATTTCAGATTCTGGATCAGAAAGCACGGGAGATTCCAATCTTTTGATCACTCTCCTCTGTATCAATATATTTTTGCTGATGAAAGAAGTTTTGATATTGTCAGTAAAACTTTTCCCATGGATTAGAAGGAACTATCTCATGATGACAAGGCCGTGTATTTCGACAAGTGGAGATAATGGTGCCAATGAAATATGGTGCAGAAATATTTCTTTCGCGGAGCCCACTTGTGTAGAGATTCAATATGATGTAACAGAGAAAAGGCTTTCCTTTCAATTCCACGCCGAAACTTTCAGAAATGGTAAAGGTGGGAGTGAAGATAATATCAATGAAATCAGAATGGTTGATACTGATCAACACACTACAATTACTCCACACGAAGGTATTGAGGAAAACTTCCAAAGGAATTCTATCTATTCCATTGCAAACCCGAACTTGTACAATCTTCCAGAGTAATATGGTATAACATCGTTTACTCAGATTGACATATCGAATTCGATTCTATAAACCAAATAATCTTATGCCATGATTGTGTGGGGTTTTTTTTAAAAAAGGAAGTGTAGATAGAATTGTTTTAATGAAAATCGTAGTACAGAGTATATTATGAATTTATTTTTATTTTTATACGATAATGATACAATAATGATACAATAAACTTTCACACACACACACACACACACACACACACACACACACACAGAGAGAAAATTTTCTTATTGACAAAAAAGTTACAGTATGATGTTGATATGGGTTAAAGCAATACATGTTTAAATTTGGTATATAACGAAACATTAAACTCTTTACTTCTTCCGTTTGAATTGAACTATAAGACAAGCGGGATGACTTCAGCTTCTACAACGTTAACTTCCCATAGTTATCTTCTGCATACGGTGTTTATGTCTCTCAACTGATTCAACACGCGAGAGCATGTTCGGCGTATGGTAATTTTTTTGTTTTGCTTAACTTCTCAGCAGCAACCAATCACCACATCGCATTGCCTTGGTAAATTTAAAAGCTTGCACGGCATTTAAAGCAATGATTTGTATTTGATATGAAGTATAATCTGTAAGCCCGCTATATTCCAAACATTTTGTTTGATATACTGAAGTTCAGCATAATTTGTTAATGAAAGAATCTAAATTTTGAATCCCGTTGGGATTCGGGTTAAAGTAGGTCCTCAGTACCCCTTGCTTGACGTAAGAGGCGACTAGACGGGGGGGGGGGGGGGGGGGGGGGGGTATATGTCAAAAAGAAATACGAAACCAGAAGGCTATATCACAGAAAGAAACAAGAAAACCAAAATGACATACAAAACCAGAAGTACATCCCACAGAAAGAAGGATATGCCATAGAAAAAAACAAACGAGAGGATATACAATAGAAAGAAATACCCAAAGCAAAAGGATATACAGAAGAGAAAGGGATACCAAAATCAAAAGGATTTGATATCTTGTAGTCTAAAGGCGCTTTGGGATATTTCAGGTATATTTCAACGACAAACTTATCAAGTTGCATGGACCACATTTTGGGAATTTGGGTTTCCTGTCACAGACCTTTATGAGCCTACCCTTTTTCGAACACCACATAGGCATTTTACTCCCCAAAACAAGAAGGATATACCACTGAAAAGAAAAACTAAACCATAAAACGTATACATGTTAACTAAAAACGAAATACTGCTAGGTACTCTTATCGTATCAACAAACCAAATAATTCATTTCATATATATTTTATTCTTGCAATAGCTCATACATCACACAAATCAAAATGGTGATTCAGTACAAAGCATTATTTGATGTTGCAAATAATATCTACATCAATTATATTTACATTACAATAAACACGCTAAAGTGGTTCATGCATGAAAGTTGACTAATAGATATTCAGATGATAGGAAAGAACACCTACTAATACAATGTTTGTTTCTTCTCTATCGTGGAAATAAGCATATTAACTGATATCGAAATAAATATGTTCGAATTATAGAAGAGAAGCTTTTCCGCTATATAATTCAAACATATTGCTTAAATATACTTTTACATTGAAAAGAAAACAAGCATGGATTACCATTCCTGCTGATACTTGAGGCTTTAGCTTCTATGCCAAAACCAGTCATTCGCTTTTACGCACTTTTTGCATACTCCTTTCGAATGCAACACACGGTTGCAAAAATGTCAGGATTTCTTTTTTAATTGGCCCAAAATTGACAATTTTCAGGAAAAGGTCTCTTGCATAGAACAAAATGTTGCTCCCATTACCACAATTCTATCTGGTTGTTGGGGTAAAATCACAGGAACATCACGAAAATATTCTTTAACCATTTTCCGAATCTTTTTATTGTTTGCATATCCTCCTGCAAGACAAACACTTCGAACTCCTCTCATACGGTCTTTGGTACATATAGCTGAGAGAAATAATCTGGTTCTCTGGATCATACCTTCAGTGAAATTCTCTACAACCCCCGCGTCGATAGAAAGGGTGTTTGTGATTGTGGAAATCACAATTCCAGAAGATGATTGTTGTGGTTTATAATGAACGGTAGTCATCAGCTTCTTTGGTAATTCAATATTTATACTTTTCTTTTCATCTATGTTTCTCTTCAGTTTTTCTAAGCCAGCTAACAACTACTCACTATGCAGTTTTCTGTAGTCATTCTTCACCTCACTTAATGTCAGACTTTTGAATTGGCCTGAAAACATGGCGAAGAACATCTTTTCTGGATTTCTATCATCCCACATCAGAAGATTTTCAAATACATTTTTAGTAATAGTTTTCGATCCTTCAGCATGTATCTGGAGAATATCACACTGAATGGCAGCTATAAAAGAAATATTTCTTTAATATATATGAATTGTTGTGTTGTTTTAAGCTGATATGACGATTTCAATTGGAAATATATTGAAAAAAAAAAAACCAAACAATTTTGCCATAGGAATAAATTTCTCAGGATTTTTATGTCATTACTTTTATATATAAAATATGTATTCTTACCATGCCCAATTTTCAGAATCATGATTTTTTCATTGTTTCCAAATGTAAAGCTTTTTGAAAAACCTCCAGTATAATAACTTGTTGGTGATTTTTCAGTCTTTATATATTGTAGCACGCAGTCAGATTCCATCACTAACCTGACCTGGTCTTTTTTTATACCCGTCTGAAATTAAAAATAATAAAGATTCAAATATTTCAAGACCTTCTGCCTTTTATTTCCGATTTTCCATTATATATATGCGAAAATTTATAAAGTATCTATGTTAAATATTTCATCAAGCAAAATATTTGAACATGCATGCACATGCAAATTTTACATTAGTCTGATGTGAATAGGGACCTGTCTGCTCAGATCACGTAATGAAGCATAATGTAGACAGGTATATGGCATCTAAAAAGGTGATCAGTGCTTATATGCAGTCACACTAAAGCATGGAGTCTTCATCTACGTTCATTAAAGGAAAATGGAAGACAAATAATAAATTTTGAGAATAGATATACCATGATGATTATATTGGACCGTTGTATGTGGTAGTTGTCTTTTCGTCTCCACATCCATTTCAAATCAATTTCAGGCAAATATGGCACAAAGTATCATTCGCTAAAGTGGATTCAAATTTGTACAAATGAAGGACCACCTCCCCTTTAAAGGGGAGATAATAAAACAAGCAATACGATACAGTCATTAAAAAATCGTCCTCTGAAGAACAACTGGACAAGAAAAAACTATACATCATTATGATGGCAAGCTCACAAAAAGGGGCCTACTTTGTGACATTATTTGTCAAACAAGGTCAAAAAGTCAACAAAGTCCACATTCACACTTGATAAATTTTCAATTCAATAGCTGCAGGGATAACTTGTTTAATCCCTAAAACTGGTAAGTTCAAAGTTCACAATTTTAAAACCCAAACTTCGACCTGTAACCGACTGATAAAAGTTCAGGTATAGATTTTCAATTAAAAAAAAATCTGAAAAATCAGTTGCAGAGATTTAGGGATGCATGCACACAGACTGATCATTATAGGGCACCCGCATATAGGCGGGGTCCTAGTGAACCTTCGGTGAAAGATCCCTTATATGGTGAAAATCCAAGTTTATTCAAATCGTGGCTCCCAAAAGTAGGGTGGGACTACAAGAGGGGATTCAATTTTTACATGGGAATATTAAAGGAAAGAAATCTTCTCAAGGATAGCAAAGCAATTGTATGTCATATTGATATGCATCCCCAGGTAGTGTAGATTCAAATCCGCCAGGGGTAGGATGGGGCTACAATTGGGAACAAAGCTTCATATGGATTATATAGGGGCAAACTTTAAAAATCTCCCCCCCCCTCCCCCCCCGAGAGCAACAAAACCAGTCATATCATCCTCAAGAAGTGTAGATACAAGTTTTTTTTTCAATTTGTGGCCCTCAGTATTATGGAGGGACCACAATAAGGGATCAAAGTTTTATACGGGGATATATAGTTAAGATTTTGCTTATCAACAGTTACTCATGTTTACAGGCCAGCACCCGGGGTAGTGTACATTTAAATTTGTTGAAATCAATATCTCCAGGGCACAATACGGATTCAAAGTTTTACATGGGAATATAAGGTGGATTTGAATATCTTCTAACAGAACAACAGATCCATGATTAGTATGCAATCATGCAGATTCAAGTTTGTGTAAATCATGGTCCCTGGATACCGGTAAGGTGGGACCATAATAGCAGAGGAAATATTTCATGGGACTAAAAATCTTCAAAAATCTTATTAAGAACCACTGGCCATCATTAGTCATATTAATATCAAGTTTTCCAATATAGTGCATATCAATCAATGCTCCTTGTGTGGAACCTGGGTATTTCAACTGAATATTACCGGTCACGGTAGCTCTGTTAATAGAGCCCCGCTCGAAACATGACCGCGTCAAAACCAAGACTAGTGATTGCTCCTTCGCCAAGAGCTTGATATTTAAAAAGTGAGAATCATGGTTGCGGCAGGCTTTAGCACGTTATACAACCCTCACTGCAACGACCCTGAGCGCTAAGCATAGGTCTAAATATGTGGTACTTCACCTACAACTGGTAAGTACCTCAATATGGGTGAACAATTTTCGACGGGACGTAAAACACAGATACAAATCAACTGAATATTTCAATTACGGCAATGTACCAGAGTGTACTCGGCTTCGATCGACTCTAGCAATTAATATGCACTTAGGTGATATCGCTGTTCTCTTCAAATGAGTGATTTAACTATCAAACTAACTCTCTATCACTATTAATGCTGCATAGCTTACCGTCTAGGTATGTAAATCCCAAAATAAAATCAGTCGCTAAATTTTACGTTCAAAATATGGCTCCCTACAGCTGAGCTGAATCTCAGCCGAGATTATTATTTAGCGAGAGCCAATTTTAGCGACTTTATAATACCAGGAAAGATAACTATTACCTCCGATATGGAATAAATTGTTAGGGATATTCAATTTTAGCGATCTCATAACTCTTGCAAATAATGCCAAATTCAAATCTGCTTGTACAGTAATTTAATCTGTATAAGAACTGGTAATGCCAAACATTTCTTCTTTTGAATATTAGAAACCCTGTTCACTTCCCTAAGCAAAACTTACTTTACAGAAAGAATACAATAATATGTTAAGTTCATGTTTAAAGAATTACAAGAAAATTATAAATTAAAAGATTGATGTACAGAGGCTGAGATGCGTGATTTACCTTCATCATTTCAGCAAGAACATATTTTCTCATGGTTTCGAGGCGTTCTTCCATTTCTTCAAATCTTTTGACAACCAAAACGAAATTAATTTCGGTTAAGTGTGGAGTTGCATGGTTTTGCCAAATCAATCCGATGACTGCTTTCAGTAAGCCCTGCACAAACTTTGCGAACCGTGGCGGAAATATTTCCTTCTGGGGAATAAATAACGATATCATTAAAATTACATTAATTATCGTAACAATCAGGTATAATGAATTGTGTGAGATGTTTTAATAAACGGTTTTGTAACATTTGACATGAAACCAGGCGTTTGGAATCAATTTCGTTAGATAAAAATAGTACAGTGTAGTCTGTTGGAGCAATATTGCGCCTACAAGTAACATTTTAATCCGACATTGTCAATGTTCACCAATCCAGTATTGTACTGTATTAAAATCAAAGAAATAGACTCAGGGTCCAATACCATAACTTCTCTGTCATGAAGTGAATGATCTAACCACTGAATAACCACGACAGCTATCGTGCATGTTAGCTTCATATTTGTCGGAACTGAAACCCGGCCCTCGGAAATGAGCTTCGTCACTCATCCAAATCAGTTTCAGAATCTGAAGCATGCCGGATCGACTGAATGAAATTAATCACTGTTTATCAACCTTTTCATGTATCTCTACGGTACCATTCAAGTCTACTATTGGTATCAAATTAGAAGTTCTCATTATCTTTTTCATTGAAGCAGTTTGCACATATCATAACTGTAAAAAAAACAACAACCCATAATTACAGACAAATATGCGTGGAAATATCCATTTAAATTTTACACACCTGATCAAAGACAAAAGACAGGTCAGCATCATAAGAAACATATTCTGGTGGATTTTCATGGTATTTTAAAAATTCATCTTGAGCATCGTGTCCTATTTTAGTTTCATCATCCCTTCTATTATACCACACTGCAGACAAAATCTTCATGTGGTCTGAAGAGCCTGCGGGATTTTCTGTCCCCTTGTCGTCTTTTGTTGAATAACCGTATCCAGAGTAGTGGAGGCCTATTTCAATTGCTGCAGTAAATTTTCTGTATACTCGTGACCTACTTTCCAGGTTTCCTTCAAAATGGTCGGTATACCTTGGTTTTGAAGAGGGTTTGTTTTCATCGAACAATCGCTCTAGAAAAAAACACCCCACAATACTATAGTAATGATTTCAAAACTGGCGGGTTTGCATTTCCCCATGCGTTGTTACACTTCTGCAAATAACCCCATCCAGACACGCTAACAATCAAAGTACAGAATATAGTTTACTCCTGAGAGTTGAACTTTTTCAAACATTCGAAGAAAATATACTGTATGTACAAGTATATCAAAGTAATTTCGCTGTTTATTATCATTATTTTGATTTATTTTCACTTTTGTATTACATTAGTTCAACGAGTTTATATTCATTTATTTACTTTATGCAGATACTCAGGTGTGTTATGGGATGTCTTAATTTCAACCCCTGTGATAGCAATGAACTTGTCCATATAGTGCCTAAAGTTTGACGCTCGTTTACAAATATAAAAGAGAAAAACTCATGTGAATATATCGTTTCCTATCATTTTGTAGAACGAAGGCATCTGTTTATATAATGCTCATAATCTGAAAAAAGTTCTCTCTTTTTTTTTAAATCTTAGCTTCTGCATATAGGATTATATTATTCGGAGAACTTTTTTTGGGACAAATACGTTATTTCAAACAAAGCGAGGATGTGAACAGGCCCACACAAAGTCCTAAAAAATAATAATAAAAATAAATAAATGAATAAACCAGCTGATGACAATTCATTTTGGAATAGTTTAGTTTAATTAATTTTTGTATTGTTACACAAGGTCATAATCTGTATGTCTGTACATATTTTCTTACCACTAACTTCTGCCTCGTATTGTAAAGGAGACAATTCTATCGAAGTTGCATATGTATCTACAATGATTAAATAAATATACGCATTTAAGTAAGTTGTCATATCTGTTATGGCCTTTATTATTAATAAAAAAAACCCCACTCTTCTATAAATTGTTACATAACTTCAGCACTTCAAGGCAATTCAGTACACGTTGTTTACAAATTCTACATATATATGTCACATTCACATCGTTCGCTCGTGTACTTATTATTAGAATGATCAGAAAATGGGGGTATGTCTTGTTATATTTCATGACAAGTAAGAAAGGATAGTCAAGTTAGGAAGCGAAAGACTATCAAATATCACTGACATTTCGAAAGCATGCAGGGCCCTATCTATGGAAAGCCAACGAAGTAAAAATTCTATCCCTGCAACTGTGTATTTGTAACTTCTCAATGTACGATTTATTCAATGCAAATCAGAAATGTTAAACCTAAATGTAAAAATGTTAAATGTAACTTGATAATTGCAGTACTTATTATCAGTGAAATATTAATTAGTGGGTTGGAATGACTTTGTAAAGATTGTTGGGTAATGAATTATCCGTTTAATGTTTAGAAAGAAAAGCGTATTCGAAAGTTTTATGTTGCCGGTGTGTAACTTGCTCTTTGATAACTATAAATGAAAAACTTGTTTTCAGGTATAGGTAATCATCGTTTGTTCTATCAACCTTTGAGAATTTTCCTGCTTTGTAATCAATGTTTACACAACTTAAATACATGTAGTTTCGAATAAGCATTAATTTTCTATTATAACATTCAGCGGATAATGCATTACCCAACAACATTTACAAAATCATTCCAGCCCACTAGATTGACAATGCACTTTAATAAGACTACAATTGTCAAATTACGTTTTATACAGGTGTTCATCATATCGCGGTACTTAATTCCTTTGCTTAAACAATTTTCCAGGTTGTCATTTCAACACTTTATCAAGTGTTATTCATAGAGCTTACAATTACTAACTTTCATTGGACATTATTTTCTGATCTTGCTTCGTTTGTTTCTTAAAGCATGAAGTCTAATTTACCTTAAAAAGTGGATAGTTCCATTGCATCGCGGTATTGAAGTTATGGAGGCCTGGTGCAGTTATAAAATACTTTTTAAAAATATTTTTTCATTGCGTCACTTGACATTACATTACGTAGCTACTGTCAAGAATCGGGGACAAACTGACAATTCACTGACAATTTATTTATTCTTATCAAATTTTACACTATGATAGTTGATACGTATACATTTTTTTGAAAAAATATATCAATGATAGAAATGCATGTGATTTTAACAAATACAAACACTTACCTCATCTTCTGAAATATTTAACTTGCATGTACTCAACCTCCTGTCTGTTTACTATAGGTGGGGCAAGAATCGCGAAAACCCAGAAATAATATATTTTTGGAACATACCCCGATAAAATGGAACCCGCGATATAATGAAAATGAGTATAAAAATTTCTACATTTATCAATTCTACATTTACACTGAGAAAATGACTCATTGTGTAGTTGCAAGGATATAATTTTGACTCCGTTGGTTTTCTATACCTTTCTGACTCCGAAATATAAAACAGAGACAGCTCCGTCTGAACAAATAACTAGAGTGAGGTTTCACTTTTACAAAAGGAACGTCTAGTGATAGAGCTTTGTCTCATTTCATGACCCCAGAGTCAGGACTCTTACTGTTCTCTCTCCATGCTGAGGTTCTTTTCATCCACAAGAATACACAAATTCCAATTCCAATGAAGCCGACCACACCGAGGGATAGGAAAGTTATCATTACGACACTGTCCGTGGATTTGCTGGAAAAAATCAGAGGTCCTACCCGACGTTTCTGCCATTTTTATTGAAACTATTATTTCACTGAATTGTACGATATCCTAAATCCGATTAAATTTTATTTAAATAGTAACACTACTATATTCTATCAGCTGAAGTCAGACCTGGTACATGCAATATGTCCGAATTTTTTTTATTTTTATTTTTTTATAGAAACATGATAGTATGCAAAGGAATAATATCCTAATATTATTTATTATTTAGAAACTTTGAGTATGACTCCCACTAAGCGATTCAGTAGAATTTCTTATTTTTGATGTCTGTAAAATAATATTTACATTTGCTTCAATGCAACCGTGGTATTTTGAAGGCTAGGCACAGTGGTCTTTGTTTTCGGTGTAGCCGATGTGCTTGGATCCCTCTCTATCAAATCATAGCAGCTTTGATCTAGGATTGACAGAGAAATAAGTACAGAGTGCTTTTAAGGAATTATCAAATTTTTTAATGAGGTTGTAAATACGCCTCTGAATTGTTGAAGACAGTATTATTTTAGGGAATTTTTCAATCACGTTAACAGCTTTAGTTGAAGTGACCTATGCATGGCACTTTCGACCGTAGCAGTGCTTTTTTATCGTGCCGATGTCGAAAAATGCCATGGAACTTCCATTTATATGATCATATCAGAAATACACGTGGCCGTCACTTGTAATGGCGGACGCTTGGCGAAGGAACAGGACTCACTACTGAGAATTGATCCGAGCCTCGCAGTTGCTAAGCGAGCGCCCAATTCACTATGCTACTACGACCGGTGTTTATTCATTCATTCATTTATTATTTATTGCTTTCCGCCACACTCAACAATTTTTCAGTTATCTGGTGGCGTCCAGTTTTTGTTGGTGGAGGAGAGAACCCAGATACAATGTACCTGGGAAGAGACCACCGACCTTCCGCAAGTAAACTGGCAAACTTGCTCACATAACGCCGCGGCCGAGATTCGAACACGCGCCGACAGAGGTGAGAGGCTTTGTGATTTTGAGCCCAATGCTCTAACCACTCGGCCACGGAGGCCCCACGACCGGTGTTTAAAAACAGGGAGTGAAAAAAAAATCAATGCTGCGTGAATAATCATTTCAACTTACATCTATAGGCATTCGTTGATGAGTATCTAAATGGACAAGCTGTGCATGATGTATGGGTATGTTCTTGTATCCTAGCTCCTTCAATGTTGTACTCAGCACAGCTATATCCTACAGAATAAACACTATATGTAATTCGCACAGAACCATGATTACCTCAATAGAAAGATACATTTTGGAAAGGTGTTATATGGGACACAATGCTCACGCTTATACACAAAAGTGACAGATAAGTTTAGAACACTTTGGGTGGCTACTGGTCAACGCATGTTGTTGGACATCTACTGTATATACACTACTTTGTCTTGGAGAGAGAGAGAGAGAGAGAGAGAGAGAGAGAGAGAGAGAGAGAGAGAGGCTCAAGGTGTGAAAAGAAAGTAATCTTCAGTGCACGAGAATGCATATTTAAATATTGTCATATTCATTATTCATTTACTCAGACGATTTTGAAAAATCTTGTCTTTGAAAATGTGAACATATAGTGTGGTCCGCAATATATCTCCATAAACCATTCTGAATATATATTATACAAAGATGATGCATGGTAAACAGTGACCTTTTGGATCTTGTTTCTCAGTGGTCAAGGTTTGAACAAATTTAATATTACATATGTACCATATAATACAAAAAGGGGATGCTTATGGGATATTATTTTTGTCTATACTGAATGTTGCTCTCTACGACCTATTCGAGAATTGTTTTTCACTCATCAACAGATGTCCCGTGCTCTAGGTGATGTGCTGCAAATTTTGACCTACGCATGGCGCTCAAGGCTCTAACAGGAGTTTTGTTTTTTCTATCGTGCCAACATCCACCTTGACTAATGTTTTTGAAGTCTTCTCCGAACGACCCGTGATTTTTCTAATAGTAGTCGCTTGGTGAAGTAACAGTCACTCACTACCTAGTTTAGATGTCTTCGGTTTGACGCAGACCTGGGGAGGAGAACTGAATCCAGGAACTCCTGATTGCGAAGAATCTTACAAACCAGTTTGGAACTTAGATGTTTTTTTGAAGATAGTTATTAATTGCAAACTAACAACTCAACTTAATGACAAACGGGATTACTTCAGCTTCTCTATCGTCAACTTCCCATAGTTATGTAGCAATATTCCAGTATCACCTGCATATGTTGTTTACATTTCTCAACTCATTCGATACGCAAGAGCTTGTTCTGCTTGTGATCAGTTTCTAAATGATGTAGGCTACTGACCAACAATTGAATTTACAGAGGGTTCAGCAGTATTGTTTTAAGTTTGCATTTCGCAAATTCTATGGTCGTTATAATGATCTAATTGTCAAAACAACCGGTCATTGGGTCAAATGATGTCTGACGTGTTTCATACCAATTGTTAGGCCATTCTTTACAACTGATTTTGACTACAGATAACCCCTTTTACCTGATCATGATATAAGGTGACTGGTCGACAGGGGATGTTAACTCCACCTAGGCACCTGATCCCACCTCTGGTATATCCTGGGGGTCCGTGCTTTTCCCAACTATCTATTTTGTATTCCTTATAGGAGTTATGAGATTGATCACTGTTCGTTATCTTCATCTATACATCCTAACTACTAGGGTCAAATGATTTTATGGAAATCTAAATTTGGAAAGATATTAAAACTACTCCGATCAATGGTCATGAGATGAGATTAAAACTCACCAAGAATGTTTGTAAGTGGAGCGCAAACTTCCATGGTTTCATTGATGTATGTATTTATTACGCAGTGGTACACAAAATCTCCTTGTGATACACAACTTTGCACTACAGTTGCACATTTTTTATTGGCTGATGCTCTTTCCCAAGCAGACTTTGACCTTGGACAGCTACGCACTCTTTCCAAAGTCTGAAGAGATGCTGGGCAAAATATGCCTAACGCCACACTCTAAAACAAAGAATAAGAAAGAAAATAAATTGAAAGTACTAGTAGATTTTTTAAATATGTGCAGTTGTTTCAAATCTGTTGACGTGATCTTTGTTACTTGATTCAACTAGAGCAAGGGGAAAAAAAAGTTGCTGAAAGAATAATATGATTTCAGCATGAATCGCGTTTGGTTTACACGTGTTACAGTATACAAAATGATATTAAAAAGCAAAACCCCAAAACATGCAGACGAAACAATATACAGAAAATTTTATTTATAGTTAGATTGCCCAAAAGAATAGCAACCACCGTAGAGCTTATGACCGACATTACTTAGCAAAAAACATATAAGTAAATGAACAAACACGTGAAAGGCAAGCATGCACACTAGGGCAGTTTGATTTTTTTTAAAGATGCAAAACGTAGTTACACAATATTTTAGTTACAGACATACACCAGTAGGATAATTCAGTAAAAAGTAAGTCAAGCGTAACCAAACTTAAAGTGGATCTGTAACTATCCAAGATAAAGCCGCATATCAAATTTCAATTGAATACATATATCTTCATCCAATTCGCAAAAAACAAATCCGGAAAACTTATTTATTGCAATTCATCAAGGGGCATAATTCAGTCAAAAGTAGGTCAAGCGTAACAAAAGTCAAACTTGATCTGTAACAATCCAAGACAAAGACAAGTGTAAAATTTCAGTTGAATATCTTCATCCAATCCGGAAAACCTCAAGCGGAATGACAATGACAAATTCGTAATTAGCATTGCTCAAAAGATGTTTAATGAGCGTAGTGATTAGTTTGGTATATTTGGAACTACGAGTTTCTGTCTTTATCTTTTGCTTTTTCATTTATTTGCTGTTCAACCAACTCAGCTTCAATGGGTTGAAATTACATTTTTATTTTTCAGTACAAAGGACTTTAAAACTAGTTTATACGATTTACAAAATCGATGAAACGAATCAAGAACGACCTAACAATTCATATGAAAACACGTCATTTAACCTAATGGAAAGTTGCACCGGCAAACTAGATCTTTATAACGACTATAAAGTTTATGAATGCTGACTTTAGACGAGACTGTTCAAACCCCTTTAACATTAACTTCTTTGTCAGTAGCCTGCCTCGATTTAAAAATCTTATGTAGAAAAAGCTCTTGCGTATCGAATCAGTTGGAAATTATAAACACCATATGCAGTGATGATTGATGATGGAATATTGCCACATAGATAAGGGAAGTTGACGATAGAGAAATTGAAATCATCCCGTTTGTCATAAAGTTGAATTGTTAGCTTGTAGCCAGCACCTAAGACGAAAAATAGGTAGTGATTGCTCCTTCGCCAAACACTCGGCATTTAAAAGTGAGAATCACGGGTCTTTCGAATATGACCTTAAAAACGGAGGTCCCGTGTCACGGTAAGCATTGGCACGTTACAGAACCCTCACTGCTACGGCCCTGAGGTCTAAGCATAGGTCTAAATTTGTGATACTTCACCTACAGCTAGTGACATCTCAATATGAGTGAAAAATTCTCGACGGGATGTAAAACAAACAAACAAACATTTTTGTTGACGAAGCAACTGTCTATGATGTCAAAACGTTTAGTCTTTAATTCATCGTGAGGTATAGTTGTGTAAAGTGTTGTAAAGCCATACGTTTTAATGTTGTGAATTTGAGAAAAGTTTTGTGACTTAAAATTCACTAAACGATCTTTAGAATTTTTAAGAATCCACATTTGATTTACAACACTTCTGGCATATGTAGTGGCGTAGTGGCACAGTACGTATGAAAGTTTCTCCTTCACAGCAGTTAATATTTTCGTGAGGAGCAAAGATAGGGGCTTGGTAGAAGATTTAATGGATCCAGCAATATATCTTTGTTTTAAGGGGTTTTGTGGAGTTTGGGAATCCAGTATAGGTACAGTAACTCATATTCATCCGCTTCATTGACTGGGATATTAAATGTATTGAAAACTGAAACATGACTTTGAAGAATTTCATTTTTGAAAAGGCAGTATAAATGCGATTACTGAATGTGGAATTAATGCCAATTTCGTTTAGAATGCAGTTGTAATAATGAGCCTTACAAACAAATACAATGTTGTTGCAAGCTTTGTCAGCTGGAACCAAACCATATTCCTCATGTAACCTATCTAACTTTTTTTTATCACTTCTGGTTTACTAAGCACAGAAGGATTTAGGTACGCATTCATGTTTTGACATGTCTGATAAAGAATTTCAATCTCGTAATTCCTATAGAAAATACAAATCAGCGAGATGGACAAACACGGACCTCTGGTCATACCAGAGGTGAGATCAGGTGCCTAGGAGGAGTAAACATCCCCTGTCGACCGGTCACACCCGCCGTGAGCCCTATATTCTGATCAGGTAAACGGAGCAATCCGTTGTCAGAATCAGTGTGTCAAGAACGGTCTAACAATTGGTATGAAACACATCAGACAGCATTTGACTTAATGGTAAGTTGTACTGGCAAACTAGATCGTTATAACGACCATAGAATTTGTGAAATGCTGACTTAAGACGAGACTGTACAAACTCCTGTAACATCAATTTGTTTGTCAGTAGCCTGCCTCAATTTAAAAATTGATCATATGCGAATACAACCTGTAATTCGGTGAATGCTTTCTGATGTGTTTCATATCAATTGTTACAACTTTCTTTACACAGATCCCTTAGCGATGAGCATCTGTATGCAGCGCCTTGTTGAGGTATATTAATAGATGATTTTCTTTTGAGTCTGCTGACTGTAGATGATACTTGGGTTCATTATTATGAGCCAGGGAATAAAGCTCAGAGTCGTCAGTGGGTAGGACCGGGATCCCCGAGGCCAAAGTAGTTCAAGACGCAACCATCTGCTGGCAAGGTGATGACCACAATGGCAAGAGGCGTTATTATGTTGGACTTTTTACCCAGGAGAAGCACAATAACTGGAGTGTACTATGGAAACTTGATGGACCAGCTGAGAACCGCCATCCGTGGGAAACACTCTCTTGTGTTCTTCACCTTTGACACATGTGTTCAATAAAATATCCAAATATAAAGCAGATAAATTATAAAATGATTGTAAAATACATCTGTGACGTCATAGGTCTAAGACACAATAAATTATTTGTCTGTGACGTAAAAAAAAAATAAAGTACATACGATATGGACTTTAAAATTAAATTTTATACAGATGTGAACTTAAAAATGTCTAATAGGACAGATAGGGAGACATATAAATGTTGACTATGGATTTCTCCGTTCACCTGATTAATATATGGCACATGCTGTGTGCTACCGGTCACCAGGGGATGCTACGCCTCTTACACACCCGATTCCAACTCTGGTTTGTCCAGGGATCCGTGTTTGCTTTACTCTTAATTTTGTTTTCTTTATAGAAATTGTGAAAGTTATCACTGTTCCCTATCTTTACTTTTTAATATCAAACCAGGCGTCCATTTTTGGTATCGAATGTTCTTAATATATGCATGATCATATCAATACATTATGTTTAGATGTCAAGATAAATACATGAATATTAGATATTAAAAAACTTGAAATGCTTATCATTTCGAAAGAGAAAGGGGGATTGAAGAGAACCCAAAGAGCATTTATTTCCTACAGATTCATCTATAGGCAATGTTTCAAATTACATATATTGAATTTTCAACAGTATAATATAACATTACAGATCGTTAATAGATTATGGAATGGGACGCAAAAACTTTACAATAGAAACCTATTCGTGACACTTCCCTCTTTCGTAGAACTTCCTCAAAACAGCACTTATATAAATATTATAAATATAGTCAATAAGGAAGAGAGGCATGACACTCCATATTAAAGCAATAGGGCTTGGTTCTACGGTTTCATATTTTGTGATATAAAGACTTCTTGTGAGTTATTTATTTTATTGTTAGTATGTTTATTATTTCCATTATCATGCTGCATGTAAGGAGTGCAGAATGTTAGTCTAGCATCGCAATTTGAAGTTACAAATACTGGAATATACTAAATGTAGAATAGAAATATCTAGATATTTTATATATGCATTCTAACAAGTTTTTTATGCCCCGCCATCAAAAGACTGAGCATATAGTATTACCCTTTTCCATCCCTCTACCGTAATTCAGTTTCCGTTCACTATCTCTGCTACGGATGAACATATTCAAATGAAGTTTGGTATATAGACATATATTCCAGGTCAAGCAAGCTTTTGAATGTTTTTGACAGCGTTGTGTCCTTCGGACACATAACATTTTAAACAAGTCAGAGTTTCCGCTCATTATCTCTTTCATGCATGGACCTTTTGAATTTAAATTCATGATAGAGATACATTTCAAGAATACACAGGTTAAGTCCTGCAGATCTTCATTTATTTACTGCATCGGGCATTTGGGGCTAATTAATCTTAATGTATTTGCAGATTCCATACCAGCTTGGCATAAAATGACCTGCTCACAAAATTGTAATCAGACGTTTGTCAAATGTAACTGCTCTATCGAATTTGAGAAGTGCATTTGTATGATCGGTAAGTATTCACAGAAAATGGTTTTGGGACCAAATACAATTTCCCTTTCCAGGAAACTCCATACACAAAATTTCAGTAGGATGAATATTTGCCTTTGAATGGCGGGGGTGGGTTGGTTGCAAAATCAAGTAAATTGGAAAATATCGCTATAAGGATATTTTTGGTTGAATTTTCCTCCCCAACCTAGTTCATAAATTGAATGTTTATGATTTAATAATGTTTCCCTTTAAAGTTTGGTTAGAGGCTACTTACAGTTTACTCTTAAGATTTCTTTCCGAAGAAAATTGGGGATATTTTCAGAATAAACTTCCTGTCCATTAAGCAACACAATGGGTTTATAGTCATTTCAATATGCCTAATGCATATTTTTTCACCGAGGGGGAGAGTGGAATGAGTTTTTAGTTCTAGTGTACGGACAACTCCGATGGTTGTTTTCTTATATGCATCAATAACTTTTATTCCATTACTTTTCAGATAATTCAGTAAATCAAAAGGAATGCGTTATTTTGATTGTTTTACTTTGCATCAGTGCAATGTTACTGTTGAAGGAAGTTTGGATCATAATAATAAGACTCAACAAGAAATTTGAAATATTTAGGAAAGGCGTCTCCAAGAAACAAGAGACATCTCATAAAACCGTGAGAGATAAAATTTATTTTTCTCAGCCTACTTCTGCAGAAATTCAATATAATGCAACAGAAAAACGACTCCTGTTCCACTTTTGTGCTGAACCCGATAGAAATAAAGACGGAAAATTGGCTGCAGCGAGTGACCATGGAGTCGGCAGTGAGAAGTCGACGTCACTGAATGAGCCTGAAGTCAGCAACGAGAATTCGGCGAACTATGAGTTAGCTGGTCCATTTTTTTGTCATGAAGTACAAAATGAAGCAGATGAAAGTTCTGGTAGGAATTGAATATACGCTCCTGCAGAACGAGGAGTTGGATATACAACACAGAACCTAAATGCACATGCAACACAGCGCACTGTCGTTGCAGAACATCGAGCAATTTCTGTCACAAATAACACTGTCAGATAAACCATTGTCAAATTGCAATGACTATTCGAAATATATTAACATTCTATTCAAAGACACATTTCAATACCCTTGTATTCAATGTTTGTGGAATGTTTAACCTCCTCCTGTTGGAATGGCAACTATTTCACATGTCTTTAACCACACTGTCAAGAAACTTATCGTTATATGTAAGAAATTATTTTAAATGTGCCTTTATGTAAAAAGGTGAAGAAAAAACGAACAGTAATCTATCTTATAACTCCTACATGTATAAAGAATACAAATTTCAGAATAGGTCAAACACGGACACCTGGACATATCAGAGGTGTGATCAGGTGCCTAGTAGGAGTTATCTTTTCAAGGCTATTTATTACTAGCATGTATATTTATCTATATAGCAATTATTTAGCAATATTCCATTATTACCTACGTATGGTGTTTGTGTCTCTTCCCTTGGTTTTGTGCGTGAGAGCATGTTCCGCCTTTGGTTGATTTTTGAATCAAAACAGACTACTGACTAATGGGTTGCTGTTGCAGGGGTTTAGAGGTATCGTTTTGGATCAGGGTTTCAGCGGTTTCGTTTGGAGTCTGCTTTTCACGAATCATGTGGTCATTATAGAGATCTGGCTTGCAGATACAGACTGGCATTTGTTTAGGTGCTCTCTGCCGTGTTTAGCGCCAGTTGTTGGACCGTTCTTTGCATGCTAGTTTTGACCGGTTTGCTCCGTTTGACTGATCGGGATATGGGTCTCGCGGTGTGCGTGACCAGTCGCTGGGATTACTTGCTCCTCTTTGACACCCGATCCCAACTCAGGTGTGTCTAGGGGTCCGTGTTCGCCTTACTCTTAATTTTTTTTATTCTTTGTTGGATTGGTGAGATTGATCGCTGTTCGTTGTCTTCACTTTTCATCGAAGGTAGGGTTTCGAGAAGACTTGTGCCCTGCACTAAACTAGTTCCGTTCTATCCGCAAAGTATTATTATTATTATTACTGTTATAATTATGAGTCATATTACTAATAGTAAGAGTATACTCCGTTCCATTTGACTGTTTCTTATTTATAAATTTTGATAATTCAAATAAACGGCGCTTTTCAAGTTTGACTGTGTAGAGTCATATTTTACGCTTTTGTAATTATTTTCAATGCTTTATTCATTGAATGAAGATTACAACCAGCTCTTGAGTTAGGCATATGCTTGTCTCCTTGTGCTTTTGTAAGTTTCTAATGACACAAAATTCAGTTTATAGTGTATTCAAAAGTCAGTGTAAAAGAGATACCAGTAGGGTGATAGATATTCACTTAAAAACTAAACAACGAACTAGACACAAGACACACAACATTGTATATACCAAGTGTCGTTCGTTGCAGAAAACAAAGCGATGTAAAATCTTAAATTCAGTGCTATTATTTTTTCCGCAACACAATTGAATCGAATGATCGATCTATCTTACTGGTTTCCAGGCCGTAGGTTATTTCCCTTCACCTGGAGTCACCTAACTTCACATATTGACTATTCATGGAATGTCGATGATCTCTGTTGACTTCGGGGTTAAAGACTTTGGTATAGGTAAACGGTCCAGGAAACTAGTGATCATACTTTACAAAACGACTCGTCATAAAAGTGATCCTCATTTGCATTTTAATATTCTGATCCCTTAAATTTACAGATCTACAATATATGCACAAAATACATTAACCCTATTGATTTTGGGTTCAAAGATTACACGTTTAAGGATACCGATGATTGATTGATTGATATATATTGTTGAATTGTTCACTCATATGGAAACATCACCATTGCCGGTGAAGGGCTGTAAATTTTAGGCCTACGCTCGGCGCTTACGGCCTTTGAACAGGGAGGGATCTTTATCGTGCTACACCTGCTGTGATACGGGGCCTCAGTTTTTGCGGTCTCATCCAAAGGACCCCCCTATTTAGTCGCCTCTTACGACAAGCAAGGGATACTGAGGATCTATTCTAACAACCCGCATCCCCAAGGGGATACCGATGAAAAGATACTGTCACATATCGTTGTCAGGAAATAAAACCAACTTTGATTACACGTTTACATATTTATTACACGTTACATAAATGATAATTTTTATACTCTCATGTTTACTTTCACACACTAAATAAATACGATCAACAAATCAGACTGTCGTTTACAATAGATAAATGTCACTCTAGCTTATGGCACAGCGGTTTCGCATCCTAGGTGTAGATCCTGGCGGTGGTATTAGGGGTACTTGGCTCCCATATGTCCTACGACACATCGCCTTGATGACTTCAAATTGAACTACAACTGATTGGGATCTATAAAAAATCAAGTTGCACTATTCAAATATACATATTGTTACCTTACATAATACCATGACATATTGCGCATGTGTACGCATCACTACTACACCGTACACTCTTGTACTACAAACACCATATATACTATAAATACTCATGTGCAGTAAATACTTCACTCACTACTAATATACTCAATACTCAGCGTATATAAATACACATGTAATTTACTTACTACATAATGCACATACTCGTGTACATGTACTACTGACAATGTTTCACATTGTTACTATACTGACTCACTTATCGATGCATTCACTAGAGTTTTACACATACTCTATACTATACTATATTGTACTTCACTATATTGTACTCCACACTAGTAAAATTAACAATATGCAAACTTGAATCAACTTTACACAACAAAGTCGACAATAAACTGCAGTTGAAGAAATTTGGAAGTTTTATAGATAAACTGAAATGAAATTAATATCAATTAATGAATTAGATAAACTTACCTCAGAAGTGCTACAGTTGACAATCTGTCCTGAAGTACACAAACGTATTACTTTATTGTGGCAATTTCTAATGCCAGATACTTGGCGTCTGTTCGCTTTGCCTGCTACGCCCAAAACTGACCAAAGCAGCACCGTAAACCAGTTCGAATACTAGTTCTATAAAAATAGACCTCGCTTACTGAGCAAATAAAAACCGGATTTTTAAACCTACGGGTGAACATTTTGGATATAATAAACTATTCACCTGTACACAACCCTTGTCTATGACAAGCAGTTTGGACTTTAAATGTGACAGATACGTTTCCTTCTCCACATTAGTCGCCGTATTTCAAACAGAAATTTGCCATGGAATTAGGATAGCTCACGACTATCGATTTCAAGGTCATAAACACTGGACACAAGTTATCTCACGGTAGCTGTGACCGGTTAACATGGGATGCTTACTCCTCGTAGACACCTGATCCCACCTCTGGTGTTTCTAGGGATCCGTGCTTGCCCCGCTCTCGATTTTGTGTTCTTTAAAGGATTTATAAGATTGATCACTGCTTTATTTTCACACATCATATACAAATTACACAAACGGAACGGCATCATGAGCCCATATAATTAGATGCAATACTCTGATCTCAACACAGCACATCAAAGAAGTCTGTTATAGTTATATATAACATTCTAGTGTATAAAATTAGTTGTGGATTTATTTTTCACTGCCTTTTGTTGTAATTGATCTACGTGGTGGGACATCGGTTAATTTTCATAATCGATTATCAGTTGGAATCGGTAGCTGCTTCCGATGCATTTTTATCTTAAAAAGCATAATCCTACAAAGTATTTTCATTTACATATGTATATTTACATATTCACACACACACACACACACACACACACACACACACACACATATATATATATATATTTGTTTAAATGTTCATTGCAATTTTTGTGCTCTATATACTCTGCAAAAAAAGAAACGCATAATGGATTTTTTAAGATTTTAGTAGATGTATTTTGGATTATGATTTTATAATAAAAAATGTAGATATTCACTAGAATTGTTTCAATTGAAAAAAATTACAGTCCAAACCTTAGATATTGGTGAAAAAAAAGTAAGATCATCACAGTTAAGAACACTTCCTGTCACGTTTAAGTTAGTACCGTGTATGACCACCTCGAGTTGCCAACACAGTTCTGCATCTCCTTGGCATAGAGTCAATCAATGTTCTTACGTTATTGCGTGGAATTGTTCGCCATTCCTGTTGTAACATTTGACGGAGCTGATCGAGGGTCTGAGGCGGAGGTTGGCGCAGGCGCACACGTTTATCCAGTTGGTCCCATAAGTGTTCAATCGGATTCAAATCCGGTGATTTGGAAGGCCATGGTAGCACATTAATGTTGTTCTGCTGAAGGTAGTCAATTGTTAAGCGGGCTGTGTGAGGCCTAGCATTGTCATGTTGGAATAACTCCCTCTGTCGGTCAATTACGCGCATAAGGTGAGGTTGGAGAATTTCGTCTCTGTACCTTTGAGCCGTTAAATTGCCCGGGACATGTACCAGTTCTGTTTTACGGTCATTAGAGATCGCCGCCCACATCATGACGCTACCTCCACCGAAGCTATCCACTTCTTGGACACACGAGGAAGAGAAACGTTCATTCCTGCGCCGGTATACACGGATTCTTCCATCACGTTTCTGTAGCAGAAAACGGGACTCATCGCTGAACCAGATTCTACGCCAGTTGCGGAATGTCCAGCCCCTCAATCTGTTGCACCATCGGACTCTTTCTCGTCTGTGTAACGGTGTCAAAACTGCTCCAAAATACGGTCTTCTGGGTCTAATGCCATATTGTCGAAGTCGGTTGCGGACTGTCTGCGAGCTGATTCTTCTCAATCCAGGTATTCCGACTGCAGTAGCTGTTGCAGCAACGGTTCGATTCCGTAGATGAAAGACCCGGATGTAGCGATCTTGTCCAGGAGTCGTAATGCGAGGTCGCCCACTCCTCGGTCGGTCATTAGTAGAGCCAGTCTGCTGGAATCTGTTCCACAGCCGAGAAATTGTGCTCTGATTTACGTTTTCAGTTCGTGCAATCTCACTTTGGGATACTCCGGCCTGGAGACGGCTAATGACGATATTTCGAGTAGCAGGGTCCAACCTTGGCATGGCAACATTTTAACGTTATGATGAATTCAAGCTTCAAACTTCGTCCTTTTATACGCTTTAATGTAGTGGTTGAATTAAGCACAAAGTTCTTGTGAAAAACGTAAGCCAAATTCCATGGCGATAGAGGTGATGTGCAATTTTAGAGAGTCGCCGAGCTAATTTGGCAGAGAGCCAAATCAAATGAACAGACCTTTAAAGTTTCATACTTACCTGTAAAAAATCAATTACTCAATTGACCATTTCAGTTTACCTGGTAAAATACATAATTTGCATTTTTAAAATTTCAAAAGGGCTATGCGTTTCTTTTTTTTTGCAGAGTATAGAAAACATTACAAATGCAGCATGCATCTAAACTTACGTCAAATATGTATTCTCAATGACCATATACTGAGTGACAACGTGGAAAGAATTCCATCCTCATCAAAAGAAAGTTTTAATGGCTGGCCTGAATAGTCTAGCGCACTAGTTAAAGGCTGTTAAGAGATTTGGTTCTGCAGGTTGTGAATTCAACCCCCCGCTTGGGCAGAAATGGGTATCCAAATCTAGGGAATTTTTCTGTGCTTTACATTAAATAAATCTTAACTGATGTATTTTTAGGAGTTCATATTGTAATCTTTGTGCTTCGTAGAAGGGGAAATGGGCTGACACCAGAATATATTCTATAAGAAGTGAATAAAAATAATAAACGATCATCAAAATCGGTAGCTTTTTGTCCATCAACAATCGATGTTTTCAACGAATTCCTTCCGATTGCTTATGGGAGCCATCATCGCCAATCCGATTACAAAAACATTGATGAAAGATGAAATGTTCTTGCATTCACACAGACAAAATGTCCCCATGGGGATCCGGGTTGTTAGAATAGATCCTCAATACCCCTTGCTAGTAGTAAGAGGCTACTAAATAGGGCGGTCCTTTGGATGAGACAGCAAAAAACGAGGTCCGTGTCACAGCAGGTGTTGCACGATAAAGATCTTTCCTTGTTCAAAGACCATGATCGCCGAGCATAGGCTTCATTTTTCACCCCTTCATCGGCAATAGTGACGTCTCTATATGAGTGGAAAATTCTCGAGCGGGACGTTAAACAATATATTAATGTTTTTCAGTGACAAAAAGTTCGTTGGTTCGATCACCTCTTGTACCCTGGCAAGGTCCTACACTCAAGACGTAAAAATAGGTAACGATTGCTCCTTCGCAAACGCTCGTATCTAAGAACGGCCTAACAATGAGTGAACAATTCTACACAGGACGTAAAACAACCAGCCAATCCAGAGGCACTGAATATTCAAACTTATTGGGGGTACCAGAAGTTCTGTCCACAATACTCTGGGCATTGTAACGGTCATGAAGATTACAGTTTTAAGATGAAATTAACTCTGGAGACGGGGTTAGTTGGTTGTTTATTGTTTAACGTCCCTCTCAAAAATATATCGCTCATATGGAGAAGTCACCATTGCCGTTGAAGGGCTGCAAATTTTAGGCCTATGCTGGACGCTTACGGCCTTTGAGCAGGGAGGGATCCTGCTGTGACACGGAGCATTGGTTTTGTGGTCTCATCATAAGGAACCCCATTCAGTCGCCTCTTACGACAAACAAGGGGTACTGAGGACATAATTCCAACCCGGATTCCCATGGGATGGAGACGGTGTCAATGAGTACAAATTAGAATTGGTAATAAAGATCTGATATCAGTGATGGTAGGCATAGTTTACAGATTCTGAGGTAAAATGATCGCCGTTTCGTTAAAGAATACCCGTAAATTGATGACTTTGGTAATCACAGGAGTCGTTTGATGGAATGACAATACTAAAACTTGGATGCGTAACCCGCACGCAGTTTATCCCAAGATTCAGCAGATGTATAAATGTTTAAGTTATTGTGTACTGTTTAACAACTCGCTCAAGAATCTTTCACCATGCAGAGACGTCACCATTGCCGGGTAAGGGCTGCAAAATCGTCGCTTACAGCCTTTGAACAGAGAAGGGTCTTTATTGTACCACACCTGCTGTGACACGGGGCCTCGGTTTGTGTGGTCTCATCGCCTTATTTTGTCGTCTCTTCATACAAGCAAAGGGTACTGAGGACTTATTTTAGCCAGGATCTCCACGAGATTCACCAAGAGTTGTGGAAAGGTCCAATCCACATAATCTCTGATGATTGCCTTATCTTCAACAGAAGATAACTGTAAATGTATGTGTACATTCTAGTCCAGAGTACTTGCGGTCCGTATGCATGTGATCCAAGTACCATTTCGTTTCAACAGAACCTATAAGTCTAAATTTGTAACACTAATGCCACAACAGTCCATCACTTTCGCCGTTGTGAGGATGAAATGAATGTGAAGATGTAGTGTGAATAAGCAGGTAGATATATAAAAAAAACTACGATGAAAAACACAGTTCATAGCTAATTTAAATTTTAGTATTGAAATATTTAGGAAATATACCATGATGGTCTTGCAACTATTAATAATCATTTTGATTGCAGAGTTTTATTTCTAGACCCCTATGATATTCTGCACATCAATAGATAATTAAGTTACGCCTTACTTGTAAGAAGTTTTGATTTTAATGTGTTGATATCAATTAATTAGACTCCTTTGGGCTAGTTTCTTTGTAATTACGAAACAATTAAAACTTATTATCCTGATACTAACGCATGCGTATTCTTTGATGACATACCTTTGAATTGTTGAACAAAAATGATTTATTGACAAATGTCCTGGGTCTGAACGATACACAGTAGTAGTATTTTATCAAGGAATAATTTTCTGGTACAAACTCGATGCATTTATTGGAGGTTGAAGGGAAATTTGCTATTAAAGAATGATTTTCAGGGGAATAGTGTATGTGCATATTTTGTTACTATCATCAGTTTCAACTTTATACCAAGAAGCGTCTTTCAAACGACGTCCCGATCTAGTGCCAGAAAATTCTTCTCTCCTTCATGAAATTATCCTATCGAAGAAAGGAATCAAAGCTGTGTTCCTTTGCGCTGTTCTTTGTTTGGAGATTGGAAACTGTCACTCAGTGCATTTATGTTCCGTAGAAAATTTACTTTGTAGACTCTTCAACACCACTGGTGTTAAAGATTCTGGAAACCGGAATTTATTCTGTGAATTTTATCTAATGGTAAGAAAAACTTCACGGCTTAAAAATATCATAGATTTTGATTTTAGAAAGCACTTTCATTTTGTTAAATATATTGTATGTCAATTCCTTATTTTGATTTTTTTTAAAAAAATCTACACTCTTAGAAACATAGAGTATGTAATAATTGTACTTTCTTATCAAATGAAACATTTGGTTTTGGTAACAAGATAAAAGATGCGAGTTTTGCGAGCATTTACTTAGCTATCATGTCTTTTTACCGATATATGATTTTTAGGTTACCTGAGCGACTCCGCTGACCTATTGATACTGGTCCGCGTCCGTCATCGTGCGGTACCAATTGAACATTTTTATCTCCATTCCCATTCTTTTCAAATTTGGTAAGAAGCATCTTTAGGACAATGTGGACATACATTTTAAATTTCAGGATTCCCGCACCCTAAGTCTTAGGGGCGGGGCAAAAATTGACCAGTTATCAAAAACCGCATATCTGTAAGTCAAAAATTGATGCATAGTCAAATATAGCAGGAAGTAAACAAAATGTGGTCCCCGGGATAGAGGTAGCGACTCCAGGGCGGGGCCAAACTTAGTATATAGTATTTATATGTAAAACATTTAAATAACATCTTCATTAGATTGAAAGAAAATAGATATTTAGAAGGAGCACATAGTCCATTACCAAAATTGTAAATATCTTTATCCCCGGGGTAGGGATTTTGATAACCAGGATGGTCATAGTAATTAATTTGTGCATTAACAATTGAACAATTTTTAACTTCTATTTGATAACTACCACTCCAATGCTTTCCAAATTTGGTAGGAAGCATCTTTTGGAACTAAATTGTCAATTCTAGGACTCTGCAACCCCGGGACCCTAGGGACAGGGAAAAACTGTAGAAATTCATCAATTTTCATCTGTAAAGAACTAAATGCATAGTCAGGCCTCTACCGAAATAGTAAATTTCATGATCTCCAGGGCAGGACCAAAATTGGTGTATGGTGTTTGTGTGTAAAACATTTAAATAACGTCCACATTAATGCTATTTATACTAAATTGAAAGTAAATAGATATTTAGAAGGAGCAGGTTGTCCATTACCAAGATTGTAAATTTCCGGATCTCAGGGGTAGCTTAGGATTTTCGGTTCCAAAATGGAAACATCATTACACTCCCGTGGAGATCCGGGCTAGAATAGGTCCTCAGTACCCCTTGTTTTTTGTAAGAGCGACTAACTGGGGCGGTCCTATGGATGAGACGCTATAACCAAGGCCCCGTCTCACAGCAGGTGTGGCATGATAAAAATCCCTCCCAGCTCAAAGGCTGTGAGCGCCGGGTATATGTCTATAATTTGCGGCCCTTCACCGGCATGGTGACGTCTCCATACGAGTGAAAAATTCTCTATAGCGGGCTAACGGGACATTAAACAAAATGCAATCAATCAGTCGACCAAAATCATTATAGCGATGATTGCCTATAGCATTTGAAATACTTCTACTATATAAAACCAAATGCATATTTAAGAAAACCATAAGGGCATGTTGTGAATTTCGTAATCCCAGGGTTCTAACTTTAGCAAAGGTCCAAAATAGCCATATAGAGTTGATATAACAAATATTATATTATGTAAAGTCTTTCATAACTAACACACTTTCGGGGGCATTTGTGTTTTACGAACACATTTCACACTGCTGCTGAAATATCAAAATTTAATTTAGACGTGGAAAACAGGGAAAATATTGTAGATTTCATAGCCCGTGGAGATAGAGATACTTTTTACTTTTAATTACAAATAATACTTAGTTGAATGATGGGGCCTGTGTGTCGCTTGTTATTGATGACGTAAATTCGCTTTATAGAAGAAGAAAGAAGCCATGATTGACGACATAACAACTACTGCTACAGCGGCTACTACATATTTGAGCACCACCAAGTTCCCTTGTGTCATTGGAAAAGTCAATCCATTTGAGGTCACAGGTGGAAGTGCTAGTTTTGGTAAATTAATTTCTTAGTATAATTAAAGATATCAAATGTGGAGTATAGATGTTTGAACATGAGTTTTGTAGAATAGTCAATTCGTTTAGGTGGGGATAATGAAAACGAAAGGAAAAACAGGGGTCACAGTGTTTCTTACTGAGCTAGTGTACTAAACCTGACCTTGTTTTGCACTTATTCGCATAAACTGGTTTTGTCTATTGGTATCAACACCTACATCAATCATTTTATTTAATGGATTCATACTCATGTCTACCAACACACGTATATATATAAAACAAATCAATACTAGTAGACTGGGGATAAAGAATGATGTTTTTGTAAAACTTCATATTGAATTTGAGGGTTTAAAAAACATACTAAGGGTATTGTCAGTTTTTAAAATTGAAGGTAAGTTCTGGTGTAGCTCCTCAAAATTTAATATAGGGCTTTAAAGAATGAGGATTATAGATTAAACTTTTGAATTTTATATATATATATATATATATATATATATATATATATATATATATATAAAACGGAGTTGCCAAAATATAATTTCCAAATCAATGAATTCACAATATTTGAATTAGTTGCTACTTACATCATGAATTATACTGGGATTTAGGATTTAGGGGTATAAATATTGACAATACATTAGGAAAAAAACACAGAATAGGTTAAATCGTACAGATTGAGAGCTATTTTATTAATCTTCTCCCACAAAATATAGTCCTCTCCAAAACCTTACAAAAGTTTAATAAACATAAAATATCAATTGGAAAAAGTTTAAGTAATAAATGTATAATATATTCGGTAGCGTAGCAACATGTCCACACGTATACAGGTGTGCAGAAAGGAAAAATACATAGTTGCAGCGTTTTGCATTGTTGTTCTCAAAGGCTGAGGAGCTTAGAGAGTGAAAAATATCACCTACATGATAATTAACTTTAAAGCATATGTTATCCACACTTGGTCATTCTGTTCGCACAATATAAAGTATAATACATAAAACGTTGGGGTGTTTTTTTTCGGAAATAATGAGTTTTTAAAAAAATATTTTAAGTAACTTGTTCTTCTATTAAGTTGTTGTGGCATTCATTAGATACATGTATATGGAGAATTTCTTTTAAACTACAGTGCCTAATTGGTGACACTGATATACAAGTTATCAGAAGATTATTCATATGCAAATCATTTGTATGATTTCCTGGGAAAAACTAAAGCAACAACTTTTAATAGAACTTAAACATGGTTTGAAAAATTTCAGAAGGAGAAGTATTTTGAGTAATTTAAGATATGCTAGTGAAACTCAGGATTGTTTTACATTGTTAGGTTGTGACAGTTGTACTTGCATAGCATTACAATCCGTGGTGTCCGGGGAATACATCATCAGCATCATGAACAAGCTTCTAAGAGTCTTCTGTGTGTTTGTTGAAAAAAATACCGTATGGACGGCTTGGACGGTATGTTTTATGTTCAGGTTACAACATATTTAAACGACAGTTTACAATGTTCTAAGCTATCATTCGTTTCGTTTACAATCCTACACTTTACACGTGTAAGGACTTCAAAGACGATCTCGGGCTTTTCGGGTAGTTGTGTAAATTTCCTAGTCACAGCTGCCAGAGCCCATTAGATTTACATCACACAAGATATGATTATAATCTGTCGATTATATAGTTTCCAAAACGAAGTAACGGCTGTATAAAAGTGGGCTTTTTCTGAGTTCTACTACTTGCCCCCACATTAATAACTCCATCCATGGCAGCGAGAGACATTAAAATAAAGAGAAGAACACGCATGTCAATCGTTGAAGAATATGTCTATTCATATTTTATATATATAAAAGAGGTCAACTGGAGTCAGTTGACCTTGAAGTTAGTTGGTAGGTCACAACATCCTTTTATCACATCTGAAGATTCAATATCTATATTGGTACCGGTTCGAAAGTAATACGATTTTTATGATCAAGGTCACGTTTACTGTAGATACTAGTTTGTATGTCATAGCATCCTTTATCATTTATGAAGATTTCATGTTTCTATCGGTCCTGATTCAACAGTAAAACAAGTTTTTTTATGATCAAGGTCAAAAGAGTCATTTGGCCTTGATGCCATTTTATATCCTCTTATCATACCTGAAGATCCCATCCCATCAATCCTGATTCTAAAGTTATACCATTTTTATGTTCAAGGTCAGAGGTCAATGTCGCTAGAATCACTACTAGTTTGTAGTTCCTACCATCCTCTTATTATTTCTGAAGATCTCATATAGCTATTTGTCTTGGTTCTAATGTTATGCCAGCTATTTGTATGTTCATGGTCAGAGGTTAAGTTCACTGGGGATTAATGGGGTGGTCCTTAAGATGAGATCGCAAAAACCAAGGCCCAGTGTTACAGCAGTTGTGGCACGATAAATATCCTTCCCTGCTCAAGGCCGTAAGGGCCAAGTTTTGTAGCCCTTCACTGGTGACGTCTCCATATGAGTGAAAAATTCGCAAGAGGGACGTTAAACAATATAATATCAATCAATTGAGACGCTACCAGCTTTAGGTGAAGTACCATAATTTAGCTGTATGCTTAGGCCTCAGAGCCCTAGGAGTGAGGGTTCTTTAACTTGCCTCTGTTTTTAAGTCATACGGGGGTATATTGATAATTTAAAATTTAAACTGTGGAATCGCTTTGATTTTCTTTGTTTTACATCCTTACATTTTTTTTTACTCGCATTGGGACTGCTGATGGTGAATTGCCATAAATTTAGCCTATGCACGGCGCTCATGGCATATAAGCACCGAGATTCCTTTATCGTGCCAACACCTGCATGATAACAAGGTAAAATACTTGCCACTTTAGAAAAAGGTGGTGAATATTACGAGTCTCATGACTCCTATACGGAAAACAAAATTAAGAGTTAGGCAAACACGAACCCCTGGTGGGACCTAGGAGGAGTTAGCGTCCCTTTTGTACCGGCCATATATTATAAATAATGACAAGTTGACGATGGAGAAGATGAAATTATCCTGTTGTCGTAAAGTTGAGTTGTCAGTCTGCCGTTAACATTTATGTTCAATAAAATATCTAAATACGAGTTGTGAATGAAAGGGATTATTGTTAATAGATAAAACATCGTCGATATATCTTGATATCGAATTCAGTGCCACAGCTGAAGACTTTTTCTTCTCGTGTAAAAGCTTTGGATTAAATTCTGCTTCGTAAGAATATAAAAACAGGTCAGCTAACAAAGGAGCACAATTTGTGTCTATGGAAATTCCAACAGACAATAGGAAGACCTGATCACCAAAGAGTACGAAGATATTGTCAATGAGGAACTCCAGAATCTATTTAATATTAACTTCAGAGTACTTGTTCGTAGAATCAGAGTGGTGTTTAAGAAAGTAATTTTATGAATGACTGATCACTCGAAACGAATATTTATTTTTCGATTTTCGTTTAAGAAACTGTCTGTGATGTCAAAAAGTCTAGTCTTTAATTTATCGAGAGAAATGGTCGTATAAAGTGTTGAAAAGTGATACGTGTTGGTGTTGTTGATTTCAGAGAAGTTTTGTGAAATAATCCCATTTGTTGGTATCTCGAAAATCATAGAATTGCTACAACTTAATTCCGTTTTGATGTTATGACCCCAAGCCTTTCCGCAAGATGAATTGTACCTTTTAAAATATGTTGTGGATATGTAAGTCTCTACTCATAAAGAACTATCAGAATTTGAGGAGTGTTTGGATGCAGAGTGCCGTTAAGTCGGTTTATGGATATGATGTACTTTCATGTGAAAAGTTTAGTTCTAATTGCACCTTGGGCTTAGATACAATGATGCTTTTTTAAAAAATCTTTAGACATCCACAATGTCAAAATTATCGAAATGATAGCATTAATCCCCCGTACACTTTACATGTAATCTAAGCATTATCAGTAAGGTTGAAATATTTAATGCATATTATTGAGTAAAAATTGATTAGCTTATTTAAGCAGTCGTGGTATCCTGATGGGTTTGGAGGTCCTGGTGTCTGTTCAAGATTCCTAAACATAAATCTTTCACATAAGTTTATTTAGCGACTTCCTTCGCCAATTACTCAGCAATAGAAGTGAAAGGCACGTATCTTTCGGATATGACCTTAAAAATGGAGCTCTTGTGCCATGGTAGGTATTGACACGATTAAGAACAATACGGTTTTGAATGTGATGCATAGATCGAAATTTATGGCACTTAACTAACAGTTGGTAATTTCTATACATAGGTGAAAAAAAAATCTCAAATGGGACAAAAGACAACAAACACACAAATTTCTTTGTTCATACTCAGGTTATCCAAAAGCGTTCCGATGGTTCTATCAACTTCTACAAAAGCTGGCAAGAATACGCAGAAGGATTTGGTTGCCTGGACACGGAATTCTGGCTTGGTAAATATCAGACATTTATTTTCCTGAACGATTTTAATGCTATAATCCAAATGTGGTCTTGAAGTAGCATTGCTAATTTTTAAAGCGATCGACTGGGGTGCTAATACGGCTGCTGGGGTGTGGTCATTATGTACATCGTTTCAGCAGAGCTTTTCCCTCTCACGGTCGTAAAAATATTACTTTTCGAGTTATGAAAATACACTTTTCATACTTGAACATTATACAAGTTTGAATCTATAAGAAAAAGTTCTCGTAGGTTTTGTAATGGGGTGGATGGGGTTTCAATTTTTTCTTTGTTGAAATTTTTTCAAAATGACTCACTTTTCGCTATATTTGGGCTCTACAAACGTCCCTTTCTGTCCCATATACCTCGAAAAGTTGTTATTCAATGAAATTATAACACGGTGTGAGTCTGATATTGTGGAATATTTCGTTTGTAGGCCAATGAGCAGGATTCATGTCGTGTATTTACATTCACTGATGTTCTGCTAGTGATCTTGTGTTACATATTTCACCGAAAAAGGTGTAGTAAAACTAGCGATCACTTTCGTAAATCCAATGAAGAATACAAATGAGAACAGGGCAAACACAGACCCATGGAAACACCAAAGGTGAGATCAGATGTGTAGGAAAAAGAAAGGATACCTTGTTGTCCCGTCACACCGTTGTGGGCCCTCCGTTTTTATATCCCGCCATGAAATGGCCCGGTGTGTCTTAGTAATTTGTGTCTAAATAATTCATGATAAGTTCCACATCGCATGTTTTACCACTTAAAAACGAATGTAATTCAATTCTCTGCAAAACCGATTCATGAAAACAAAAGCAACAGAACATGCCATTTTTATTTCTTTTGCGTCCAATGTTATTTCCTATCCTTGGACTTTAAAATATTTCAAAGTTGAATGCTAGCGGGAAAGTTCGATCGATTGGTTGATTAAATATTGTTTAACGTCCCGCTCGAGAATCTTTCACTCATATGAAGACGTCACCATTGCCGGTGAAGGGCTGCAAATTTAGGCCTATGCTCGGCGCTTATGGCTTTTGAGCAGGGAGGGATCTTTTACGTGTCACACCTGCTGTGACACGGGACCTCGGTTTTTGTGGTCTCATCCGAAGGACCGCCCCATTTACTCGCCTCTTACGACAAGCGGGAAAGTTCGAGTGATATTAATACATAAAACTACTTTATCTATTGATAAAAACAGACTTTTTGATTCGACATTAAGCCAATTTTAGAAATTAATCCTTGCTTTCAAAAAACCTAAAGACATGCATTTACTCTATAATATATCATAAAAAGAAATCATGAAAAACTAAAAAGGCTACATGAAGAATGAAGTACGGGTTCCAGCTAACAAAGTTTGTAAACATTGTCTTCGTTTGTAAACCTGATTATTACACCTGTATTTTAGTGGAACTTGGCAGCCATTCCACATTTGGTAATCAAATTATACTCAAAATCTCTTCTCAAACAATGAAATTCTTCACAATTTTGTTTCATGGTCAATCTTGCTTCAGGTCCAACTTTAACCAAAAGCTCTAATGTGTAATTAATTTTATCCCACTTGATACAAAAATCCAACCAAAAGATTAAATTTCGACAATTAATGGTTTTGTATTCAAGGAAATTTATTTCCTTAGTTACAGGTGCATACACAAAATATTGTGAAAATCAGTTATTTTTAGCTGTTTCTCCTAGGGTGAATATCTTTCCTTTAAGTAATGCGATATGGCATTTTCTCTACGCAATTTACTTCAAGAATGAATTTATCCATTTTTAAAACATAAAAACACTAATTTATTCTAGGGTAAGCTTTAAAAAAACATGAACTTTAACTCTTATTAATTTTCAAAAATAGCAGAAGTTTATTAGTATATAATCAAATTCTGCAACCACCTCTGAAATAATTAAAACTGTTTTCTTGTAAGGGGTTCAATACATGATATCTGTTGAATAAAATTAAAATAAAATTGCTGGGCAACTTAGGTACTGTTGTTGGTTGTATATATTTAACGTCTCGCTCAAGAATGAATTTTTCATTCATATGGAGACGTCACTACTGCCGGTAAAGGGCTGCAAAATTTAGGTCTATGTTCAGCACTTAGGGTCTTTGAACAGGGAGTGATCTTTATCGTGCCACACCTGCTGTGACACGGGGCCTCATTTGTTTTCGGTCTGATACGAAGGACCGCCCTATTCAGTCGTTCCTTACGACAAGCAAGAATTTCCCCAAGGGATTTCCATATTTTTGTAGCAATATTCCATTATCACCTGCATATGATGGTTAAGTTCCATCACTGATCTGATATGTAAATTACAAATTTTAATCCGAGATAGGCTACTGAGAAACAGTATTTCTGTAATATCAGAATAATATCTGATATTACAGAAATTTCAACATTCTCTCGTTGAAATCAGCATTTCTGTGGTCGTTATAATGATTTCATTCGCAAATACACCTTGTCATTAGGTTGAATGCTTTCTGGCGTATTTCATATTAATTGTTAGACCATTCTTCACATACCGATTTTGACTACGGATTACTCCGTCAAACCGATGAAGATAGAAGGCCCGTCAACAGATGTTTACTCTTTCAAGGCACCGATATTACCTCTGGTGTTTCCAGGGACTGCGTTTGCCTCACTCTCAATTTTGTATTTTTCATAAGAATTATGAGATTGATCATTGTTCGTTATCTTCACCTTTTTCATTTAGTGTTAGATTTCAGCATCATACATAGATAAAGTGTATTATATTTTCAATATCTTGGAGGTAGTCTATGTGCAAAGAAGCATCCAATACTTAACCATTGCATGCACACAATTATGTTGCTACACAGTCTATAGTTTTAATGCCGCATGTTGACAACTATAGTAATGCACAAATACATATACATTCTTTCAAAACAAGGGAATGATCACATTCATGCATTGACGTCTCGTGGTCATAACCGTATAAGGATGGAGATAACGACGGATGATGGTATATCTTACCACTCGGAAAACAAACACTTCTCTATAGACAGTGCTGCGGATAAATATCGACTCCACGTCAATGGAACAGGATTTACCGGCAATATAGGTAAGTTGTTGAAAATGTGTTTCTGTAAATGGTTGTTTTGTTTCACGTTTCGTCGAGAATGTTTTTCTCACTCATATCGAGATGTCACCAGTTATAGGTGAAGAACCACATATTTTGACCTATGGTTAGCGCTCATGGCCATAGCGGTGAGGGTTAATGTGCAACCACCTGCCGCAACACGTGACTTCCGTTTTAAAGATCATATCCGACAGATACACTTCACTTCTGAATGCCAAGCGTTTGGCGAAAGAGCAATTACTACCTATGTTGACGTCTTAGGTTTGACGCGGGCATAGCACGAGCGGAGCTCGAAATCACGACCTCCCGATTACGAAACGAACGTTTTACCACTGAGATACCGCTAACGATAAAAATAATGTTAAATGGGGTAAATTAAATAATGAAATAATCATATTCTATTGTTAGTTTGTTATACGTTCCATATAAAAAAATGATTCAATCACGAACATCAACCAACTGTGATGGGAAGCGTCACAAATGTTATCTTAATGCATGGCGCCCAAAACCAATCGTTCCAAGGACACAGCAATGGGTACTGAAGTCCTACTCTAACCCGGGTCCCCATAGGGCCAAGGACACAGAATATCACATCCGAAAGACACGTAACTACAGCCTTCAGCTCCACATAGTTTTAAGCTTATAGTCATTTCAATAGAGCCAGTCGTTGACCACTCTTGTAAAAAGGGTTGGGAAATGGGTTGAGAATATTGAAGAAATTAAAGCTTAAATAAAATTCGGTAATGCAGATTTTAACTGAATTGGGGAGGTTTATGAGTCTGATAAGGTTCTTATGAGACATTTCGTAGGTGGAGAAAGAAATTTCTAACTGGCACAGAGTCCATTAAAGATGCAGCGAAATCTGTTCGACCTGTGACTGTAGCAGGCAAGGCAAATGTCTAAAAAATCAGGGAAATAATCGAAAGTGATGGCAGGTACACGATACGTGATATTGCAAAGGCTGTTGGCATATTGCTATCACGGATGCATTTTATTTTGAAGCATATTTTGAAAAATATTACGAATGATTTCTGCCAGATGGATACCGCATATTTTGACAGATGACCAAAAACGGGTACGAGTACAAACCGCTAAGCAATTGCTCAAAATGTTTCCAATTTCAATGAAAGACAATTTGCAAACTGGTGATGAAAAATGGGTTCACTATTTTGAAACAGAAAAACTGGAAACAAAATACGACTAACTAAACACGGTAGAAGACATGTAGTTGCGAAAAGAACCATAAGTAAAAGGAAGGTTCTTTATTGCATATTCTTCTCATGTGATGGTAAAGCCGTGCAAATTCTGGTGCCAAAGGGCAAGTGTTACAGGTCGGTATTACCGAGATGTTATACTAAAAAAAGCTCAAGAAATATCATAAACGACGCCCTGTGTTAGGATTGAGGCATATTCGTTTAATTCATGTTTATGCTCCATCACATACATCTGAACTTATGAATAAATTTTTGAAGTCGGAGAAGGTTACCGTCTTGCCACACCCACCATACTCTCCAGATCTAGCCCCATGCGATTTTTTCATTTTTTCAAAACTTTATATCTTATCTGGTAGTCATTACAAGTCCCAACAAGCCCTTAGTTCAGCCATCAGCCAGTGCCTCAGAGGTCTGCCTAAATCGGCGTACCGTGACGCATTTCAGAAATGGATGCAGAAATGAAATTATGTATGTTCTTTTCATTATTTGAGATATCGTTCAATACACATTACATTACATATCGAACAACCCTCGTACAACGTTTGATGATTGCGAATGCTGCAATTTTCTTAAATCTCGCCTACAAGATAACTCCCTTACACACGTAACCGACTTTATTATACATTGCCAATGTTTATTTTGGCATTAATTTTCCGATGCTCCGTGGCCGAGCTCTCAAAATCACAAGGCATCCCACCTGTGGTCGTCGCGGGTTCGAGTCTCGCTCGCGCCGCAGTATAGGATCAAAGTTTTAATTTAAATCTTTTAAATTTTTCTTCTCAAGAATAACGAGGCCTTGATTAGTCATGTTAAAATTCAATCATCCTCAAGTAATGCAGACTGTTCAAATTGTGTTCGTGGGGAGTAGAGGTGTTTCACAATAGGAAACAATTTTAAATTAGAATAAATATTTTATTATGTTGAAAACAATATACATAGTCAAGGTCATACAGATAGAGAATTGTTTGATTACATATTTGTATAATTACAGATTAATATTGACAATGAAACATTATAATAATATTGAATTAAATGAAAATTGTATGCTAATTTGCAACAGAATACAATAATATTGAATTATGCAGACCGTTTGGTAACAACAGTATAATAGAAATTAATGATATGTTTCAAATTCTATAATAATTTACAACTTAATGTATGACAGACATGAGTAACTTAGGTATAGATATAAAGAATTATTAAAAAAGAAACATATAAACAGGTTGGGTCTGTGGTCTGAGAGTGAAATCTACTTGTAGAGAAAATAAATTAGATTATATAGGGAAAGCCCACAGGCCTTATCAGTCACCCGAGTGTTAGCTTAAAGTATCGCTAGCTCCAAGGACTATGAAATCTAGAAATAAAATTCCTGTTCTGCATATATCTAAGCTAAATTCTAATATTAAGCAATAGTATAAAACAAGATGTTTTCTTAAAACTTAAATGCCCCAAAAGTGCCTATAATGATGAAATACATCATATAATATGTGTAAATTTAACAGGATGTGATTAATTTGGACCCGTAGTTGTCAAAACCCTAGATTTTCGAATTTCACAATTTTGGTACACCCTTTCCTGCTTTTCTTAAATATGCATTTAGTTTCTATATTGTATCAGCAAAATTAAACAAGTCTTTTAAATGATAAAGACAATATCATGTAAAAATTTTGACACCAATCTGGAACTAAAATCCCCTAGGATCATGAAAATCGCAATGGAAAGTCTACCCACTGCTTCTATTTACTATCTAGTTAGTTTCAATAGTTTCAGTTATAGCAATAGCATTAAAGAAGATGTTTTTAAATAATTTAAACATATACACCATGCATACCAAGTTTGGCCCTGCCCTGAAGTCAGAAGACCAACCCTGAGGATCATGAAATTACAATTCTGGTAGAGGCCTTCATGCTCTACATCACTATGCATTGATGTGCGGTTGTAGAGAACAAGATATTTGAAATTGTTTCATTTTTGAAGTTTTTTCCCCTCTCTTAAGGCCCCGGAGGTGCAGGAGTCCTGAAATTTACAATTTATGTCACCCTTGTCCCAAAGATGTTCCATGCCAAATTTGGAAAGAATTGGAATGATAGTTATCAAGAAGAAGATAAAAATGTTGAATTGTTAACATTTCTAATCACTGACCATTTTAGCCCCATCCTGATACAAAAACCTCCTACCTCCAGAGACCAAACAATTTGCATTTTCGATAAAGGACTACTTATCCATTTAATTCCAATTTAGTTTGATTGACATTGAAGATGTTTTATAATATTTTACACATAAACACTATGTACCAAAATAAAGTTTAAAATATTTAATCACTAACCATTTTGGCCCATCCTAATACCAAAACCCCTACCCCCAGAGATAATGAAATTTACAATTTTGCTAAAGGACTACTTGCTTTTCCTAAATATCCATTACCTTTCAATAGAACTAAAGATGTTACTTATATTTAATTTTTTTTTTTTTTTTTTTTACACATAAACACTATACACCAAACTTGGTCCCACCCTAGAGTCCGAACCTCTACCCCGGAGATCATGAAATTTAAAAATTTGGTAGAATCCTTCTTGTTCTATATCACTATGCATCTAGTTTTTCTTACAGTTGTAGAGGAAACGCTTTTTGAAAATTGGTTAATTTTTGGCAGTTTTTGCCCCACCGCTAGGGGTGCACGAGTCATGAAATTTACGATTTATGTCACACACACCCCCCCCCCCCCCCAATGCTTCGTACCAAATTTTGAAAAGAATTGGAATGGTACTTTGAAATATTCAATTGTTAAAGCACGACGAATGACGACAGACACTGACAAATTGCAATAGGGCACCTGAGTAACTCAGGTAACAAAAACTTTTTTCTCATGAAGAGCATCAGTTGCAAAACTGAGCTATAAGCTTAAGAGAGTTGTATGATTACCTGTTGTTTGGCGTCTGTCTTTCCGTCCGTCCTTCTGTAAACTCTAAACATTTTTCAGTTCTTCTCCAGAACAAATTTCAACTAAATTTGCCATAACGCATCCTTTGGTTAAGGGAATTTAAAATTGTTCAAATGAAAAGTCACACACTTTTTCAAATGGTAAATAATCAAGAAATAATGAAATTATGATGACTTCATTTAAAAATATTCTTTTCAAGAGTTATTGGAACAGAAAAGACAAAACTTATGCGAAAAAGCTTCTATAAAGAATGTAACTTCAAAATTGTTGAAATCATGCCACTCTCCCGGACATCACATGGGGATATATACAAACAAAAATCTTTTGAAGAACAACAGGGCCTTGATACGTCATGTGCAAGTGTCCTCAGGTAGTGTAGATTCATATTTGTTCAATTTGTGACTCCCGGAGGTTGGATGAGGTCAAAATTTGTATTGTGCAATATAATAAAAAGGCTTAAAAATCGTCTTTTGAACGTTGACTAGTCCTGTAAACAGGCGGGTATTCTTAGGTAATGCAGATTCAATTGTTTTAAATCAACGCCAAGAAAGGAAGAGTGGGCCACAAATAGAGATTACATTGGAAGTTTTCAATGCACGGGAATATACGAGAAAAAAACCTTTAAAAAGCTTCTTTGCGAGAGTGGCAGGGCCTTGATTATTGATATTAGTATGCAAGCATCCTCAGGTAGTTCATATTCAAATCTTGGCCGGGGTGATGTGTAGGATGGGACCACGATACAAACTTCTTCATTATCATTACGCATGTTCATCTAAAGAATTTATTTTACATTGATCCTCCCGTGGGGTTCCGAGTTAGAATAGGTCTTCAGTATCCCTTGGTTTTCGTAAGAGCCAACTAAATGGAGCGGTCTTTTTAAATGAGACCGCACCGTGTCACAGCAGGTGTGGCATGATAAAGCTCCCTGCTAAAAGGTCGTAAACGCCGAGCATACGCCTAAAATTTGGTGAAATCTCCATATGAGTGAAAAATTCTCGAGCAGGACGTTAAACAATACACAACCAACCACCACTAAGTGATCGAGATTGGCCATTCATTACCTTCCATTTGAAAATTATTCACATGCACAACTGTAGGTGAAGTGCAAAAAAGTAGTTTTGCTCTATGCATGACACTACAATGACTTACCAGTTGGGGTCCTTTATCATCGTGGCATCAGAAGGTCATCTCCGAAAACAAAAAAACGCCTGTGATTTTCGCTTCTAATTCTTGGCGCTTGGAGAAGGAACTAACACTACCTATTTGAAACGTCTTATGTTTGACGAGACAGTTGGATTGGAGATTCAGACCAATGACTTCCCGAATGTGAAGTTACGTGTAAACCACGAGGCTACCGCAACTGGTCCCAGCCTAAAAAAATCTAATTCACAGTTTGGTAGATGAATCCAATCCAAAACAACTATGAGGTCAGTTTAGCTGAATATCAGTTTAGTTGATCGGTATCCATGCATTTAGAAGAATATTAAAATAAATATTGCATTTCACTTTATGTTCCACAGATTGATTGATTGTTTTCCGCCACACTCAACAATTTTTCAGTTATCAGGTGGCGTCCAGTTTTTGTAGATGGAGGAGAGAATCCAGATATAATGTATCCGGGAAGAGACCACCGACCTTCCGAAAGTAAACTGGCAAACTTTGTCACATATATTGGGGCGAGCAGGATTCGAACCCGCGCCGACTAGAGGTGAGAGGCCTTGTGATTTTGAGCTCAATGCTTTAACCACTCGGCCACGGAGGTCCCTTATGTTCCATAGATAACTAGCATCAAAGCCCCTGATTTTGAGGTCAAGAATGTTAAGGGGCTCCTTTTCCCGTGACTACTGGGCACTCAGTTCGGTTGTTCGATGTTAAGGGGTCAAGAAGATAACTTTAACAAAATAATGCATTTCCACTATGTTAGCCAAAATGCCTCATCCAAGTCACAGGCACTTATATCGCTTGGAGTATACTCTTATACATAGTCATTAGGTCTCCAAGTGATATAAGTGCCTGTAATCCAAGTACCAAAACCCCGACCCAGAGGCCCCCTTGCTAAGTATGACTATGCTCACAAGGTGTGTGCTTATATAATTGTAGAGACATTCGCCCTGTCCATCTGACTCCAAGGGCCCTGGGAAAAGACCGCGTATCCCACATTTTGTTTTCTTTACCCAAATAATGCTGCATGCCAATGTTGGTCAAAGTTGGTCCAGTTATGTACTGTATTTGAAACGAAGTTGAAAGTTTTCCAGATGTTTTCACACGATGAATGCATGCCGAAAGACAAGAAGATGAAATTAATATTGTTTCAAATATTATTACATGACACACTCATTCCGACAGACAAATACAGATTACGATAGGTCAGGTAACCTTGAAATGCAAATGTGACATGATTCACGACAATGAAGAATGTATCACATCTTTGTTTTCTTACAACTTTTGAATATGAAATAAAACATTTGAAAACGATTAGCGTTGTTTCAAGATTTTGATATATACGAACTCATATTCAAAAGACCGACTTTCCAATAAAAATAGTGCCTTCTAATAAATATATTGGCAATAAAACTACTGATCCTTTGATAAAATGTATGATATACCTATATTATTTCAGTGATGTGACATTTGCTTTTTTTATCGGGGAAAACAAAATCCTTATCTATTTTTGACATCAAAATACCAAAAAATCAAAGTTATCGAGGCCGTACACATAAGACTCAATCATGCCTTTATTCTTAAGGGTACGGAAAGTCTCTTAAAATCATTTTGTTGAGATCTTCTATTATAACCTTAATGGATTTCAAGCTTTTCATCATGCTTTTTCTCATTAGCAAATCGTTGATATTCGTTAACGCTCTATTGTTATAAGACATTCCTACGTCAATCCTTCATTTAGTTATTTACTCCGGACTTGTTCTGAGAGACATCTATAGTGAATAAAATCAATGGGTATTAGAATTTAATCAGAAAAGATTATAAATGTATATCACAGATATTTATTAATGAAATAATATTATTAATGAAGTAATAAATAGCATAGAAAACAATCCACTACTGGGTGTTTAAAATCTGTCAGTGTATAATCAAGTACAACGTGGCAACAGGTAATTAAAGTAAGGGGCACACAGAAAGAGAAAATGTTGCCTGTCAATGCGGAATGTCAGAACCATTATTTCGTCTCCAATTCTGTCGCGGTTTTAATATTAGTATGCTCAACGAGATCTCGTTTTCTGCATTGACTTGGCAAACTTTCTATTAAACAAGAATACATAATGAATTCAAGCACTTAGCATCGTTTGTGAAAGTGAAGAGGTTTGGGTGTGGTGGGAAGCAAATGGAGAGAAAAGTTTCCTTCATGAGATTCTTGGTTAGCAAGGAAAGCAGTTATGCCCAAACCACAAAATCGTAAAGGGGAGGGTCTTTATACTTTAGTACATAAGTTCAATTCATCGGTTCGACGTTGCAGTTCAACAACCAGGAGAGTGGGGTGGGGTGTTGCTACATGTACGTGACTGGAAAATAATGCATAAAATGTTATTATTTAGGATATTATTTCCTAGCGGTCGGTTGTTATAAATAATATAGACTCAAGACAGAGCTCACGAGGAATGTGACCAGTCAACAGGGAAAGCTTACTCCCCCTAGGCACCTCTTGATTCTTTATTGTTTATAGGATTTTTTAGATTATCACTGTTTGTTATCTTCACTTTTTTCATTTTCATTTTAGACGATGCTTTTGGAAAGCAGTGTTCACTGTACTGTCAAAATGGCATGATGTTTACCACGTATGATCAGGACAACGATAGGTCTGATAAATCTTGTGCCGAGATCTACAAGGGGGCATGGTGGTTCAATGACTGCTTTAAATGTTGTCTCACTAGCGAGAATATGTTATGGTGGGATGACTCAGACCTACTGACTCTCCACCAATCTACAATGATGATAACCGATAACAAGACTTAGTTAAATTTCAGCTCTGGTATATGCCAATGCCTGTTCTCAGCCGTAAAATGCTCGCCTGAAGTATCCATTTTTTTTAGTCCTATTGCACAGCGGTCTGGCTCTTACCCTAATTCAGGAGCATCTGGAATTCTCACAGAAATCAGTAACTCCAAGGAAAGACTACGTTCAGGCAATGCAATATATAACATTCTGTAAAGACCAGTATATGGCAAATCAAATGTGAACGCAGAAGCTGTAGCATGCAGTTATCCTTTTATGTAAACTTCAAAAGAGGAACAGCTTGACGTTAATCTGCACAAACAATAGGATGTAGGTTTTGCCCAAATAAAATGTTCAGTTCTCCGAATCCACAATCCACTCTGAACAAGACTTCAATAAGTAACACAATACGAAAATTGGCATCTATTACACTGTCGTCCAGTGTTATTTAGACAAAAGTCTCAATTCAGTATAAACTTGCTAGAAAGATGGAGACTTGCTTGGCATTCAAGGAAATGCTGCGTTAGTTGCTGTGGTTTTTTTTTTTAGCTTGACATAAAGACGCCAGTGATTGTTAACATAAGTTTTGGTTTGTCAAGGAATACACGAAGAAGAAAAGTGTCACCAGTATGGCCTTGTTATCATTTCACCTCAAACCCACTGACAGTGCTTTTCCGCCCGCCACGCGTCTTTTCAGAAAAGGGAGGGACCAAGGAGAATGGCAATGAAAAGCACAGGCGTACATTCTACGGCAAAACCAGACATGGGTAGTCAAGGAAGTAGTTTTTGATTCTCCAAGAAATGTAACGATAGTGACGTATGCATTTCTGACATTTCACAATTTACATACTACATAAGTACGTTTGTACTTATTTTAGCGTATTTAAAATTTTGGAGCTTTTGGAACTGATGCACTATTTGGCACAGTCATGATTTAGCGCTTCTTCTATGTATAATTATGGGCAAATAAAGAATTTCATACTTTACTCAACTATAGCGCTCTTGCTTCACCAGCAACCACTGTTTGAATCCCGCTAAATTAGTATACGCACAGTACACAAAAATACGTTTTTACAAAGTTGCACATGATTTGTTTGTCGTATCGTGTTAGAGAATTTGAATGAAACAATAAAATATGAACATTTGCCATATATATATATATATATATATATATGTGTGTGTGTGTGTGTGTGTGTGTGTGTGTGTGTGTGTGTGTGTGTATATTCCGTGGATATCACTCATAAGATAATTCTTTCGTAATCCATAGTATGTATTCCTACGCCGCGTGACGGAATGTAAATAAACAAATACACAAACGACAGCGCATTGAAAACACGTTGTACAAAAATTAACGAAAATAACGTTCCTCCAAATCAGATTATGCAGATAACCGGTCATAAAAACACTCTGTCCATTAACAATTAGAGCAGCATCTATGAAAATCAACACAAGAGCTTTTCCGGCATTCTTTCCAATTGTACGCACCAAATGAACCCGAGATGCGCATCATTCCATTTAAATCACTAATACTGCTGTAAGAAACAACCACATCTAACGCTGAAAGTTCCACGACAGTCAATGTCACAGGAGGCATACAAAATTTCCTGAATGGCGATGTATACCGTGGGAAATTTATCGTCAACATCCACACATGTGAAAACAAATTCAAAACAAGATCGCGCTTCATCTATGACATTGATTCTGATGACTGACAATCATAAATAATCATATGACTTCCATGTAAAACGTTCTGAAATGTCAATTCTTATTTCATATTAGATCGCTCTTTCATTAATTAAATATTGTGACGGTCAAAATCTATCTTCTTTGATATATTTTCTGTACGAACTATACTCTGCAAAAAAAGAAACGCATAGCCCTTTTGAAATTCTAAAAATGCAAATTATGTATTTTACCAGGTAAACTGAAATGGTCAATTGAGTAATTGATTTTTTACAGGTAAGTATGAAACTTTAAAGGTCTGTTCATTTGATTTGGCTCTCTGCCAAATTAGCTCGGCGACTCTCTAAAATTGCACATCACCTCTATCGCCATGGAATTTGGCTTACGTTTTTCACGAGAACTTTGTGCTTAATTCAACCACTACATTAAAGCGTATAAAAGGACGAAGTTTGAAGCTTGAATTCATCATAACGTTAAAATGCTGCCATGCCATGGTTGGACCCTGCTACTCGAAATATCGTCATTGGCCGTCTCCAGGCCGGAGTATCCCAAAGTGAGATTGCACGAACTGAAAACGTAAATCAGAGCACAATTTCTCGGCTGTGGAACAGATTCCAGCAGACTGGCTCTACTAATGACCGACCGAGGAGTGGGCGACCTCGCATTACGACTCCTGGACAAGATCGCTACATCCGGGTCTTTCATCTACGGAATCGAACCGTTGCTGCAACAGCTACTGCAGTCGGAATACCTGGATTGAGAAGAATCAGCTCGCAGACAGTCCGCATCCGACTTCGACAATATGGCATTAGACCCAGAAGACCGTATTTTGGAGCAGTTTTGACACCGTTACACAGACGAGAAAGAGTCCGATGGTGCAACAGATTGAGGGGCTGGACATTCCGCAACTGGCGTAGAATCTGGTTCAGCGATGAGTCCCGTTTTCTGCTACAGAAACGTGATGGAAGAATCCGTGTATACCGGCGCAGGAATGAGCGTTTCTCTTCCTCGTGTGTCCAAGAAGTGGATAGCTTCGGTGGAGGTAGCGTCATGATGTGGGCGGCGATCTCTAATGACCGTAAAACAGAACTGGTACATGTCCCGGGCAATTTAACGGCTCAAAGGTACAGAGACGAAATTCTCCAACCTCACCTTATGCGCGTAATTGACCGACAGAGGGAGTTATTCCAACATGACAATGCTAGGCCTCACACAGCCCGCTTAACAATTGACTACCTTCAGCAGAACAACATTAATGTGCTACCATGGCCTTCCAAATCACCGGATTTGAATCCGATTGAACACTTATGGGACCAACTGGATAAACGTGTGCGCCTGCGCCAACCTCCGCCTCAGACCCTCGATCAGCTCCGTCAAATGTTACAACAGGAATGGCGAACAATTCCACGCAATAACGTAAGAACATTGATTGACTCTATGCCAAGGAGATGTAGAACTGTGTTGGCAGCTCGAGGTGGTCATACACAGTACTAACTTAAACGTGACAGGAAGTGTTCTTAACTGTGATGATCTGACTTTTTTTCCACCAATATCTAAGGTTTGGACTGTAATTTTTTTCAATTGAAACAATTCTAGTGAATATCTACATTTTTTATTGTAAAATCATAATCCAAAATACATCTACTAAAATCTTAAAAAATCCATTATGCGTTTCTTTTTTTGCAGAGTATATTTGTAGCGGCGTAATGTTGACGTTACGATTATAGTTCGGCTTCAGGTAATCAAAGGGAAATTTCAAATTATAAATTGATTGATTGATTAAATATTGTTTAACGTCCAGCTCGAGAATCTTTCACTCATATGGAGACGTCCTCAGTACCCCTTGCTTGTCGTAAGAGGCGATTAAATGGGGCTGTTCTTCACATGAGACCGGCAATGGTGAAGGGCTGCAAATTTAGGCCTATGCTCAGTGCTTATGGCCTTTGAGCAGGGAGGGATCTTTATTGTGCCACACCTGCTGTGACACGGGCCTCGGTTTTTGCGGTCTCATACGAAGAACAGCCCCATTTAATCCCCTCTTTCGACAAGCAAGGGGTACTGAGGATCTATTCTAATAATCCGGATCCCCACGGCGTGTAAATTAGATAGTCGGTAAGGATTAAATATGTGATAAAAAGAATCTCCCATGATTTATGGCTGGATATGATTATTATCCAACTCCTTGTGTGTTTTCAATCCCCGAAGCAAGGCTCGGGGATAGAAAACAGACAACGAGACAAGGAGTTGGATAATAATCATATTCAGCCACAAATCATTGGAGATCATATATATATAATTATATATATATATATATATATATATATATATATATATATATATATATAAACAATTTACAATTTATTCATCAATTATATAAATGTTGGCTGGACATCGATTTTTTTAAAACTATAGAATTTGTGTCATAATGTTTGTATGAAAAAGTGAAGATAACGAAAAGTGAATTCCTGTAAAGAATACAAAATTAAGAGAATGCTACACGGACCCCTGAAAACACCAGAGCCCAGGAGGAATAAACATTCCCTGTTGACCGATCACACCCGACGTGAGCGGTGTATCTCGATCAGATAAAAGGAGTAATTCCTAGTCAAATTTAGTATGTAAAGAAGGCCTAACAGTTGGTATGAAACACGTCAGACAGCATTCAATCTAAAGACAGGTTTTATTGCAGATTAGATCGTTATAACGACCATAGAATTTGCTTAATGCTGACTTTAAACGAGACTGTTGAAACCCATGTAACATCAACTTATTTGTCGGTAACCTGCCTCGATTTAAAAACCGATCATACGCAGAACGTGTTTTTGCGTATTGAATAGGTTGAGAGACAAAAACATTGAGGAAACCCTGTGTAATTTTCTTAATAAAAATATACCTGTATACTACCATTTGCAATCTACTAGTTGGATAACTATTCAGTCATTTACAAGTTTTACCTCTCAATATAAAACCCACATGCCACTTTGTCACAAGTTTTAGATTAAAACACACTTAAAAGACCTTCCATTTATATTCACAATTGAAATTTATTAAGTACATTGGGATTTTATACCTGGTATATCCAGAGGTCGAATATCCGGGTACAAAAACCAACTTCATACTTTCAAAACAGATAAATTCTTGTAAAGAATAGTAGAGATATTTTTGTAATAACCTTTCTATAGTTTTCCTTACACTACTGGTTTATAGTTTTAGACCAAATATTGGTCATCTGTCTTAAAAAGATTTTTTTGTAGTACTTTTCTCACCATTTGTTTCCGGAATACTAGCTATTCGGATCAGGGGTTATCTGTTATACTGCCTAGTTTATTACGAGCGCCAGACGTTTGTATGGAGTTCGATGTGGTACTCAAAATATCAGAGTTGTCTGTTTGTTGATTCGCACGCTTGTATATTTAAGTCTTGATTGGTTCGGCCTTTGAACCTAGATACCTTGCACTTCGACCTACTTTTTCAAAAACGTATACCCTTTGGCTATATCCTTTGAACCAAGGGGGTGGGGCTTTGATATTTCACATACAGATTTCTCTCATTACCCGATCTTCATGTGGTATCAAGTCTTTTGAAGTAGTGACCATGGATTTTGGCCTACTTTTCAAAAAATGTTAACCTTATCATCTGTGAGTTTTTTAACAAAAGAGGGTAGGATAAGTATATGTGACTCTCCCCAGCGAACTACTTTTCTTCTAAAAACTCTTCTTATAAAAAACATGCAACAAAAAACTCCAGAATGATATATATGAATTAAAATATTTTCAAGTGATTTGCGAAAATTCGAGGTCACTAGAACGAAAATTCTTAAATTCATCGTGAACAAGATTGGAGGCAACTTATTATATCAGCACTGATGGGCAATACTAGTAACTACATGCAATGTTGACGAAAGTTCTTAAGACATGATCATTGCGATGTAGACAGCCATATGACTAGTTTCTTGAACGTTATTTGTTCGAGTGGTTTGTAATATCAACACGCTTTCTGAATTCTGCATTGCCACACTGTTACTGTTTTTGTTGCCCTTTTTCCTACAAAAATCACATTGGAATGTTAATATTCAAATATTAATTAAAGCATGATTTGTAGTCAATTGATTCGATATATATTATTTTTGTATTATTTCCTTTATATTACTGGTTCAGTGTTCCTAGTAACACTTTATATCGGGTAGATGATTCAATCCCCGCATATAATAGGATACGCGGCATTGCGAAAATATAAGAGTAAATCAACTTCTCTTAAGCGGCACATTCCTCATTACATAAACACTAAAGTTTGTAGGGGCTATAAAAATCAACTCGCGATGTACTCGAGCGCGAATCCGGAAGGGAGACCGAGGGTCTGCAACCCCCTCTCCCATGAACAAAAATGCATATTGTTGGATGTTTTGATAGTTTCACTCGTAAAAGATTAAATATTAGACTCCTAGCTGGAAAAATTTTTAAGTACATGCCTTCCAATCTTCGTGAGAAAAGTTTCTGGATCTGCACATGGTCCAAAACGACATCTAGTATGATGATTTGTTTGTTTTTCACTCATATTCAAATGTAACTGGCGTGCCACAAATCTAGACCTATGCATGGCGCTAGGGTTGTAGCAGGAGGGTTCTTTATCGTGCCAACGCCTGTCGCAAAACGGGACTTCGGATTTTCTGGTCAAATCTGCAAAACCCACAACTCGAATTTCTAAATACCGAGCGTTTGGCAAAGGAGCAGCCACTACCAATTTTTTACGTTTTAAGTAAGATTTTGAGAGCTCCAGGAAGGAGATCGGATTAAACTTTTTTGAAAATAAGGACTCTAAAAATATAAAGAATTCAATAAAAAACGTCATTGAATTTATGGATGGCGTACTGCGCTGTTAATTTTTTCTTCCCCCATTCGGAGAAGTGACCAATTTTGAAAAAGGTATTCTAGGATAGACAGTCCACTGTATATTGTTTGCAAAGCTTATTCATGTAAATCCATTATATAGAATTAACGTCCACAATTTTTAAAGAAATTATTTGAAAGCATATTAGAAATGGTAACTTAAACCTTAAATGGTAATATAAACATTCCTTTGACAAAATTAAAGCACAACTCGTACACATGTACATTTCAGAAATAAATTTCATTTCATCGCTGACCTTGATCAGAAGACAACACTGAGCCTTTCCCAGCACCTCGTGAAAAATTATTAGATATTAAATTGTATAATATGAACTGGTAGATATTTTGCCTTTTATCATCAGTAAATTCATAACAGACATTCTGCTACCATCAATAAATTCATGAACAGACAAACAGCCTGTTATCGTCAGTAAATTCATGAACAGATGAACAGTCTGCTATCATCAGTAAATTCATGAACAGACAAACAGCCTGTTATCATCAATAAATTCATGAACAGACAAACAGTCTGCTATCGTCAGTTAATACAAGCTTTCTAACTATGACAAAAAAGTATGGTCCTGTAAAGTTTAATGGTATCAGCAGTTTCAGTTTAACAACAAATAACGTACAGGTATTTTATAAATAACAGTACCATGAAAAATCATACTCATATCGTTCACGTGAATGTGTATACTCAAGCGGTGTGAAAGCACCTATAACACACCCCTGAGTGTATATTTAGGATAAGGGTGATTGAAGCAAGGTTGTCTGAGTATTTTGTCGATAGTTTCTATCTTAAAAAATCCACTATAATCCAGCTCTCCTTAGAAAATCACCAAGTTTCATGATCTGTTCGTTGCAAACTTTGGCCTCATAACGCTCGTCCGTGATTGCAATAATGAGTAATGTAAAGGTTTTACACACTGTGCATCCGTCAAATTCTTTTCGAGCAAAAATCCCATTTTTGCCGTCGGCCAATCGTACGTCGTACGTCTTTCCGTTGACGACAAGTCCGTTCCTTTGTACGAGGTCTGGATATGTCACGCCTTCCATAACAGCTTCTAGTTCCTTTGGGGACACCCAGAAACCTTCACTGCTGGTGATTCGACGTTTAGTTCTGAGGTCATAAATTCCAATTCTACAAGGAGCCGCCTCCACTAAATTATCCAGGATATAACTGTCCCACAATTTCAAAACATATTCCTCTCGAAGGGAACTGTTTTCCAGTCGGGAAACCTCCATGATGATGTATGGTTCACAAGTTGTTTGTGTTTTATACCATTAACAATACATTTAAATGCCAACGTATTACTATTGGGGCTTACTGAATACAGCATTAAAATGAATTCAATGAAGTGGTAGGATAAATCGATAAATACCCGATATGGCACAAAGTTATCTTTTAACACATGATTATTTGCCAATAAAAGTTAGACATATCCTGAGAGAGAGAGAGAGAGAGAGAGAGAGAGAGAACTTGTAAAGTGAGGACACATTCACTATTTGACTGAAGCTGTGAGGACAGAAGTGCACTACGAGGATCCTCATATGAATGACCTATAGCATATGAAATATGTAGATACAAAATATTACCTTAGTGAGGACAAATAGTGCGAGGACATGTCATTATTAATATTCTCTCTCAAAACCATTATTTTCATAATTATATAGAATTATATAAACCTTTATAGTGTCCCTATAGATACATCTAACATAGTTTTTTTTTTTTTTTGCCTGTGTGTTTCTCTTCCAGAAATTGCGAAGACGTCCTCACTTCACAGGTTTGGTCCGAGAGAGAGAGAGAGAGAGAGAGAGAGAGAGAGAGAGAGAGAGAGAGAGATTATGAATAAATATACTTCAAAGCAGGTCTTAGCTTTATCGGTCCAGATATATAAAAGACTATTTATATCATAGTCTACACAGAATATGTATTCTACCGAATAATTCACCACTCAAATATTTGTATGCATATAATATATTGATATGAAATAAGAGAAAAATGAAGGACAGAAAGAGAATACGGGAGCCCAATATCCCATCTCTTTACAAAGACTTCATAAGTATAAGTCAATAAATAAATAAATAAAAAATAATAATAATAACAATAATAGATAAAAAAAAATCAAAGCTGAAAGGAATATCATTTCTTTTAATATTGTTTAAATTTGGAGCTATATCTATGAAACACTACATAGATTGTTGATCACCCTGATGCAAAAAAATCTCGGATATGTTTCCGTAATGAACAGAAAAAAAAAGTTTTCCGACGTGAAATGTTTTACCGGATACCAACATTCGGTTATTATTGATTTTTATCTCCACTAGATGAATATAGTGAGGGAAATCATAATATACAAATAAAAAAAATTGCGTGCAAGAAAGACGTTTTAAATGCATGTTTGAATTGTTGCGCACGAGCTGAAAGAACGATATCTTTAATTCAAATAAATTTGAGAACGACATTATCATATAGGTCTAATGCTTTATAAGTGAAAATCCATAGGAGTGTTACACCGGCATATGATTGTGTTATGAACTCGACACTGATAAAAGTTCTAGAATACGTTCAAAATGAAATACCATTCGTCTTGAGTACATGTATCTAGTCATATCAAACGTTCAAAATATACTTAAATGAGAAAATCCTCTCTTCTTCCTGAAGACACCTCTGTGTGTGTGTGTGTGTGTGTGTGTGTGTGTGTGTGTAAACTATAAAGATGGTCGAGAGTAAAATTCTAAAATAAAATATAAAAAAATTCGTTTTCCCGCCGATATTTGACGTCACAACCATTGCATTTTTCTCTGTGTTGTTTATCCGGATTTGTTAGAGAACGGTCCATATTTTATTCTGACGTCATAGATTATTCAACGTCATAATATTATGAATCGTCACAGTTAGTCCAACAGTTAGTGTTTCTGTTAACCATGGTTGATACGATTGATTTTCATTTGGTGGAAGAAGGTATAAAACAGAACAAACATTCTCTTCGTCTTCAGGATGATATACGTCTGATGATATGGATTCGCGCACAAGCAGAGCTATCATATCTACAAGAAATCGAAAGCTGGAAGACAAAATATCAAAATGGGTTGCCGAAAGAAGTTGGCGGAAAAAACATCCTCGATTACTTCCAATCATCCACGTCTGGATATATAGATCGCTTGGCAGAAATCCATAGATACATATATGATAAGCTCATGGCCAACAATGGTCCGTATCAGAAAATCCTAAAGCGCACCCTGCAGGATCAGGAACAAAGAACAAGGCTGAAAGAAATAGAGGATGAATTTAAGTCCTGTGACACACAGAGGAATGACCTAATAAACACTGTCAAGAAACATAAGCAGTTGTTAAACAACATGAAAGCCCTTCTAATCCAGTTGGAGGGAAAGCTTTCCAGGAGCAACAGAAGACGTTCCTTCGCCGCAGGCAAATTAGAGTCCATGATTACACAGGTGTCTCATCTCAAAGAACGAATTAAAACAACCTCTGCAGCATGTATTGAGGATGAGGCAGAGTTAGAGTCCTTGGTATATAGTAAGAAGAAGGCCCTGCAGATAATGTTTCACGACCTGAAGGAATTAGATAAAGGCAGATTTTCTTTCATTCATGAAGTGATTTCAGAGTTTGTGAAACATATTATTCCGCGATATGACTTAATTCGTGAAAATTCATATGAGATATCGGAATCCTTCAAGAGCCTACAAACGATTGATATTCGAGAAATTTACAACCGCAACTGGATACAAGTAGAAGAGAGGGCAAGGCTCAAGAACGTGGGGCTTGTTACAGGGGTTGATATGTTTTTGGTGATCAACCCTTCTGTGCAAGCAGAAGATGCAATGAAAACCACAAATAAAGAAATGACTCCACCACATCGCTCTGTATCCCAGGAACAGCAAACTTCTCCACAGAAAGGTAACAGTATGAACTCTTCTTACAACATGCCAGCCTGTTCTTCTAATTTTGATACAGTGCTGAAAAGTGGACTGACCATGAAACTTCCCTCACCGTTGGTGACAGAGTATTTTGAAAACGACATAGAAACAACAGAATTACCAGAAGACTCGTCTTGTCGGCTACCAAATCCATTCACTGTCAAAGAATTTTGTGTTTTGCCTGAGGACGCCCATCCCTGCAGAAGAGCGGGCGGAGATTATTCAGCGGCGACAAACAATGATCCCCTCGACACTTCAGAAACTAGTGATATTGGAGCAATGCGCAACATCAGAGTGGTCGCCCATACAAAGTACAAAGCACGGAGCAGCATAGAACTCAGTCTCAAAAAAGGACAAATCATTAAGCAAGTAATGGGAGATAGAGAAAAAGGGTTTGCTTATGGATGGACAAGAAAAAACAAGTTATCAATTAAGCGGTACGGCTGGTACCCCATCAGCGTCGTGTCCTACAAGTAAACCTATCGCAGTAAGAATTAACTGTGCTGTACATTGTATATGAAATATATCAAAATGAAAAATAAATTTTTTAAAGCATTGAAAGTTGTTATCACGTTATTACTAATACTTTATGAAATACTTAAAAATTACGTTGGAACACAAATAATACTGGGATTAGAATAAGATAGAAAATACTATGCAGTGTCTCACGAAACACTACGGGAAAGCCAGGGATCATTTTACAAATAAAACTGAGTAAACTTTTGCTATTTATTCAATGCTGCGCTTTTTTTAAAGTGTAGATTTATGGTAAACCTAGAGAAATGAAGAATATAGGTATATAATCCCACAAATTTTACACACACTAAAAGCAGGAACACTGGTCTTAGTTGAAAGAACTACACAGAGCAATTATAACAGGCTACTTTGGAATTTCAAGGTCAGTAATATTTTAGTATTTTTGAAATATAGTTGCATTTTGTGGTTTGTTTCAAATAAAAACAAGAAGTCCATGGTCCACAACGCTCACCTAAGTAACCTTGGTTCTGTTGTTCTCGTCAAAAGATTCTTAAAACATTTTTACCCTCTTTATTCACACAAATAATTGACCCCATACAATGACCCCACTCTTGCCCCAAAGACTCATGACTTCACCGAACTTGAATCCAAACAACATAGGGATGTTTTAATGTCAATTGATACTACTAACATGGTCTTGCTGTTGTGGAGAAAATTTTTTTTTTAATATTGTCTCCCTGTATTCATTTATCATATAAATATGATCACCGATTCTACTCCATCGTATGCCAGGGTCCATAATTCGAGGAATTTTGTTAGAAGTTGTATTGTTATATATCATATCCGACTCTAAATAAAGAAAATTTTATTCCATTTGAAGAAAACAAAAAAACTCAATTCTACACAACCTGGGAATGTTTGCATCTTGACACGATTTAGAGTCACCTTGGTACGCTTGAAAAGACTTTTAGAAATATTCTACATATATCCTCATATAAAACTTTGAATCTCTATTTTGGTCCCACCCTAACCCCTGGCCATGATTTCATCAAATATGAATCTACACTACATTGGAATGATCGTATAATAATATCTGTTGGTCTCCATCTTTGTATGACTTCGGTCTCAGTTACCATGTTCGTGTATACGGCGTAATGGAGGTTTATACGAGACGTGCTCTCAAACAATATTCCCTTGTATAATTTGCTAAATATTTCTTCAGATTTGGGGGATTTTATAAGTTATGCCAATAGGTGTTAATTGGAGCATAATTCTGTAGTTTAAAAATACCGTCAGTTACAGCTTGTATTGCTTTAGTTAAGTAACAGATTCCAATGAAAATAACAAAAATGAATAGAAAAATCAATTTAATTTCCAATCCCATGTATTTTTCATGTCTGCTGTACATTTCCTTCTCATTCTGAATCACTATCCATTTCACTTCATCAATTTCAACATCTATATGTATTTCTCATTCCCTAAATTTTCCTTTTAGGAAGGATAGTTTTATTATATTTCTTTTATCATTCAGGAATATGGTTTTATTTTTCACTTATCATTCAGGAAGAATGGTTTTATTTTCACTTATCATCCAGGAAGACTGATTTTATTTTCACTTATCATTCAGGAAGAATGGTTTTATATTTATTTATCATTCAGCATGGATGATTCTATTTTCATTTAAAATTGAATAGGCCGAAAGTTTTATTATGTTTTCATAATTTTTCGTTCAAAAGTATCGCGTGGCACTATTTTATTCATCACAGAACAATAAAAAATTGTAGCGAGTATCAATAGAAAATTATTTCCTTTTTACACATAGCCAGCCTAATAGTATTTTTAAGAATGTAATCTACGTTCCTTTAAGTGTTAAGTTTTATGGTTTTATAAAGCTTATCAATCATAATCATCACCATAAAAACGTTAGATTGGGACCAAATAGAGGTAATAGACTGCTTATATCAATGTGTATAGTTGAATATTCAGTTATTACATCACTGTCGTAATTTAACACCCACCCGTCCCTCTTTACTAATCTAACTAAAATCATTGATATTTCACGGACTTATGATATACCGGAATTTCTCAGAATACCATTATTGTTTTGGCTGTTAATGACTGGTCCCCCCCCCCCCCCCCCCATATTGCCTGTGACTTATTTACAAAGTTGAAACCCTGTTGGTCGTAGGTGGCAGAAGTTTCGAAATGCACGACGATGACCTGCAGAGAATTACAGCACCTTCCCACCTTAAGTAATTATCAGGTTTCTTTCCCTGTATTCATAATTGATTTGTTTATTGGCTGTTTTAATTTTTCGTAAAATTGTTACAGTATGCAATTTCTGTGTAAAATAATTTACAATACTAGTGTAAAATATCATTTGAATTTTCAATGTTGAATTTAATTTGTAAAAAAAATTTGCGATCTTAAATTCATAATATCCTTACCTTTGCAAAGAACAGTTCTGCTATTTGTAGACATGACTACAGACGTGTAAATCAGGAGAAAATATATCTGAAACAAGTTTATATTGAACAAAAGATTACTGTAAATATGCGTTGACATGTATATGTATTAATTTTCGCTTTGGCAAAGTATATATATATTTTTTCCTGTGATCTTATCAGAGATTTTTATTACATTTCTTGTACAATGCATAAATCAATTTGTTTCTAGTATATGTAATCTACATTCTGATGATGAAATCTACGTTACCGTGAATTATTTATGTCATGAGATAGTCCAGTATGAGAATAATTATTTTGATTTTCATGTTGTTCATTTGAAATGTACTGTATAATAATTACTTTAATTGTCTTTATTGGTAAGTAATCTAGGTATATTTTCATTTCTAGACTGTCATTTTAAGGTTTATTCAACCTATTTATGGTATTTTAGTGTATATTTTCAATAAATAAAGTTCTAGTTGGTCTACATATATATATACATATAATGAAAGAATGGCATTAACAACCTCAAAAATTCATTTAATCTTAGTGTGTACATATGTATATATATAATTGTGTAAGTTAAATTATCTTGAACAAAAATCCTCACAGATAAATAACGATTCACGGTTGAGACTTACTATTTTAGATAGAGGATATTCAATGTTTGTTGTTGGATATTGAATTTATTTCACGAGTGAGACGGGATTTTTTTTGACATTTTCACGAGTACAATGAATTTATTTCACGAGTGAGACGGGATTTTGCACGAGTGAAAATATTAAAAAAAAATCCTGTCTCACTCATGAAATAAATTCAATATCCAACAACAAAACATTGAATTTTCTGTTTATTACATTTTCTTACGTTTTCCTTTCGGTCTAACCACTTCCAGGCCTTCTTTCAACCCACCCTGTACTGAACGTTCGAAATAATATCGCAGCCAAAAACAAAAAAAAAAACCAAAAAAAAAGTACCTTAAGAACAATGTGTGTAGAAATAAATACATTTGAACAATAAAACAACTTTGATAAAATTCCATTTTAATATTCAAGTAAAAACACGATAAAGTGTATTTTGTTACGTAAAATAAAAGTGGTCGTATTTATCGAGGATGAATTTTACGACCGTTCCAGTTGCTTTTTTCACAGTGAAAATAACACTTTTGTTATTTTCACTGTGAAAATAACAACTGTGAAAATATCAATTTTATTGAAAGGATAAATTTAAATATTTCACTGCTGAAAATGTAATAAAGATCGATATTCATTGGCACACAAAACAATATAACACAAGAAAGGGCTTCTTCACACCGCCATTGCTTCTTTTGCATTACATTTAACATAAGTGCATTATCACGGTCTTGTAATTAAAAAAATATCAACAATTCTGTGTATTATAGTAAACATTAATCAAAAGACAACATTACAGAACATTAAGCATCGGAGAAAATAATAAAATAGGAAAATAAGATGGTATTAGAATCATTCAAAAATCAAAGCCCACCTTGTGGAACAGAGAACACGTAGCTTACCACTGCCCTACAAACCCTTTTTACCTATCACTAGAATGAAGACGACTAGAGCATGGGTCGTGACATTTGAGAAAAATGTCGATAAAATGTTTGTTCATAAAAAGAAAAAATGTCTGACTACTTATCGGCTATTATTATTTTTGTCATTTTGCACTGCATGTTGGACGGTTTAATGGAGAATAGGTGTCTATAAGGTGGCGTGGTATAACTTACTGGATTTCGGCGACATTTTTCAAAAGTTCATAGATAACACACCATTAGACATATTCCTTGGAAAGTTCAGGGCTTAAAATGTGTGTTATATATAATGATAAAATCAATATTTTTAATTACATTTTTAAAACACCAAACATTTCATTTTAATATGTCATCTAGCGACACCATTAATTCAATAAATTTTAGGTGTTTCCGTCGATATCACTTCAAAATGTTGTACTTTTCATTCATTATTTTTTGGTGTTTAAGCTAACACGATGGTTCTTATTAAATCAAATCAATGCAATTTGAAAATATTTTTATCTATATTTTTCTAAAACGCTAGAGACAACACTCAAATGTAAATGGGCGGTTTAAAGGAGAATAGGTGTTCTGATCGATTTTCTTTGAAATTGACTTCGTCGTACCTTTTTCAAGTTGAAAATCATAGAACTTTTTCATACCCCAACATCAAACATCAGGATACTAATGCATGCTGAATTTAGAGCTTAACTCCATTTACTAACATTAAGAATTTAAAAAAATATTTGTTACAAATAAGATATAAACATTGATAATTATGTCTTAATGATTTATTTATTCTTGTATTAAAGCCATATTAGCTGTCATTTTTGGTGCCAAAAATTTTCGATGTTCTGTTTCATCGACGACAAAAATAAGGTATATAAACATTTGTCATTGAGATTTGTGTTACAACATCTGTTTAGAGGCTCTGAATGAATCAAAATTACATTGTTGTCTTCCCGTACAAAAATTGATTGCTACGTTCAACAGAACTTAATATAAATCTTTATTTTGATAAAATCTTAAAACTTAGTTTTAGGTTTATCAATGATAACGGTTAAAGTTACATACAGAACTATCATAATAGCACAATTTTTTTCAGATTTAATGCTAGTATTAATTTAATTATTTCAAAACTTTTTGCTGAACTTATTACATATCATATCTTCCACGATTAAATCATTTCGTGCTGATTTGATAAATTCTCTCGTGGTGCAGTAAGTCGCCTTAACTGGGGGAAATGCTGTTTAGGCCAACTTGAAGGTTTATTTTAACATTATAGGTTGAAAAATATGAAAGTAGAAATATATATATATACGATAGAAACTTGATATAAAAATGTGACTTTCCGGAAAATTGTTATACCTTGTCTTTTCTTTCGTTACCATAAACTGTTTTGAGCATTATATTAGTTGGTAAAGAATAGATACTTCACTACATATACCCATCTCTCTCTATGTTTTCCCCTTTTCTTCATTGTATTTAACCTTGGGGTCAACGCATATTCGCAGGATACTGGGACATGGACAAACTTTCACATTACAAATGAGGCAATTTGTTCGAGTAGCTTTAGAATTTGATTTGATTCATAGGTATATATGAATAGCAGGCATAGAACTATAATAAATTTCAAGTTCAATTATATGGTAAAACGCAGTTCATTCAAGAAGGGCTGTGTTGAGGGAAAACTTGTTTTTCCATTTTGTTTAGTGCTGTTGGGTGGTTGAGTTGAAAACCTCTTATCTTTGATATTGAATAAGTTCTTAAGATCGTTTGTTACGGTGGTAGCCAGGGAAAAAAAATAATAAAATTTTTAACAAAACTCTCTCTCTCTCTCAAATGACAACAACGGGGAAAAGGGGGTAATATACCTACAGACGTTTGCTTTATATTCTCATAATCTGTTATGATAATCTTAAAATACATACGCTTTAATATCTATTAAATTAATAATTATGAAGTATATATGTAAGGATACCATCTGGAACTTTCCCTTCTCTCTAATTCTAAAAAAAAAAAAAAAGAAGAAAAAAAAAAAGTAATGTAAATTTGCTTAAAAGTTTCCGGACTGACGGGCGTGACGTTAATAGAAAAGTTCATTTGAACTCATAGCTCAGATGAGCTAAAACGGAGCGTGCTTTTAAATCTATTCAAGATGAGGTCGCTATGTGGTTGAAGGACACATGGGGGAACCTATTTCATCCAGACTTCACAATAAATTACGGAACAAAACATGTCTTCTTGTTATTGGTTTTCTCTGCACTATTTCCACACCAACATCCGTTTAAATTTGGATTTGTAGTGTACTGTCAACTGTGCCTTCAGTCTGTTTGTGCTCTTGGCCTCTTTTATTATGTTCATGAATCCAGATGATCAGAAAATGACTCAATTTATTCACAAAATCAAGTAATAATGGTATCTGAAATTCTCAATTAGGGAGTAATGAACTCTGAATTAAGAGGAAGCGAGGCTCGTCAGCAGGTAAGTGAAGTGTAAAGTCCATACTGCATATGTGGGTATTTGGTATGGTTTATTTACTTCAGGTCAAGTGTGTCAAAATATTAGATGATGCTTTCGTATTTTGTGGATTACTCTCCCCATTACTTCAATTTCGTCTCCCCAGACATGACGTAATATTGTTTGGTTTTGCTATAGTACTAAGGTACTAGGCGATGATTTGATTTGGGGTACAACCATTAAAGAGAGTGGAGTTTGAAACAGCAAAAATGGCTGTGAAAATTATGCAGTTCAGTACGATCTTCAACTTCATTTGTGTAGTTCACTTGTTCAAACTTGTATTTCACTGTATCAAGAGGGTGCCACACTTAGCAGGTTGGGAACTTTGCACTTCCTCAATATAGCAAGATGTTCTTGTTAAAACGTGATTATCCCATTTTAGAGAGAGTAAATATATCCCATGCAACTGAAAAAAAAAACCAAGGAGTGTACATCTATTTTTGTTTCATATGAAAAAGGAGAAAAGGTGCTAAGATGCACTTTAATCTAATTAAAATTAGATCCTTTGATCCGCTCACGTATATCGCTACACAAGGATCTAACGAAACCACATACAAAGGTCAAATCCAGTGACCTCCTAGTCTTACCATTCAGCGCATTGCCTAGTAAATTGACGGTGCGAACTCGGATCATTCGGAACATTACAATCTTACTAATAGCTAGCAAAGGATTCCTGCAATACAAAATATGTAAAACTGCCATACAGTAATTATTATTCAGCACAGCCATTAACATATCTTTTTGCTCCTCTTTTAAAGACTGAATTTTGAAATCTTTTGAAATTTTCTCAGTAGCGTGCTCCACTTTGGTCGCCATGTTTGTTGTTTTCCTGAACTATTCGTTTACCTACCGGTTGCAAATATTAAGAGCTCTCTGATTGGATGAATGTATCGCTGAATATGCATGATTAAAAGGTCACTGGATTTGACCTTCGTATGTGGTTTCATTAGATCCTTGTGTAGCGATATACGTGTCACTGAGTGGATCAAAGGATCTAATTTTAATTAGATTGATTTGTACTTGTAGTTACTCTCAATCACTCAAAGTTTATCAAGGTCTCTCAACTTTTAAGTTATCAAGAGTCACTATGTATATATTGCTGATACAAAAATTTGACAAGTGTGAATATAAAGCTCTTTATAAGTTAATAAATGCTCATATCTTTAATACTATGAAACTTGGAATCATCACGCTTTGTTTGCTGATGCATCTTGGATAGAAGATGTGTCACACTTTAAATCTAGATCACTGTGACCTTTGAATAAGATGATATTGCAAAACCCTGTCCAGCTCATAACTTGACAATTATATGGCCAAGAATCGTCCAACTTAATCAGTTAATGCATTTTAGGTAGAAGCTGTGTCAAATATCCTACATTAAGGCTGCTATGATCTTTAATTAAGATTGTATGTCCATGCATGACCCTTTTTGGGGTACAAAAGATTTGAGTCCCAGAATTAACAAACTTTTTAAATTGGTACATGTATATCTGTAGAGAAATGTAAATTGCAGCTTAAGATCAGGTCATTAAAACTTGAAAAATAACCATTCATTAAAAAACTTTGTTTTAAGGGAAGTAATGCTTGCAAATGTAAAAGAATAATGCAGTAACCATATTCAACAAGAGGCCAATGGGCCACATCACTCACCTGATTCACCTTCACCCTGCTGTTGTGATTTTTAAAAGATTTTTTTTTTATCAATCTTTATTCCTATGAAAAATTTTGGCCAATATGGCCATTTAGTGAAACTGCATTAAATCTTAGAAAATCTTTTCTCTACTTCCATATATATTTGAAAAAAACTATATGCATAATAATGATGTCCGTGAAGTTCTCCATCTAAATTGTGAAATTCGTGGCTCCTGCCCAAGGGTGGGGCCAATAAGGTTATATAATGAAAATGTATTAAATGTAGAAAATCTTTTTTTCTACTGTATATATTTGAGAAAAAAACTGAATGCATGATTATGATGTCCATGAAGCTTTCTACCTAAATTGTGAAATTTGTGGCTCCAGGGTCAGGGGTTCAGGCCCTTGTGCAGGGCTAAAATGACCACATAATGAAAATGATTACGGAATGATTTGTATGCTTAAAACTTCCATTTTTTCATTATCTGTAACTGAATAGGAATTGTATGCATTTTGCAAGATGACTACATATTGAGGCATATATGGAAATATGAGACTCTGTGTATGGGCTATGATACTCACAGTGCCATTAAGGCCCATGGGCCTCTTGTTTTGCTTATAAAATTTCTGGTATTATACTACTTTCATATTTCGAAATAAACATGTTTGGACTGATATATACGCAAGGAGCAATTCCAGTTATTACCTTAAATCGGGGTGGATGTAAGAATTTTAGTTTATGAAATATTTTGTACAGTAGAAATTTTGATCTGGTATGCTAGATTATTTACCAGACTGAATGTCCTGTAAAATGAAACATCATTCACCTAGTCTGCTTTGAACTTGTGCCGTTAGATGCAAAATTTCACAGTTTCATCAGATATTAACTTTATGCACTGTGCTTTTTAAATGACAATGTGTCATAACCAAACTGCCCCCCCCCCTCCTAAAGACTGATAATTTCAATGCATACATTACATTGCAGCAAAAATTCAGTTGCTTTTAAGCTAGATATAGAATAATGAATTTGGAACAGAAAAAAAAGTTTGTTTGACTTCTCTCATTTAATAATACTAGTACTACATGAAAATTCATTGATCTATTAATTATGTTATTAAAATCACCTAAGCGGTAGGATTGGTAGATTGGAGATTAAAAAAATTGAGATGAAATATATGTATAAAATGTATAAAGCGAAATATGAAATTGACCAAATATTTGTGGCTCAAGCCTGTTTAGTATAATCATTTGTTGTTTTAAGGAAATTCCCAATGATAAATTCTGTAATTACTAGTCAATAAAAACAGGGAAGATATTAATATATTATCTCTGTATATGCAATATATATAAGAGCAAAACCTTACAAATTGATAATAACAATGGCATTTTGCCAATTAAAAAATTTGTTTGTGTACACGGTACTTTGAGGTCATTTTTGTGTTGTGATAAAATTTATTGATAAAATTAAGAATTTACTGCTTTAATGTTTGTAAGTACTAGTATAGTGTTTTCATTAAAAATTTTTACATTTATTAGCATGTACTCAAGTACCAAGATTTATTTACATAAATGTCTAGAAAGCATAATAATATACTATTAAATACATATTTACATTCTGATAATGATTATTTTTTGTGATAGTCCAAAGCTAGAGACCAAGTCAGCACTGTTCATCCCCATGGCAAAAAAGTCAACAAGAGTAAGCCAAAACCTCTATATTTTTGGGACTGTGCTGATGTGAACAAGTGGATGAAGAAGTGGTGTGGTGCTCTCCATGAAAAGTATGGAGAACTTCTTCTGCAACAAGAGGTCACTGGTATGTGTTGTTGTATGGGATATTTTTGCAATGCAGATGCTTAAATTTGTCCCATCTGAGATTTTGCCTTTAAAGTTGTGATTATTGAAGTGTTTCAAAAATTATGTTGATATTTTACATTTATATGTGTATGTACTAGTATTTTTCGCTCACCTGAGCCAAAGGCTCATGTGAGCTTTTCTGATCAAAATTTTCTGTTGTTTGTCATCTGTGAAAACTTTTCATAGTTCCATTTTTTTTCTCCAGAACCACTGGGCCAATGTCAGTCAAACTTGGTACAAATCATCCTTAGGTGAAAGGGATTCTCATTTGTTCAAACAAAGGGCCTTGCCCCTTCAAAGGGGAGATAAGAACAAAAATGCAAAAATAGGATGGGGTCATTTAAAAATCTTTTTCTCAAGAACCACTGGATCAGAAAAGTTCTAATTTATATTGAAGCTTTCTGACATAGTGTAAATTCAAGTTTGTTAAAATCATGGTCCCCAGGACATAGAGTGGGGCCACAATAGGGGATCAAAGTTTTATATACAAAAATATAGGAAAAAAATCTTCTCCAAAACTACAGAGCTAATTTCAATCAAACTTGGTATAAATCCTTGGGTGAAAAGGGTTCAAGTTTCTTCAAATAAAGGGCCATGCCTCCTTCAAAGGGGAAATAATCATGAAAATGAAAAAGTAATATGGGGTAATTTAAAGGTCTTTTTTTCCCCCAAGAACCACTGGGCCAGAAAAGTCCCAGTTTACATTGAAGCTTCCTAACATAGTACAGATTCAATTTTTTTCTTCAAAATCATGCCCTCCAGGGGTAGGGTGGGGCTACTATAGAGGATCAAAGTTTTATATGCAAAAATATAGGGAAATAATCTTTAAAAATCTTCTTTTCAAGAAGCACTGGACCAGAAAAGTTCAAATTTACACGACAGCTTTCTGACATAGTGCAGTTCAAGTTTGTGTATCATGTCCCCTGGGTGAAGGTTGGGGCCACAATAGGGAATCACGGTTTTACATGTAAATATACAATGAAAACCTTTAATATGGGCCAAGGTGACTCAGGTGAGTGATGTGGCCCATAGGCCTTTTGTTAAACAACATAGGATTTATTTTGGTTTGTCCACAGGCCTTCTGAACATCTGGGTACCACTGATATTTAAAATCTCCATTATTCATATCAAGGGTACCCAGACTTCAGAAAGTGTATGGGTTGGTTTGTGAAGTAATAAACATGCTGCCTTTTAAAAAGCTACTTTATTTTTCTGAAGGGAGGACACTAATTAGAATGAATGACATTAAGCTCGAGAAAATTGGTATTGTGAATCCAGACCACAGGTATTTGTATGGCCATTTTCTGATGTTTTGAAAGACTTTTAAGCTTGCTTTTGACACAAATACAAATATATAATATACCTTTGGACATTAATTATTATTTCAGAAGAGAATTGATGCAGCACATACTTAGACAAAGGTTAAAACATGAAATGACAGATCTAAAAAATATGGACCAAGAAGGTAATTATTTGTTCATAAAAAAAAGAGAAACCAGGTACATTATTTAATCAATAGATAATTAAAATCCCAAGTAAAATATAAGCCTACTATAGACTATATTGCAAATTTTTTTCTCCTATAGCAAATATAAAACAGGACTCATTACCTTGTAAGTAGTAGTGAATACAAAACAGGACAAAAATGTTTTTTCTATGCGTATGGGCAAAAATAATAAAATTAATAACATGGGCTGAAAATTTCTAGGTATACATTATTCTAAAATTAATCATTTTTGTTGTGAATTATTGAAATGGTATATATTATACTAGTGAATATTAAATATGGTTTATATAGGTACTTGAAGACTTATCTTTTGTTGTGTTAATAGTGCATTCAAAATTACCATTACTTTCTAACAAAAAATGCAAAATCTTGGCAATCCATGAAAATTGGCCCCCACAAATTTAAATGATTTTACAGTATCAGAATTGCATTAATGTCAAGCACTGAAATACGAACATCATGGATATAGTTATGCAGTACAACAAAGGTGCAGTGAACATGCTTATTTCATGCTTACAGCTAAGTGACTTTCATTCCCTGTAGTTTTAAAATGTACAGTGTATTATGAACTTACTGGATGTATTGAGTTACATTTACAATGAATCAAAATTGTTTATAGCACTTTGCTTTGTGTTTTATTGCATACATGTACAGTATTAAGATTCAGTCAGCAGCTTGATGCAGATGATAAATAGAGAGATATAGTGTATGGAGGTAAATGTCAAATATAATGTTTCATTGAACAGGAACAGGATTTGCACAAAGCAGGTACCAGTCGATCAGAGAAAAAGACAAGGAAAAACACACAGAAATCAACAAGGAAAAACGTACCGAAACCAATAATAGCTAGCCATCTGAAACTTCAGATCCACCTGTATACTAGTCAGACTGCAAGACATAATGATGCATTTGTATCATCAATTGTTTGTGGGGTTAAATTTATATGACTGATATTTGTGAAATTAATGTTCCATTTAATCATTGAACCAAGTACATGTAGTGTCACATTTTTCATATATATACATGTATATTCTGATTACCCATTTGCTATGACGGAGCTTACTCACATACCTCATGGAGCAGTTTCTATTTCTATGTGATATACACATACACAGTTGTATGTGTCAATGCATGATATTACATGTCGGAACTATAATATTTTGGAACTCTTCTGAAAAAGAAGTTATGAAAATTAAGCATCACTTACTCTACTCTTGTATATTGTATACAAATTAGTGATGGCTAAAGACATTTCATTTTATGATACAAAAATATCTGCCAGATTTGAAGATATTTTTTAGAATGCTGCAATCTGATATCTTAAGACTAAAGACATGAGGGTATTAGATTAAATTTTTTGATCTTTGGAGGCAAAAGGCCACAAAAAAGGCTATATAGTAATGTGTATTTCCTCTACTGTATGTGAATATTTATTCAGTTTCTTAGATTTTCTCGAATCATACTACAGGAGTCAACAATTGTATCAATAACTTGAAAAAGTGAAACAAGCATAAATCTCATTAGCGAGCTATGCTAACGAAACTTACTGATAGGGATTCATGCCCGTTTCTCACTTTATAGATAAAATTGTCAACTCCTGTGATAATACCAATCGACCACTATGCAGTTATGTCATAAATAATCACATTTTATGCATCTATCTCCAGGCATGGTGGTGGTGGTGGGGGGGGGGGGGGGTGTTAGTTGCTTCCCTTTCTTGGCATGTGACATACTTGGTTATTTGCATGTATCACATTATTATTGTGATTTATTAGTTTGTCACTTTACAGTACTGGTGAATAATAGTGAAAATGCAAGGTTGAACTGCATGTAGCGAGTGTGAAGGATAAACCATTGCACCTCAGCAGTTAGCAGTTTTATATGGAAAAAAAGTGAGAAACAGGCATGAATCCAACCATTGAGTCTTGCTGTGCTCGTGAAGCTCAGTAAGTCAGTGGTAGGATCAGTTTCTCACTTTAGTGATAAAATTGCCGAATCCAGTGAAGCCATTCCTCAATTTTGGGGTTGGTGGTAATTAGTTTTTTGCTAACTAAAAAAGTTTAAAACAAATATGAGGGAAACTTTTATCTGCCCCTCCCCTTCCACTTTCAAACAGCTGAACTCTCATACATGTAGTTGCCCAAGTGAACATAGATGATCAAAACTATATATATATGAATGACTTTCAAATTATGAATAAATACACAATGATGACTCCTTAGCCATATTAAAAATAACAATTGAAACATGACAGAATATACGTGTACATCCACATGAGACAAAGATTTGTCCCATAAAGCACATTTTAGCTATAAAGTCGTACAAGATATGGTTGTAAAAACTCTTCTTCATAACTGTAAAAATGTTGTGAGAACATTCATGCACTTTAAACAATTTTATGTATATTTTGCAGTTTTGTGATGACATTTTTGTTATTTTTTATTTTTTTTTGGTTATTTACAGAATTGTAACTAAAGTTATTTTTTTACCCACCAAAGAAACAGTTTATTTATTTTTACATGTTTTGTTAGCTAGAAAAGATACAAAGAAAATATATACATATTATATTTTTATCTTAAAGTTGGATTAATTTATAAATTACATACTCCAGAGTGTTGCATCTACCAAACTATCATTTTGTGTCTAAACATGAAGTGCATTGCAATAATAATAACGCATACAAATTGAGTGGTCTATATCAGTTTCATATGCATCAATAAATGAATCTAAGTAGTCATTTTCATACATCTTTCATAAACTCTTCAAAATAGTAAACCACGCAAAAAGGTAGGTTATGTTTTGTAATGGCAGAGTTTTGTTGATAAATGCCATGAATGGAAGTTCAGTTCCTTTAACCGTGTATACATGTATATATGTGTACGATATTGGATTATTATCTTTATAATGACTGTATATTATGTATGGTATATGATTTTGTATCACTTTTTGATTATAATAAACAAATGTTATAATGGATGTGTAGAAATGTCTGATGACTCGTAAGTAAAGAATGGGCATCTTTGGATATTGATTTAAATCACTATTGTTTGATTGACAGCAACCTTTATCAAAGAGGTTCATGTAAATCAGATTAGTCTTTTTTTTATGCTTGCATAAAATGCTATACTGCCCTTGTCTGTCTGTCCCCATAAGTTTTGTCTTCACAACTCCTCCTAAACCCTTTGGGAGATTTTAATGAAACTTGGTACAAAGAAAGATTACAATGTGTAGATATGCATATTATAAGGGGAACACTTTCTAATATTATTTTAAAGGAGTTATGGCCCATGGACTTAATATTTTTTTATGCAAAATACTTTATCTTCACAATTTCTCCTAAACCCTTGGGAAGATTTGTATAAAACTTGGTACAAAGAAAGATCATAATCTGTAGATGTGCATAGTACAAGGGGAACCCTGTCCAATTTTTTAAAAGGAGTTATGGCCCCTGGACTTAATTTTTTCTATACAAAATACTTTTTCTTTGCTACTCCTCCTAAACCCTTGGGTTATTTTAATGAAACCTGGTACAAACAAATCTCATAATGTGTACATGTAGATGTGCATATTACAAGGGGAGTGCTGTCCCAAAATTTCTGAAGGAGTTTTGATCACTGGACTTGGATTATTTGGGTCAATAACGTATGTGAACTTATCATGTACCAGTTTAGCAGTGCTCTATTTTTTTTTTTAAGGGGGGGCTTTATGAACTTGATACAAGAATCATTCATTCATATTTGAAAAGGATAGAAAACCCATCACTGAGGAATGGATCTGTCGCAAAAGTTATAACCTAGTCTCTCAAGTGGAAAGTATAGGTTAAATGCTGCATCAGAATGAATGGTTTTGTGCATTCAGAAATGCATTATATCAATGCAGGTTTGAACTACTGAAAGCTATGCTTGCTTTTGTTTGTTTTACAAGGATTTTCATGAATATTGGGGCATCACCAGCTGTTGGTGAAGTACAAATAAACCTGTGACTCTTGCATCTAATTTGGTGACAGAGCAATCGCTGCCTATTTTTATGTCATAGGTTAGACGCAGCCGTGGCTTCAAAGGATTCAATCCAAGAACCTGACAGTCACAAAGTGAACACTTTAATGAAGATTTAATAAACCAGCTGTAAAAATAACCCACTCATTAACCAAGAAAATATAGATCAGCTAGGAGAAGCATCAGAGAAAAATGAATGGTTGTATGGTATGTCACACAAGTCTGAATTTCAGTTACTGCGAACTGGGCCTGCTGTAAACACTACAACTTAGTAATGGAGGTTAGATACGGTATCTGAATCGTAAACGGCTGTGCACATTCATAAATGCAGCATCCATGTAAGTTTGAATTGCATCAAAGTTACAGTTTCTTAAGAAATAAATTACATATTTTAACAAAGGTCCTCGGTCACCTGAGTGTTAGTTAAGTTAAAAGTATCACTAGTCCCTAGGGCTATCAAATCAATAGTAATGTTCCTATTCTGCATATCTAAGCTAAATTATGATATTCAGCATCAGTATAAAACAAGGTGTGTTTATACTGATGAAAAGTTTTCAGCAATATAATATATGGTATATTAACACTGTATGACTATTTTGGACCCATTCTAGAGTCAGAACCCTGGGGTTTTGAAATTCACAATTTGGAACATCCATTTCTGCTTCTCCAAAATATGCCTTTACATTTTTACAGTATCAACAAAATCAAAGAAGTCTTTCAAATGGTAAAGACAATAATTATGATAATTTTCATCTTAACTTGGAACCAAATCCCCTACCCCTGAGATCATGAAATTTACAATTTTGGTAAAGGGCTACCGGTTACTTCTGAATATCTTATTTAGTTTCAATTTAGTATCAATAGAACTGATTGGTTGGTTGTTTTATGTTATATTCGTATTGAGACGGCACCAGCTGTAGATGAAGTACACGTACCACGTATTCAGACCCTATCAATAGTGCCATAGCAATGAGGATTCTTTAACATGTCAATGCCTGCTGCAACACAGGACCTGTTTTTAAGGTCATAACTGAAAGATTCATGATTTTTACTTCTAAATGCTGAGTAGTTGGCAAAGTAGCAATCACTACCAATGTTTACATCTTGGGTTTAATTTGACACTGCCATGCTATGAGCTGGGCTTGAACTCACGACTTCCCAGTGTCACTATATGGTGAGTTTGAACCTGCCCTGGAATCAGAACCTTACCGCGTGGATCATGAAATTTACAGTTTTTGTAAAAGCTTTCCAGCTCTATATCACTATATGCATTTAGATGTTCTTATAAGATATGCAGTTCTTGAGAAGATTTTTGAAAATTTGTCATTTTTGGCAGTTTTTGCATTGCCCCTAATGCATGGGGGTGCAGAAGTCCTGAAATTTACAATGTATGTCCCTCTTGTCCCAAAGATGCTTCAAACCAAATTTGAAAGAATGGGAACAGTAGTTTTCAAGAAGTTAAAAATATTCAATTGTTATTGCATGATCGTCAACAACAAATAGCAATAGATCACTTGAATGACTCAGGTGACCTAAAAATACAGGAGTGTATGAACTGCTAGATTTCCCGACAGCATACTTTATGAAAGGCATTAATTCATACCCTTATATATTTTCAAAAATAAAGGTTTATGATTTTATAATTACATTTTACCTTCATTTCTACTTGAATTCTTAGATGTTAAAATTGGCACCCTATATTTATCTGTATTCATAAGCATGTTGTGTACACCTACAATGCATTCATACTTTACTTTATATGACTTGAATCTTCAATACATAAGGAATCTTTAATTATCTGAACAGCCATGTCATGCCTTGTTTTTTCCTTATCAATTATTATTTCTGTGTCATAATCTATGGTATGGGATTTTATTGAATGAGACTGGTATGTTAAGGTATAAATTCATTTGATATGGTAGAGTATGTCATGAAATTTGAAGAATCACACCACATACATTATACAACAGAATTTCAAATCTCCATTTCATTCAAATGCTTAACAAGAGGCCCATAAGCCATAATGCTCATCTGAGTCATCCTGGTCCTACTCTTCTTTTGAAGGAGATATTTAAATGATTTGTTTTTTACCTTCTTTATTGCCATGAATTTTTTTTACCCCATCCTAGCCTCACAGGGTCCAGACTTGAATCCACACAACAAAGGGAAACTTCATCAATATTACTAGCGTGGCCTTGCTGTTCTGTAAAAGTCGATCCTGGATTCTAATCCCACATTAACCCCCCCCCCCCTTTTTTTTTATGGGGGTGCGGGCTTGAATTCACACAACTTGAGAATGCTCGTATATTAACATTATTTAGTGTGACTCTGCTACTCTCTAAAGTTTTTTTTAAAATTCCTACATATTTTCTCATGTAAAACTTTGAATTCCTGTTTTTAACTCCACCCTAGCTCCAAGGGTCATGATTTGATCAAATGTGAATCTGCACTAAATTAAACTGCTTGCATATTAATATAATTAATCATGACGTGGCTCTCGAGAAGAAGTGTGACTGCTTAACATGGGATGCTTACTCCTTCTGAGACACAGTATGTTTTATGACGTTGGGGCCTGATCATACCTCTGGTGTGTCCAGGGTTCTGTGTTTGCCTTAATTTAATTTTATATTCTTTATGGGATTTGTGAGATTGATCACTGTTCGTTATCTTCACTTTTTAAAGATTTTTTTTAAAATACATCAATTTTGATCCTCTATTCTTTCCCCACTCCATCGTCAAAAACCATGGATCAAACTAAGTCAAAGTTGAATCTACAGCTTCCCAAGGGTGTTTCCATATTAATATCACAATTTAAGGCCCTGCTGTTTTGAGAATATTTTAAAGATTTCCCCTCAATATATTCACATGCTAAACTTTGATCCACTATTATGGCCCTACCCTGCCTCCAGACTATGATTTGAATAATTTTGAATTTACACTCATTAAGGTTGCTTATCTTTTTTCAGTCCAGTGGTTCTCAAGAAACTTTTTAAATAATGTCATCATATTTTCACCATTTCTTAATTATTTCCCTTGTGAAAAGGTATTACAAGGTGCCTTTCATTTGAACAATTTTGAATTCCCATTACCCAAGGATGCCCTATGCCAAGTTTGGTCGATGTTGGCTCTTTCGTTCTGGAAAAGAACAGACAGACAAACAGATGGATGCCGGACATGTAACCATAAAGTTTGTTCATATAGCTCAGGTGAGCTAAAAAGGAATGGACATAGATATTTTAGGCTAACTTTTATTCCATAATTTTCAAAAGCAATTGATTATCTCAGCTTAAGGTGGATAATGCCAAAATTTTATTTAATAGTTCATTATAGCATCTCATATGGAGTACGATTTTACCATCAAAAATGTGATAAAAGATCGTAATAATTCCAAATGAAGTTTTGGTGTGTTTTTTCTTGGAGTAATGAACAAGAGTTGTCAGAAAACAACATAAATCATTGGGAAGTGAGACTCTTATTTACCTTACCCCCTTTGGTTCAAATGATAGCCAAGGTTCAAGTTTTCATACCTGAAACTTTTAACCTTCCTAAAAATGTTTAAATAGTAAATACTAGTGCTTTGATATTTCACATGAATATTCCTTGTGACAAAACCTATCTGTTGATATCAAAATTTTTGGCCTGGTTACCTTAACCTTGGTGTTTAACCTACTTTTAAAAAACTTTAACCTTGACCATAACTTCTAAATGCACAAGGACTTTTCTATTTCACATTAGTACTCCTTGTGACGAGACCTTTCCATTGGTACCACAATTTTTGACCTTGACACATTGAACTTGGTGTTTGACCTACTTATTAAAAACTTTAACCTTGGCCATAACTTTTAAACGGTAAGTATTTCAAATGATAAGACCTTACTGTTGGTACTAAATGTCTTGACCTTGGCATCTGACCTACTTTTAAAAAATTCTGACATTAGCCATAACTTCTAAATTGTAAATACTAGGGCTTCCATATTTAACTTTTTGTGACAAGATCTTTCTACTGGTACCAAGATATTTGACCTTATGACCTTAATCTTAGCATCTGACCTACTTTTTAAAATCTTTAACACTGGCATGGCCATCATTGGAATTTGTCATTATTGGGGGGCATTTGTGTTTCACATACACATCTCATCCCTGTACTTTTGATTTACATCACCTCCTTGCTGTTCAAATCTTTCTGACTAACCTTTCATATGGTTTCATTTTATCAGACACCACCCTTTAATTTAAATAAGAAATATTGATTATTTAATACTACCAATATTATGACAATGCAAGAACAGTGTTCCATACTTTTTGCAAATGATTTCTTGCAGTATCTCAGTAATAAGCAAAGTGAACAATTTCTGAATTTTGACAAATAAATTAACCCCCCCCCCATTTCTTTTTCTAAAAAAATCATTTTTAATACAATTTATGTACAGCTCTTCCTCATTTTTTGTAGAGAGTGAATACAAATGTGCTAATATGAAATAACCAATTCAGTTTCAGAGAATGGACCACTTTAAAAATGATGAAGTCACAAAATGGATAAAATTTATCTGTTAATCGGCTTAAATGTACATGTATGTCAACTTCACCCAGTCTAACAATAAATTCCTTCAGTAAATATAATGAAATGATACATAAATTATTCCCTTTGTTTTGATACTTAAAAGGAATTGTTATAAAAAATTACAGAAGGAGGTGACCTATTTTGGGGTTCTGACACCCCCCCCCCCCACCAAGAAATATCATTTGATCAAGATTAATAGTCCTGTGTACAATTTGTACATGCATTGCCATAAATTCCTAAATGAGGCTACAATGAATTATTTTTGGGTCATGACAGAACTCTCCTCCCCTCAAACCATCAACTGACCACATTTGATATTCCTAGGATTACAATGTGAAAGACAGTCAGACATCAAAAAACTAATCGATGGAAGAGTCTGCTTACTAGTACACCATAATATGTCCTGTCAAAAGACGGGCATATAAAAATAGTCCTCAACATATTATATGAACAAAGCAAAATGGCAATGAAGTTTTCATATGATCATCAACTTCTGTATTAATGTATAATTCTGCAACCTAAAATGTGGTCCTACATTGAAATAAAGAATTATTCTGAAGTAATGCTATTTTCACTGCTAAGATACTGTGCTTTCAAGTCACTAAGTTCTGAAAAATCTGTGGTATTCTGTGTTACAATACTTTCTTCAACATTTTCAGAACTGGAAATTTCTTTAGCATTCAGTGACAATCCTGTATCACCCTGAGTTACGTCTGTTGTAACATCAGCATTCCTAAATTCTTGTAATTGTTCAAATTTGTCTGTTTCTTCATTTTCTAAAATGTCCATGATCTGGCCTTCATCATCAGCATATTCACCTTCCAGCACAAGCTCTCCATAGTAAGCAGTGATGGTTTTCAATTTATTGTTCAGTAAGTTCTGTTCTACTTCCACTTTACCTCCAGGACCAGCCAATGAGGTTAGCTGTAACATACAAACTTAACAATTTCAATATCCATGTGTTATGTTATAAACAAATTACTGCAGAGAGCTTTAACAATGAGTATAATAAGCTTGAAAGATTGGGACATAGAAATTTCAAGCTAAATATATTTTGACAGAATTTTTAGCATTGCAAAAAATCTCTCATAATATTAAAAATCACCTAGTTTTGTCTTGCAGGGTAACATCTTGTATACCTGAGATTATGAACCTGCATTGGTTACCTCCAGTTCATCCCAGTCTTATGATTCCTTGTGCATTGGAAATGAGTACCCTTGTATATACTTGTGTAGATAGATAATAAAATGTGATACAGCAAGAGAATAATTGTGACAGCATAGTCCTTGCTTGACATCATCATACAAAAGAGGAAGTGGTGGATCTAATTGAAGAGATTATTTTGTGCAACAGAAGATACAAAACTCTGGTTTTTCTGCATTTACAGCCTCAATAATACAAACACCTGTCTACAGCATCCTCAATAATATAAACTGCTGTCTACAGTATTCCCAATGTTACAAACTGCTGTCTACAGTATTCTCAATGTCACAAACTGCTGTCTACAGTATTCTCAATGTCACAAACTGCTGTCTACAGTATTCTCAATGTTATATAGAGCTGTCTACAGTATTCTCAATGTCACAAACTGCTGTCTACAGTATTCTCAATGTTACAAACTGCTGTCTACAGTATTCTCAATGTTATATAGAGCTGTCTACAGTATTCTCAATGTTATATAGAGCTGTCTACAGCATCCTCAATAATATAAACTGCTGTCTACAGTATTCCCAATGTTACAAACTGCTGTCTACAGTATTCTCAATGTTACAAACTGCTGTCTACAGTATTCTCAATGTTACAAACTGCTGTCTACAGTATTCTCAATGTTACAAACTGCTGTCTACAGCATCCTCAATAATATAAACTGCTGTCTACAGTATTCCCAATGTTACAAACTGCTGTCTACAGTATTCTCAATGTCACAAACTGCTGTCTACAGTATTCTCAATGTCACAAACTGCTGTCTACAGTATTCTCAATGTCACAAACTGCTGTCTACAGTATCTTCAATGTTACAAACTGCTGTCTACAGTATCCCCAATGTTATATAGAGCTGTCTGCAGTATTCTCAATAATATAAACAGCTGTCTACAGTATTCTCAATGTCACAAACTGCTGTCTACAGTATTCTCAATGTTACAAACTGCTGTCTACAGCATCCTCAATAATATAAACTGCTGTCTACAGTATTCTCAATGTTACAAACTGCTGTCTACAGCATCCTCAATAATATAAACTGCTGTCTACAGTATTCCCAATGTTACAAACTGCTGTCTACAGTATTCTCAATGTCACAAACTGCTGTCTACAGTATTCTCAATGTCACAAACTGCTGTCTACAGTATTCTCAATGTTATATAGAGCTGTCTACAGTATTCTCAATGTTACAAACTGCTGTCTACAGTATTCTCAATGTTACAAACTGCTGTCTACAGTATCCTCAATGTTACAAACTGCTGTCTACAGTATCCTCAATGTTACAAACTGCTGTCTACAGTATTCTCAATGTTACAAACTGCTGTCTACAGTATCCTCAATGTTATATAGAGCTGTCTACATTAACTTACCTGTTCAACATTTGCATTTCTTGGTACAAAGAATGCGATGTTGTTTGTGATGTTCCTTGCTACTGAAAATATTTCTGATGTACGTGATTAAGGAAAATATTCAATACAAGCAGTATTTGTTGCTCAATAACAACTATTTCAAACTCTGATAAAAATAGTTTTAGCATGATAAAGTGAAGATAATGAACACTGATCAATCCCATAAATCCTATAAAGAATACAAAATTAGGAGAAGGGAAAACATGGACCCCTGAATATACTAGAGGTGGGATCAGGTGCATAGGAGTAAGCATCCCCTGTTGACAGGTCACATCTGCCATGGGCCCTGTGTATTGATCATATAAAAGAGAGTAATTCATAGTCAAAATTAGTATGTAAAGAACAATTGGTATAAAAAATGTCAGACAGCATTCAACCTATGACAGATTGTAATTGTAAATTAGGCCATTATAATGACCATAGCATTTAATGCCCCCCCTCTCTCTCTTTCTCTCTCTCTCTCTCAAAACAATAGGGTGGTCAAAGACCTTTTAGCTCACTCCACAAATGTCACTTATCATTGAGCAAAAATACTGAAACTTGTCTTGACAAACTACTATCCCTGTGAGCTATATACACTGTATATATAGTTTCATCAGTCACCTTCATTTTTACATTCCTAGATGTTTGATCAACAGAGTATGTATTTACTTGGAATGGTCCCCCATCCAGAGTCTAAAAACAACAACCTAATCATTCATCTTGAAAATGTACATCACACATAGCATCTGAAGTTAGCATGGAGGTTTATACCCCTAGATGTTAAGCTAAGTTGGGTCCAGATAGGGCATATGGTTACTTGCAAATGGGGCCAAGTCCAAAAATTTAACCTGCTCCAAAAACTGTAACTTTGTCATCATTTGAAACTTTTGAGTATTACACACTAAATTACACAACTGTATCAAGATCTTCCTGGATAGTTTGGTTCAGATTGGGTACACTATAGCTTGGAAATTGAATCAAGTCCAGAAAAATTTAACTGCGACACTGATGCCTGGGGTGTAGCATTAGCTTGACCTGACTTTGTTGAGGTGAGCTGAAAACACATACATGATAAACAAAAAAACAGAAAAGGATATGACTTCAACTCAATCATTGTCTCTAGATCAAACACCTCTGCTCCCAGGTACTCAGGTCCACCCCAGGGAGGACTCAGAAACACCACATCTGCCTTGAGGGTTGGAGCCACATGAAAGTAGTCTCCGATGATGAACTCAATCCTGTCATCCACACCATACACTCGGGCATTGTGCTGGGCTAAAGCAACCCTCTCAGGGTCAATGTCAATCGCTATCACTGTAATAATGAAAAATTCTCATCTAAACATATAATATTCTGTCAAACATAATTCACAACAGTGTGTCTTCATTCCTCAAAGACTTCTTTTATCTTCTGATTTCATGGCATTCATTTGGTTAATACATTAAAGGCATGAGTTTAATTTTGGGGCAAACTATACAAGTATAACATGGGTTGGGTCAGTTTATGCAGATTATACAACAGCATAAACTGATCCAACCCAGGTTATACTCATATAATTTGTCCCAAAATTTGTCATTCATTATAATTTAATGCAATAAGACAAAAGTTGTCATATTTGTTTATGAAAATGTAGATAAATACTGAAAAATACAAATCATTTGAGCTGCGCAATTTAAGCATTCTCATATTTAAGCAAATCCTCTTAGCAATCGTGACGAAGTGCATTATAGAGACTAATGTCTAGCTTGTTCCAGGCAGCAATCTTAGTACTATGGAGTCTATTTATCAAAATTGTAAACATAGTTGTTGAAGGTGAATTTTACTACAAACTTCATAACAGAAAATATGTGTAGACTATGCATCCAATGCATATTTTGCTGCCCTTTAAAGTCCCTTCGACAGATTGAGAAAATACAGAAAATTGCACTGTTGACGGCCTACCCAAAGTAAGTCTTCAATGCAATAATTTGCAGCTTTTAAACTTATAAAGGTTTCTACTACACAAAAACTTACCCTTGCAAGCAACATTATTGCTGATATTAAATCTGACACATGAAAACACAGGCAAGTGGCTAATCACGATACACATGTCAATGTGAGGTGACGTCATCTGATAAAATGTAATGCACAATTTTTTTTTGTTTTGATTGATATGGATCAAGCAATGAAGCAACCCCCTCCTAACCCCAGTAAGAAATGTATTTCAAAATGAACAGGGTAATGTTTACAAATTCATGGTAAATCATTCATTCATATAGTAATATCCATGTTTCAATCTATTATTCAAACATTACATGCAGAGAATGTATTGATGTTTTACAGCAGTGATTTGTGTACTAAGTAGATTCTATACATCTTGCTTGATGAGAAAATAGTCTGTGTATTAAACCAAAGTATCATATTGCACATGTTGACTTTATATTCCGTAGAAAGCCCAAAACAGTGCTGTGATGTAAATTAAAGGTAGAAAAGGTAGTCCTGGTATCTGAATGTCAAGGGGGTGGGGCCCCATACCACATCAGTTCATACAAAAATAACCTGCACTCCTCAGTTTGAATCTGATCAATTAGAAACTAGAATACAATAATAAAATTATTTACCAAGATTTAACTGTAATGACTGAATTGAGTTGAGACTTGGTAACTGGTTATCAGCATACTGTCTAACTATTCAAGTCTAAATGTTTCTCTATTAATCATTTATAACTTTCTTTGAAACAAAAACCCAGTTTTCCTGCAATAGAGCATATCATTACAACCGGAAATACATGCTACCTCTTTCACAAGTAAAAGCAAATTGTATTGCATTTCCTCCCACTCCACAGAATCCATCGACGATGACATCACAGCGACATCTTTCTGCCAGGTGCTCTGCTATCTTCTCCGGAGTTACCGAAAACCAGCCCTCTGTAATGGAAATGACTTAGTCATCAAATCAAAACCATGCTTCTTTCCCATGTGATCATCTCTGCATGTGGATCATACGGAAATAAAATACAAAATGTAACTGTATTTCTTAGCAATAAGTCAGTGTTAATAATGAATAGTTCACATAAGGTATTAAGGACAGTACCTCTATCCAGTTTAATTCCCTCATCAAACCTGGAGAACAGTCTGTATCGCTGAGCCCAGTATTTCCTCAAATCATCACTGTTGGCCACCTCTGGAGGCATTTTCACCTTCTTGGTATTCCTCTTCTTTTTCTTTCTTTTGTTGGTACTTGTTTTTGACACCCTCACTACATCTGGTACTTCTGTTACAGATGACATCTCTGGGAGTGAGGACGTACTCTGATTTTGTTCCATATTATCTCTATACTGAGACTCCAAATTATCTCCTAATACATCGTCTGAGGATGAGGAGGTATCAGAACTACTACCATCTAAAAGATCCTTGGAAATAACAGAAAAACCTCTTTCATTCTCCTCCTCCTCAAGCAATGATTTACTTTCCTCCTCTGCTTTTTGTAGGAATTGTTTAGCCTTGTTAAGTGTTTTGCTTTTTTTGACTGTTAATTTTTCACCCCTTTCATCGTACCAGATATGTTTGGGTTGCTTCCCCTTGTTGATTTTCTGGCTATTTCTGTATGCTCTTTTGTCTTTGTATGCTATCTTTCCAACTGTCATTCTAGGTGCTTTCACTGAGCTTTATATTTAAAGACAAAAAAAAAATTAACTCATTTAAGCTAGCAACATACATGTAGGTAACATCTTGGGAGTTTAGAAGACATACAATAAATGACCTCTTATAATATAGTTGGTGAATTATTGAAGAAATAAATGGGTCGTTTTTGGTAGATGAGGTGCATACAATTGATACAGTCTTGGATCCAATGTAAGAGACCGGCCTTCAAAATAAGGAAGACTGAGTTTTCTCCTGGAGACTACTTTTCAACAAATGAAGCAATTAAAACAGCCATTTTCTAGCCCAGTTTTACAACTGATTCTACTTTATTTCAATGATTAATCTATGTGGCTATTGTTTCCATTTAATATGATCATACTATATGTATCTAATCTAATGATCTTCAATTTGAAACCTTACAAGTGTATTGGTTTATTTTCAAAACAGCATAAAATAATTTATTCATCACATATTGGTAGTTCTATATTAATAATTATTCTCTAAAGAGAAAAAAAATAATTAGAAGGGGAGCCAACACAGTAACAATAAAAAAGGGCTTACATATCTTATTAGTCACATGTCTTATTAGTCACATGACTAATATGTCTTATTAGTCACATGTCTTATTCGTCACCTGGGTATTATTTAAAAGTATCACAAACTCCAGGGCTTATGAAATATATAATAATTTTCCTGTTCCACATATCTTAACCAAATTCTAATATTCAGCAGCAGTATAGAACAAGATGTGTTCTTGCGAAAACACAAATGCCCCTGTAAGTGCCTATACTGATGAAAGACTTTACATATATAATTATATATGTTATATTAACACTAGATGACTAATTTGGACTTGCCCTGCATTTAGTTTTCTTCACAGATGTGTGATTGTAGAGAAGAGTATCTTGGAAACTGGGCAATTTTTGACAGTTTTTGCCCTGCCCCTAAGGCCTTGGGGGTGCAGGAGTACTGAAATTTACATATATGTTCCCCTTGTCCCAAAATTGCTTCACACCAAATTTGAAAAGAATTGGAAGGATAGTTGTCATAAACAAGTGAAAAAAATACTCATTTGTGTTAACAACACACTTAATCAATGTGACTATTGCAGTCCCATTAAACATAAATACTATATACCAAGTTTAGCCCCACCCTGGAGTCAAAACCTCTACCCTGGAGATCATGAACTTTTCAAGTTTGGTAGATGCCTTCATGTTCTATATGACTATGCATTTAGTTTTTCTTCCAAATGTGTGGTTGTAAAGAAGAAAACGTTTTGAATTTTGGCAGTTTTTGTCCTGCCCCTAAAAAACTGGGAGTGCATGAGTAATATACTAATTTAATTTTTCTATAAATACAACAGGCATTTATACAAGGATTATCACAGGCTCCACTCAGTTGATCATCCTCATCTACATATAAAATGAGAAGTCCATAGTTCACATTGCTCACCTGAACTTTTACATTAATCCTAATAATAACCTTGTTCTGACCCTGGGTATCATGATGTGAAGAAACTTGATTCTATGCTACATGAGAATGCTAATTTTACATATTGTACCCTTGTGGTTTTCAAGAGGAAACTTAAAAAAAAATTTCCTAAAAATTCCTATGTAAAATTTTAAAACCCTTTTAAGGCCCCATCCTAGACCCTGGTTTCACTTTAAAAATATAAATCTATACTACATGAGAATGCTTTCATAATTAATTGACAAACTGTAAACCTTTGCCCAGGTTCTTTGAGTATATACAAGCATTCCTTACATATATGTATTACTATGTAACACTTAATCTCCAGTTGTAGCCCCGACCAGACCCCAGGAGTTATAGCTTGAGCAAACTTAAAGAACTTCAAACACAAAATGTGATCTTACCCCACAGGTCATGATTGAACAAACATGAATCTTCATTATATAAGGAGACTGTCATGCAAGTTTTAATTTTGGTTCTCAAGAAAATGATTATGAATTTGATAATCCACATTAGTTTCACAATTTTCCATCTTTCCAAAGAAGGGAGCATGGCCCTTTATTTGAATCCAATTTGTGCCAAGTTTAGCTGAAATTTTGCAAGCAGTTCTGGAGAAAATAATTGAAAAAGGTGATAATACCATGACAATAACTACAAATAAACATTGATAAGAAAAATTCACTGTAGGCTCAATACACAGCTATTATTTATGTATTAAATTTTGATGCCTTTTATTTAAGTTTTTTTGTGTGTTAAAATGATATAAAATGTACAAAATTTATCCAATTTATTTTCAAAATTAAATGCTCTTTGTGTGACATTGACTTGCATAACATCACATTGATTAGGATATCCACACCTAATAAAGTAAAGGCTCTATTGTAAACGTGACATACAAATAAACACATCACATGTAAACACTGCAGCATGCACATGAATATTTGATGGCTAGGTCTTGTCAGGCAATTACTAAATGCAGAAATCATGCCATACCTTTCAGTTTCATCTACAGTGTCTTCTGGTAATGCAAATCCCATAAATTTTAATCCCTCCCTACCATCTTCTTCCAAAGGAATGGGATCATCCAATGCATGGCTGCTGAAAAAAGGACATCTGTACTCACTGCACACTTTATTAACTTTGGTGTAATATTTTGAATTGGTTCTCACCTGTTTGGAAGATCTCTTGGAGAGTCCTCTGGTGGATCATCTCCTCCATCTCCCATCTCACCAGACAGAGTCCTACCTCCAGACTGACCATAAGAGACTCCACAGTGACCCCCTGGATCTAAGGAAAAAAATCTGGTATAATTTAAAACTGCACATATAGAAAATAAATTTAAGGACAGTTGATTACAGATTATTCCTTTCAACATGTTTATTTACTTGATACACTCTGTTGTCCTGACTGCTGTGTGTTGTCACTGTTTGCCTTCTTCTTCTTTCCTTCCCCAGATCCATCTTCCACCTCATCCTCCTCATTCATCTCCTCAGCATCAACAGTCACTCCACCATCCACCTGCTTGTCCTCCGCAACATCATCAGGTGACCCAGTCTGAGCTATAACCTGATCCTCTGCTTGTGGTTCAATGAGTTCATCATTGTGAACACTAAGCTTGTTGAATTCTGTGAGAAACTGATTGTAGTAGTACCAGTACAGCTCTGTATAATGTTCATTCCAGAGCTCCTGCCAAGCTACATCATAATTTTCCTGGTCATCATTTTCATCCTGTGGCACCTCAGCATTCTTGTAATCTATCCCAAAATTCTCTTCATCCACAGGAGATGACTCACTTTCATTTTGTAGAGAGGTTTCACAACAATAGTTGTGCATCAAGTCCACCATCTCTCTCTGCTGATTGGTGATGTTTTCAGTGACTGATGCTGACTGATTTATATAACTGCTCATTGTTTCTGCTCTTTCTTTCATGACATTTTCTATGGCAGCATTGTAAGATTCCTGATACCTGTTACAAGTCTGTGGTAATACATAACATGGATTTCCTCCACTCACATCTTTGTCACTCTTTCCACAACATGCCACAATTTTGTCATCTATCACAACACTACCTTTACCATCCACATCATCTTTTCTGCACAAGGATGATAGAACAGACTCGTTTTCCATCAACTCACTCTTCTCTTTCACTACATCTTTCTCCACCTCATCTTGACTGCCCACCTCCACCTCTGTTATGCATGGAACCCCTAGGTACATCCCTGAAGCTATCTGCTCTGGGTATTTATTTATCCACCCTTCCCATACTAAATATTCTCCATATTGTTCCCAGTAGCTCTGCCAGGCTGGTTCAAATTCAAGTTCTCTACAATATGTAATGTCCCCAATATCAATATAGGAATTTGTGTACATTTCTTTCTGTGAATTCTTTTTTCTCTTTTGGTGTTTTTTTCGTTTATGTCCATGTGATTTTCTGGTCTTTGACTTCTACAAAGAAAAATCCAGCCAAAATAAAAACTTGTACATGTACACTGCATGCAACACAATTTTCAAGCAGAGCTTCAATATTATTCTTCATGGATTGTATTTCAAAATTTGAACCAAAATATTATGCATGAAGATAGCCGCTACCAAATTCACTATGGCCAAGTTAAAGAAGGATATGTGTTATTCAAAAATACCTTTGAATGTGAATCTTTTGCTGTGAAAGCAGTTGGTAGTCCCATGGCTGACATAAGAGCAGCCTCTTCATCTAAATGCTCCTCATCCACTTCATTCTCTCTAACATCAAGATCTTCAGCCTCATTTTCAGCCCCATTTTCATCTTCTTGACCAGATTCAATTGGGCTACTGCTTTTAATTTCCTCACTATCGCTAGAATCTTCATAGGAATCTTTGTATCCTAATCTGCACAAAGCTCTGTCGCTAAAAAAGCAATTACACATGTATTTTCAAAATGTAACCAGTCTGGTTAAGAATCTATATATATATATATATATATATATATATATATATATATATATATATATATATTTATTTTCCCATTCTTTCACTTTGTATGCAGTGTAAGTCTTCACATCTTCTAGAAGAAAGCTAAGTCAAAGAATTCTTTGCAGCAAATACCAGTACCAACATTATTCTGTTTAGATAAGAACAAGATGTATTCATGAAACACTATGCTCCCAGTGGCAGTCTTCCCATAAGGAATCTAAACACAAAATATGAAAGACCTACCTTACACAGTTCAAAAGATATTGCCTAACATAACTTTTTAAAAAGTACATTGAACTCTGAGGTCAAGATCACAAGATACCAAAGAAAGGTCTTGTCACAAGGAATGCACATATTAAATACAAGAGCCCTATCACCCACCATTGAAAAGTTATGAACAAAGTAAAATTTTGAACAGAATTGCAAATAGGACTATAACAATATGCCCTCTGGTCTTTGACCTTGGGGTATAAAGATTCAGTTGGTCATTGCTCTAAATAAAAATCCAGCCACATTGACAGTAGAATTTCTGAGAACAGAGAGTGTAATTACCTGATAGAAGGTTTTGTGCAGTGTGTAATTTACCCAAAATAAGTTTTTATACAGATTTTACCTGATAGAAGGTTTTGTGCAGTGTGTATTTTCTCATTTGAAGCTTCTGTATAGTATGTAATTACTTGATGGAAGATACTGTACAGTGTGAAATTACCTGATAGAAGCTTTCATACATTGTGTAATTTACCTGATAGAAGATCTTGTACAATGTGTAATTACCTGATAGAAGCTTTCATACATTGTGTAATTTACCTGATAGAAGAACTTGTACAGTGTGTAATTACCTGATAGAAGCTCTCATACAGTGTGTAATTTACCTGATAGAAGATCTTGTACAATGTATAATTACCTGATCAAAGCTCTCATACAGTGTGTAATTTACCTGATAGAAGATCTTGTACATGTGTAATTACCTGATAGAAGCTTTCATACATTGTGTAATTTACCTGATAGAAGAACTTGTACAGTGTGTAATTACCTGATAGAAGCTCTCATACAGTGTGTAATTTACTTGATAGAAGATCTTGTACAGTGTGTAATTACCTGATAGAAGCTCTCATACATTGTGTAATTTACCTGATAGAAGATCTTGTACAATGTGTAATTACCTGATAGAAGCTCTCATACAGTGTGTAATTTACCTGATAGAAGATCTTGTATATGTGTAATTACCTGATAGAAGCTCTCATACATTGTGTTATTTACCTGATAGAAGATCTTGTACAATGTGTAATTACCTGATAGAAGCTTTCATACATTGTGTAATATACCTGATAGAAGATCTTGTACATTGTGTAATTACCTGATAGAAGCTTTCATACATTGTGTAATATACCTGATAGAAGATCTTGTACAATGTGTAATTACCTGATAGAAGCTTTCATACATTGTGTAATATACCTGATAGAAGATCTTGTACATTGTGTAATTACCTGATAGATACTCTTGTACAGTGACAAGTCACTGCTTCACTATTAGTATCCTGCAGGTAAATTTCAAGATCTGCAACATGACTCCAGTTGTAACACATCTGAACAAAAATAAAATATAATTTTATGCAAGGACAAATTATCATTGAAGCCTATCAAATGAATATCATTTAAACTATAACATTTTCATTGACATATACTGGTAAAATTGCAACGTATGTTAAACATAAAAGGTGCACTAACGGTTACAGTATGTTTTCAAACATATGATTATCATATGTTTATAGTATGAATAACATATGTTCAAAAATAATAACATATTTTGTTCATATGACAATCATGTGTTTTTGTTAAGATTTATATAGGAATCAAATAATATTCCTCATCATGATATGAATATGATACACATTGGAGTACTTGTGCCACAATTCAATATTTTCAATTTGATTACATTTTATAGAAGATACAAATGAAGAAAAGATTTAATTCAGAGGAGTAACATTTTTAAAAGCATATTGTTTCAAACTGCCAAATGATAAGATACTGATGGGCTTAGTAGTTTAAAATGTTTGAAGTTCATTCATTGTGTGCATCAGACTGTCTGCTGGTTACAGCATGAATACTTTCAGCTACCAGTTTATCCTTCATGTTTTCAGATAAAAATATTGAACAAGTACAGGTGGATCCCAATATATTTAACCAAATCTGATTTTAAAAAAACCCAACATATCAAACATTGAATTGAGTGTTTTATTGAGCAATCATAGATAAATTGTCAGAAATCAACCCTGATCATTTCTAGTGTTCATCACCACACATGTGAGAATTATGAGTCACGTCTCCTTTATCAATGATCTGTTATATTGTACACAGTGCTAATTGCTTTAATTACCATTAAGAGTCACATCTCCTTTATCAATGATCTGTTATATTGTACAAAGTGCTAATTGCTTTACTTACCATTATGAGTCACATCTCCTTTATCAATGATCTGTTATATTGTACACAGTGCTAATTGTTTTACACTTAACAGACTTTTAATGCTTTGACTCTGTTATACTTTGGTTCCAAAGTTTTGTTGTGAAACAGTGAAGATTCATTCTTACCACAAGTTCTGTCAATGTTTGCTTTCCCATTAAAAAATTAAGCCACAAAAATGCTTCACATATTTAAAAAAACAAAGTACATCAAAGTGTCTGTATGAAGTATATAAACATTAACTTGTAGCACAGGTAATTATATCACTTGGGTTCAAATTTATTACTAAAGAATAATAAAAGTAAATTTGAACCCCAGAGATATATTGGCCTGTGACTCATAGAAGGAAATATAGGTAATGTGTGCAGAGAAGAATCAACATGATAAAATTGATTAGATCAACAAATATGTGTTTGGTCCAATACAATTCTAGGTATTATCAGTCCAAATGTCTGACCTATCAAAACAACTTTTCAAGAAGTCTGGGCTAGAGAAAATGGACTGGAGTTTTAAAATAAATGTCTTGAAGAATGCTGCCTGTACTTATTTTTAATTTACATAGATATTACTGACAGATCTGGATAGCAAAAATCAAATACTCATTATTGTTTGTATGCTCAATCTGATTTTAGTTAGAGTTGGATATTATATCTACTCACCTATGCAATATGGATAGATCAAACACTTTCATTCTTATTCATTCAACTAACAAATACTAATATTATGTTAGGAAATCAGGAATGGAAAGTTCTATTCTTGCATTGGGAAAGGTGTCATTTATTGGTAAAAAATACAATTATCAAAATTTAGTGCCAAATGAATTCATTATATTGAATTTGCAGCAAAATCTGAAAGTAATCTTAATTCATATTAATTTTAGTCTAATCAATGACAGTCATACATGCAGAACACCGGGGCGTGATCTAGAACACCTGCCTTTGAAGGTTTTCACTGGCATGTTTATTCTATTGTCACTAAAATTTCATTCCCCTACCCCTTAACACGGGATCGTGAACAAGCATTCCTATGCCTATAAGACAAATCAAATACATGTTTGTGTTACTGGCTTCTCGACATTCTCAGAAAGTACAGAACCCAAGCTTGCCTCTGCTTTCAGTCGAGTTTAGCCGTTGTAAACACGTACTGAATGTACTAGATAATGTTCACATCATAAGCATCGGGGACAAACAAATCAATGCAAAATGATTCTAGACAAATATCAATATACTACCATAAATTGTGTGATCAAGGAGTGACACATCCACAAACTACGATTACAAAGACAAAAACGTGTTCCCCGCGTTTCTGTAGACTTCTAACTGAAAATGAAAGTACAGTTCATTTTCTACCTCCAATAAAAAAAGAGTTACAGCTTATATTCGAGTTAACGCCCCTGAATTCTCTTTATTCATATATTTGTCTGTGCGTCTATCCGTCAGTCAACACCTTGGGGACTATATATGAACAGTACTTACATATAAGACTAGGATCATCAACTGTATTATTATTAGTATACAGACGTCATAACTTATATACTAGAACAAGTGTCATTGAGAGGAAACACGGCGATGAGTTGGTATTATAAAACACTTTAAAAATAATTTTTTGAATTCTTTTTGTTTTGGAAATTGATAAAAAAAAAAAAAAAAACAAGAACAAAAAAAACCAACTTTTTATATGCGCAAAAAACAAAAACAAAACAAAACAAACAAAAACAAAACAAACAAAACACCGCACACTCTGGATCCACGCATGATCCGAATGACTTTCGGGGGTGGAGGGTGAGAAGTTGAATTTAATATTTTTCTTTTGATACTCGCCATTTTTGTGATAAAAGCCAATGATCTAGTAAAGTGAAAATTAATATTTCGGACAAAAATATATAAAGTACGGGATTCTCTTACAATGTAAAAACAATATGGAGAGAAGGAGGGCTTTTTTTTTTCACGTGACTTTCTGGCCTTCAGGATCCTTATCACCTTATGCGAGAGGTGTATAGATCTCAATTATTAACATTTATTGCTCCTGGAAAAAAAACCCCAATAAATCTTTGTGTACCAATAGTGGGTTTTAATCAAAATCTCACAACTCAATAAAGAAGACAATAATTGGCTTTAAAATGCTTACAGTAAAGAAGAGAAGCATTGCACAATTGAAATTAACAGTTATAGATGTTGCTTGAGTTAAAAACTTTTCAAAAATAATCCAGTGATGAAACCGTGTCAGTTGGCGCGCAAGTGTCCTGACAAGGGAGAATCCAGACTTTGTTGTCTCTTGTTCTTGACAATGGATGACAGACTCCGAATTTTCCCGTGGGCTTTGATCCTAGATTCAGGCGTAGACGGGTTCACACAGATAGTCTGCTCTCGGCGTATCATCGGCTTCATAGTATGATCGCACTTTTCTTCCCCAATAACCAAAATATCAATAATTTTACTGTCTTCAAGATTTGTTTCGAAACGCCATGTTTTGTGCACATTAGCGTTTTTCTTCTGCCGCACGTGTCTTAGTAGAGTTGAAGAGTGTGCACCACTTTCAATCAATTCACGTTTTCTTCTCTTTAAAATTTCCATCCTCCCTCTCATCTTTGCCTCCGATCGCACGTACTCCTTGTTAAAAAGACAGAAGTCTCTTTCATTTTGAAGAATCTCCTTTTGGCATTGCCACGACAGTTTACGATGAATTCCATAATACTGAGATCTTTTCGGCAAGGCCTTTATTTTTTCGAAAAGAATTTCATTTTCCACTGATCTACCACCAGAAAGCACTTCTAGGGCCGTGTCCTCCATATCCCAATACAGACTGCCTGGAAATTCTCGACTGTTTGGGACTTATATGCTTTGTTGGATAACATGTATTTTAATAACCTTGTCTTTCCATATGTTTGATTTGATAAGGTGATAAGCTCATTCTCAAATTTACGCGAAATCTCTGAAATCAAACATCGAACGTTTTTTTAAAAATGTGTTCAGTCTATGACTTAATGCCTTTGTCAGCGTTTGGGAATGCATTTAGGATTCTTATCTAAATGCACTGGTCATGCGATAAAATGGAAAGTTACGATTAAATTTGGAGAGTCAGGTAACCAATTTGTCACACGGAACAGATTTGAACAGCCGGTCCAAAAGAGACCCGACTGAATTGAAATAAATTATGGAGGTGGATGATCTTTTTTTGAAACTGCAAGGGGGAATAAGCTCTCTAACTAAGTGGTTTCTGTCGTTGGAGAACACGATAAATTGCACCGAATCGACATTTTGCTACACATGCATTTTATATTCTATGAATTGATATTCTCGAGGAGTTGAAAGTTGCACTGGAGCGCCAGATTTACTGATTTCTCAGCGATTCAGGTGTTTTAAAGAGTCAAGCAATCTCTAACATATTCTTAATATGATATGTTATTTGTAGATTTAGGCCTGCAGCAAAACTGTCCATATAGAGAGACACATCATGAGAGAGAGAGAGAGAGAGAGAGAGAGAGAGTTTTAGTTTTCAGCTTTCATTTATGGGATAAACCTATATTAACACATATGAAGGTTTGCTATACATTGTGTAATATGCAAATTAATCAGTTGTGCAGGGATATCTAGTACTTGAATACGTTTTCTATGTATCATATCCGATATATTTAAGATTGTTTCGTGAAATTGGAGGAGTATCTAAGATTAAAGTGTGACATAGTTTCTTTTATATTGTGAAAGGTCAAATAGAGATGACGAAAAATCAATATATTTTGAATTTAACATTTTTAAAAAATTAGCATGTCCGTGACTTAATCTATTTTACCTCAGTAAATCAGGATTAGTCTGAAGCAAAAAACCGGATAAATCAATATTGATAAAAATTCAGATTACTGTCTTCCTGACAGTATTGTATGAGGCAATAGTTTTGGTATTCATTGTCATGTAGCGATATCATCACCTATTAAAATGATAGGTATCACCAGGTAATATTACCTATTGGAATAAGTGATATCTCTCATTCGAATAGGTGATATTATGGCGTGTAAAACGTTGCATAATACAAATCTTAACTTACATGCGGAAATCTTGATTGCTAATTTAATGTACCCGTAATGAGAAATGCAGTTAGATGATATCATCACACCACCCACTCGAATATGCAAAACAGACAGGTGATAGCACCTATTCAAGTAGGTTTTTGATTTTGATTTGAACAAATTTTATTGTCTAGATATTATAACAAAAGGATTGGACACAAGTTCTCAAAACTTGGAACGCCCTCTTCTATGATAATCAATGACACAGAATAATGTTCAATATCAAATGTCAAAATATGATTTGCTTGCATGAAGAAATAATATAATTTATGTCAAGTAGGTCATATTACCTTTTCATTCCCAGTAGGTATTCACCTGTTTGAATAAGTCACCTTGATATCACCTGCTCATTTGAATATGTGATATCATATGGCATGTCAAACGTTGCAATATTTGATCTTTTCCATTTGTATTGTATAGTTCTCCATTCGTATTCTATAATTTTCATTTGTAATGTATAAATTTTAATTTTTATTGCATATTTTCATTTGTATTGCACGCTTACGAAGCTCAGTGGTCGTTGTTTACACTGTACACTTTTACATATAAAACTGCCGAGTCCTGTGATCAAAGTTATAAGATGCTTCTTCTCCAAATTAATCGTCCGGCATTTAAATGAGAATTACAGGACCTTAAACACAGAGATGTCGTGTTGCGGCAGGTGAACCTCCATTATTACGGTCCCGTGCGCTAAGCATAGGTCTAAATTTACAGATGGTGACGTCTCATTTTCGATGGAACGTCGACTAATGAAATCCTTCATTAAAAACTAAAGGAAAAAATTTACATTACAAATGAAATTTATGCAATATATAAGAAAAACAATATATATAATACAAATGGAAAATTTAGACTACAAATGAAAAAATTATACAGTACAAATGAAAAATTATTCAATACAAATGGAAAAGATCAAATATTGCAACGTTTGACATGCCATTGATATCTGCATTTTAGTCTAATTTCTCTTTCTGTTACTGAATTTAAAACAAGTCACTGTAAACATGTTTACAAGAATGGCACATCTTATTCCAAGTGGAAGCGAAACTCTCGGGGGGGGGGGGGGGGGTATGTTGGTAGGTGAAATCCGTGGCGAACGGAGTAAAACTTATGTTTAAAATTAGTACATAAAGAAATTTCGTTTCGTTACGGTATTTTCTCATCCCACTATTGCATTAAAGAGTCTCTCTCTCTCTCTCTCTCTCTCTCTCTCTCTCTCTCTCTCTCTCTGTGTGAAATATTTTGAATTGAAAAAATGGGAGTTTATACCAACCCTCTTGTGTTGACGTGTATGTACCTATTAATTAATTATTTTTATTGTATTTCAAAAATGAAGGAATGAAATCAATATAGTGAATAACTAAAACTAAATGTATGCATCTTGATAAATAAAAGAATCAAAATGATAAACGTTGGATTCAGAATTCACAAATCAAATTCATTTTTCTTAATCATTTTATTATATTTCAAAAATGAAATTATTATATATCATAAATTGAAGTAGTTCATTGGAATTACATATTTTCCTGCTAACACACACACACACACACACACACACACACACACACACACACACACACACACAATTCATGTTTACATTGCTACACTATTTCTATTTTCACAGCAAAATCCGGATTGTTTCAGGGTTTACTGTTCTCTTTTTAATATTACTTATCTTCAAAGATTTCCGGTGTAAAAATTTGGCGGCACATGTTATTTGAAAGATAAAATATAGATTGGAGGAGTGAAAGTACTCTGAGGTTTGTAATATTAACAATTTTTATGTTATTATCCTTTGCACTACATATATCAGTCATATATATTAATGTAGTGTAACCAAAAATTCGAAAAAAATAAACCAGTGATGGAGAACCACACTGTTCACCATTTACATTTCCACAGGAACCGATAGATTTGTCTGTAATAATAGCAGGGGTCTAGTACTCGCTATACCACACCACCCCCTAATAAAAGGGGGATTTTTTTTTTACTGACCCTTATGCAATCTTGCTGTGAAGTGTGATTGTGAGGCAAATAGTACCATGTTAGTATGTACTCCTTTCCTGGTTCTGTGGTATCGGAGTATTTTCCTTTTCTTGCTGTCACGCGCATAAAACGTTACCTAGTGGATACATATTTTTAGATTGTAAACGAAAGGGCATGTTGCACATCGTATGACATTTTAACCAGGTCCAGCATAATCTCTATATTTAGCTATATAGCTTTATTAAGCTATTTGAAATAGCTTGATTTAGCTAGTTTAAATTGAATTAGACTGTATTTTTAATTACAGCTGCATAGCCAAAAAGTCACATGATGATTTTTGAACATGTTTATACTTTGAACTAACCAGAACACTGTTCTTATTAGACTTCATTGATAATACTGTGTCATTTTAAGAATTTTTATAAAGAGAGAATTTCTTTTGTGTTGTTAACTGTCCACTACTCTGTTTGTTCTGAAGCATAGATAAGTATGATGACTTTACAATGTGGAATTTGATTGCTTATCCACTATTTTGTTGATCCTTGTTGACTTTTATTCTATGCAGTAGATTGGAGTTGCTTAACAACTTAATAATCCTGAACATCCAAAAATTTTGAATAAATTTTTTTTCTTAAGGGACACTGTTTAACAAATATTTTTTGTTTACATTATGTTCATTCGATGAAATTCGATTTCTCTGCTTTTAAAAATTAATTTGATAGAAGTTTTGAAATAGCTAAATCAAGCTATTTTAAATAGCTTTATAAAGCTATATAGCTTAATAAAGTTATATAGCTAAATACAGAGATTGTACTGGACCTGTTAATCATTTAATATTATGTCAGTTGATAAACAAGCTTCATCTCTGTAATATCTCTGACTTTTTCAATATTCATCAATCATATGCATTTTAAAGTAAGAAGACATTTGTAAATACCAAAGAAAATGAAAAATACAGTATGGAACTGGTCTTGCATGTCATCTGTTATGTCCTTAAAAATTGAGGCTATCAGTATCATGTGCTTATATATTTTATTTTTTTTATATAGAAAAGACTGCTTTAAGCAGTTAGTGTAAAATATTTTGTGCTCATTGGGCACACTCAACATTCTGCATACCTTAAGAGAGAAAATATATTTAGATATTCCCACTGCTTAAAAAAAAAATCTCACTGTGAGTCTCAGAGACATTGTTATATAGTGAATCTTTACATACTATTTGAATGTAAAAAGTATTTTATTTTGCCAAAAAAAATCATTAAACAAGCACTGCTAATTGTTTCAATATTGCAATACCACTCGAATATTTATCCTTAGCGTACAAAGTTGTATAATTGTATTTCAGAAGCCGTTATTCTTTGTGATTAACCGTTGATTCTTCCAAAATGATAAGAATTGAAGAAAATATTCTAGTTTGATTGCACCATTGAATTTTGGCAATATTATAACACTGCCAGGCCACAGTAGACTATTTTGAACAGGAGGCCATGATATCATAAAATGTGCTCGCTTGATAAAGGAAAATAACGATGCAACTAATCAGGAATTTTGAAAATGCAGTAAAGTCTATAAAAATAAAACAATGTAGCAAGAATTATAAATATATGGAAAAAGAAATGGGAAATGATATTAGTTTCTAGGGTAGTTCAGTTTAGGTAGATTTTTCGGACAAAATGTGTCTGTGATATCATAGGACCCTGGGGTATGAACTGTTAATATTGGGTACCGCGAAAATAAGTGAACCACTGTATGCCATGTATTTGCCCATGTTCCACTGTATACCATCAAGTTAGCTTTTCTTAATTTGATTTAAAATATTTTTATTATTTTGTGAAAATTGGTAGATATCTGTTGCTGTATATTACAGGTTAGGAACACTTCTCTTATAATGAGATCCTCTCGATGAAACTTAATTATCTCTCTTTAGCGAGAGTAAATATATCCTGTACAACTGAGAAGAACACCCAAGGAGTACATCTCTTCATGATTCATGAGATAAAACAAAAAGTGCTAAAATGTCCGATACTACTGCAGATACATAAATCAGTACAAAAACACTCGTGATGTGCATTGGATTTCAGCATCCTTCCGTCTTACACAGCAACATTGATATGAAATTTCTTGACTGTGTTGTCAATTTTATAGAGACAATTCATGTTGTGTTGAGTGTGTGTCGCACTTATTCATCATTACATAGAATATGCCTTTATTTTCAATCAAAACACTAAAACATCTGTATATGGTAATGTTTTTTTCTCACTAAAGAGGGATAATCGTGTGTTAGCAATATCTCGCGATAGGGAAGTGTGTTCATCCTGTTTTAACTTTCATTGTTTTAATACAGAAATAAAATGTATGTGTTTGTTTCAATATATTTCAGGATCAACACATTAAAATGTCCATAAACAGGGCAATTTACAGCAAACTCATTAATAAGACTACAATGTCACAGAATGAAAGACAATTTATATCCTACTCATTATTAAGACTGCAATGCCACAGAATGAAAGACAATTTACAGCAAACTCATTAATAAGACTACAATGTCACAGAACGACAATTTACAGCAAACTTTTCAACTCTTAAGTAGTTTTGTCAATAGTTGATGGAAACACTCTGATCTTGACTTTTTGGGGTGAGTTTCTTGTATGCTGGACTCTACTTTGCGAGACAAGTAGTCTATCATGCCATTGCTGTGGAAAAGTAAACAACCACCATTTTTATTGCTAGCTTCAATTAAGGTCTGGTTTATAGTTAGGATTAAATTTATATTTCTTTGACTTTGGGCTAATTGTTGTATTATTTTCTTGCAAAAGTTGCTGCTGGCAAATTTTGAAACTGAAAATTAGAAGAATCAGCATAATAATTAGTTTTAGCCAATGATGACTTATACACTTGAGTGTTTGCAAATGTTTGAGTAAATTTGGTGAAAGTTTTGGCACTTTTATTTATTTGTGAATTTTGAGAAATGTTGACTTTCGAAGAAACTTGGGTTGTCTTGAGCTTACAAGAGCTTAAAGGGGCATGGACACGATTTTTGATCAATTGAAGTTGGTAGTTTTTTGTTATAGAAATAAAGATCTTTCATGAATAAGTAGATTGAAAATATTTTTACTAAAGATATACTTTAGATTTACATAAAATCCAGCTCCTAAAATTGTGTTTGTCAACACGGTTGTCGTAGCCAGGAAATCACATTCAGAGGTGAGAACACCATAATTCCTATAAAGTGTATCTAAAGATTCAACATTTCGACATACGTTAATGATAAATCGATTTAAGGAGCAAGTACAAATAAGAAAGAACAGAAAAATTTCATTTTAATAGTTTTTTTTTTTTTATCAATGAAGCCGTCCTTTACTGATAGTTGGATAGTTGAGTCAAGTGACATGTAAACATAAATGAAAAGCTTAGATGTTTCTTTACATCTTTACGTCAGTTTTGTTTTGAATGCAGTTTTGTCACTATGGTTTACATGAATCAAATGCTATCATATCATTAATTAAACATCTTAATAATTTTTTGTACCAAAATCATGTCCATGCAAACAAACTCATCATATTCACCAAAGCAGGGGATTGATCTAAGTTAACGTCCTTCCACCAGCGGAATTCATGATAGAGTCACACAACTAGCAGCTTGCAATTCTCATCTATTTTACCATCCGCTATCGTTTTTATCATTCTGAAATTCTTCCATATGGCAGATATGGCACATTTATTGTCAACATTTTCATGATCCTGCTCTGCTTTTTTTTCTAACCAAAAAGGATTTTACTACTTACTGTGTAGTACTTTCACTTCATGATCAGGTGCATGTATTAATGACTGTTGGTAAGAATTGTTGTTATTCCCAGACCAGGTGGTGAATGACTTGGTTTAAGTACTTGAATCATGATAAAAATTATGCATTGGTATTTAGATTTGATGTGTCGGTATTTGCAATTTGTATGAGAAGAGAGTGAATAGAGGCTTGTGTTAATTCTAAATGAATAGGAATGCAGAAATATTACTCCTCATTGTCATTAGCCATTCAGCTCTTTATCCAATTCTTCTTTTTCATGTGGTTTTGCTTCTTATTTACACAATGTTGTCACAGAGGATGCCTTGAACTGTCATAATTTCACACACAAACTTTAGAACTCTAGTGTGCATGTGTTGAGATTTCTTGAATTTTTAATTTTAGCATGTCTTCGTTTATGGGTTCCCCCCAATTTTCACACCAAGACTGGTTAGAGAATGCAGCGAGACAGGTAGACCGGCAACTGCAGGACGACAGAAGCTACCAGGAACTGTCAGATCAACTCAAGGTGCCTGTTCATAGTAAGTGGGGCTTGTGTCTACACTGTACTTGTTTATATCAATTATTATTTGGGATGGAAAGGGATTTGAAATGGTGTTTGTGAACAGGACATTTCAGCTTATATGGTGCTATGGTGTTGTGTGTTTGGATGCCTATCACTTAGTGAATAAGTGCACCTTAATTACACGTGTACATTTTGTTTACTGAAGTGTTTATGTCATTTCAGATCAACCAAGCTTGAGTGGATTAAATGAGCTCGATTATCCTAGTTTACCAGAAGCTGGGATTTCCATTGAGAGTCTGTGTGAAATCAGCAATGTGAAAAGGGTTCCCCTTCCTCCCGAGCTGGTGGAACAGTTTGAGCGTATCCTTGTATTTGTTTACATGGCCACTTTGTTTTCTGTCCGTACTCTTATTCACTATAATATATTAACAGACTCTGGGCAAACATCTTTGATAAATGTACACATTCACTTTGTTTGCTATTGTTCCTGAATATCCTTAACTGTGTGTAGGAATGCAGTGTAACTGTATGATGGGTCTCTTTCCCACCATTGAGAGAGCCTGGTTGACGATAGACAGTGACATTTTTGTATGGAGATATGAAGATGGGTAATATATTAAACACTGTACTTCACTTCTACAGAAGTTGCTTACACTGAACTATTGAAGTGAAAGTAAATACCAAGTAGCATTATTTCTATACGTATAGTTCAACACCGATTACTAGTTTTTAGTGTATTGAACTGTGGATACAATGAACACCTGAATTTCAGTATATCAGGAGTAGACTGTATGAACATGATTCGGAAATGATTAAATTTTACAGAAATGTTTACTTGTAATGTATTCAGGAAGATAGCTGATTTTGTATGATGATGAATTAGCTAAGTAGTGTGTTTGAATGAGGAAAGTCAGTGCACTATTACACTGTATGTGCATGTTTTTAATTCTATTATATATGATTTTAGCACAGACCTGGCATACTTTGATGGACTGAATGAAACAATACTCAGTGCTGCCTTAGTTAAACCTAAACAAGGTACATTTACTCTATGTCTGTCCAGTTCAATATTGATATTAAGATGTTTCATCTGAAATTATGACATTAAGTCATTATAATATCCTTCAGTTATCAAGGTATACGTGGTGAAATTTTTGCTGAACTTCTGGAAAGGTTTCCCAAGATATTTCAAAGTAGCTTCATCATTAACTGAATCACATGACATAAATTTGCACAAATGATGTAAAAGAAATAGAAATTAATAGTTTTCAGGGCATTTTTAGACCACTGACCTACATTGTTTGAAAGACAGAAATAAAATAATGTTTGTAGAAAGTTGGAATAATATTTATCATATATATAAGTCGAAGTTGTATTTAATGATATTACATTGTACATTGCACTGGTGTTATATTGTCAACCTGAAAGAACAGACAGTGATTGTTTTTCATTTTCTATTATTGTGTTTTTATATAAAAATAAAATGCATGTACATGTCTGCTACCTCTTGTACAATTGTAGGTGAATTTATCCTCGCTGTTTTGTAGGTATTTTTCAGCCACACATTCAGTACCTTTTGTGTCTTGCCACTCCAGTGGACATCGTTTTATTGGGCGTCAGTTTCTCCAGACCATATGATAGTAAGTACTAGCATATCTAGCCAAATTTGTAATGGCATATATGTGGATTTGTCATTTTAGTTAAAATTTTAGAATGTATGACATCCAGGAGTCTGTTTAAGACATGTATCTGAAAGCTTTCCTTTCCACTGAAGGTGTGACAGCCGACAGCAGGAGTGGAGAAATGCACCTCCTCCCGGAGCCTCTCTTCTCTATTCCCACAGACAACACATACATTGTCAGCATCACAGGGGCCCCTAATGGGAGAATCTTCATGGCTGGGAAGGATGGCTGTTTGTATGAATTAGCGTATCAGGTTAGATTCAAATATACACTTCCATGTATTTAAAATGATTGGGAAAAGGAAAAGAATACAATTTGGCCATTTTAACTGTGGAAATAAGAAACTTTATTAGTTCAGATGTAAGTTAATATGTGAATTCTCTAATTGATTGGTTTGTGGTTTTTACCTGACAGGCCGATGATGGCTGGTTCAGTAGAAAGTGCAGAAAGATTAACCACTCAACAAGTGCTCTTTCCTTCCTTGTGCCTTCATTTCTCAACTTTTCCTTCAGTGAGGATGGTAAGTATACTCAAAAAGTAGAATTAAAAATTGTTCCTCTTAAAGGGGCTGGACACAGTATGAGCTGAAAATTTTCAAATTTTTATTTTTTCATTTTCAATGTTTACAATTCTTAACTAAGGTATTTCTAATGATCAACCAAAAATTGAATATCAGTTGTTGAGTTACAAGTGAGATACAGCACTCACATTTCTTTGTTATGTAAGCAAAGCTTATGCCATGTTTTTGTTTACATATAGATTGCTTAATAGAAAATATCCTGTTTAAAACAAAAGGAAATGTAAAAAAAGACTAGAAACTGTTCAACTGCATTCAGAATAAACTTGTACATTAAATAAAATCTGCTTTTAATGAAACTTTTATTTATCTATGTAAACAAAAATGTGGTGTGAGCCTTGTTTACATAACAAAGAGTTTTGAGCTCTGTTTCTCTCATGTAACTCAACAACTGACATTCAAATTTTTGCTGAACAGTAGAAATACCTTAGTTAAGGATTTTAAACATTAAAAATGGAAAAAGAAAATTTGAAAATTTCAGCTTGAATCATGTACATGTCTTTTTAAAAATTTTGAATTTTAATCTGTAGTCAGAATGTTTGTACTTTTGACACAACAGATCCGCTGCTACAGCTGAGTTTAGATGATTCCAGAAATATCCTGTATGCCTGTACAGAGAAGGGAACAATTCAGGTAATGACATCAAAAATTATTTGTCAGATGATTTTTCTAAGTTTTCAAAAGGCATGGTTATTGTAGAAATTTGTGTTTGCAGGTTTTTGACCTGGGACAAGATGGACGGAGTATGAGTAGAGTGGCATCCATACCACTAAACACTACAGTTCACAGTGCAGCCCTTATAGCCAGGTAGACAACATTCATTTGGTGCAGATTATCTGAATAGTTCTAATGTCTAATGATTTCCATAAAATGACACATCCCAAGTTGCCAGATTGACATAGCTGGAAATGGCAAGTGTATAATATTTGTGAGCTCAGAAGGATGTGTGAGAAAAATTTACTTGAATTTAATTCGCTGCACAAAATGTAATTACAGGACTGTTGAGAGATCCAACTTCAAGCCCATTGTACACATCAGTGCCTTAACCAAATCCGAGTCTACAAATATTCACCTTGTGGCTGTTACAAAAACAGGTACCGAAATTGTATTTTTGATTGTGTTCAATAAAAATTTATGGACTGTCTTATGTATTGTATCCTAATAATATCCAAATTTCTTAATTTCATAGGAGTGCGACTGTATTTCACCACAAACCCATTCGGTAACAACAAAGGACGTCCCAGCATGCTGACTCTGGTTCATGTTCGACTTCCTCCAGGGTTCTCTGCATCCACCACTGTTCATAAACCACAAAATGTTCACATGGCTTACCACAAAAAAGGTAGCATGTCCTCTGTATTAACACAAAAGTGTAAACCTTTGAATTCAAATGAACTAAGGCGGTATGGATTGTACATGTACACCATTTCGAGTTAAAGATTGAGTAGCGTGTATTGATGTATTAACGTAATTATTATAATATTTAGATTTACTTTATACATGTTTGTGTTTTAGGGACTTTGTTGCTGGTGGCCTCTCAGTCAGAAGACAGTGATGTACTGTGGACTGTCAGTAACGACTCGTTCCCATTTCAAGGGCAGCTCATGGAAGCACATGTAAGTTTGTAAAAATCAATAAGAGGGAAAAGGGATATATACAAATCACTTGTATGTGGTGAAAGGATATAAATTATGTATAGTGTATATACTGTAGGTATATCTCTGTTTTTGAAAACACCCATCTCTTGCCTGAATATTTCAAGTTGCTTAGAAGATTTTATGGCAGGTGGAACAAAATGTCATGACAGAGTGGTTATTAACACCATTGTACAAAGGTTTGAAATCGAACTATTGATTACTTGCAGAGCACTATTGCAATAGATGGTCGAACCTGGGCCATGTGTGAAGTCACCTCAGGAGAGACAAATGTAGTAGTAGATAAGCCATATCCCCCAGCAGTGGTCACCCAGCACTCGGAGTCCCCCAGAAAGTTTGTTCTTCTTAGTGCTCAGGTATGTACAGTTAAACTTGTCTAGTCCGATACCTGTATAGCCTATTTCACTGGGAATTCCAGTCTTAATCTCCATTCCTAATTCTCTTTTGCTCTGTAAGTCTTGTCTAATCTGAGACAGAATTTGTCTCCTAGCCCATGTCAGATACATATGTAAGACAGGTTTCAATGCAGTGATTTTTGATTCCTGATATTGCTCAATTATCGTTCAAATACTTTATCTACATATACATGTAGTAACATAAACATTTATAATATTTGCTCATTTTAAAAGAAATTATAATTGAAATGACAGATGAATACCATTGTAAACTTCTCTGTGAATTTTGTGTTGATTTTTTGAAAACACTTTTTCAGGGGAGTCACACCTTTATGAAAATGAGGCCGGTGGACCAGCTCAGACAGCTATTAATTGATTGTCAGGGTCCAGATGCTGACGAAGTCAAAGCATTCTTCAGATTACATAAGGTACATGTATGGATACTGTAAATTCTAAATGTAAGAGAGGAATTTATTGGTCCCCTATTGGGTTTGTGCTCAAGTTTGAGTTCCATTATGCTTGACCTACTTTGGACTGAATTATTCTACCAGTAGGGAACTGTATTGCCTGCAGTTCACTCAGAATGCTTGTTATCTCGTCATTTAGTGAGACATTTCTCATGAATTGAAATTACATGTACTTGCTTTTAGTCTTACATGTATATAACTGAAATATATGTAAAAACTCTTGATTAACAGTTCACTTGCAAATTCATGTTTTCGTTTGACAGTTATATGTCATTTCATGATATTGAGTATTCCTATAAAATAAGGAATCAAAGTACCTGTACATAACTACATGTAAAAGTCAGTCGATTGAAACAAATGTGTCGCTGTACGTTCATGTTAATGTAATATATTTGTATTTTTGGTTGTGAATTTTCAGATTGAGCAGGCTTGCTCTACATGTCTTATTTTGGCTTGTTCAAGGATAGCAGCAGATCAACAGGTTAGCTTTACTTAAATGTACATACACAGTATGATAGCAAGTATTCTCTATTTAGGCAGTTTTTTGTTTTGTTTTTGTTTGCGTTTTTTTTTTTTTTTTTTTTTTTGTTTTGGATCAGCAGCTTATTGTATTCATGCAACTGCAAACAAAGGTCTACTTTATTTTTCTTATTAAAAAATATTGTAGGTTGCCACATGGGCCACCATGGCTTTCTTTATGTATGGTGGTGAACCGCAGCTGAATTTTACTGGGTCAGCCATGGGAACAGATGGAAGGATGTTGCCAAGTAACCTGGGAGCGATGGGTACATGTAATTATTTATGTTAAGCAGATGATTGGACAAACTGTACTTGTATAGAAATACACAGATGTAGCAAATAAGAAAAAAATCTGCGGTATGAATAGTTCACTGTACATTTAGAAGTGAATTTGGATAATGATTTACGACTAATATCCTGTGTTGCAGATAAATATACAGTGCATATGCACTGTACTATAATTTTCAGTAACAAGGTTGATATTTTTTTCAATAGCTTGCTAGCCTTGCCCAATACACAAAATCGACCTGTCTAAGGCCTGTGTTTAAAAAAATGTATCTGATGATGAAAAATATTGCTTTTTAAGACCATCAAAATGGTTCATAAGAAAGCAAATAAGAATACCTGCAAAATGGATGGCCTGTGTCAATGCTTTTCATAATGTTTGTTCGATTTGTACCAGTATAATTTACACTTGTAACAATACTCAAGCCCTATCAGCTGAAATGACCAACCTAAGGATTTTTTTTCAGAAAATGGCTGAAACTTAGCCTTTCACTCTATACTCCCATTGACCCCATATCTGAAAATGTCAGTAACTTTCAATGAAGGATACTAATACACATGGGCAAGTACATGTAATTTGTTTTTATACATTTACTGTATATTTAAAAAAAGGGGAATGGGGTCTCAATGTTTATGAGTGTTTTATTCATTTTCTTTTCAATGCACATGTACAGTAAATAAGGGTAATGAAAATGTGATTTGGGTCTCATATAGGCTTTAAAATGACTTTCAGTTTAGAGTTTATCTTATTTTGATGAAGGGTGTCACTTTGAGAAAATTGCTGGCACATTTCAGATACGATTTCACAAGTCTAAGACATTTTGTTTCTGCACATATAAAATGATATTGCTAACGAACTTCATAGCATTACAATATAATTATCTTTAAGAAATCTAGCATATGTAGCAATATTATCCTTGTTCAGGAAGTTGGTTAATGTATTGGAAATGAAAAAATAAACACTTAAAATGATGTTTTCATGTCAAAAGGTTATAGCAGATGATAAAATGCTTCATTTCTGATGTCATATTACAAGAAATGGGGTGACATTTGTGGTAAATCATAGTTTTGAGACATAAGAATTAAAGTTTGAAGAAAATATATTTATAACCTTGAAGATTTTTAGAGGCCAAAATATATGTAGGCCCAGACCATATAGAAATTGTTTAATAGTCCTTTTAAGAAGAAAATTTCAAAATGATACCTATGGCCTTTGACCTCTACAAGATGGTATACGGTAGTTAAAAATCTACTAAAAGGAGAAACGTGTGGTTTTTGGTTTTTTTTTAAGAACAAGACCCATTAATATTTAATTTAAATCTGTCCATCATTACTATGGAGTACATGGTTGTTACATAGTATGCTCTGTGGTTTTCAGGTCTTCACCAGACATCAACACCAAATCCAGGCATGAGTCATCCATACTTCCATCCTTCCATGACGCCTGGTCCAAACATCACACAGGAAATTGTATTCTCAGGGAAACACAATGGCATCTGTCTGTATCTAGCCAGGATTCTTGGGTATGTCCAAATGTGAATAAATTGTTTTGAAAACAAGTCTTGAACCTGCTAATGTATAGCAGATATCATTTAAACTGAAATGAAAATAAATTAGTGCTGTGATGGCGGCTGAATGTTCAGTATTGCCTTTACTGGTGAAATGATTTCTGAACTGAACATTAAGATTCAGATACACAGTAAAACACAGTCACAGCAAACTCGCTTATAATGAATTCATGCTTACAACATAGTGATTTTCATTTCCTATAGTTTGAAAACATATTTATAAACTTACTGGAAATAATGAATGGCATTTATAAAGAATCAAAATTGTGTATCCTCTGTGCTTCACTCTTATCATATTTTACTGTATAGAGAATGTAAACTTAATTTGATTTTGAAAACAGGTCAATATGGGAGAATAATGTTAGCATGGATTATCCTTGTCAGTCTACACAAGGCATCACAAACTACGTAAGCTTGTAAAAATATTTATTGTAAATCTGTCTGACATCATAAAGAAAGTATTCTCACTTCATAAGTTATTATGCTGTCTATTATAAATATTACTTGGACTGAGAAAAATCATAAATCTTCTTGGTGGTTTTATATTTTCTTGGATGGGCAATCACATCTAGACAAGAAAGACAACTACATTCGGGAATAAACAACTTTACAACCTCGCATTCAAGTTGGTGTAAACACCATATTTTCCTCAAAAGTTTTACTCCAAAGAAAGAAGAGGTTGTGTTCGGCAGATACATATGATCTTGTTTTAGTGCTTCTTAATACTTCAACATTTTATTTGTTCCAGCTTACCAGCAGAATTAATGGTGATGATCTGAACAGAATTTTAGAAAATGTCAGAGGACTATCAGACTTTGTAGAATTTAACTCCAGGTTTGACACTGGCCCATCAGAAGGGTATGGCATTAACTGTAGTGAGAAACAGTCAAATACATGTATTTTCATGCAGATATCAGACTTCTTAGAAAAGATGAAACCTTGTTGCTTTACATACATCAATTGTCATTCAGAAGTGTAATTGATTTGCCAAATGAAAAATTTTGTTCTTGTATATTTTTCTACAGATTTAGAATTTCATGAAAATATTGAACTTTGTTGCTCTACAAATCAGTTATGAGGCCATTCAAAAGTACAAAGTGATTTGCTAGATAAAAATACTATTCACATAATTTTATAGAATGATGTCACAAGTTCCTTTCTCTCCACACATGATGGGACACATGGATGAGCAAGGTCGCAAAAAATTACAAGGTACATGTAAATATCAACTGTACTTGAACATTTGTCCATACAGTATACTCACAGAAATATAGTACTATAGATTCCTTATTTTACGTGAATACTTAATATCGCAATATGCCTCATCACATGATCATGAATTTGTGAGTGGTCTATTGATCAAAAGTTTTAACATGTATTTCATCAATATAAAAATAAGAGCAAGTAATTTTATTTCACATGTGGTGTTTGCCGCAAAATTATGTGATTATAAATTCCTTACATATATTTAGGAGTCTACAGTATGACAGCAGAATCCACCTGCAGTAAATTCTTGTTTAATGGCTGCCATTTATGATTTGGAAAATATGACAGTATAATGAATTAAGTGATATAGAACATATCAAAGGATGATTTGATCATACATGTTTAATATTTATTTGCTGTTCATTTATTGAACACCTTAAAATGAAATGAACATTTATGACATGCATATTCATTAGAGGTAAAAAAATTTCATTCTACAATAAAGTGTATCTGCAACTGAATACACCATTATAATTCAGATAAAACCCTTGTTTTGACTTTCTTTTGAACAAAAAATTAGTTACTGTAAAAGGGGGAAATATTCACATGGATTTCATTTTCGCTATTTTTTTTCTTTTTTTTTTTTTCTTTTTTTTTGATTATATTAAAGGTCGCAAAAACGAAAACCTTAATGAGTACATGTATTTTGGGGTGTGTCTTCATGTAATGTAATGATTCAGTCTCTGTATTGTATACTGATTAGTGAAAGCAGAAAACAACACTATTTGCATTTAAAGGGACTGATTCACAATTTCCCCTAAATTTTTTTTTTTAATTTTAATGATTTAAAAAAAATCTCATATGTCTTATGTGTTTGAAAGGTTTTACAAACAAGATTAAGGTTATACATTATGACAGAAGCTCACTGTAGAGATTTTTTGTTTTTGTTTTGTAAACAAAGATTGCAGTATGTTATTGTTTACAAACTTTTCAAAATAAATGGATATCGATCTAAGTTAATTATATATATCACATTTGAAGTATTCTGTAGGTAAAATGTGTCATTTAAAGGTTAAAAATTGTGACTATGCAAAATTAAGATGCATTAAATTACAAAGTTAACATTTCACTGATTTGTTTGTAAATATAGAAAGACTTGAGTCTTTCATTACATGACACAGAGTTCAGGCTAAAGTATTGCTCTTATCCTTGCAGTCAGAAGGTCCAACTGGATGTCAACATTAAATGAGTTATATTTTTAAAGTTTAGCATCAAAAATAAAAACTATTTTTCTTTTTAAAAAAAAAACATGAACCAGTCCCTTTAAATAATGTTCAAGTCTTTAAAATTACCTAGACTATTAGGCCAACTGCTGGCATTTCACTGGTGATCTAAGTTAACAACTAATTAATAGCTTCACCAATCACAAGCTATTGGTAGTTTTTCAAGACATTTGACACCCCAATAGGGACATTTGTTTTGAAAATAGGAAGGTGGTATGCAAATTTTGTGTTATAACAGGAAATTTTCATAGCAGGAAAATTTTTCTTGGCAGATTGTGGTGGTGTAGTGAAATGGTGATAGTGTCGATAATTTGAGATTTAACTGTTTTACATTTTTACGTAATGTATTTTCTCCATTGTAGCTGAAGCTCAAAAGATGGAGAAAGTGTCCTTGCAACAAATCCAGGAACTGATCCGACGAGTGGAGGAGGTGCTAGGATTGTGGAGAATCCTTGTGGATCACCAGCTCCACATCATTGTATCCACTCTCTCTAAGGTAATCTTGGTTTTACAAAAACAATAAAAAAAGATTTGAATTGGAATTAAGTTCAAAATGATTTCACATGACTTTAAAGCTTACCCAGAACATCTTTGTGTTTAGGATCAACAAAATCAGTTGAGGGGTATGAGTTTCAAACAACTGTCCACTCTTGCAGCAGGAAAAGAGGTACAATATGTCACTACATTGAACTTCCTATTTTGTGGAACATAGTGTACGTGTGTTTAATTTTTGCCGTATTTGATATTGAAGATGTGTGCTGCTTTAATCACCTGTCTAATCACTCGCTATCTGGATGACAATGCCACCATTGATGCCATCAGTAGCAGATTACGAGAAGTTTGTCCATCTCTGTACAGCTCAGATGATGCCACATGTTCAAAGGCTAGTTATGTATTAGTTAATTGGTCAAGGAGGAAATATATATGTGTAGCATAAATGAATTTGTTCTGTTTTAAAATTTAATATTCTATCTTTTTCAGGCAAATGAGCTCTTGCAAGCTGCCAAAGTCAACAAAAATCAGAATGAGAAGATGTCACAGTTAAATGAAGCATTAAAAGTAAGTATCAAAGCCTTCATAGATACTTTGATAATTACTGTGTGAGCTTTTTATATTGGACTGAAGAATGTTTGAATTTTGAGGTTCCCTGAGTCACTCAGGTGACTTATTACCATTGCTTTGTGTTCATCATCTTGCAGCATCCATACTGCATTAACAATTGAACATTTCTAACTTCTTCTTGATCACCACCATTCTAATTCATTTCAAATTTGGTATGAAGCAATCTGGGATAAGGGAGACGTAAATTATCAATTTAGGATTCCTGTATCCCAAGGGTGAGGCAAAAACTGCCAAAAATTTACCAGATTTCAAAATCTTCTCTGTAAATGCATATCTATAAGAAAAACTAAATACATTGTCACGAGAGCGGTAAGGTGTGTACCAAAATTGTAAATTTCATATTCCGTGGGGTGGAGAATCTGTCTTACAGGCAGGGTTAACTTGGTATATATGTTTGTAAAGTATTTGTGGCTGTAAGTGTTTACAGCTGCACAAAGAGGTGTATTATGTGTAGATATATTTATTATGACTGTTAATGTTTACAGCAACAAAATGATGTGTATTATGTATGACTGTCAATGTTTACAGCTACACAAAGAGGTGTATTATGTGTAGATATATTTATTATGACTGTCAATGTTTACAGCAATACAAAGAGGTGTCATACATGTATGTCCAGATATGTGTATAATAACTGTTAATGTTTACAGCTATACAAAGAAGTGTCCCAGCCACTGCAGCTGCACGTGGTCTGTAACCAGTTAGCTGTGGTCCACTTCTACACTGGTATTGTTGACCTTTGCCTGACCCTGTCCAAGAAAAGGGATCCCCAGAATCTGGCGCTACATTACTACAGAAGTGGTGAACCCCCTGAAGACATCCAGGGCATGACAAGTTACATGTCTAGGTGTGTGAAATGGATTTGGCAAAATTATCATGACTTGATCCCCCCAAAAAAGAGTGAAATGTATATCCATATATTTTGAGTACTCAGTTTGTCCTCATAGTTTATATAATATGTTGCATCACAATAGACAATTATGCCTGATTTTTAAAAAGTAACAAGTTGCATTATATTTTAATGATGTAGTTTGAATTTGAAGTGTGCATGCCATGGGAAATGTATTTTATGAAGCTGGAGCATGTATATAAATAAGAAATTCCTTGTTTTATTTTTTTGGCAGGATGGAATGTTACAACTGTATCACAGATACTCTAGCGTATTTATTGTCAGCAAGTGTCTCTCACCCTCATGCTCCCAGTGTTCCCAAATCTCCAGGTCCACCCCCTCAACCGGACCCAAATAGGATGACCACATACGATGCAGAGAAACACGTAATTTCTTTTTCCCGGTTGATTTGTGTTTCAGACGTGTACTTCATTTGCATGTTTTCTTTAGTGGAGTTTTTGTAAAGACACCTATACTTTTTCTTTAGAATTTCTTTTGTTTTTCCTCCAGAAAGAGGAGGTTTTCCGCATGTCACTAAAGTCTGATGATGAGATGTTTCATGTTGCTCTGTATGACTGGTTCTTCCATGCGAACTTAACAGAAAAATTATTAGAGGTATGTGTGCCCAGTCAATAAGACATTGTAATTCAGCATCAAGTGCAAGAAATAACAAAGCCTACCACTGTCTGACCAAAACTGGAAAGCCAGTGTTGTATGAAACTTGTTACTTCATTGCTGTCTACTTCATTAATGTGGACTCTGTGGCAAATATTAATCTTTACGAAATGCTTTTACCATGAATATCCACAAATAAAAGAAGTCAATGTTGGTTTACAGTAGAAGAAAACTTTACATTTATTTTGTATTAGCAGGAATATTGTTCGTGTTCATTTATCATACATTGTTGCTTTATAACTAAGCTGTATATTCAAGAAATAAATTTCGTTTTTGAAAATACATGAGGGTATGAACTGCGACGCTTCACACTGGAATATTTCATGAGCATTTTGTGAAAATTTTGCTGCTGTGAAACATTGCCATTCGTACTCATGTATTTTCAAAAATGAAATATATTTTTATATTTATATTCTTTTCATTTCTGTCAGATTCCCAGGCATCAAAATAGAGGCACTATATTTATAAAGAAATATTTATGAATATTTCACAGGTGCAAACACCATTCATAGAGCCATATTTAAAAAGGAAAGCCGCCTGTCCATCAGAAGCTATAGGAGCGTTGGACATGTTGTGGAAACACTACGAAAAAAGTAGAAACTTCTCAGCAGCTGCCAGAATTCTATCTAGGCTTTCTGAAAGACTAGGGTAAGAATGGTAGATATGTCAAAATTGGGTGTATATAATTCTTGAATGAAATTTTAGAAAGATAAATTTCACAAAAGATGTTTACTTGATGTTTTTGCACCAATATTTATACTGTATGTTAAGTTACAGCTTAATTTCTGTATCTGTACATTGTAATATTTGTATTTTTATGTCAAATCATATAGAAAGAAGGAAAAGGGTTTTAGCCACAGATACAAGTTAACCTTTCTCAAAATGAAATTTGTCCATCATACATACACATGTATATCTGAACATTCCTTTTACCATTACTTGGGGATATTTTTACCTCACATTATTTTTGCCCATGCACTTTGGAAGATGATTTTGTTGAAGTTTGAGTTAAGCCCCAAGTTGTTTCTTGATATCATATAGTTCTCAATTGTTTGAAAAAAATGAATGAAATTCTATGCCCTCAGTTTTGAATTGTCCACTTAGAATAAGGGCGATGATAAAATGGAAATGAAAATTTCTTTGTACGCAGTATATCTGTTTTAGTTTTATACATTTTCCTTCTTACAATAAAGCTTCCTCAATGTATGCTTGAATAAAAGGGGATTTAGACTTCCACATAGATCTTCAAGGCAAAAAGGCAAAGGTCATTAAATGAAATAGGGTTTTGTCATTTAAAAATTGCCCTCTAAATAACCTTGGAATAAGAAGATAAAAAAAAAAAAAAAAATTGAAAACTTGCAGCTGTTGTGGTGTAGATTCAGTTTTGTTAAAACCAGGATTCATGAGATTATAGTGATCCATATTTTAAGGGAAATCTTGAGCATTTAATGTGCAGGCACTTGTTTTGTAGTATATAGATTATAAAAACACTGTAGGTCACATCATGGACTAATACAGATTGTAGATCGAATTGTATCATGGTCTAGTATAGATTATAAATCCAATCATATTGTGATCTATATTAGATTACTAATGGGGTCATACCATGATCTAGTGTAGATTATAAATGAATTATATCATGAACTAGTATAAATTATAAATGAACCATATCATGACCTAGTATAGATTATAAAACGAACCATATCATGACCTAGTATAGATTATAAAATGAATCATATCATGACCTAGTGTAGATTATAAAATGAATCATATCATGACCTAGTGTAGATTATAAAATGAATCATATCATGACCTAGTGTAGATTATAAAATGAATCATATCATGACCTAGTGTAGATTATAAAATGAATCATATCATGACCTAGTGTAGATTATAAAATGAATCATATCATGACCTAGTATAGATTATAAAATGAACCATATCATGACCTAGTATAGATTATAAAATGAATCATATCATGACCTAGATTATAAAATGAATCATATCATGACCTAGTATAGATTATAAAATGAATCATATCATGACCTAGTGTAGATTATAAAATGAACCATATCATGACCTAGTATAGATTATAAAATGAATCATATCATGACCTAGTGTAGATTATAAAATGAACCATATCATGACCTAGTATAGATTATAAAATGAATCATATCATGACCTAGTATAGATTATAAAATGAACCATATCATGACCTAGTATAGATTATAAAATGAATCATATCATGACCTAGTATAGATTATAAAATGAATCATATCATGACCTAGTGTAGATTATAAAATGAATCATATCATGACCTACATGTAGTATAGAATTGAATCATATCATGATGTAGTATACATTAGAAATTGAATCACATGGTCATTACCAGAGCTAGGGCCTCAGTGATGCATTGGAATCAGATTACTTTCTTGGTAAAAATAAGGCAACTTGGTGGTTCATCTTTATAGGACTGACATGAACATTCAACAGAGGATTGAATATCTGTCCAGAGCCATTATGTGTGCCAAGAGTTCATCTACGAGAACAAGCTCTGCTGTTGAGGGCGAGTTCCTGCATGAATTAGAGGAAAAAATGGAGGTGTGTGGTACTTGAAACAATGGAAAGGCCATTCACTTGAAAAAAAGAAAAAAAAAAACAAGAACTGTCACAAGCTAAATTTGTGTTAAGTATTTAGTCTGCCATTAATTATGCACAAAATAAGTTTTCTTTTATGAGATTTTCTTGTACAAGATTTTGTTCTTAACAATTTGCATGTAGGTTGGTTGATAAACAGATGTACACTGTACAAATCATAAGCAAGTTACATTGTGTTCATGTACAAAATGTATATTGAAGAGATTTCAAATCACCTTGTACAGCTGTAAATTGTCATTTCAGGTGGCTCGCCTCCAGCTTCAGGTGCAGAGATCCCTCAGTAAATTACCTAGCAACATTCTGGATGTTCAGTATGCTCTCACGAGCCTGGACTCAGAACTCATGGACCTCACCAAGGTTTGTTTATTTATAGCACATGTTCCTGTTTGTTTACTTGGAATAAATCTTCTGACAGTGTTTATTAAGCATTTTTATTTTGTACATGAAATTCACAAAATGAAAATTGTGTAATTGTATGGTTTACAATATATTTCGTGCATTTTGACAGCTATATGAGGAGTTTGCAGACAGATTTGACCTCTCAGAATGTAAACTAGCCATTGTCCATTGTGCGGGATTGTATGATGGGGCTTTAATTGAGAACCTTTGGCAGAGCATTATAGATAAAGGTGAGCTCTGTAGCTTCTAAGCATTTTGATACTTTAAAAATTTTCCTTTTCAGAATACAGAAAAATGTACAATACACACTGTATTACAGTTAGGTTTTTAATGAGTATATAAGAAATTAATTTGTAGTCAGTGCAATGATTTTACTTTTTTCTGTAGAAGTATTTTGGTATTGTAGAAATTGAAGCAACAACAAGTATGAATCCCAATTTGAGAATAACCAATCTCCATAACAAGCTGTTGCCGATTGGAAAACTGTACATAAAGTCAGACCGATACTTCCCTATAGGTAAACAGTTGACATACATACTTAGTATTCAGTATTTTCAATCCTTACATTTAATTAAAAGTTGTATATAGATTTTTGAGGGGATGGTGTGGAGCTGTACACAGCTATATACATGTGTGACTAGAACTGTTACTGGTGTACATACACATGTGTGACTAAAATTGTTACTGGTGTACATACACATGTGTGACTAAAGCTGTTACTGGTGTACATACATGTGGGACTAGAACTGTTACTGGTGTACATACACATGTGTGACTAGAACTGTTACAGGTGTACATACACATGTGTGACTAAAGCTGTTCTGGTGTACATACATGTGGGACTAGAACTGTTACAGGTGTACATACATATGTGTGACTAGAACTGTTACTGGTGTACATACATATGTGTGACTAGAACTGTTACTGGTGTACATACACATGTGTGACTAGAACTGTTACTGGTGTACATACACATGTGTGACTAGAACTGTTACTGGTGTACATACATATGTGTGACTAGAACTGTTACTGGTGTACATACACATGTGTGACTAGAACTGTTACTGGTGTACATACACATGTGTGACTAGAACTGTTACTGGTGTACATACATATGTGTGACTAGAACTGTTACTGGTGTACATACACATGTGTGACTAGAACTGTTACTGGTGTACATACACATGTGTGACTAAAGCTGTTACTGGTGTACATACACATGTGTGACTAGAACTGTTACTGGTGTACATACACATGTGTGACTAGAACTGTTACTGGTGTACATACACATGTGTGACTAGAACTGTTACTGGTGTACATACATATGTGGGACTAGAACTGTTACTGGTGTACATACATGTGGGACTAGAACTGTTACTGGTGTACATACATGTGGGACTAGAACTGTTACTGGTGTACATACACATGTCTGACTAAAGAAAACACATACATACTTGTACCAAGCAAAGCTCAGATGGGTGGAATGCCCATCCGTGTAGCAAGGCTCTAAAGGTAACACTTATGTGAAAGGTAAAAGTCAAAATTGACAAAAGAAAAGAGAGATAATATCTATATACTATCACTAAAATTTCCATGAGCTGTATAGGTGGCATCATTTTTTGTGCATTAATTGCTTCAACAGTTATTCGAGTTTGACTACCAAAAATACAAGACTCTGACATGTAATTTATAATTTAATCATGTAATTTGTTCAGAGTCAAAGGTATAATTATTAATGTAGCAGATTTTTAGCAAATCATAAAACAGAAAACCGTAATTCAACTAAGTAGATGAACGAGTTTATGAATTTCTTTAAATAAAAATATACTATATCATACAGTATATGGTTACTCTCTTACCAGTTTAAATTTGTTGGTTATTTTTGTTTATGTTCAGCTGTTTTATTAATTTGCATACAGGATGCATTGTTGTGGTTTGTAATTGTTTGGTTTGAAAGAAAAAAACCCATCAAACGTAATGTGATGTCACAATGCACTGTTTACGTCAGCTGGGCTGGTGTTATATTCCCCGTGTTTTATGAATAAGTGGATCATGTAGTTATCCTCAAATATCCCGTCTTTTTAATATTTGGATGTAACTGGGCATATAGTGCAAGGGGAATGTAAATAATATATATTTTCAAGTGAATGGATATTTCTATATGACCATTATGATTATCGCTTGCAACACTACAATGACCATTTCATTCTTCACTCAGTCCAACAGTCACACCATATATACATATTATACATATAGTAATGCATGTCTGACTAGAGCTGTATATACTAATACATGTCTGACTAGATGGATGTGGCTTGACCATTATACATGTATATATAATTGACATTATTCATATTCCAATATTTATCATGCACTTTGCATAGTGACACATGCTTGCTATCAGATTATTTTAACACTTAAATTTGAATTGTAAATCATGCATTATAGTTTCTTCAACCACATTAAGCATTTAATGAATGATGAAATGTATAAAAACAATGACAAACATTAGAACAGTACAGTTTTTAATGACCTGCTTACAAACACTGATACTTGTAGTTTACTACAAACAGTACATTAGACCTTTGTGCTGTATACTTACATACACCAGCTACCTTTTATTTACAATCCATGATCTTTCCATCAGCTGTATTTTCCTCAGTCTGGCCCTTTTGTAGCAACACAAAATGTAATAACAGTGCAACATGTAATAACAATGCAAAATGTAATAAACTCCAAATATTACAATTTGCGTGCAGATCAACACAAAATGTAATAACACGAAATGTAATAACCACCAATTCCAGTTACTGCTACATGTCAAATGAAGTAATGAAATGTAATAATGCAAAATTTAATAAACTCCAAATATTACAATTTGCATGGAGATCAACGCAAAATATAATAACGCGAAATGTAATAACCACCAATTCCAGTTACTACATAATGTCAAATGAAGTAATGAAATGTAATAACAATGTAAATGTAATAGCCTCCAAATATTATATTTTGCATGATTACATTTTGCACTGAGATCAACGCAAAGTGTAATAACACAAAATGTAATAATGACCAATTCCAATTACTACATAATGTCAAATGAAGTAAGGTTTTGTCAGAGACTATGTGTCACTGGATATGTAAAATTAGCATACAGTATAATAAATATGAACTCAATTTAGGTCAATATTCGACCTAGAATGACTAATATTTTTTATATTTTCTTTGTATTTGTTGTCAACATTAGCTACTAAGAGTTATAATAACTAACTGAACAATATTGAGACTAAGTTTCTATGATATTACATTTTGCATTATTATTTAATTCGAGATCAACACAAAATGTAATAATGCAAAATGTAATAATTAGTGATGATTGCTAGAATTAAGAAAATACTGTTGTTTAAATAAATCATTATTACAATTATTTAATCAAAATAAGCAAAGAAATACGTAACCAAAACATTATGATTAAAAATAATACAATGTCAGTTTGATATGATTGAGACTGTATGAACTAAAAAACCCACAGAAAACCAATAAAACCAACGATGTTTATCTAATTAAACTGAATATTAAACAAAAAAAAACATATATATTAAATCTCATATTTCTCAAAACATTCATAATTACAATCAAACTTTAAATGCTGACAGGATAAGATTAATAGAGGTTCATTATATTTTGTGTTATTTTTACCATCGAAGTTATGAAAGTTTAATATTTATATTAAACATATAACATTTCGCGTTTTTACATTTTGCATTGATCTCGACGCGAAATGTAATAACACAAAATGTAATATTGGTAGCTTACTACATTTTGTGTTGTTATTACATTTTGCATTGCTACACACTTTCTCTGTTAATTAAGAATCTTATAAACACCATATTCTTCATCATTTTCAAAAGGGGATGATGGTTTGGAGTTGTAAATAGAATTTTTGAGGGGTAGTTTGGAGTTGTATATAGAATTTTTGGAGGGGTGGTTTGGAGTTGTATATAGAATTTTTTGAGAGGTGGTTTGGAATTGTATATACATGTACATGTAGGATTGTTAAGAATAAAGGCAAGAAAACGAGGGCCAGAGTTAGGAAAATGATGTCTATTACAAGTGGTTTCCCATTTCATCTGGGTTTACAATACTTAAATGCCAAAGAAACAACACATCCACCACCATCCATCCTTCCACCTGTAATATCAGTCCTGCCAGGACAGTTCTACGTGTAATTTCTGTTTGGTGATCTTGATCATTTTATCTGTCACATTGTACAAGTATATCTTTCTAGCTTTCATTGTGAAATATTTGGAACAAAGGAGCTGTGATCTAAGTTTAAACACAAAATGGATATTTCTACTCATGCTGGACATTGGTGTACCACCTACAAAATTGCTTGAAATTTATGACAGATTGTTTAAATCAAGGGTGAGTATGAAGTCTGCTCGCATTATACAAGGGTGAATATGAAGTCTGCTCTCATTATACAAGGGTGAGTATGAAGTCTGCTCGCATTATACAAGGGTGAGTATGAAGTCTGCTCGCATTATACAAGGGTGAGTATGAAGTCTGCTCGCATTATACAAGGGTGAGTATGAAGTCTGCTTGCATTATACAAGGATGAATATGAAACATGATGCACATTTGCACGTAACATATGCCATCATTTAAAAAAAAAAAATGAAATTTACTTCTTGTTTATAATTTACCTTTTACTTTCATTTCTGTTGGAATTCCCAGCTGTTAGAATAGAAATACTATATTTGTTAAGTTCTGTATTCATACTGTACAAGCATTATTTACTGCTGCAGCACATTCAGGAGGAAAAGGCTTTCAATACAGTTTGTGAAGATATCATAGGCAAAAACATTGGGAATTTAGATATTATTGCATAAATGTCACCACAAAGTGTATCAGCAGGAATATGTTTCAGATTATCTAAATTAAATGAAGATTCTAAAAAGTTAGAGGTAATTTGTATGAAAATGTAACTGAAAAAATGCTTACAGTTTTCAAAATGTTGCTTTTAATTGTGAAACCATTTTTTGAAACACTATTAGAAGTAACATCATGATGTAACAAAACAGAACGTTTTGTACTATGAATCTGGTTGAATAATTACAATGTGAACATTTCTATGAGTGTTTCATATTTCTGACAAAGTATGAATTAAATTATTACAAGAAATCATTACCAAATTATAAGTCTTAGCTTCTGCTCATTTACGAAGATTTGTCTATTGTTTACAGTGTGAAATTCTTATTTATACCATGATAAACATCACAATCGTATAAATACATGTACATGTTTGATTTTCACATGATTACTTTTTTCTGACAAAATTTTTAAACTGATACATTTTATTACTGGATCGTAAGCATCAAACACATTTAATAATTTTTTTTTGAAAACTCAATTGACGATGGTAGATACATGAAATATCCCATAATTCTTAAACTTAGGCTTTAAAGAATGAGGTCTACTTACAATGCTGTACAATTTTATTTGCAATGTTATGAAGAAAATTTTTCTCACAAAACTTTCTGTGCACGTATCTCTTAGAATGAAATATTGTTCTACAGGATCCATATTGGCAGCAGGTCCAGAAGCCATTGAGATTATTAGAAGTTCTTCATGATTTGTTGTCGCACATATGTGAAAATCGCACCATCGCTTTCGAAAGGTAAGATCAGTCAGTTTAATATGGTGGATAAATAACTATCATAGTGTAAAATCAGAATACTGTGTGGTAAAGAAAGATGACTAGTTATGAGCTCTTAGAGGGCTTCTATATATCCTACTATTCTACTAAACAAGACATGGGAATTTGAACTGGTGCCTATGATGTTGACCTTTTCATAAACCTGTACAGACCAATTGTGTAAATTTCCCCAGAAAAGCATTTCTAGGCCCCTGGGCTCTTCATAAAGCAACTGTTAACAGAAAATACTTCAACATTTGCCACTGCCTCATCGCATCTCTTGATATGAATTCTTGTGTTCTCTTTTGTAGGCGTTCCTTCACAACCCTCTGTTTAGATTTTGTGTCTAACTACTTGGTAGAACTGCAGACTATGGTGAATACGCCACAACAATCCTCTGTTGTTAGTCACTTCAAACGTCTGCAGGCCCAGTTAGAGAGATTCTGATACCAAACATATGCACAGAAATTACAAACTTTTTATCTCAGAGGCTCAGATTCCATCTATGTATAATTACAAAGTACAGAGAAACTGTTTTTCTTGTTTTGTTTATCTTAACTTGGAATATGCTTGTAGAACATTGTCATTTCAACTGAGGAGTTAGAAATGTATTGAACTTCAATATGAAATACTGGAGATGATTTAATTCATATGTAAATTACTTTTGAGTGGAACAAATCTCAAACTAAGCATTGTTGTTGATGCGTCTGTATTTAATTAATGATGTACAGGTATTTTGTAATGAGTTATCAGTATGCCAACGCATATGTAAATATAAGAATGGTAGTGTTTTATCATCATTCTTTTTGCATTATACTGATGTATGTAGACATGCAGTGAGTGGCAAGTAATCAATATGAATGCTGCTTTGTAACACTTATAAACAGGGAGATGAACAGAACAGTAGAGCCTGTGAAAGTGCCAGACTGTCATTGTGAGAAGAGATACCATGTTAATGTGAAATAAATATGGATTTTAACATGAATTATTATATCTCTTGCATAGACAGATACATTTTTACAAAAGGTTGTCAAAGTAGGGCATGATTTGGCTCTGTTTAATGAAATGTCAGATTTGTGTTGATTTTTAATGTACAGACAAGGGGTCAATCTATCCATTCATACACGTACCAAAGATTTCATCCACAGGTACCAAAGATTTCATCCACAGGTGCCAAAGATTTCATCCACAGAGTTAATACACGTACCAAGGATTTCATCCACAGAGTTAATGCACATACCAAAGATTTCATCCACAGACTTAATGCACGTACCAAAGATTTCATCCACAGAGTTAATACATGTACCAAGGATTTCATCCATAGAGTTAATACACGTACCAAAGATTTCATCCACAGAGTTAATACACGTACCAAGGATTTCATCCATAGAGTTAATACACGTACCAAAGATTTCATCCACAGAGTTAATACACGTACCAAAGATTTCATCCACAGAGTTGATACACGTACCAAAGATTTCATCCACAGAGTTAATTTACAGAAGTAAAAAGGCATCTGAATTTTATGAAGTTTGTTGAAAATCGGTATATTTGTAGATATTCAACATTTATACCATCCCAGCCTGTGATCAAGAATGTTTTTAGCTCACCTGAACTTGCATAGAATTTTTCTTACATGATGATAAATACACCATGATAACTGGATGCAAGTGGGGCCATAGTGAGGGTTAAAAGTTTGAATGATTTTAAAAAAATTTCAACAACCACGAAGGGTGCTATATGTTAAACCAACATATAAACATCCTTAGGTAATTTAAATGCAGGGTTGTTCACACTATGACCCCAAGGTGTTGATGGGGCCACAAAAAGGGTTAAAGTTTTACACAGGACTACTATCATATAGGAAAATTCTTTTTTATAAAAAACTTTCTATAGATTTGCAGTTATCCTCGTGCAGTGTAGATCCATAGTGTTTACATCATAGCCCCAGTACGGACCTGTAAGAGGGATTCAAGATATTGCATTCAAATATTTTCTAGGAAACGTCTTGGATACAGCTGTTAAAATACTATACAAGCATTCTCATACTTTGATTTGCTGTCTTTGTGCTCAGGTGATAAACCTAGGGGTCTTCTAGGGACCACAAGATGGGGGTTAAGGTTTTAGATATGAATATATGTTTTTGTATGTATATTTAGATCCCCTGATCCTTGGGTTCAGAGGAGGGACATGGTATTGGCCCATTGTTTTGCATAATAATATATAGGGAATTCATAAGACCCACAAAAGTGCAACATTCATTTGTAGTTATATATGAGTCCTTTATTCACACCATGTCGGGTTAGAGCCATAATTTGATGTTTAACTGCCCAGGTGAGTAATGTTCATTGACCTTTTATTGAATTATTCATACAAAAGTGTGGATAGTCTTTTCAAAGTTCGGTATATGGTATATGTATATATTTTTAACAAGGCACGTATCTATTCATTGAAAATTTCACACTGGATGGTTTACTACACGTGATTAGGTAATTAATTACGAATCAGAATTTGTAAAACTTGCTTAAAAACAAGTAGGACTGATACTTAAATTACATGTACTCCCCGTACATTCATTTCTGATTATAAAAAAAATGTGCGTGTTGTTGTGATGTTTTCTTCTCCAAGTTTTTTTTTGTTATTTTTTTTGAAGAAGAAGAAACGAGATAGAATGCAATTGAATAAAACGTGAGATGTCGCGAAAAAATTGTTTGATACCGAGAGACATCGCCTATGAAATAGTCATACAATAGCGGTATCTGGAAATGAAACGGAGGCGGGCGTGACGAGTACCCTCAAGGACTATTGGTCCGACATTTTTTTGTGTCACGTCTACTTTCCCGAGAAGTACTACGTGATGACGGATGTAATATACAATGTTTATAATTTCACTACAATGTCTCTCCTAAATCTGCTGTTTTCAATTTAATTTTCTGTATTCTTTTTCATTGTAGTATATATAAGAAACGTGCAGTCGTAGTTATAAACGTTTTCTTGTAATAAAGAAAAAAACAAACAAACAAACCAAATATTTGTTTTGTAATACTTGCCTGTAACAGACAAAGACTATCAACACGTTCTCTTTCGTTGGGTTTCTTTGTCGAAAGGGGTTTAACCTGTAACTTTGCACTAGTTTAAAAAAAAAAGGGGGGGGGTCAAGTGTTTTAAATTGTTCAGTAGTTCTTCCTTTGATACGCTTTACAAGTTATTCGATGAAAAACGAATGTGAATTTTTTTTAAATTATTATTTTATTTTCATTTATTTTAAATTTTAATGACGATTTTAAACTTGAAGAGATAGATAACACAACTTTGTCCAAAGGGAAGCAAGCGTCTTATAGATTGTCAAACACGAGTCCAAAATATTTTAACGCAAATGCTATTCGGTGGGAGCATGGCTATTCATGACGTGTAAAACGTAAATCTAGATTTATATGCGAAAATATTGATTTATATTCGATGATCTCGTTTATTACATACGAAAATACTAATTTATGTTCGATAAACTTGTTATTCATATGCGGAAATCCTGGTTTATTTTCGATAAACTTATTCATATGCGAAAATCCTGGTTTATTTTCGATAAACTTATTCATATGCGAAAATCCTGAATTATGTTCAATTAACTTGTTATTCATGTACGAAAATCTTGATATATATTCGATAATCTTGTTCATATGCGAAAAATCTTTATTTATATTCAACGATCTTGATACTTGCATGCGGAAATTTTGATTCATGGTCGATGGCCTTGCTGTTCTTAAATGAAAAATTATAGGAAAATTTATATATATATATATATATATATATGCGATAAATCTTGATTTATATTCGATAATCTTGTTATTGATATTCAATAATCTTGTCATATATATTCGATAAATTTTGATTAATATTCGAGAAATCATATTCGATAATCTTGTATATAAATAATAAATGTTGATTTATATTCGATAATCTTTATATTCATAAGCGAAAATTTTGATATATATGCAATAAATATTGATTTATATTCAATATTCCTGTTATTTATTTTCGATAATCTTGTTATTTATATTTGATATTTTTATTCGAGATCTATCGCATATAAATAAAAGTTTTCGCATACAGATATCAAGATTATCGTAAATAAATCAAATTTTTCGGATATAAGTATCAAAGTTATCGAATATAAATCTAGATTTTCGTATATGAATAACAAGATTATCGAATTTTCGTATATGAATAACAAGATTATCGAATATAAATCTAGATTTTCGCATATGAACAACAAGATTATTGAAATCAAGATTTTGGCATATGAATACAAGATTATTGAATATAAATCAAGATTTGTACAACTTTAAATCGCCTTACATTGCGAATTTAAAATGCAGAAATTTTGGACCTATCTGAGTTCCCTGTAACAGAATGTGAACTAAAATCGCTTGTTGATTTTCGATTCTTTATTGTACAGTAACTCTAAATATATTGTAGGACGTGATGCGCTCCCTTTGATACTATACGATAACCTGAGGATTGGGTTTAACGCCACGCTTTATCAAATGAAAGGCAAGTATGGGGAATTATTGTACATTAGTCGTCAAAGAAATTGCACGCGTCAGTGTCACAATTGACATGTAGTTTACATGTGTATATACAATCCAGCTGCAGCGTTCCGAGGAAAATATTAGGATATAATATATTCCATTTCCTCCCAGAAACCTACAGTTTTGTAGTTAATGCGAATCATGCATCAAGCAATATTATTTTAAATTATTGACCGATAGTACACACCGTGTGAAATTGTTAGATTAAACAAACATCACCAATAACTTATTCATGGGAATTACAGTTAATTAGCACCATTTTTTCACCATGTTTTCCCTTTACAAACTTGTAGTTCTTGATTTCTGGATTGTGGCACTGACCCGCGTATTTTGTTTGACGACTAAGATGCAGTCTTTCCCATACTTATCTTTCATTTGTGGCTATAAACTATACCCTGTAAGTTATCGTATATTATCACGGGGAGTGCAGAAATCACATCCTACCATGAATTTAAACTTTAAAGTTATTGTACAATGAATAATCAAATTAAAACACAGCAAGCGTTTATAGTTCATATACCATTTCAGGGAGCGTAAAACGACCATCCTCCATAAACGACAAATTGTCCGCGTCAACTTTAAATTTGCCATACTCCAACCGAATATCATAATCTACAAGCATTTGCGTTAGACTCATATTTGATGATTTATAATACACTTCCATCTCACCACAAGCTTGAGACATAGTCAAGTTACCCACCTCTTCATTTTTTTTAAATGTGCCAGATTACATCAAAGTGAAACTGTACGGCATTGTATTTCTTTTCAAATTTGCAAAAACTAGGTCAATGATGAAATGTCAAGGTCACTAGGTCAACAAATTCAGTATCCTTGGAAGGCTCTCTCTCTCTCTCTCTCTCTCTCTCTCATGCATATACTTATTTAAAAAAAACAATACCTCTTACGATTTAAAAGATATGATTTATATTCGAATTTTTAAAAGTAGGTAAAGGATCAATGTAAGGTTAACCAGGTCAAAGATTTTGGTGTCAATGTAAAGGTGTTGTCACAAGGAATACACACACCAAATATGAAATGTCTACCTCTTATGATGTAAAAGATATGACCAAGGTTAAATCTTTTGAAAATTTCCAAAAACTAGTTCAAGGTCACCAAATCTGGTATCGTTGGAAAATCTCACAAGAAATGCATATGCTAAAAACAAAAGCAGTAACTTTTTCGACTTCAAAAATTATGGTTTATATTCGATTTTGCTAAAAGTAGGTCAAAGGTCAATGTTAAAGTCAGCAGATCAAAGATTTTGGTGTCAATGGAATGGTCTTGCCACAAGAAATACACGTATACATATACATGTACACATATACACATACACATACCGTGTATGATACGCCGGATAGCTGAAAAATTGCTCAGGCGGCTATAAACAAACAAACCGTGTATGATACTCAACCTTTTATGGTATAAAAGTTGGTTTTTTGCTACACACAGAGGGACGGGCCAAAAAATATATGCCCCGTAATCTTTAATTCTGGGGGTATAAAAATACATGCCCATTTTTCATTGAATAACAAGTAAATCAAACCAAACACGACCAGCAAGAAAGGACTACTGATATGAAGCGCGAAAATTGTCAGCGCAGCACAAGAAACATCACTTTGAACGTTATTCACACATTATCGGGTGATGAAGATTACTAGCAATGCAAAAAATAAATAAAAAAATTAAAAAAAAATTCATAACGTAAGTGGGTTATTCAAATTTTTCTGTATTGATTTCTACCTTTATCAATCTCCCGATAAACTTTAAAAGAAACGGCCAACAAAGCCTTTGACCTTGATGACGCTCCATATTTGGTAATGTTTACGTGGACAGGTGGTCCTAAAAACTGGATCGCACTACTTTGCAAAAAACACTTATTCATTGTCTATAACGAAAGCTATTCTAATTTCAAAAGAAATATATGAGAAAAGATTCAGTAAATGTAGGCATCGAGACTGGAGAATCTCTTTGTAGGGCTGAAAATAGACACTGGGGGAAAGAAAAAGAGTCTCCTTCACTACGCTGGAGAAACGATATACGACATGTCCGAAGCCGAGGAAAAAATACAGACCACACATATGAAGCTACAAAAGGTGTTCTTATATTGAAACAAAGAAGAAAAAAAATACTCAGAAGTTCAGGGCATGCAAACACAATGAAGATCGGTCTTTAGATGAATTTGTAACAGAACTGAGAAAGCTTGCCAAGACTTGCAAATTTCAGAATGTTGATAAAGAAATTTATCAAAGCTATTCAAAATTTCCATTCGAATCGTTTCCGTCATAGAGCATTCAGAGAATCAGATAAATCATTAGATGATATACTAACCCCGAACTTGCTGACTCCTAAACAACAGAAATGGAGAGGGAAAGTATAAATAGGGTGAAAGCAAAAACAGGACACAGAGTGTCAACAAGAAATCGCGAAGCCTCGAAAAGAACTGGGGTACATCTGAGAGGCAACAGAGAACACATAATCACCCGACTATGGGTAGAAACTGGTGATGAATTCCCACACATGCAGAAACCTTGCCCCGCTAAAGGGAAGAAATGATTGATTGATTGATTGATTATTGCTTTCCGCCACACTCAACAATTTTTCAGTTATCTGGTGGCGTCCAGTTTTTGTTGGTGGAGGAGAGAACCCAGATACAATGTACCTGGGAAGAGACCACCGACCTTCCGTAAGTAAACTGGCAAACTTGCTCACATAACGCCGCGGCCGAGATTCGAACACGCGCCGACAGAGGTGAGAGGCCTTGTGATTTTGAGCCCGATGCTCTAACCACTCGGCCACGGAGGTAAGAAATGTAATTCGTGTCAAATTAAACCACTTTGCAAAAGTATGTCGTAGTCGTCACTACAAGCATCCGTATGTAGAAAGACGAGTGAAGTTCAGGACTATAAAAACTATACAGAGCAATCCAGTTAAAACACCGACAGCTCTGACGAGGAATACACATACAGCATACTGGAACAAGTTGGATCGGTGGACAAAACTCCAATGACATCACTTAAGGTAAACCAGAAAAACAGCATAGTAGACAATGGCACCACAGTAAATGTAATAGATGAGAAGACCCATGAATATTTAGGAAGCCCAAAGTTGAAGAAAGACGAAACAAAACTACTGCCATATGGTGGGTGAAATCAATTTGAAGTTCTTGGATATTGTGAGCTAGAGGTGGAAACAAGAAACAAGTATGGAATCTTCCAATTCCATGTTGTCAAAGGAAGTCATGGTGCGTTGCTTGGATACACAAAAGCGTCTCAACTAGAACTAGTCCTTGTTGTTAGTCAGATCACATAGACAACGCTAGAAGCAAAATACCAGGAAGTAATCCAAATTAAGATAGGAAAATATACTAGAAAGTCAGTCAGACTTCACCATGATTTGGACATTAAACCTGTCGCGCAAAGAAGCACCTGAGAACAAAATCGAAAAAAACAAATTTCAAGCACTGCTTGAACAAGAAACATTCCAGCACCTTGGGTATCATCAATAGTGACACCCTATGAAAGACTCAGATGAAATTCGACTCTGCTTCGATATGCGTGAAGCCAATAAAACAATAGTGATTGAAATACACTGCTACCAACAGTCGAAGAACTTATCCTTGACTTAAATGGTGCAGCTATTTTCAGAAAGCTAGACCTCAAATCTAGATACCGCCAGTTGTAACTTGAGGAACAGTGCAGATGCATCACCACATTTAGCACGCACTTAGGACTGTTCAGATACTAAAGAGTGAATATTGGTATCTCATCAGCCTCGGAAATTTTTCAAGAGACGATTAGATGTATTATACAAAATGTCAGAAACGCAAAAAGTATATCTGATGACATCATAATGTATGGAAAGACCCAACAAGAACATGACAGTGCACTTGAAGCGACACTACAGACAATGCAGAAAAGTGAACTTACAGTAGACAATAACAAGTGTGAGCTTAGTAAGGACAAGATAACATTCTTTGGGATTGTATCTTCCTTTGGGATCGCCAGATCCAAGAAAGAACCAAGCTGTGAAGGATGCAGGACCTCCAACAAATATGGCAGAACTACGCAGCTTCTTAGGGATGACAGAATACTCGTCTCGTTTCATACCACATTATGCTTCCATCACTAACCACTTTATAGTCTTACTCATTAATCAGCAGACTGGAAATGAGACTGTCAACAGCAAAGCGCTTTCGACAACTGTCTAGTAAAACTTTAATGGCTTCTTTCTACCCCGCAAGTGAAATCGACGTACTTGTTGACGCCAGTCCTATTGAACTAGGAGCAATCATGACTCAGAAACCCATTGTCTATGCGAGCAGAACCTAAACCGATACAGAATCAAGATACAGCCAGACTGAGCGTGAAGCATTGGCAATAGTATCGGCCTGTGAACACTTTGACATACATCCGTGGCGCCAACATTGTAAACATTATTACGCACCATAAGCCACTCGAAAAGATATGGTAAAAACTGAAACTACCATTATGAATAGAGAGATGGAGTTTACGACTCCAACCATACAAACTTACTATAAAGTAGTAGCCAGGATGTAATAACTCTGCTAATTATATGTCGAGGCATCCATTTAAGAAAGACACGCATGCTCACACGAAGAGAAAGTGGCGGAACAGTATGCAAACTTCATACCCACACAATCACTGCCGAATGCTGTGTCACTAAGTCAAGTGAAGGATGCAAGCGAACGACATCGAACAATACTGAAAGTCATTGAGTACATACGCGATGAACGATGGTTTAACACCCAAGGAATTCCATACTGATATGGTAGCAACACTAGGGAAAGATACCCCTTTATTTACAGTGAAAAGGTGGGTGGCGGAATTTAAATTCGGCAGGCAGAGGTTACGGCCTCGATTTTCTGGGACGCTGATGGTATTCTGATGGTAGATTATCTCCAAAAGGGACACACAATTAATGACCACATATTATGCATCACTTCTGAGGCAATTACGGGAAATATTAAACTCAAGCGCGGCGGAAAACTCAGTAAGCTGTGTTGTTCCACCAGGAAAATGTCCCTATTCACAGTCTGTCATTGCTATGGCTGTCATTAACGATTGTGGCTTTAAATTCATTGAACATCCGTTTTATTCACCTGATCTCGCTCCATCAGACTTTCATCTACTTCCAAAACTGAAAATGACCATTTCCGGTACCCACTTTCAGTCAGATGATGACGTCATGCATGCAATGGAGGACTTTCTGAACGGTCAAGAAAATGATTTCTTTAAAAGTGACACTGAGGCCCTTAAACATCGCTGGCAACAGTGTATAGACACTGAACGGGTTTATGTTGAAAAATAATGCAATATATCCTCTAAAATTCAAACCCTTAAATGAGGCTCACAACATATCAGACATCCCTCGTACATATTGTAGTTAAAATATCACGTAGCATTGCTCGTGTACATAGGCGTGCCACAAAGCATTCGTTGGACTAGCAGTCATACAGTAATTGCCGTATATTTGGAAATGAAACGGGGTCTTGAACTCGTGTCCTTAAGGGTACTCCCTACAGATACAATGTACTCTTTCTGTATTTGTATCTTATATTGTTACACTCTGAAGAGCCGAACTACGCGGCCAAAGCATTGATTAGCAATCCAGAAACATGTAGTTTGCTATATACGTCAATTTAGAGTAGTTTTAGTGCTAGGTGTTTTTTTAAAAAAAATATTTATTCTCAGTTAATATTAGCTATATTTATTTAAATCTTTTCGTTTTTCCTTAAAAAGTGACAGGTCGTCTCAAAAGTCTGACCGTTTGATTGTTCGTGTAGTTGGTCATGTTAGTGCTTTGCGCGCGTGCGCCCACACACACACACACACACACACACACACACACACACACACACACACATATATATATATATATATATATATATATATATATATATATATATATATATATCACTCGTCCTTCTGGAGAATTACTTCTCGCATTCGGCCTCAGCCCAGTGGAGTGTAAATTACCTTTGTAGATTTTGTACATTTACTTACCTTTAGCATACTTATGTAAAAAAAATATTTTGGTTTGTACCGATGGAGCCACAGGTCGAGTTTGAGTTGGAGGGAGCGAGGAAGAGACAGGTCGTCCCATGTTGGAGTTAAAGGGAGCACATGACTGAATATGAGGATGCTTACGTCACAGAAAAGTAATTTGAAATGTGGATATGAAATCAAATCAGCATGTTGTAAATTACAAGCTGTGTATATCTGAAGGGCCAACCCTTATAAAAAGTTCGTGTTATGCTTTGATAGCTTATCTAACAATAAATATAACATGCTCACTGAAATACAGGGAATTGAGAGATCTTTGCGCAATGATTGTGTTATACACGTACTAGCTGTCATCTAACAGTCAGTCATACCGGAAATTGCAAGGTGGGACATTAACACGTGGTAAATGTAATTAGCCATTACACACACACACACACACAAAATAAAAAATGAAAGGATTTTATGGAGGACTTTGAACCAGTGTTTGGTCAGGGTATGATTAACACTAAGATATTTAATTATAGTTATCTCCTAGTCCTCAGAGTTTGGTTCTTGTCCTCTTATATTGATCTCTCGTTAATATGTTGTCTTCTTATCCGATGATTTGATGTTATTAGATGATGAAGAAGATACTTCATTTTTCCATTTGCGTTTGTCGCAGATTTGGTGGCGTTTTTATGAGTGTTCATTATAAGTAATCAAACTTTCATTGATGTTTCTATCCGTAATGGTTTGCTTGAAAATCAAATTGTAGGCACTGATATGTATGCGGTAGCGTGACCAGAAGGTATCAAAATATTGGACAAACCAAGTGTAGGAAACACGTTATTGGCATTATCTCATGAACACTGCCAGTGTAATGAAACCTTTATTTTGAAAGAATTTTTCATTATTTTCACTGAATGAAATTATTTCGAATATTGTCGATGAGCGACGATAAGCAAACTAGTGAAAATAAAAGAATGAATTGTTGGTTTTTATGTGCGATTATCAGATCTGTTGACACGTTACACGAATATTCCGAAGTTTTTGCAATAATCATTTGGTTATGATTTGCTTAGCGTGTACCCGATTACTATATTAGTGCTTTATAATCAGTTATTTTTGTAAACTATATATCAAATGTATAACTCAAGTTTGTTCCAAGAACTTAGTGGAATAAATCGATCGTTGTCATTGTTGGTCAATTTATTCACGACAAAGTAAAAAAAAAAAAATAAATAAATAAAAATAATTAAAAAAAAAAAAATAAATAAAAATAATAATAAAAAAAATAAATAAATAAAAATAATCTGCTGACCTGAGAATGCCCTGGACTTGGAGAGCCATTTAGTGTACAGAATGAACTGTTATAATCAACTCGTGTATCTTTTATTCTCTATTCTACAGCGACTTTAACATCCACGTCATGATTTGGATTGGTTGATTGCTGTCTTAAAAATTTGGTAACATTGTAATCATCAAAAACTTCATCAGCTAGGGGCATCTACGGCATATTGGTCATTACAGAGAATATTGGAAACCATCTTCTGCGGATGCATCCTCGACTCTCGACAAATTTGTTTTAGGGTTAGTTTACTATAAACACGCACAAGCCGGCGCCACGAGCGACGCCCGATATCGCTGTTTTGTATAGACGTTTTTATGGCCTTCGCATACCTTTTTCTAGACACTCTCATTAAATACATAATTTCTAATTTGGATTTTATTTATTTAAACATATTCCTATTATGTGAAGGACGATTCAGAAAAAAAAGAGGTTGGATTTTATTCCTAAAAGTATCTTGGTGTTTCTAATACATGTATAATATGTCAAAAGGATGTACAACAATTAGGTGAAAAGAGGATTTTTTATATAAATAATTGCAATTAAAATACACATGCATATATGTGCAACTACACAGTATTTATTGACCAACACCGGCTATCAGAACAGTTATGTCCCGTAACTATTTGGCATCCAAAGAATTCAAAATCATATAGTTATTAAATAATGTGATAATATTTTTGTTCTTTTAAAAATCTTGAAGTACAGTATATTATGTACTTGACAAAAGCAGAAATTTTCATTGTCGTTATATCTAAAACATATGAACACATTATCAATGTACAAATAAAAAATTGTTTTTCATTGTTGATGTAAATTTCATATGTATTATTTGTACAGAAAAATTATAATTATTTCCGGTGAAAAAAAAAAATGTGTACAATACTGGAAAAAAGAAATGACACCGGAATCCTGGGGCATATAGAATACTTGTTCATATAAGCATTGTTGATTAATCAATATAATTTTCACAAATCATGGCATCCGTTTTCTTGGTAAAAGTCTAGATTTCACGGTCGCTTGTTCATAATCGTACATCGCGATGATTTCTGTAGCTGGTCCTTTAGAGCGACTAGGACTCTTGTTGCCATATTCGCGCGTTGAGGAATAAGAAGCACCATATCTCTGGAAAAAAAAACTCCAGAAATTACGCGTGCTTATACATGTCAATTCTCATTCAACTAGATAAATCTTTTTTCCATGTTTATTCATAAACAAGAGATTCACTACAATTCGAGTGTTATTGAATCAGATTGACAATGCTATATCGTTAGAAGTTGGGAATAACTAGAGGGCAAAAGAGCAATAGTGTGAGGCTTCAATAATTGCTTAGATGGAGAAGACAGCCCTCTTTTATGCAATATAGAGTAGAATAATTTCCCGCGGTTTTTTGTTGTGATGGGAAGGAGATTATATTGTATTTACAATGGTAGTTTTGGCCAGGAATATTGCTCTCATTATAGTCCGTACGCTACAAACAGAAAACGTTTTCCAAGTGGGCTTTCATGGCATTGACATTGTTGGGAATATAAAGGCTACATCGGGGAACTTCTACTCTGAGATCTACTAAACATTACTTACAAGTCGCCCCCTGTTAACTTGGTCACATCGGCATCGAAATATTTGCGCGGTAAACCTATAAAATCCTTTATGCATGAAGCTGTACAGTATTGGATTCTGGACGCAGTTGGAATGTCCCAAGAGCAAAGCGAAGGGGTAAATTTGATTCATTATCTTCTGACTCTCCACACTTAGTTCTAAATACGAAAATAAACTTAATAGAAAATACGGCATCCAGCTGAGAGCAAATAGTACTGACAGAATGATGAGAAGTCGCGCCAAGCGTCTCCTGTTGACCATGACGCGGTCATCATAGTGACCACTGGCAATCGAATTTGAGCGCTGTAAATGGTTGTTCCTCCGACACAGACTGAAGCCTATCATTGAATAAAGCACTATAACAACCACTCCAGGAATGATGTAAATTATGAACAGCAGGAAAATGTTATAGATCATTTGGTCTTGTTTCGATGGCCAGGTTTCTATGCAGTATTGAATTGACATTTCGTTCAGTTCAGTGGGCAGATTTTCACTCTTGAGTTTCTTGTATATCACCAGTGGACACATGGCAATTATTCCTGTGACCCACGTGACCACCACCGCCTGTTTGACTTTAGCGGTGTTGCAAAACACTCTGGCTTTCAGCGGATGTCTGATAGCTAGATATCTCTCAGCACTCATACAGACGATAGTCAGCACACTTCCTTCCACATATACACCTGTAAAAAATATATTCAATGTTGTTATGAATAATATTTTGTTGTCAAAATGCAATGCATAAGCGTAGGTAAAATGTTCTTTGATTTTCAGAATGTGTCTAATATTTGTGGAATGACAGATTAACTGCATAAGCAGTCAAACAAGTATAGTGCTCTCTAATGATTTTAAGATATCTCTAGTTGATTTAAGGTATGCAATATTTCATTCGGAACGCGTAAAAATCAGAGAGAAAAAATGACTTATTTGTATACAGAGAAAGAATCAAATTAAATCGCGTTAATTAGTATTTCAACTGACTTAGGGTTTAATTCAGTGGTAGACACCATCAATTGTAATGCCCAATTAGCACATACTTTAACAAATATGTCGCTGATTTATTACTCTCTTCAATGGAATTAGAGCTCTTTCTGATCCAATTACAGGTAGCTCTAATTGAATTAAAGATCTCTTCGAATTGAGATATCTGATGTTTATAATTTGGAGATATATTCATAATATCTAGAGAGGGTTAATTAATTGAATACATGTTAATTTAGCGATCTTTTAAGCAAGTTCAATTTTTATATTAACAATTCTCTATACTGATACACTTCTAATACCTTGTACAAAATCCATCGCTTTGCAGAGGAACTCTCCGTACATCCACGGTGTGTAAATATGTCTCCCTACAGTCAATGGGATACACACCAGTGTCACTGCAAAAGAAAGAACGTATTACATACTGATTAATTGAGTGATCAAGATACGGACTGAAACATCTTCGTCTTTCACTCCCCCGACAGTTGATCAGTTGTGTCAAGAATGATGCATGTTCAAACTGCGACGGTCTAGAGAATTTGAGACTAGTGAAACAAGGGGACTTTGTTCCCTCAACAATTACTGGGATTTAGCAATACTGTCGAATGAAGGTCATTAAAGCTTAATAGAGAATTCTTCATACTGCAAACACAACACTCGCTAATCACAGTTTGTCTTTAAGAGGCATGTAGCATCGTTTATCAAGGGGGAGAGACCAAAATGGTGACCATTATTGGGAGGAAGAAAAAACAAAATAAATAGATAAAAATAAAATAAAACAAATAAATAAATAAAAAAAACTCACAAAATTCTTATTCCTGTCGGCGTGCCAAAGTTGATGTTACGTGGAAGGAACATACAACATGTCACGATGAATAGAGAGGCCACGCATCCTTGCCTCTCCCACTTTTGGTTCTACGTATCAGCATTTAAAATACAATTAATCATAACCTGGAATAGATTTTTTTTCTTGGACAGACGTTTTACCGCATAAATCACTTCCTGTAAACTTTTTCTCATTTACTTTTACTACTACGGAATACAGATGTCCAATCAATATACCAACCTTGTTATCGATAGTGATACCTTAAAAAGCTGATTAAATATCACGAATCAATTGGTTGGTGAGTCTTTGAGTTATCAACACATGCACATTGTACCGGTCGCGGTCGTCTAGTGGTTAGGGCGCTCGTGGGAGGTTCAGGGTTCGATTTTTGATCCCCGCGTATGGTGTAGATAATTGTTGCTCCTTCGCCAAGTGCCCAGTAATCGTGAGCCTTAAAAACGAGATCTCATGTCACGGTAGCCGTTGGAAGGATAAAGAACCCTCGCTGCCATTAGCGCCATGAATAAGTTAAAATTTTTGGCACTTATCTTAAGGTTCTGCATGAGTGAAAAATTCTCGAAGGGACTTTAAACAACATACAAACAAAGAAAATCATATTCATGAATAGTAATAAACCTATGAATAACATTCAAGACTAACTGTGAGAGTGCTGCTGGCCATTACACCAGACCTCCGAAAGACCTACGATTCATACTTCTAATACAGGGCGTCCAAAGCCTCTATATTAGAACTGATGTGGCCAAGGTACAACCAGCACTCGACCTCACAAAGCGAACGCTCTAACCACTGCAACAGGGCAATTGATCGATACATTAGATAAAATGTATCAATGTTCTGCTGTATTTTTCGGAAAGTTTAAGACTATCGACATCCACAAGTTTGAAAAATTCTCGTCGCACTTTACGTCACAACTGCAAGATTAATCAAACATTGTGCTGATGGAGAAGATAAGTAGAGTTTTTCATATTAATGAAATACTTTGAAGGACAAAATGCCCATTGTAAGACAATGCGTTCATGTTGCGACCAAAGAAAAAACCCACCGTAATCACCTCACTGAAACGATATTTTTTTCATTGGGATTCATAGCAAAGTTATGGGCTCGACTGTCGGGATCGCCGATCTACGCGTATCGGTCTGAATGGGACCCGATTCACCGCCAAAATGAAAAATGCTCCATTCATTATCAGGATATTTGTATTCTAATATCAAAAGCAATTGTCTATGTGCACGCATGCATCTGAGAATTTGGTAAAAAAGAAAAAAACGTTTAAAGCTGTTTCACAAAGGTTAGAAAAGGTACTGTTTTTTAATTTAACAAAGGAACTTTTCCTTGTTCTTTTCCTCGCTGTGCTTCATGAAACAGATTACTCGACATTCCATTATTTATCCAAAATTTAATATCAGTGTTTTTATGCATATGTAAGCATATGTAAGTATGATTCATAAGTAAACGAACAATCTGAATGGGTATTTATATGTAAACAAAACATCAACTGATATATTTTGTTCGCGAAAGGTGTTGACAATCCCAGACTGTGAGAGTATAGATGGAACAAGTTGAATCTCGAAGCTAAAGCAGTGAAAGTTTGAAAACTCAAGTAACGAGAAATGGGAAGCAACTATGGTAGATATTTGAGAAAAAGTATTATGCAAAATTAGTCTTATATGACTGCGATCGTTGTGGGTTCTAGAGTATTTATGGAAGCCTTCAGTTCTAATTGTTCACAAGCTCCTTGAAATGAAAGTAGGCACTTTCGGTTTTGATGAGTGCCTTTGGAATTCATCAACACGGATACCGACTACCTGTACATCCTATGATTTTTCATGTTAACGCGAACGTAGGTGGCTTTGTTGGACAAAAAAAGCGAGTGGATCTAGAAGGGTTACGGGAGTTGCACCCCTCTGATGGTTGAATATATTTTAAAATATATATATATATATATATATATATATATATATATATATATATAAAGAATATATGCATATCTATGGTGGTTAGCTGTATCTTCACTGGTGTAACTGTGATGTTCTTGACGGAATTCGCAGACATCCCTAGATGGTGGGCATCCTGCTAAAATTATCATCGTCAATTTTGAAATTATAAAGGATTGTTTTTCTTAGTTGTATGTTTTAATTGATGTATTACTACTACCATTCTTAAAAGAATTAAAATACAATGAAACCTTTAGCCCACCTGAGCTATAAGCTCACGCCAGCTGATCACAGGTTGCCCGGCGTCTGTCTCCCTGTGAACTTTATAAAGTGTTGCCTTTTTCCAGAAACAAAGGGCCAATTTCCACGAAACTTGCCATAAAGCATCACTGAGTAAAGGGGTGTGGCAGTAGTGGAACAAAGTTTCATACATGTACGAGGATTTATTAGGAAAACTTTCTCAAGAACAATAGGACTATGATCTGTCATATCAATATACAAGCATTCTCAGGTAGTGCACATTTCAGTTTATTGAAATCGTGATCTCGAAGGTAGGGTGGGGCCACAATAGGGAATCTTTTTTTTTTACATGACAATATATGAGTTTTTTTTTAAAAATAAAGATCTCAAAACTACCAGGGGCATGATTCGCCATCGTCCTCAGGCAATACTGATTCAATTTTCTTTAAATCATGGCCCAGGGGTATGATGGGGACTTAATAAAGGATCAAAGTTTTACATGAGGGTATATGTAATCTTTGTTTTTCTTCTCAATAACCAGTAATTACATATATTAATATGCAAGCACTCCAATATAGTACAGATTCATATTTGACTAGTGTTGACTTAAATAGGGAATCAAATTTTACACAAGGATACATAAAAAGAAATTTGAAAATTTGAGGAAAAAAATTCCAAGAGTAGCAGGGCTACACTTAATTTATATCAATATGCACAATATGTAAACGTTCTGAATTCAGACTTTTTCATGGATCTTCGGGTGAGGGGGGGGGGGGGCTAAAATTAGGGATCAAATCTTTCATAATACATGGATATATGAGGAAATATTTAAAATCTTTTAAAAATCTCCAGAACAGCAAGACCATGCTAGACGTATTGACGCCGAGGCATCCCCGTGTTGTTTGGATTCAAGTTCAGTTTGTTACCTATGAACTTCTCAGCATTCTTTACAAGGCATGTAGCATCAGTTTTCAAATGGGGATGAAGAGAGCAGCCGAAGTTCATCGTTTCTATATATAGCTTTCTGTGAACCAGAAAGCTACAGATGCATCCCCTTATATAAAAAAAACCTTTGATTTACGGCACAGAAAAAAAAATGCGCACGGTTGAGGCATTTTATCGTCGTATTCTTGCTTCGCCGTTTTAAACAATTAATATGAAAACATAAAATTCCTAACAAATTTTCCTACTTGTGTCCATACTATCTAATATGGCTACGTCAACAAAAGAAATCATTTGAAGCTATGAGTTTTCGGGTCGCATGGTGCTTTAATGAATGTTTGAAGGTATGTTTGGACACAAGTACTCGTGTATATAGTGGGAAAATATGTTTGATATTTTTTTCATATTGAAAAAAGAAATTTATTACAGTTACATTCTACTTTCATTTTTGTCGGAACTCCCGCTGTTCAAATAGACGCACTGTATTTATCAAGATTCATACGCGAATTATTCACAACCGCAACGCATTCATGAGGAAATGATTATCATTGCAATTTTTAAAGGTCAAAGGCAAAAACATTGGAAATGTAAATATATACATGTTTGCAGATTGAGGGACATTGAGTAGCTGTCGTACGAGTTCAGTTTTTGCACCATTCGATTTGTCTTGGCGTGTGTTGTCATCTCTAACTCTGATATCTTGTCTCCATTTAATAGATGTGTTTCTAATCTTGCCTTTTTAATCTATATTACGATTCCATGTTATGATGACTCCGTCATTGGGATTGATGCAAATGAACAAAGTGCTGGCAATTTGTGGATATGGATTCCGTGCTTCTCTTGAGATCAAATGCTTGAGTCTTCAGCAGTCAGTCAGTTTCAACTGTGAGACATCATTAGATAATGGTGTTTTTGTTTTTTTGTTTGCTTGTTTTGCGTCCCTTCGATGAATTTTCACTCATAAAGAAATGTCACCATTAGGTAAAGAACTATAAAGAGCTAAAGTCACGAAAAATCAAAATCGTCCCATCCATAATTTTACAACACTGTGCGTCATTAAAAACGGTTTAGCATGGTATAACTTCTTTTATTGGAAAGACTTACCTGGAAAGTTGCTTTGTATATCGCCGCGACGGTAGACAAGTTATTTAAGAAAGGAACTTCATTTTTGAATTTAAGAAAGGAATTTCGTTTTTGAAAATAAATGAGGGTATCAACTGCGACGCTTCACGCCGGCATATTTAATTCATGAAGCGCGTTACCGTCATAAACATTTGCATTTCTGATAAATGTTCAACATAATAATGCTTAGATACGTCTATATCTTATGGAGGGTACAAATAAATTGTTTTTAAACATGTGTGTAAGTAAAATAAAATAAAACTTTTAGTTCTCAGTTCTCGGATTGATCTATTTCTTCTGAAATGTTTGCAACATTCTCTAATCCCGCACATTAATTCGCTTTTCTGTACACGAACCTGCCGTATCCAAGGAGGCAATATGAGCACAAACATACCAACTACCCTCGCGTCAGTTTTATATCTGCCTCATATTGAGACGTCACTAGCTGTAGCGGAAGTGCTAAAAATTTTGTCCCATGGTTAGCGCGCAAGGCCTTATTGGAAATGAGGGTCTTTTAACGTGCCAAAAGCCGGCCGCGACACGCGATCTCCTTTTAATTGTCATAAAAGACGCGCTTCTAAATTATACCGAGCGTTTGGCAAAGGAGCAATCACTACCTATATAAACGTCTTAGATTTCACGCGGCCATGGCACTGTAATCATGACCACTAGTCACGAAAGCGAAAAGAACGCTCTATCCACTAACTGCGACCGGTACTTTAGATAATGTTGATACTTTCGAAACTTTGGTTCTTTTATCTCGTTGTCCGCTAACCATACTGCTGACTGTATTTAAATGCAATTGGTAACCCGAAGTATGGCTAGTAAGTGAGAAGAATGTGTTATATTTTCCCACATTTTTTAATGATGGGGAGGGGATGTTGCATTTTTATCCCGGGAGTCATCACTGGGTAAATTCCTCAATTATTGATTAGTATCGACTATTTGTAAAGATTCTAGATTCCAATATTGATTGGTAATGACTATTATAAAATGTTATTTCAGTTATTTTAATTTCTTATTTAGGAATAGCATACGTTAAACACTCCAAGTTTTAAGTTACGAACATCAACGATATTTTTTTCAAGTTACCCACATCACCCCGCTTTAATTTTTCGTTGTTGTTCATAGAATGATTTCTGTCTAGTAACATATCGATTCAAGCGTGAAACACGGAAGAAAAATTCCTTATTATCGCGAAATCGACTATGCCAATCTTCAGAATAGCCAGCGTCCTCCAGCATGGGACGTGCTTAACGGTGAATAGTGATTTTTGAATTTTTTTTAAATTCCGGAAAGTATACAATACAGAGTTTTCGGTTACAAGTGACATACCGGTGTCCAACTTTCCACTACTTCAGTGGGAGGTAGCAAGGGTCTTCAACGTTCATCTCTGTATAATTCAATTTTGTAATTGTCATATACTTGCCAATTGTTTTTTGCTAAACCCATACATTGTAAAGTTGTTACAGTTAACAATAGCTGCAGTTTTTTCAGCGAACATTTCATAATTTGTTGCATATAGTTTTCATTTTTTTGGTCAGTCAATGGATGACCTCTTTCGCTTTCAACATTTGTTGTCAAACATTGCTACTACATGTACTCTTGTTGTGAGAAACGTTATTGGATTGGTATCGTCGTCAGACAGGATCAATAAATGATCTCCCACGACCTGGTCAACCGTTTGTCACGTCACCTCAATAAGCGTACGTACGACAACGTCGATTGCGGAATAGGCTTACGGCAGCTGCGACTATGGCCAAGCTAACGATTGGATGTCAAAGTAGGTCCATTCATCCTAGAATAGTATCCAGAACATTGAAACGCTATGGGATCCTCTGCAGAAGACCTTAAAAGGTTTAAAAGACAGAAGCTGGATCAATGCTAAAACAACAGACGAGTCTTGTTCTCCGACGGATCCAGATTTAACGTTAGTAACAGGGAAGCTCAAGTTTACCATCGTGTACATGGTTGTTATGTAGATGTGCCCAAATCGGATGCAGCTTCATGATCCGGGGGGGGGGGGGTTACGAAGTTGCTCATTTTGAATAGAACCAAAACTGCAAGAAGGTGTGTGAATCCCCAAGGCTCAGATCCGCAAGAACCGGGAGGGGCATTGTTGGAAGAGTGGCAGAACATTCTTCAAAGGACCATTCGGCGTGTTTGTCAGTCAGCGACACGTCGCGTACGCGCCGTTATCAATGGTGAGCATTCTCTGGGGTTTATCATGGCAAGAACCTTAACTCGAATTATCTTCGAAGTATTGGCATTTACTCAACTGGGCATGCACGAGCGCAACTTCCTTTTCCGGTTAACCAAAAGTTGCAAGGTGTCCAAAATTTCATCGAAGCACGCCAAACACTCCAAACAATTAATTGTTAGTTCTACCTTGTTCTAGACTCTAGGTCTCTAAGATCATGGGTAAAATAGGTAAACTATTTGATAAACATCATTAATACAGCTGGTATGTGTAAAAATAACTATGCTCGGCGCTCAGGGCCTTTGAGCAGAGAGGGATCTTTATCGTGCCGCACCTGCTGTGACACGGGGCCTCGATTTTTGCGGTCTCATCCGAAGGACCGCCCATTCAGCCACCTCTTACGACAAGCAAGCAAGGTATAAGGAAGGCCTATTCTAACTCGGGTCCTCACAGGATTGCCTAAATTTTGAAGCCCTTCACCGGCAATGGTGACGTCTCCATATGAGTGAAAAATTCTCGAGCGCGACGTTAAACAATATATAATGAATCAATCTGAAAATAACTGGGATTAATGACCAAAACCAGTTTTGACACACCCCTCTTGACTTCATGTAATTCCTATGGGAGAAATAAAATACCTTTAGGGTTTTGACAAAATCTCACAGTATTTCTGTTTTTGCCGTAAGATGTTTTGTACATTTTTCTTTCTTGGAAAATGAGATTTCTTATAGCAAATAGAAAATTCCTTTCAGATTTCAACACTTGCTCATGGGATTTTGTTAAAATCCTATAAATAATTGTAGAGAAAGCAAATTGTAGGAAATCTTGTTTATTCCGATGGGATTTTATATTCGAAGATGTTAGGTGAGAATCGCGGTAGTTCTGAAGTCTTCAGATGTTATTTTATTCTATGGTATATCTGATTTTCCTGGGAATTAAAGGAGTTCGATGTTTTCACACAGAACCTTAAATACACATAACTTTTAGATTATATAGTGCGTGCCTCGGAGCATTACATTTTCTAGCAAGCCATAATCATTTTAATGGTAAGCAATATCTTTCAAATAACTATTTCTCAAGGTTTTTATATCGAGCTTTTAGTATTCCTGCATTTAGGGATTTCATTTAGACGTCCCCGCAGATACACTAAAGGAATGGAATTGTTTCACATTATAATAACTAAGTTTCCGTGTTTAGTCTATTGAGTAGAGAGGTTATCACTTAAGCCTTACGGAACCTGCCTCGGGAGTCCCTCATTATCAGTGTTTTGAAGCTATGATTAGCATTACTAATACTATTATCTTCTAATTCCAACCCTCGATTAATCTTAGAGCATGTCATTGTGGGCTGTGGGACGAATGTGTGTTCTATGTGTTCTATAAAGAATGACATTTTTTATTTATTTTTTGGTATGCTTATGACTATTTTCATACAATGAAGAGTGTTTATAAATGAAATAGCAGTGATGTAATTTACATCATATCATTTAGTTTAAAATTTTCATTGCTAAGAATGAGAGTGGGGGCGTTGCACTACCCTTTTTTTTTCTCACAAGGACGATGCATCCTTTTATGGGAAAATAGATTTACATATAAGGAAAATAAATATACATGCACCAGCCTAGGGCTTCTCCCCTTTTCTAAAACTGGTGAAGTGTTGAAAAGAACGCTTTCATGATTTACGAAAATCTGTCTTGGCAAAGTAAACTTCCTGTACATTAACACCAACCCTCCTACCCCCCCCCCCCCCCCAAAAAAAAATGTGACTTCACAGAAACTGCCAAGAACAGAAATATTTCCGCACAACGACGTGAAAAAGAACGAATGCAAAGAAATTATTTTTAGTCGAGTCTAAGTCTATCGAATGATCGGACAAACATGCCTTGTGTTAGCCTGCTGTTCTGTTAACAAGTTATTTTTAGTCGAGGCTTTATATCGATCGATCGGGCAAGCATGAAATGTGTATAACCTACTGCTGAATTTTGTATAACGAATTCAGTTAAAATCTTAAAGATTAGCTACATTATTGCCCAACGTAAACAACGATTCTTTTCACTTAGTTTGTTAATCTCCGAACTTGACCGACACTCCTCTAAATTCTACCAGCCTTCGCGTTTTAATTTTCGCAAGCTATTGTTCGGAACACCTTTTTGTTTCTCAGAAAGACACTTTAATAGCTGACACGCGCAAATTCTTACACTTCCCAAAACCTTTCCTGTCCATAAATTTGGTGCTTGCACCAATGTTTCTTGTTTAGTAGACTTGTCGTGAGAAAGGGTAATATGATTTCTGAATCTTACTCACAATTTAATGAGATATCATAACAGTATTTGATAAACTCATTCATTCGAAAAACACTATGTATCCTACATCTAGACATGTACTATATTGTACAATTTCAGTCAACAGACCAGAATATTTTTCCCAAGGTCCTTGGAACAACTCATTGTGTTCTAGAGATTGACAGGGGCTGCTGGGCAGCAGAACACACTGAGCTGTTTCCAGCACCAAGGAGAAATGTTTCTGTCTACTGACTAATTTATTTCGCTCAGTCCACAATATGGTACATCGGGTGCCCAATTTAATACATAAAAAAAAAAAAATAATAATAATAATATACATAGTACACGATGGAAATGAAAGATATAATAGAGAACTACGATTGGTTGTTTGTTAAGCATAGGTCTAAATTTGACCTACAGCTGATGAAATCTCAATATTAGAGAGAAATACTGGATGGGACATCCAGGATTTTTCTCTCATATTGAGATTTCATCAACTGTATGTCAAATTTAGACCTATGTAAGCGCTTACGGCCGTAGCAGTGAGGGTTCTTTAACGCCTGTCGCAACTCGGGACCTCCGTTTTAAAGGTCATATCCGAAAGACCCGTGATTCTCACTTCTAAATGCCGAGCGTTTTACGAAGGAGCAATTACTACTTATATTGAAGTCTTTGGTTTGACGCGACCATGTCACGAGTGGGGTTCGAGCTCCCAACCTCCCTGTTACGAAGCGAATGCTCTACCACTGAGCGAGATATCTACGGAGGACAGACATGGTCAGATATAGTTCACATAGAATTATATGATTTAGTTAATTCAGTGGAGTCAGCAGTTGTTAGTAATTATTGAAATAAAAAAAAACCCCAGTTTTATTACTTTATGTACATGTATTTGAGTTGTGTTTTAACTTTGCCGCGAGGAAAAGTTTAAGTTACGAATTCTATCACTTGTTTAAAAGTTGCGGATGTTATTTCTATATAATAGATTTGCATAAATATAATTGGCAAAAAAAAAAAAAATATACGGTGGACTCCCTGAAACTCCGTGAATTTTACTGTAGCTGTGGTGCATGTTTGTGTGCGTCTGCACAGTCTGCACATTAGTGTATAAATTCGAAACGAATACCGCGTTTTCCGGAATACGTTGCCGGTCCAATAGACAGCCTGTCTAAAGTTCTGATACTGTTGACTGGCGGTCCAACAAATCTCTTTCTGTTTCTAGAATAGTTCAGATTAATGAGTATACTGAGGGGAAAAGTTAATTGCTATATATTTCATAAAACAACTAAATCTATCGCATAAGTAATAAATCTTTGTAAAGGAGACATTTTTTTCGTTTCTACAATTTCCCTTGGGCACCAAGCACTACGCACTTAAATGTAATGCAAAAGACTTTGTTGCTTTCGTTTTCATATCCCCGTTTGGTTTGAAATAATGTATGTCCCCAAAACGTTCTACAAGCGTTATAATGCTGTATTTAAAATGCAAAAATTTAAAACAAAGAGAGCTTATTTCAAATTACGATCACTATATGTAAACAGATTTGTTCGCTTTACAAAAGGTATAATCACAGGAGTTTTTCTTTTATATTTGTAAACGGGCATTGCACGTTAAGCACTATATGGATGAGTTCACTGTTGATTGGAGGGGCTGAAAGTAAAGAAACACTATAAAATACCGGGTCTGTATATACCCGCATAAATAAGTGAATATATAAATTCATTGAACCAATGTTAACTGCGCAAATTTAGAGAAAATAAATCAATATTAAATTAAAAAAAAAAACAAAACAACGAAATTACTTTGATATATACATTGATCTTTTTCTTTGAATGATTAAAAAAGTTCAACTTCCAGAAGTACATGTACATTCTGTACCTTGATGTTGATTTTTTTTCTCCCTCCTTCAATGTGGGACCAAAAATAACGAACGAGAAAACCGATAACTAACGAGCAAATGTTGAGGAAACTGCTTTTCTCATTACGAATATTCTCAGATATTAATGCACAAGACCACAATCATATGATATATTACTCTCTAGAAGTGATTTGTTTTGAACAGTATTTAATTCATGTACATATATAGGATTGGGCAGCAGGCCTAAAGCCTCTCTCCCTTGGTCACAGGTCAATGATATCAGTAACTTATGCAACATACAACAGTTAATATTGTAGATGAGCGATACAGAGGCGACCTCTAGATAGAATTATCACGAGAGAAACAGAATTATCACTAGAGAGAAGAATTATCACGAGAGACAACATACAAAAATTAATATTGTACATGATCAATACAGAGATAGAATTATCACGAAAGAGACAGAATTATCACGAGAAACAACATACAACAGTTAACATTGTTGATGAGCGATAGAGAAGCGACCTCTAGATAGGATAATCTCTAGAGACAACATACAACAATTAATATTGTACATGATCAATACAGAGGCGACCCCAAGATAGCATTATCACGAGAAACAAAAGACACAAACATCGATCTACCAAATCTGCCATTTTGATTTTTAAAGATATTATAGGCTGATCGTGTGTAAACTTTTGAACAGCGTTCATGACACCGCCCTAGGCATACGGGACACATGCTTGCTTTCATTTACACGTGTTAATTGATGTATATGTAATACGTGTTCAAAGGATATCTGTTTTTTTCTTTTTCATGAAGACACCCCTGCTGCTCTAAAAGACACTTCAGCTTTCTGAATTGTGAAAAGATATAGGAATAAATACACATTTTACTCAATGATGTTTTCAGTAATTCGATGAAATAAATAGATTCCTATCTATGCACTGTGAACAAGAGACTTACAGGACTTATCAGTCACCTGAGTATTAGTGAAAAGTATTGCTAGTTCCAAGAGCAATAAAATCTATAATACTTTTCCTGTTTCGCATATCTAAGCTAAATTCTAATATTCAACAGCAGTATAACCAAAATGTCAGACTTTACATAATATGGTACGAAAAGAAGATAACGATTATTGAACAATCTCGTAAACCCTATAAAGAATATAAAATTAAGAGAAGGGCAAACACGGACCCTGGAATACAATAGGCTGGATCAGGTACCCAAAAGGAGTAAGCAACTCCTGTTGACTGGCCACATCCGCTGTGAGCCCTTGATGTAGTTAAAAAATCTGTATATAAAGAACGGCCTAACAATTGGTGTGAAGCGCGTTGGATAGCATTCGATCCAGTGATAACTTTGATTATTACATACGTTATATTAATATTATATGACTATTTTGGATTCATCTTAGAGTAAAAACCATGGGGTTGCGAAATTCACAAATTTTGGTACACCCCTTTCTGCTTTTCCTAAATAATATCACCAAAATAAAAGGATTTTTTTTTCAAATGAAAAAGACAATAATCATTATGATAATTTTGGTCCCAAAATGTTCAATAGCTAATGCACACATTTAATCACTATGACCATTTTGTCCCCATTCTGATACTAAAACCCTACCCCTGGGATCATGAAATTTACAAGTTTGGAAAGGGTTATCTCCTCCTTCTAAATATCCATTTAGTTTCAATTTAGTATCAACAGCATATCTAAATGTGTTAGCACATTAACACTATATGCCAAGTTTGGCCTTGCACTGGAGTCAGAACCTCTACCTCGGGGATCATGAAATTTACTATTTTGGTTGAGGCCTTCCTGCTATACATGACTAGGCATTTAGTTTTTCTTAAAGATTTGCGGTTGTAGAGAAGATGTTTGATAACTGGTAAATTTTTGAGTTTTGCCCCGGGGGTGCAAGAGTCATAGTCATGAAATTTACAATTATGTCCCCTTGTACCATGGATACATCATACCAAATTGAAAAGAATTGGAATGGTAGTCATCAAGAAGCTAAAAATCTTTAAAGTTCACGCACGACGGATAGCAAGTCCTGTGAGTGACTGAGGTGACCTAATCAATTTGAAAAACGGCATAGAGTAGAAAAATAAAAAAAGAGGAAAATAAAGTATGTACCAATTCGTGAAAGAGGAGATTAGAAAGTCAAATAATCATCAGGTATATTCATATTTATCATGCCTCGGGGAGAAGGATAAAAATTGATGAAAGGGTTTTGGTTTTGCCTGATAATGGCCAAACTCAGCTGGTAGAGTATTCTGCCATACAGCGCCCATGCAATTCGTTGGAAAACTAGACTAACACGCAGTCCTGTAAATCTAGAAAACTAGCAAGTAACCAGCATGTAATCTAGTAAACTAGCATGTGAAACTAGTAAACAGGATTTTAAGTTAGAAATGAAATGGAAGTATGGCTGTAATTTTGTGGACTATTACTTTCCATGAAAAAGGACAAATCCTTGAAACTCATGTGACAAAGAGAGGATATGATGCTTGCTAAGTACAGTCAGCTATTGATGAAATGTCACTTAAGGCAGGACCAATAGTTCCTTCTCCAGTACAAAGAAAACAGGATTTTCACTTCTTACAAACCGCAACGGTATTCTGAGCAACATCTGCCCATTCTGTATGCCAATAAACGAATGGCTAAAGATTTCAATGAACCCCCTCTGACATGTTTCAGATGCCCCAGAGACCTGAAAGGCATGACAGGAAGGATAACCTTTTATGGAGGGTTCAAAACATATTCAGACTTACAAATATAGCTTAGAACCAGTTCTATCACGCAGTTACAAAATATTAGGAAACTTCCTGGCAAACTAATAAAACTAGGCGATGGAGTGTCTATGTTACTGATTTTGTTTTTGTTTCGGCTTCTAGAGCAGATTTAGTCAACTGGATTGCTGTCGCTCGTGGAGTGTCTCCGTTTCTCGTCGTCTTTACATATTGATATGGGTGTTCTGCCGATTTGTGGTTTAAACCAAGGAAGATAAACTGCATTTATCTCATCAGTTGCATTGTTTGCAAGAAACAGAATGTAGGAAAAAGAACAGACCTCTGTAAATGGGTCAACAACCATCGGTTCTCTGTATAAACAAGAAAGATTTGCCAGAACCTGCACATTCCAATGACGGTAATCACCGACTGAATATGACACAAGTTGGTCAGATACCGAGAAAGTAAAAGAAAAAAAAAATCAGGATGCTTAGACTGAATTCATTTGACTCTCAAGCACACCGACTTCACCAAGATGAATATAGGCTAAACTTTACCAGATCCTATCCGCTTTCTACTCGTTTGATCACGTCTTCAACACTATAGCCTTATTTTCCAGTCATTAGGGGGCCTCCGTGGCCGAGTGGTTAGAGCATCGGGCTCAAAATCACAAAGCCTCTCACCTCTGTCGGCGCGTGTTTGAATCCCGGCCGCGGCGTTATGTGAGCAAGTTTGCCAGTTTACTTGCGGAAGGTCGGTGGTCTCTTCCCAGGTACATTGTATCTGAGTTCTCTCCTCCACCAACAAAAACTGGACGCCACCAGATAACTGAAAAATTGTTGAGTGTGGCGGAAAGCAATAATTAATCAATCAATCAATCCATTTCATTTCTAACATATAACCCTATTGACTAGTTCTACATGCTGGTTTACTAGATTACGTACTACACTGTAGCATTCAGGACTGCGTGCTAGTTTTGCATGTGCCCTTTGTGAAAGAAAAATCCATCAGTAGACTTTGGTCATTATCAGGCAAAAACCAAAACCCTTTCATCGAGTTTTTTTTGTGATTCTATGATAGTCTATTTTATCATTCTGCCCAAGACATGATCAATAAGGGTATACCTGATGAATAATAGACTTTCCAGACGGCTGATTCTCTCATTCGTTGGTCCGCATTGCTTACTTTCCCTTGTCTTTTTGACTCTACAACGTTTTTTAAATTCATTCACAGTGCAGTTCAGTTCAATTTATTACGCTCAAACCATGGAATGGTACATGAAACGTATTTACATATATATAACAACAGGGGTCAAACAGACAAAAGGTTAGGAGAACAGACCATGTTGTTGATTTTCAAAATAAACAGATACAGACTTAGAGATGTAGAATCTTTGGAAGACATGAGTTCACGGAATTTTTTGATGTTTGGAGCAGAACAATATTCTATATTTTAAAAAAAATGGTAGCAATGCCAAATATTCTTCACATTCAAAATTTGTTTAAAAATTTTCTAAATAATTCCTTTGGAAGAATTAGCTACAATATCATAACATAAAATTTTATCTCGTAGTCTTTGATTAACTATAATTGTTTTAATCCACATAGAGTTAAAATTGCGTGTTTCATGCTCAATCCAAATGTTTGAGAGGCCACATTTATCAAAAATACTTTTCTAATATGAAATCCATGGATCTGTTACTTTTCCTTTGTCGGATATTTTACGTACATACATATAAATAATTTTGCTAAGTTAATAAGTTTTGCCCTATACGAGACGATTCTAGCAAAAATTGTTATATACAAAGTGTATTGTCCAGTTTCATCGTAAACCATATAATTCGCTCGGCGTACTACTTTTTAAATTAAGTTGTAAATATCTTAAATGAACACGTTCAACAATATCAATATTTTCATAACCCCAAATTTCACATGCATATAGTAAAACAGGCACCACTACTTTATCGAATAAATCGAACTGACAATCAAATGGTAAATCAAATAATCTTATATTTCTTATAACTCCAAACATAGTTTTCTGTGCTTGTTCTTTAAAGAGGCTTTTTTTCTTTTAATTTACAAAATAAACTAGATCGTGAAAAAAGTACTCCTAAAATAATTGAAAGTTGTCGACCGACCTTTTGAAAATATTGCAATTTTTGTTTTACTAATACTCATACTAAGTTTCCATAGTTTACAATAACTACTAAATTCGTTCAACGCCAGCAAATCATTTGCAGACTCTGCTAAAATTACTGTGTCATCTGCATAAAAGAAAATGAATATCTTCATATACAAAAATAGTTCTTCAATACTCTCAGTAATTGTCTTAAGACCTGTAACATTTCTGTCTTTCAACTAATATTCTAAATCATTAATGCATAGTGAAAGCAAAAAGGGAGATAAGTCTTTTCCTTGACGAACACCAACATTACAATTCAAATATTTTGACGTTACCCTATTACCACATATCTTTATACATATTTGAATATAAGAGAAGCATTTACAATTTACTCCACTTTTCAAAAGTTTGCACCAAAGTCCATCTCTCCAAACAGTATCAAATGCCTGTTTAAATTCTATAAATGCACAGAATACTTTCTTTTTTGGTTATTGATAAGAGTACAAGATAAAAAAAAACCCGAAGTATCATAATATTGTCTAGAGTGGAGAAACCTCTCCTAAATCCCATTTAACTCTCCTTAATAAATGTTGAATCATCTTAATAAAGTGATTGGTCTGTAATTTTCTGGATTAAGTGGGTCACCCTTTTCTTAAAAAGTGGTTTAATAATGCCAATTAACCATTCTTCTGGCACAATACCAGTATCAAAAGTAATGTTAAACAATATTTCATATAATAGAAGAAAAATATTCATAGTAGCTTTAATGTGTTCATTCAAATTGGGACTTTGTTATACTTTGACGTATTGATCAATTTGACAATTTCGTCTCTTGTGATCGGATAATCAAGTATTTCATTCACATGATTAACATGTGTTCTTATTACTTCAAATATTTCAATGTTTTGAGTTTCATTCACTGACTTACATAAACAGGAATCTCACCGGAAGGATTAATATTTGCCCCAATTACCATCATTATAATCAACTAGCACTCCTTGATTGTGGTTCAGTTCACTGGGCGCGTCTTAATCCGCTCCCGAGAAAACATATTGAGTAACAAGACAGAAACAATAAACATGTAATTGGTAGTGTAAACACGATAGCAGATTTAATGTTAGCTTTTTGTACATCTTTTACTGTCTTTAGGCATCTTACGTAAAAGGTTTTGTTGGTTATGAGGAGGGTAGGCTATTTCGCTCAGTGGCCTCTTGTTACATATATAAAAGAATGTAAAATTAAGATTTACGGTGAAAAAATTAAAACATTAACTTCATTAGTTGATATTGGCATATGCAACGTGAATGAAAGACTATATACATTAAACTTCACACTGTATGCACATTTTTAAAAAAAAAAATTAGACCACCTTATATCGATTGACAGTGCTAAGATCTAACCTCAATAAAAAAACTTAATATATTCATTTGCTGTGAAACTTACCACGAGAAAATTTAGTCGTTCTCTTTTTTTTCCGATGCGGAAGTGTAAATCTTGATGACTAAGTTAGAGTGTGAATTCGATTGTCATCCTCGACTTCAATCTAATTTCTCCGTGTTTATTTGACCAGAAGGACAATACCCAGTTAACCCCAAGAATGCTTAAAACGAAGCAGAGATCAGAGAAATTAACCAGGAGTACAGATTCATTGTCTGATAATTAATTGATCTTCCAATCAAGTCTGATAATTACTCCAATCGGGTAGTTAGAGTAAGAGATAACTTCATTAACATCTTTAATTAACTCGTATTCAGGAAATCTTTTTAGCCTAGCTGAGCTAAATGCTCAACGTCGTATGACCCACTTGTCCAATTTCAATCAAACTTGATTGAAAGGATCCATAAATACAGAGAATTCCAAACCCTATCCCCTTTAAGGCCACAAACTGGGGCGGTTTTGTCTGTATGAACACTGAATGTTTTTGTGTGTCATGCATTACTGTGTAAATCATCATAATGAGGTTTCAAACATCAATTTGAATAGCTGTCACCAGAGATTTTACTCAGTCCAACTGTTTTCTATGTATTTATACCATTATGTAATGAAATACTACTCTTTCTATGAATTTACAGTAACCTTGTACTTTGTATTGACAATGCCTGTTATTCAACCAAATTGTTTGATAGTTTGATAGTCATAAAGTATTGTTAGATTAAACTAAGATAACGAACAGTACTCATTCTCGTAATTCCTTTACAAAATACAAATCTGAGAGATGGGTAAACACGGACCCCTGGACATACCAGATGTGGGATCAGGTGCCTAGGAGTAAACACACTCGCCGTGAACCCTCTATCTTGGTCAAGTAAACGGAGTAATCTGCAGTCAAAATCAGTGTTCCAAGAACGGCATAACAATTGGTATTAAACACGTCAGACAGCATTTGACCTAATGGAAGGTTGTACTGGTAAACTAGATCGTTATAACGACCATAGAATTTGTGAAATGCTGACTTAAGAGGAGACTGTAGAAACCCATGTAACATCAACTTACTTGTCAGTAGCTACCCTCGATTTAAAAACTGATCATATGCAGAAGAAGCTCTTGCGTATTGAAACAGTCGAGAGATATAGATATATATGAAGGTGAGAATAAAATATTGCTACATAGATAAGGGAAGTTGACGATACGATGGAGAAACTGAAATCATCCATTTTGTCATAAAGTTGAGTTGCCAGTTTGCCGTCAGTATCTATTTTCAATAAAATATGTAAGTACGAAGCAGATGTTGAAGACTGTGGTATATAACGATTACTTAAGAGCAAAAAGACCAGAGTTTATATAAAAGAACCAAAATGCATGGATGTATCCTCTTGTTGTATAAAAAACCAAAATGGCCTTAGTTGAACATAGTAATGACCAGGGAAAGCTTATAAAAATATCCCCATTTAACAAGGTAAGAAATTTGAAGAACACAATTAAACATGATGACTGATGGCTGCATGAATATTGGTATTTAGAAACTTTCCACTCAGAGTATATACAGTAATTATCTGTCAATAACTACTAAGAGCGTAATGATTAGGTTCAATGCTTTTCCTATAATAATGGTATTTAAATGATGTGTTTGATCAACGCTCTTTCTTATTTCATATGCCAAAAAGTCATTCTAAATTGACGGGATTTTTTTTTACTTTACACCAAATTTTGTATTCTCATTTGAAAAAAAACCCCATAAAGAACGTAGGTAGAAAGTATTTGTCATAATTAGCTTTCAGTGGGATTCGCCCTTCGGTGTACCGCTTTATAATAGCATATATAAAATAATTATATGTTTTGACTGAATATTGGGAAATACGCTCACTTAAACTCCGAGCTTGCTAAGTTTATCTGAGCCGAAGACCGAGGGCGGGTATGTTTTCCGATGGGCGTATTTTGTGACTTCAGGCAATATCCTTTTAATTACATATTTTTCAAATTCTACTTATTTCTAATTCTAGAGAAGTATATTCGTGTATATTTTCCGTAAAAGACGAGTTGTTTACGCCTATTTAAGAAATACGTTTTAATTTTTAAAACACAAGCGGGAATGAACTGCGACCCTTCGTGCCGCCTTACTCCATAAAGTGCAACGTGCTCAAATAAACAAGATTGAATAGAGTGTTTAGTGGGGACACAAACCCCACCACCAAAAAGTCTGTATTTGCGAAAAGTATAATGTGAATTATCTTTTTAACGCGTAAGATACACGTAGCGGAGTTGCACTTCCTGCGCCTATGTCGATCATAGAAATATACCTTCGTAATATCAGGTTCTGCTTAAGGCAATTGTACATGTAGACCCTTATATATTTCATGATTTCATGATTCTTTCACTGGATTTCTTGAAGATTTCAAGATTGATGGCAGTTTCCATCGATCTGAGAATACATGTATGTCGGCAAAATACTGATTATAAGGCTGTCCCGTTTGTTGCATATTAGATGTAATTCATTTTTCATCCTTGGCAAGGAGAGTCATGTTTCACAAACACCACCTTGTTTATTTACGGAATTATGAATCCTGCTTCAAAGATTCCTCGACATTTTTTTTACTCAATGTAAGAATCACTGCAGACGATGCGGAAAGCTAAATAGATAATACCAACAAAAAAAAAGTCTACATTTGTTTTCGTACTATCACATATTCCATGTCTTTTACATGCATCCTCATCATTTATGTTTACCGTGGAGGTATACAAGCATGAATAAACAAGCAATCCTTTTGATTTAAGTATCATGCTTTGTGATATTATATGGATAAATCATCATACGTATTCATTGAAACTGCGCAAGTTGATTTAACATAAAACATCTAAAATTCTTCCTAACTTCCATGTATTTCAAGAATCCGTTGCCCCTTCAGACAACAACTTTATACACCAGAAACACGAGATAAGACATCCAATTAAATTTACAGTCAGTTTCACGCGAAACTGAAATTATTTTCAACGACGCGGAAAACCGCATCTCCTACTCCAACACACTGTTACTGAAAATATGGTCACGTGGTTCTATTACTTTTGCAACGTTTGCTGGCAGAAATGTTCGACTGCTTGAGTTCTAATCATGCTTATAAGACTATAATGTTAAAATATATTCAAAACATAAATGTTCATTTTTGAAAATGCACGAGGGTATGAACTGCCACATTCTACTTTCATTTATGTCGAAATTCCCAGCAGTTGAAATAGGCGTCTATATTTATCAAGATTCATGTTCCTGTTGAAAGATCTAGAATGCTTAATTGTGCCTTACGACAATGATAGTACATTGAATTTGAGCTTGTAATAACACACTCGAAAGATAACGTTTTGCTATATATTCCTCATTTAGACACACAGTTTTCATATCAATGTCTATTGAAAACATCACAAGTTAAAATAAAACTAAGAATTCTATGTGGTAAGTTTTGTATTCTAGATATCCTTCGTTTATCTAGGGACTTCACAAGCTTTGATAAATTTCCACACATTTTGATCTGTGCATGATTATTTGTGATTTTGAGCGCAATGCTCTAACCACTCGGCCACGGAGGCCCTAAAATGAGAAAACGTGAAAGCAGTCTTGTATAGAATCGCATTCTCATGCTTTTCCGGCAAGCGAAGAAATGTCTTTGAGGTGCCTTTTCCGAGCTTGCGGGAAAGACCGTAGAAGTTGCAATTGTTTCGTCCATTGGCTCTTTGATTTGATTACACTTAATAAGGACTGACATTTTAATTCTTTTATGCAAGTTTTAAGAGCATTTCTATATTTTAAGTATATTTATTTACATATTTTGGCATGTCCTTTTGTGATTATTAAAATTGGTATATTTCCCCATTCTTCCCATTTTATAGCTCGGTTGTATAAAGGAACACTTCTATGTAAATATAGCGTTGACCTATAGGACTGGTATTGGTTTCAGTCTTTACAAAAAGCTTATTGATTTCTGTTCCGGTCGATGACTTTAGGCCACATGCGTGTAGTTATTTGTTTCTCATGCATCGCTTTAGTTCTAGTCAATACACATTACTTGTAGAGATAGAAGAAACTATTTTACAGTCGTTATCTGAGCAGCAGGAATTGTGGACGCATTTTTTGTTACTTATCTTGAAATTCATTTCGTATTTCTCAGTTATAATTACTTCATATGCGTTTACTTACAACTCATTTCTTTGGAAATGATATTTTAAAAGGTCATTAGTATAAGAAATACAAATTATGAAAATGAAGTTCAAGAAATTACTGAAATGTAGCCCTACAACTTAAAAACCTGGTCAGGGTATATAGTATTGTCTTCAGGGTATACAATTTTTAAATGTAATTTTAATATATTTAGCATCAACTGTGTATTCATCTGACCCCCTTCAGTATTTACAGATACATCCTTTATATGAGGGTCCTTACCTGGTCCCTGGATAATGGCAACAGGACATAAAACCATAAAACCTTAACTGAACCAACCCCGCTCTTTCCTTATCTGTAAACCTTCCTCCTGCATATTTGACATAAAATATCTTCAATGCACACATTTTCCCCTAGGAATGAACTGTATCTACTCTGCAGTATATCTCTCACAACAGTACTATTTTTCCAGTGATGTTCTTGAAAAGCAAACGCAGCAATTTTTGCTAGGCAGGACACTAAAAATTGTTGATTGTGAGCGTCTGCGGTCTAATCATCTGAGTTATACTAACTTTGAATATAAAAGGCATAAATATGAACCACGATGATAGAAATAGTTTTTCGCATTATTTGTAGGTTTTTTGCAAATTTCGACCCCAGGGCAGGTGTGCCCTAAAAAAAATCCTATTTTAGAATATTCCTTAGATCAAAACCTATCAAAATACCATAGTTTGTTTTTTTATTAGGGGCAGGCCTGCCTTGTAGGACTTCTAGGCCAGAATACATGCAAAAATAGACGTTTTTATTGAGAAAATGCTGTTTTAGCCAACTTTGAAGGTTAATTTAAAAATTGCTAATACGAAATATTAGGTTCAAAAGGCAAATTTGAAAAAAATTAGAAATATATTATATATAAATTTAGTAAAAAATAACAAATGAACATTCAAAAGTGAATTTTTCCGGAAAATCGTTCTCTTCTATAGGTCAATTCATTTGATATTTCAAATATACCCTTTCTTTTTCGTATTAATTTTTTATAAAACCAAATCCTTGTGAATAGAACATGACTCATATTTTAGGTGACAATTTCTACGCCTGAAAAACTCGTTTGGAATCTAAATAATTGCATTTATGGACATGCACTGAAAGTTAATGAAAATGTTATGCATGTATGTGAAAGAAAAGTACCTTGCGATATACTTGCAATAACTTCCACACCCGTTTAAATGCATGCATCTATTCACTGTGTAGTATGTCTCTTTGATATTTCTTGAAAAGATTGTTCGTAAATACTGAAAGCTTTTTAAAGCTATACTTATGAGTCAGCCCAGAGGCTGACTAATTAATGTGGGTTAAACTTTAAATGCGCTTGCGCGTTAGGGAATTCCGGGAGGTGAAGTTTGAGTAATTTGTTCCTGATATTGTCGTTTTCAGTGAAACAGGGATCTGTATTCATGGAAGTTTGTTATAAATCAATAAAATAACTTAGAAATACTTTAAGAACACTACATGTATAGCTTTATATCTTTTTCATTTATTTTATTTTTTATTTTGTATATACATATACGGTATGACCGTTGGGCCGAACGAAGCATGGACTGGTTTTTGGCGTGTCCCATGTGATATATTTTTATATAATCATACTTTCTGTAGTGTATCAGAAATATTTATTTATTGGTTGATTATTTTACACCATTCATACTGACACGTCACCAGTTGCAAATGAAGTACCATAATTTTAGACCCATGCTTAACTTTCAGTACCGTAGCAGTGAGGGTTCTTTAACGTGCCAACGCCTATAGCGACACAGGACCCATAATTTTCACTTCTAAATGCCGAGCGTTTGGCGAAGAAGCCATCACTACCTATGTTTACGTCTTAGGTTTAATGGGGCTCGAACTCACGACACCCCGGTTACGGAGCGAACGCTCTAACCACTGACCTATCACGACCGAAATCAGAAATAAAAGTATTGCTGTCATCAAAGGAAAAACCTCACAACAATGATCTTTGTTTCAAGCATGAATGTAAAACGATTCACTTTCTATAGCATGCAACATACAATGAAAAATATTACAGAGTTTTCAATTTACTTTTACTTAACTTCAAGCATAAACATTTCACTCTTTCCTTTTTATAAGCCTTAGAGGCGACTAAATGAGGCGGACTTTCGGATGAGGCTGTAAAACCGCTTTACCAGCAAAGGTGACGTTTCCATATGATTGAAAGATTCTCGAGCAGGACGTTAAACAATATACAACAAACCAACCTTAACAATTTATAATGACATGTATATAATTCAGCCGAACGTAAAAAAGCAATATTAGTAGTAAGATTTTAATTAGATACCCCTTCTAAGTTGATGCAGATCGATACCCTATCCCCGCTTGGAATATGATGATACCAAATGATTATAATTTATAACATAAATTTACATTTTATACGTATATTTAGGTGAATTTAAGTTTTAAAAAAACTTTCTTTTTCATTATGAAAATACCAATGGCTGACCCCCTAAGCTGTCTTCAAAAGCTGAACTTGTAAATATTTCAGGATCGAAACCGGTTTCGAAGCTAGCTCTTGCGCGACCGGTGACTATGGAACAGAGAGTTACCAAACAGAGTTACCAAACTCTAAAATGTATTACAAAGAAAAAATAAAGATGATCAGTATATATGCAGTCATTTCTCATTACACTGCTGCCTAACGTGATGTGGAAAATAAGACGCTATAATAAATTTGGCGATTAATTGAATTTCAGACAATGTCATGTGTAAAATAACTGTAGGGCAAATGAATTGCTACAGTCTCACGCCTTTGTAGCAATGCTTTGAATGATTATATCATTTACCATGAAGAAAACACGGAACATCAATTGATATTAGACAATTCTCTTGATCATTTAAGTCTAATGTTACTTAGACTACAACAGGTTTTTCTTTCTTTCCAGCAACCTAGAGTGACAAGCAATCAACCGATTCACCGGTCAGAAACCGGTATCGGTATATCAAGATATTTGTTATGAAACGGAGGCCAGTATGCAGATTTAGTGATTTAAAGAAATATTACAGGAAAAACGTTATGAGAATAACGATTGATCGAATGGCAATAATTTGAGAGATGACTGTATGTTGAAATGACAGCTCACAGGGACTTCCTTCGGGAAGGACATATCATATCCAAGCCAATAAACGGCTACTGAACGTTTCCAGCGACGTTTTTTATTCCCTCGGAACACTGGTCCAGTTCTTGTGGAGATTGGCGGCTTAAAATCTTTTAAACTAGACTGTTTAAAAGTCCTTCGCTCATTTGATTTATGATATGCGCAAACGCGTCCCACCGTAAAGATGTCGGTAATAATAAAGATAATGATAATAATAATAATAATAATAAAACCTTTCTTGTCAGTATAATAACGAATGTGTCTTGTAAGCAAATGTACAACGGCTGGAGAACATGTAATTATATCATAGATAACCATGCCAAGACTAGCGTCAAATCTTATATCAAGTCTATGTCATAAATAATGGGTCGTTTTCAATAAAAATGTTTGGGACTCGAGAAGAGATAGAATAAAACAAGGCATTGTTTTGCTTTATAAATATATGTTGATTTCCCTGAAATAGAAATCTGTAAATCTATTTGCAACTATGCGAGAAATATTTTGCTTATATACTTCTGTTATGTAGCTGTATTTTCTGGTCGCATGTGTTGAACATACAACACCGTTTGCTTCTTTGCATCTATGATGACATAGCAATAGCAAGCTGCATATTTACATTTAATAGCTTTTGTTATTATAGGTTATTATAGGTTATTAACCCCTTTGTAGAATTTTGAGTTCTTATGTCAATGAATCGAAAAAAATCGTTTGGTCGTTGTGGACAAAAATAAATGCTAACTGCAAATTTTCTTCGATATCTTTCGGTAAATTATTACACGAACCCAAAAGAAAAAAAAATCTTTGGACTTTTCCACCGATAAGAAATCATTTGACCATCTGTCTCTGATTTTCCATTCAATGCTCCCACTTTCATTTTTAAATTGATAAAGCAGTTGGCGATACTTAACGCCGTGCCAAATCCGAATGACCCCAAGTCAGTTTCTGAAGCATTGAAACGATATGTGTCAATTTCCTTGATCTAAATATTTTGGGTTTTAAGGAAAACATACAATCCAAAATAAATGTTGACTTTACATTTTCTTCATCATTTTGTTTTTATTGACTCCCGTCAATAAAAAAATCATGCGACCACTGTCCCTGTCGTTTCATTTGCTGTTCTCACTTTACGTGCCATGGTTGTAAATGCGTATATAATACCTAAAAACGCGTTCTACCGTAAGTTCAGTGTTGACGTAAATATAAACAACGCAATATGCTTTTGCTGTCATAATTAGGGGGAGATGACAGTCAGCCATTGGGGAAAATTTGCATGACGTACTAACGCGCATCATTTAGTTTTCCTACAATACTGACGATTGCCATATTCCCAGTATAATGACAACAAAAAGCACACTTTAATGTTTAATTGTCATTTAAATGGGTGGAGCTTAACAGGTCCTTGAAATTGGAGAGTTATCATACGTTTTCTCTAAATATTCTCTCTATTCAAAAATTGCGACCATTCGGTTTTTTTAATTTATGCAAGAGGTCTATAGGTCACATACTTCTACTGATAGGTTGCGTCTTCTCATTTTAAACTTTAAGGCACCATTGTGGCATTGGGGGAGCACGGCGTGAGCAAATTTGAATCTACACTAAACGGGATGCTTGCATGTTAAGTTGACACATTGTACGTTTGTAAAAATTCTTCCGACCCTATTAATACTATTTTGTAATATTATCTACCCTCTAAAGGGAGAGAGGGTGCCTTTGAAAAAACTATTTAAGAACATTTTGTGCTAAATGTGGATGAAAATTTTCCAGTGGCTTTTGAGAACTGGAGAATATGGGAGGTTGTTTAATTTGCATGGTGTTTTACGTTCCATTCAAAGATTATTCACCTGTGTTAGGATAGACACCCGAATTTACAGTCCATGTGAGGTACAGGTTCAATGTTTGCTCTTCATGATCATAGTCTAGTTTTAAAGAGTATAAGTAGTTTTAATGCTTCGTTCGAGAGAAAATGGGTTTCATTCTTCAAACAAATTCGAATGACTGGTTTTTTTTTTTTTATATCGGATTCTTTATAAGATACTGTCTTTAATAAGCACTCCTATGTTTATATCGTTTTTCATATGAATAGAAACGGATTGTGAACCATCGATAAGAATGTTTGTCATTCTGTGATAGATATGGACGTTGATTAATTTCGTTACTTTCCGAACGGCTTAAGATAGAACTTTGTTGGTCTTTGCACCGCTGGAAGAATGGTGTGCGTTTTGATTGTTGCTATTTATTCATCCTTACTATGATGAATTTCTTCGTGTACATAAGAGGATTGGTTATGTAGTCTGGTCCGCTACATCTAACGGTTAATTAAGATATTTCGTAAGGTAGTCTTTAAAGACTTAACGGTTATTCTCGTTTAAAAGTGTCTCGGAGCCCGAGCATATGCATTTCAGTTTTTGCTTTCACTTTAAGAATACCATGAGTTCATAAAAACCATCATGTAGTATCCCAATACGTTGATTTTCACTGGAAATTACTGTTAATTTTAAATCACCTGAGCCAACATTTTGAAGAAGCATTTCTAATTAAATTTTTCAACCAAATTTAGTTCTGATGGGTGGATTGGGAATTTAACCCTTCAGAATTTCAAGAATCACACCCTTGTATAGGGGGAGATAATATAGGAATTGGTACTCTTCTCTTCAGAGCCACTAAGATATTTTAACCAACTAGGAGATATTTGTCTTTGACAAAAAGACACCCTTTTCAAGGGAGAAAGTAACTTGCATGGTCTTTTCCATGACTGAAGAATCACTTTCAAATAAATTTAACACTCAAATTATTCTTAGATAGAGGTGATTCAAACTTATACAAATGTCAAACTCTTTAACAAAAATGTGTTGGTCCACAGTCCTGAAGCACTGAATTACGAACTTTGGGAGCATCTCCGGGTTTAAGACGTCACCTAATGATATTGACAGTTTCAGGACGTGGTCATGCTTGGAGGCAATGTGATTCATGAAGAAAACTAATCATACATATCTGAAAGGTTTTAAGTTGTATGTACAAATTGTGTAAATATGTTTTATTAAGTATGGACGCCAGTTCATTAACAATCGTGATTTCCACCTAAAGTCGGGATTGGGCCACACTCATGATTAAGGGGAATGTTCTAATATGTTTAGTTGAATACTAGATTTTTTTAACTCTGTGACAGTATATCCTATTGTAGTAAAGAGGGTCGATTGCACTGAAAATTTGGATTTATTCTTAACTGACAAATCGGCAGAAATGACCACCACATAACATGCAATTGATACACTAAAAACTCTTGAGTGACGAACTAGAACCGCTTTAATCAGGGATAAGGGGATAAAAATATGCTGAGTAAGATAGAACCTTGCCTTACTAAAATCGTAAAAAGATAGATCGGGCCAATTCCAGTAAACCCACAGGAGGAATGAACTCTAATGAATATCAAATAAGGGATTTTGATTGGTTCCATCAGCCCACCATTTGCTCTTCTCACAACTATGGGGAGACAATGTTTATATATAAGGACTGCAGCGACAAGAATGTGTGCATGATAACAGCAGTATATCACAGTGAAAAAGAATCCGGTGACCGTGTGGCCTTCATCAGTTTACGTTGTTTCCTTGAATACAAAAGGCAATCCTCGAATGATTCCCCTACGCTTCACACAAACCTCGGGTAATTCCGCTATGCTTCACACAAACTCGGATGCGATTGGTGTAGAGATATGTACCGACTTTTTACATCTTTTCGCCGGAAATACTTATTTAACCGTTTTCTACTCCGTGTTTAACGTCTAAAGATGGCCACAGAAAAATAAAACCCTCAAATTATATTCTTTTCTTCCCTTCCCTGTCCCCTATAACCGTCCCACTGCTTTTGTCCCGCTCACCCTGGTTAATCATGGCCTCTTCTTTGCATAACCAATTTATTTTCCAGGATATTGCCGAATAACATCAAGAGAAAAGATGCTTGTAATTATTTTGCTATTACGAGAAAAGATCTTAAAAATATTGTAACAATGGCCTATATTTTTCATAATTCCGCGAAAATGAGTTCCTCGTGAATATAGGGGAACACAGTTTGTTGCTATCCTCAATTTTTGACCTCAGTATCATGCAGTTATGACGTCATTTTGACTATGCAAAGATTAGATTAGAACGTTCTCTTCAACGATAATTCATCTACATAACCATGTACCTAGGCATTCCTGCTTTCATTATTTCTAATCTCCAAAAACAGCGACAGAACATAGCCCGACAACGATTTTCTGTTTTACACCACGAATACTTTGTAACAGTATCGCGCTGAATAAGTGTGCTGATTTTGATTGGCTAATACATTCTTTCTAAAATTATATTGGGATTTTTTGGGGATTATTTATATTGAGCGAAGCAATACATACCGAGCAAAGCCATACAACGAACTCGCTCAATTGATTACACATTTGAGTCACGTAATTTGCTCCTAAGCTGAAGACTGATGAGGATAACCCATAGTGCTATAAAAAATGTCGCTGTCACTGCTTCGCCGACAACCCCTTAGATAAAAATAAATCAGTTGTTTTGGAAAGTACCACAAACGTTTTTAATTCTCATACCTTTTGATGATAATTACTTGGTTTGAAAAAAAAAATCGCAACTAACATGACGACACAATGCACTCTTAACATATACTGCGTTATAATTCCCGTGTTAAATGAAAAGACGGATTTTACAATGTTAAACATTTTGTTGCAAAATATTAAGGGTTTTCGCTCGTCTCAACGGTCACACTGCAACACATTAGCAAGAAGCAGAAACATAACGTACACTGTCTTTTGTTCAAATTTTATTCTATCAGAAAGGTTATAATTTCGTGTTAGTTGGCATTTATTTACCATGTTCAAACAGTGGAAGTGAATTTTTCAACACAACAGTTAAAAAATATGCATACTGCGTGGCAAATGTAATTGATAAAAATATAAGCCGAATATACATGTAAAGGGGATGTGATAACCAATCATATACATGACATCGATCATTTCTACGAAAACACTTTACACCATACCAAGATCAGGTACCTATCTAGGGGAAAAACAGGTATGGTAAACACTTGGGCTTCTAAGAACAAAAATTAAGGCAAATATGAGATTTAAGCAAATACTCTTTTAACATATTGCGACAAAAATAAGTAGTAATTACGAAATCACTTTTCGATATACCGAGATCATTTCTTATAATTTTGAGAAAACTATCTCGAAATTGAGATCTTTACTCGTTATAACACGGTATTCACGAGTAATATCTTTTTCCCCATTGAGACTACTGGTCTTCGTACAGTATTATCGCCCGAAGGAAATTTTTTTTTGAGGGGTGTTTGTTTTGAAAATGTAACTTGAGATAAAATATGAGGAAAAAATCTTTAAAACAAACACACTTGTGTTCAATAATAATGAAAGACAAATATTATTTAATACTTCCAAGGACTTAATTGTGTATTTTGAGGTAATTTTCCACTGTCACTAATCAAAGTAGAGAATATATATACCACTGAAAATAAAATACCAGGCGAACTTGAACAAAAGCGTTTTCTTATTTTCTCCAGATCGAAAAGTAAACAGTTCACAGAGAAACACCTGCACGTATCCATGTTTTGTGTAAAAAATAAACTTTGAACGGGTTCATGTTGATCAGAACGAGAGAAGGGTCACCAAAGCGATTTGTTGCAGTCAATCTCCTGCACCGTAATTTCTTGATTAAGAGTATGATTTCATTAATACAAACGAAAGGGTGTTTGTTATAAACATTACGGTCATTCACATAGCCTTATTCCATATTGATAAATGTGTAATATACTGCAGCTTGCTTTTCTAGAATTACTGGCCACACAAGTGCTCAAGTCAGGAGGTTTCTGTCATTGCTGTTTTTTGGTTTTTTTTTATTTATAGTCGCCTGAGCAATTTTTCAGCTATCCGGCGACTGTCACTATTACCGGTGACGGGGCTGCAAATTTAGACCTATGCTTAGCACTAATGGCTTTTAGCAGTGAGGGTTCTTTTACGTGCCACACCTGCTGCGACACGGGACCTCCGTTTATAAGGTCCCATCCGAAAGACCCGTGACTCTCACTTCGTAATGCCGAGCTCTTGGCGAAGGAGCAATCACTACCTATTTTAACGTCTTAGGTTTGACGCGGCCGGCCCGAGCGGGGCTCGAACTCACGACCTTCCGTTCACGAGGCGAGAGCTCTACCACTGAGCCACCGTGATCGGTTTCTGTCATTGCAAGTCCTTGAAACATTTTTAAGAGAACGATAGACTTGCAGTGGAATGACTGACCCCCGATTAGCAATCCCCCCCCCCCCCCCCCTGTCAGTTGCTATCAAGGCTTTTTATATGGGTCACGTAATATTGATAAAATGGTCATAAACTGGTCCATCTTTAATGCATACTTTCTTAATTTGGCGCATAAAGAGATCAATAAATTCTTCAGCGAAAATATCGATGCTACCTGAAAATTATCGCGGTAATAAACATTCATTTAATCAATCCAATGTCACAGATTAATAAATGCCAAAGCAGACAATTGTTTCGATAAATTGAAAGTGGACGCATAAGATATGATTTCATCAGGAATATGAGTGCATAATGGACGCTAAAAAGAGAAATTATTAATTCCCCTTACTATACTTGTGGAAAAATTCATTGAATTCTTATTTCATACAGTTTAAATGTCCACCTAAATATAGTCACACATGAAAAAAAGCATTTTACAGGTACTTTAGCTTTTTCTATGTTATCTCTGGGTCTTTGGCGTAAAAATAATGATTGTGCTTCCGGTTTCTCTATGTTTCGATCCCCGAAATTTTTATTTTTTTAAGCTAGGGATCGGAATCCAATTGCCATAATTAAATCACAGCCATTTTATTGGGTTGGTTGTACATTGTTTAACGTCCCTCTCGAGATGCTTCAAACATATGTAGACGTCACCTCTGATGGTGAAGGGCTGCCTTTGAGCAAGAGGAGGGAGTGTCTTTATCGTGCCACATTTCCTGTGACATGGGGCCTCGGTTTTTGACATCTTAACTGAAGGACCGCTCCATTTACTCGCCTCTTATGACAAGCAAGGGGTACTGAGGACCTATTCTAACCTGAGCCCCTATGATTCTAACCCAGGTCTCAGCTCCAGAAGTTCAAAACACAATAACTCTGCATGAATTTCAAAAATGAAGACAAGGCGGTTCAAAATCCATTTCACTCCCGCCAAGTCGTATAAGAGGAGATAGGACTGTAATATTTTCCCCGTAGGATACAATGATTTTGGTTAGCATGCAACACTTAAATCCATATCCTCCAAATCCAATTTCGTCAAGAGTCACGAACTTCGGTCTCTTTTCTAATATATAGACACACAGTTGTATGCGGGTTTTAATTCTTTGTTGGAGTGTGGTGTAGAAATCCCTCATACTCTAAGTTAATTAGAATTGCATGACAATAAGATATCTGTATCTATAATTTTATGAATTTGTAGAGAGATAATGCTTCATTGTACATGTAACTAGGTGTAACTGTAAACTGTGAAATTTAACAACTGATCTCACAATATCTTCGCAAGCCAAGGGTTTTCGGTCCACTCCGCCCCCATCAAGGTTGAACCCTGAAACCAGTGAAAACTTGGCCACAGTTTTCATGGCGTAATCTGCGAAGGGAGCGGAGTGAACCGAAAACCCTTGGCTTACGAAGATGATCTCGCCACAGTCGAGTGTATTTCATGCATAGCGTCTGCTAATAACATTACGTCACAGATCTCATGATTCTTGGTTTCACTTTATTGATATCACTTGCAAAACGCTAACTTGGTTGGTTGATTTGTATATATTGTATAGTATAAAGTAAGTTGTTGTGGAATCATGCAGGATGACATCAGAAGATTAGCGTTTGATCCTATGTTTTCATTTTGTTGCTACAGCAATATTGTTCCGCGTTATATAAAATTTTCAATTTAAGGTTTATTCATTAAATTACACCAAAATGCGTTTATTTGATTATGAAAGTAGTTTTACTAATTGTAAACAAAATCTTTTATAAAGCGCTTCGCGGTTTTCATTGCGTAAACTACTCCAGTTTTAATTCCATTCCATAAGTAATGTAGATACGGTTTTAGTCGTAAGGTTTTTATTTTCGAGTAATTTTACAAAACTATAAACAAAACAGAACATCGTGTGCGTGGTTTATTCTATGAGATATACTTTGCGGAAGAAGACTTGGTACAGTGATAATTACTGCAAACGATTTTTTCAGCGTTTTACGCCAATTTCATATTCAGATTGGTGTAAATACAGTGTCGATCTTTTAACAGATATTTCTGAGGGTGCAAATTTCTTGGGAAAAAATGAATGTGTAAGAATATAATGATCTTAGATAAATGGTATTCTACAAATATATAATTGTTAATATAAACAGGATATGTTTAGGATCGATAGTGTGAGATCAAATTTTAAAATATTTCATTGCTGATAGCATATTTGATTACCTATTCAGTGACTCAGCGGTTAGAGCGTTCGCTTCTTGACTGGGAGGTCGTGGATTCCAGCTCATACATCGGTCTTGTCAAACCCAAGACCGAACACGAGGCCCACAGGCCCTATCCCTCACCTGAGTATTAATTAAAAGTATCACTAGTCCCATGCCGCTCAGGCTTTGACACCAAGTCACGTCCGACCGACCGAGTCTACTAAATGATAGGTATGGTCGGGTAAAATGTCTGTTTACTAGTCCAACTGGTCGTGTTGAAAAAACAAGAGGCCCACAGGCTACATTTCCCACCTGAGTCACTTTGGTTCATATTAATGATTTTCACTATATATTCACATGTAAAACTTTGGTCCCATATTGTGGCCCCACCCCACCCCTGGGGGCCATGATTTTAACAAACTTAAATCTGACTATGTCAGAAAGCTGTTATGTAAATTTGAATTTTTCTGGCTAAGTGGTTCTTGAGAAGAAGATTTTTAAAGATTTTTTCCTATATTTCCGCATATAAAACTTTGATCCCCTACTGTGGCTCCACCCTCCCCTGGGAGTCATGATTTAAAAAAAAAACTTGAATCTGCACTATGTCAGAAACCTTCAATGTAAATTGCAACTTTTTTGGCCCAATGGTTCTTTAGAAAAATATTTTTATATGACCCCATCTTATTTTCGCATTTTTGTAATTACCTCCCCTTGAAGGAGGCATGGCCCTTCTTTTGAACAAACTTGAATCCCTTTCACCCAAAGATGATTTGTACCAAGTTTGATCGAAATTGGCCCTGTGGTTTTAGAGAAGAAGATTTTCAAAGAGTTTCCCCTATATAAAACTTTGATCCCCTACTGTGGCCCCACCCCGCCCACAGGGACCATGATTTAACAAACTTGCATCTGCACCATGTATAAAGCCTCTTTGTAAATTTGAACTTTTCTGGCCCAGTGGTTCTTGAGAAGAGGATTTTTAAATGCTCCCACCCTATTTTTGCATTTTTTTGTTGATTGATTGATTGATTGATTATTTATTGCTTTCCGCCACAATTTTCAGTTATCTGGTGGCGTCCAGTTTTTGTTGGTGGAGGAGAGAATCCAGATACAATGTATCTGGGAAGAGACCACCGACCTTCCGCAAGTAAACTGGCAAACTTGCTCACATAACGCATTTTTTGTCATTATCTCCCCTTTGAAGGGGGCATGACCCTTCATTTGAATAAACTTGAATCCCCTTTAACCAAGGATGATTTATATCAAGTTTGATTGACATTGGCCTGCTGGTTCTGGAGAAAATGCTGTGCTACCTTTGTGAAACATTATGCTCCAACCGAGACCAAATTAAATTAGGGTAAATCTGACAATGAACTTGATGGATGACCTGGATCTTTGTCAGTAACAACATATATCAGACCCTAACATTTCATTCCACCAAGTGTATTTATTTGTATGTATTACATCCCGTCGAGAATTTTTCATTCATTTTAAGATATCACCAGCTATAGGTGAAGTACCACAAATTTAGATCTATGCTTAGCGCTCGGGGCCGTAGCATTGGGGGTTCTTTAACGTACCAACGCCTAACGTGACACGCGACCTCCGTTTTTAAGGTTATATCCGAAAGACCCGTGATTCTCACTTCTAAATGCCGATCGTTTTGCGAATGAGCAATCACTACCTATTTTTCGTCTTAGGTTTGACGCGGCCATGGCACGAGCGGGGCTCGAACTCACGACCTCCCGGTTATGAAGCGAACGCTCTAATCACTGCGACCTGTAGTCTTTATCATGTACAGTACAACAGTAATGACCCAAGTCAACATTGTGGACAGATAAAGCAACTGACAGACCCAAAATACCAGGATCAAAATGAGTATCAGTTTATTATAGAACAAACAAATGGAATCATTTAGAATTCGTGTGGGTAAATATTTGTAGATTGTGAATAAACTGCAATTGTGTGGAGATGTAAATCTATTTTGTTATTCTGGAGTACATATATGTACCATAAAATACACAGAAATTGATCCTTCGCGAGAAATAAGAATCACAGCACTTGTATTGTCAAAGGCGTACATTTCTGATTAGAATAGGCATGGTGTTTCTAAAATACACAATACAAGCTACTGACATGTTTTATAATTACACGCAAATTGCCAATCAATGACTCGATTATTAAAAGATTCAGTTAAGTGAAGAAAATTTTTAGATTGTGGGAGGAATGAAAGAAAATCGACGTACGATGACAACAGACTCGCGTGACAAATGCAATGACCGTCTCCTCAATATCAAATCGACTTCTCAAAGAACAAAATCCAAAGGAAGCCCCCAAGAACGACCTTGTGCGCTCTCTGCATCATTTTGTCACGCGTAGCCTGCTAATCGACTGAAGCTGCTCTCCCGTCAGAAAAATGGAGACTCGGAGTCACGAGAATGAGAGTACTAAATCCCCGGATGCATAACCCGGACGCAGTTTACCCGGTATACATGTTTAAGTGTAGCGTGATTGGCTAATATCAAGAGTGAAATTATTTGAAATTGAGAGAAATAATATAGAAGTTTAAATTAATTGTCGGAATGAAAAATTATCGCACAAAATCAAGAAATGACTAAGGAAATTGCCATGGTAGGGGTGTGTTTGAAATGAAAGGTATAATTTACTGCAGATTGCTGTGTTGTAAAAAAGTACAAATATGACTTATAAAAGCTACGGGACCCTATATAATTTTTGTCGTTTTTATTAGTACTTGGAATGCACTTTGAATTCTTGGGGGTCATTTATCTAGAATTAATTTTGTTAATTAGTGAGAGGACTAAATGATAGTATTGAGGTCTATGGGAAAATGAATTGGTTCTCTTTTCCCTATAAGAAATAGCTACCTGGTGTGTTTGCATCGTGGATCAACTCAATTTCTTATGCTGAAATATCTAACATTCCTATAAATCAAACAGTCGTTTGATTTTGCAATGGCTGTCTTTGTCATGGAGTATTGAACCTGACTGTCAATATTTTGACTAATGTATCGGAATTAGGAAACACGATTAACGTATACCATTCTGTAGCTCTTTGTTAAATAAGATACTCGTAATTAACGATGTAATGTTACAGCTTCATTACTAAATGAAATTTACACCTTGAATCGCCAACGAAAAGACAAATCTACTCTCACTTATAATCAATGAACACATGACTAATTGTGTTGAATTTTTTTTTTAAGTTTTGGACTTGCACTCTTAGACGATTTTAGAGAACTCTTGTTGTTTGGGCGATAAGAATCAATGAAACAAGTCACTAAACCATCAGAATTTGTAAATATTTTTGTTTTGTTATTTTCAAATTTAATATATACAAAATGGCAGAAGAAATGAAGATTCTTGTACATGCGAAGTCCATTTGATGTATTTTCGGGATATCCATGCTTTTTAAAAAAAATTATTACTGATAACCCAAATTGATACAATTATATCAAGAGATGTTTGTGTATAGCGTGATCAAAACATGATTTTCAGTGATAAAACAAGTATAGAGACGTACAATTTAACTTAACTCGATATTGACAAAACGCGAGAAATTGAAATTAGTTACCAACAAAGAACAGCATGGAAGTTTTTTCCCCCTTATCGTCATAACAAAATTACACGATGGACCTTATAACACGACAAGACACATCTAAGAAACATTATTGAACTTGACGTATAGATGGTCGGTCACTGTACTGGTAGGAACAGCACTACCCACTGGGGTTTTCTCTTATTTAAGGATTGTCTGCATTGTTTACATGGTGGGGTCATGAATACAAATGGAAGTTATTTAAGGGATACTTGGTATAATCTGTGATTAAGCAGAAATCACACCGTGTTTCTTTTTATTTATTTTTTTTTCAATATCCCTAGACATTTATTGTATACTTTATTTTTCATATGAAACAGCAAAGGTTTATTACGAACATTTAAAAATAAATATCTATTTGATGTCCATTTGCTAAACCATTTCCAAAGAATATAATAATAGATTTCGTTAAAGCCCCCCCCCCCCCCCCCCCCCTCCCGAAACAATACGGTTTGCTACTATTGGTGCATATCGGATTTATAATATCGTAGGAAAAAGACATTTCCTACAGTAGAAAATGGGCCAAAGAGCAGTTGATTCAGCCATTTCTGATCACTTTTTCAGACACGTGGCTTTACGCCTTGGTAGAAGTACGGATGGTTTAACTGTCGTGTCTTGCATCAGGTTTAACACTAATTGATATATTTTATCAATCGATTTCCGGTACGAAAATCTTGATGAGTTTTAAAGCCGCCGATGAACAGTTTAATCCAATTGAAAAAAAATCCTACTGCCTGGAATTTCGTTGATTCAGACGCGTACATGATGAGTGGAGGCAACTCATCAATTCTAAGCTTTGCCAATTTCTTTTAACTTGCGTATATGATATACTTGCATCATATATTATATTTTCATATTTAACATACCTGTTCAATAATATGAAATACTGTTTATTCCTTTTTCTGATCATTACACCGTTATAGTTATTTGACACTACTTTCATAGTAATAGATTGACACTATACAGATACTTATATAGATTTGGCATTCAAATATCCTTTATGAACAAGTACTAGCTTTTTTTTTTTTAAATGATAGCTGACTCATATTATCAATAAAATATACTGTGTATTCTTAAAGCCCCATTTTTGTTTTCCAATATGCTTGATCGAATACTTTATTTTTGGATAAAATTTGTTTTGTGAAATTCTTAATGAAGAAATATTGTCACGATAATACGATATTGTTATCTTGTATTACAAAACAGACTGTTTTCATTTTGTAATCGACTTTATATTTTAATTCACGATTTTAATATAAAATGCAGTAACTTGCATTCCCGTGAGGATCCGGGTTGTTAGAATAGATCCTCAGAACTCTTTGCTTGTCGTATGTGGCGACTAAATGGGGCGGTCCTTCGGATGAGACAGCAAACACCGAGGCCTCGTATCACGGCAGGTGTGGCATGATAAAGATCCCTCTCTGCTCAAAGACCGTGAGCGCCAGGCATAGGCCTAAATTTTGCAGCCCTTCACCGGCAATGATAAGATTTCCATATAAGTGAAAAATTCTCAAGCGGGACGTTAAGCAATATACAATCAATCAATCTAATATGTTTAAAAGGTTTCACACAAAAAAGTATTAAGGTTGTACATTATGACAGAAGTTCATTATAAAGAGTTTGTTATTTGTTGTGTAAACAAAGATTAAGTTATGTTATTGTTTACAAAGTTTTGAAAAGATATGGTTATCGATCTAAAGTTAGGATATTTATCTCGTTTCAAGTATTCTTTAGGTAAAATGTGCCATTTGTGTCTGTACAAAATTTGGATGCGTTAAATTGCTAAGAAAATATTCACTAGTTGTTTGTAAACATAAACAAGGCTCGAGTCTTGTTTACATGACATCGAGTTAAGGCTAAAATATTGCCCTTATTAGTTGTCAACTTTAAATGAGTTCTATTGTTAATGTTTGATATCAAATTGACATATTTTCCCTACAAAACGTGAACCAGTCCCTTTAACGCCACTTGTCTATCTGGCCGTTGTCGGTTATTTTCTCTCTCTCTCTCTCTCTCTCTCTCTCTCTCTCACTCGTTTTTCCAAGTGAAAGGGGGATGTGTGTAATTCCAGTACCTCGTCCAATGAATAGTAAATACATTCAATTTGTTTGGTTATTTCTTTCTTTTACGTCTTGTCGAGGATTTCTTCCTAATACTGAGATGTCAGTTGTAGGTGAAGTACCACACAATGATACCTATGCTTATCACTCAGGGCCGTAGAAGTGATGGCTTTTTAATGTGCCGAAGCCTGCCGCGACACGGGTCCTCCGTTTTGTAGTTAATCTCTGAAACACCTGTGACTCTCACTTGTTTTTCGGACTATCGCTACCTATATTTTACTTAGATTTCACGCGATAATGGCACGAGAGGGGCTTGATCTCGCGATCTCATAAAGCGAAAACTCTGCTACTGAGCTACAGCAACTCGTGTAATTACGCATGCGTTTTACAGTTAAAACCGTTATAGTGTGTTGACTCGGCGGTCAATTTAAAGTCATATGAATGTTCATAACATACGGAAGCTGGTAGGTACCAGGGTAGAAAATTAAACTGGCGACTTAATTTATGTGGTGGTCGCCACTCACTTACTTGGCGGTTACCACTTACTGGTGGCCGCTAGTTAATCAACTTCTCTCTTTTTTCTTTCTCTCTTTCCTAAAAGAAAGTGGGGAATCTGTAACTGCGGAAGCCGGTATGTGTCAGGTAGAAAATGAATAAGTGCCAGCTGCCAGTTAAATTGACATTGATTTTCTACTTTGGCATCTTCCACCTTCCTTAAATGTTTCAAATCTACGTGAGAACGATTTTTACTAGGGCCCCCACCAAGGGCGTATTTTGTTCTAGCTTAGAATACTCAGGAGAAACATCATAATAATGTATGATGTATGACAAGTGGAAAAGGCAAAAGGGAGTGGAACTGCTTGTCAATTCATTATGGAAGTAATAAAGAACTTGTTTTTGATTTTATAGATATCAAATATCTGGGTTAGAGAAGCTGATTAAAAATTAGAATAACAAATATTGAGAAACACATTACTGTACTGCTCTGTGGCATTTGTCTCAGATTAATACAATCTATGGACAATCCTATGATGATCAAAATACCTACTATGTAGACCACTCTATGATTAAGTAATTAGCAAGCTAACGGTTTTTTCCCAAGAAAGTGTAGATTATATTTCAGTGTTAGATTGGCACAACGACGTTTACGTGTACAATCTTCACCTTTTTTGCGCACACACGCACGCACGCACCCACCCCCACACAGGTATATATGTCTTGGTAAGTAAATATCACACATTTAAAGTTTTCTTTTCAAAATTAAAATCTCCATCATTTTTCCGTTGATATCTCATGGGTTCTCTGTATTCCAAAAAATGAATCGAAAATACAATTCTAATTTTAATATAGGAATTTTCTAAAATACCCGTATATCTGATAGTAAAAGTTGAGGCGTAGGGAGTGACTTTCATCTTCTTAGAAAACTTGCTTTGTACATCGAAATAAGCGAATCGTAACTATTAAGCTATCGTATGTTCACATTAATGTTATTGATATTTCCTAATCATGTGTAAAAACCAATTTTAGTTAACTTGAGTCGGCTTAGTGACCTGGATGGTTTGTAACACCTACTCATCCTTCGTCACCCGTCATACTTAATCTTTTTATTTCAACTTCTCTAAAAATACCGAATCAAGTTTAACTTAGTCATTTTGAATATGTACGTGCAATCTTTGGGCATGGGGAAGGGCAATACAATTCTGAACAACGACGTTCATCTTGCATTTCATCAAACCTTGAAATTTCTTAAAGTCTTCAATATTTCTGAACATCTGTGAATAAGTACAGCTATATTTAGATTTTAGATTTTATATATATATATATATATATATATATATATATATATATATATATATATATATATGAGAAACAAAATCTATTTAGGTCAATCATACATAGAGGATAATAGCTGAATGTTAGTTAATGCAGTCTCAATTCACGGACACAGGAGTTGGAGAGGTAAAATTTCCCCCTGCGAATTACAAATCGTATGACATTTGCCAAATTTAAAGTTAAACTTGCAGATATCAAAAAAATGTACGACCATAGTTTTATGCAGTAAAAAAGTTGTAGAATCATTTGAGGTTTCGTATTTATGAAATGTCCATTGTATCCAGGCTGGTTGTTTTACATAGCGTTCCGGTTAAAGACGTCTAATAATGTCTAAGGTTTTGGTTCAAATGCTCAAGAATACCACATAATAATTTTCTCATGAACCTTTCATAATGTAAAGTCATCTCGCAAAAAATCTTATTTCAGGATTATAAATTAGATCATTATCATGATATTGGTAAATTAGCAATTAATCGAGTGTGTAGGTGTGCTATAAACATAGAAAAAGCACATTGTGGTTCCCTTTCAATTAGCTAATCTTTAGAATAATCGTACGAATTTGCAGTAGTTCGTCATAATACATTGGTGAACGCTCGTTTATTATCGCGAGACCCGGGACACATTTGAAAATTAAAATAGGTAGTAGCTGTTCCCTTTACCAAGGATTCAATAAATGTCACATTGTTAAACTGTTCCTTTGTCAAGGACAAAATATATTGAATATCACAGGGTTCAGTTGTTCCTTCGTTAAGGAATAAGCATAGAAAGGTATAATTGGGGTCACTTGTTTCTTCTACAAGGACATAGCAAAACGTATGCCACGGAATTCGGATGTTCCTTTCACAAGGATGAGGCATAGTGAAGGTCAGGGGTTCCGCTGTTCCTTCGTCAAGGTCTCGGAGTTGTGAATGTCATGGGAATTAAAAATCGAGGCTCAGTGTCACACCTGGTGCTAGAACGATCAAAGTGCTTTTACTGCATTACCCTAAGTCCTGTGTATTCATGCAGGTCAAAATTTTCGTGACATTAAACTACATATGCAATCAATAATAGACTTGTAATCATCGATTTACACTTTTTGACTTCCAGCTTACAGGGTTTAGTAATCATGTTTTTTATCCTCGTGTTTTGTATACATATTTTCATTTGATCTATGTTTGTATAGAAATGAAACGTACTCACCCAGTAAATCAGCTACTGCTAAATTGACAAGGAAGAAATTAGTAATGTTTTTCCTGCTGCTCCTTTTTAAGCACACCATCAATAAAATCATAGTATTCCCAACAAGGGCTAAAACAAATATTATCACATACACCGAGATTAGTGCTATTTTTTCCGGGTGGTCATACGTAAATAGGGATTTTTTGTAGTCTTCAAAAAATCTCTGAAGTCCTTCACTGGTGTCGTTAAAATCTGCCATAATGAATTTCGAAGAAACCAAAGTTTTCTTAAGCATTGATCACAGAAAAATACATGAAGAAATACCAATACGTACAGCACGTAAAGCATGGAGCAAAAGAATGGACCAGTGCTTGCCTATCTAGCTAGCAATATATATCGCGGTGAAAACTATCAATACTTGATACCGTCGCTAATCACATTGATAGGAAATAATAAATAAATTACAAATCAGGCTGAACTGTTTTGCTCTTCATGATAACTCGTTAGTAAGCCTCCGTCGTCATTAAAAAAATTGCCTATAGAAAAAGTCCAATCCCAGCTATTCTACTGGTAAATCAGCTACCAGGTGGTGGGAGAGCGAGTGGTCGTGTGTTATACGTGGTTACAGGACCGTGAGTGATCGCGCGTAAGGATGCTGCCAAGTATTGAAGTGAAAAGTGCTCTTCCACTTCTGTGTAAAATGTCATCCTAGAGATGTTACCTATCTTCTCGCCTGAATCGATTTCAGACATACATGTATTTATGACAGAAAATGTTGATAAAGAGACGATATTACTGCCATTCTGTGTTACACATAAAATGTCAAAACAATATGAAAAACACAACGTCGACATGGGGTTATTTTTCAAAATTACCTGTCTGTTAGTTCATAATTCATGCACAAATGTTTAGAAATTCTCAAAACTACTGAAATTGTCCATTATCGGTATTTATAATTAACAGCAGTCACACACACACACACACACACACACACACACACACACACACACACACACACACACACACATATATATATATATATATATATATATATATATATATATATATATATATATATTACAGATGCACGGGTTCTGATATTATCCACTCTTCTTGCAACGTATTAAAAGGTTTATGACACAATTTTCCCCATGATACGTAATTCAATGTTGTGCATTAAAATCCACCCGTGACGTCATTCTTTTGTTCGAACGCTCCAGTACTTTTCAGGAATGGAGTTTTAGGGAAAAAAAGGAATTACTAAGTATTTTGTGCACTTGAATTTCACTTTGTTCTATATCCTTAACTACCCTCTTTCCATATGAAATCTTTAATAACATATCGAAGTAATTTATGACGAAAAATAACTATACACACCGGGATTTGAACACACACCTGGGTGATTCTTCCCTTTGAAGATAGACGCTCTACTCGTTGAGCAACTAGGACAGTTGGTTAAAATGCAAAAGATTAAAAATAGTATCTTACCATAAAGAAAAAAAGTAACATTTAATTATTGATAACATATCTACTATGCAGAAAAATTTAAAATGTTTCCCTAGTAAAGGTGGGTTTTAAGCGGGTCAATATACCTGTATCCCTGTGGGCCACGGCTCCATTACTTTTAAGGAATAGAGCATTACTCGTACATAAACCCTACCCTATTGCATGATTTTATGCAAAGACCATTATACTTGAAGGCAGTTTTTTTAAAGGCCAAAAATTATTTTGTAGACGACATACTAAAAACCTTTGGAAGTCCAGTGAATATAAGGTGGGTAAATAACCGAGTTCACGAGAGATAACTACGAATACAGAATTCTGTACAGGGAGCAGGACTTGTTAACGAATATAGAGTAAATGTCTGCTTTGTTTTTATTCAGAGGTATATAAAACAATGGAAGTATAAGGTGTGTGTGTGTGTGTGTGTAATTTCTGCATAATCGGTATCGTTGAATGATAACTCTGCCATATGCAATAGTAGATGACAATTCATGAAGGGAATTTCTCTCTCTCTCTCTCTCTCTCTCTCTCTCTCTCTCTCTCTCTCTCGTGTGTGTGTGTGTGTGTGTGGATTTGATTGATTTTCTTATCTTAATTTGGTTAATAAAACAAATAAAAATAAAAGTATAATAATTTTAGCAAATACGTTGTACAAGTGCAAAGGCCTGTACATCCGCTTAAAGGCCCGTTATAAACTTAAGGAGATATATACGACATCGTCATGACTGACTTCCTTTCAACTGGAATTAAATATAAATATTAACAATATTTGTCTATTCCTTTTAGATTTAATTGCCAAACTGAGTAGCTCAGTCGGTAATCGTGTGGACTATTTAGCTATAGATCGCAGGTTTAAGTCCAGCAGAGGTTTTAAAATTTTTCAGATTATTTTGTACTAAAACTACGTTTTTTGACTAAATAAAGTAAATTTGAAAGTTTTCAATTTCAATGTTGCACATATCACCACTTTTCATCCGTATAAAATTTCTCGGTGTAGTATTCCTCCTTAACATAATTCATGTACAGTGATGTAATCCTGGTATAAATCAACATCGACATTAAGTCTACTCTCTCATTCGGGTAACAAATTATATATAAGTGTCTAGCTCACCCGAAATTTAAGCTCAAATGAGCTTTTCTGATCACTCGTTGCACGTAGGTTGTCTGTCTGTAAACTTTTCGACTTCTTCCCTCGAACCATTGGGTCGATTTCAGCCAAACTTACAGAGCATCCTTGAGAACATGGATTCAAAATTGTTCAACTGAAGGGTCATGCCTCCTACCAAGGGGGAAAACACTAAGGAATGGTAAAAATAGGGTAAGGTCATTAAAAAATCTTATGAACCATTGGAATAGAAAGAAGAAACCTCTGTGAAACAATACTGATGTAATGTTCAAATCATGGCCCCCAGGGGATAAGATGGGGTCAGTAATGTCACATTAAGGGATCAAAGTTTTACATATGGATATAAAGAAGATAATTCTTAAAAGAACAAGGTCATAATTAGACATTTTGATATGCAATCATCCTCGAGTAATGTAGCTTAAAATTTCTTTAATTCACGGTCCTAGGTGGTAGTGAGCCACACTAGGAAATCGAAATTTTACACGGGAATATAGAACAGGAATCGCGGATCATTTGTTGACTGCGGTCCTGCGATGGAAATAATCTAAAAGATCAAATTAGGGTAATCATTCTCTTACACATAGGTGTCACTGAGCTACTCTCCGTATTCACCTCTGTCAACGCTTGAAAATGTTTTTTGCTAATATTCTTGGCAATGTTTTAAACAGTGAATCTATGGACAATTAAAATCCTTCATTATTGTAATTATTAATAAATACTGTAAATGATAATTTAGTTGATGTAAATAATCTCTTGCATACCTTTTATCCACAAAGTTTTCAGGGAACTATTTCGCGGAGGAAAAAATCAAAATGATCATGTGTTAGTCAAAATGGAGGGAACAGTGAACTGAGTGAACGAAGCGTTGAAGAAGTACGATGAGTCTATTAACATCAAGGATAAGCTTGTTTAAGTTTCCGCCCTTTTAGCTTATGGGTTTGAGTTTGTCTAGCAGAACACACAAAACAATCCACGGCTGTAACTTTTACTGGTGTCGCCATGCTTTCGCCATGTTTTGATCATGTGATCGAATTATAGTCATGTGGTATGGAACTACTTTTCAAGCGTTGACAGAGGTGAATGCGGAGAGTAGCGCAGCGACATCTATGTGTAAGAGAATGTAGGGTAACAAAAGAAAGGATCTACAGGGAAAACAATTTTCCGGGAAAAGTTGCAATACCATGTCAACTTTCATTTTTTCTTTCATATTTAGAAGAATTTAAACCTAAAATTTAGTATTTGCGATAATGAAATTAACTTTCTCAATAGACGTAAATTCTATCTTAGCACCGATTTTGGCATGAATTTTGGCCTTGAAGTCCTTAGGAGCCATCTTCTCAAACCACGCCTATTGTCTCCGTTTACACTACGTTATAGCCACGGATGCATGGTTAAGAAAACTCTCGACGTTATGAATATTTATGTTCATATATCAACCAATCCGGGAGCCCCCACAATTTATGTGAATTAAAATCTGATATCAACGCTTTGCCCGTAGCAGAATAATCCGAAGATCGAAGCCTGCCGATTTGGAAAAAACTGACACAATATATTTTATTGATACAGAATTTGCAAGCATAGCTTCTGTTGTGAAGGCAGATTTCATTTAATATATAGTTGACATATATTTAACTTGCTTCTAAAAGAGTTATCTGTACGCTTTTTGTATGTTATTATTTGTAAACAAACGCTACATATTTTACCTTTGGGTGCAGCCATTAAAATATCGAAATCTGTTATCATTCGCGACAATACACCAGATGGTGGTTTGCAAATTAATGGAAGAAGAAGAAGAAGACTGTAATTTGTTAATAAAAGATTATGTCATTTTATGAATATTTATGAAATTTAAGGATTTCGATAATCACACAGCAACGGTTTGAGATAGATTACGTACTCAGTAAGCGTGGCTAGCGACAATGTTTAGGGCAGGCCTGTCCCTAAATGAAATTACATGTACGTGATATTTTGATAGATTACAAACTTAAACACACACACAGATATATATATATATATATATATATATATATATATATATATATATATATATATATATATATATATAAAACTTTGTTTAAAAATTGCAGGAAAATTCTGCTAAATATTCTTTTAAAAATTTGCTCACCTGAGCCGAGGCTCAAATTTAGTTAAGTATATTGAAACCTTGCGAAACATCTCATTGGTATACTACAGTTATATAATTATATAATAATCAAGTAACAATATACATGTGACCAAATAGGGAAGATGTACAGACATATATCACATTTACAAATTTCTTAGGCTAAGTGTCTTTATCAAAAACCTTGCTAAATTACATAAAGCTTTTCTGTTTTTTATTGAAAAATTGAGCTTTTCTGATCACATTTTGCCCAGAATCCGCCTGTTTGTAAACGTTTTGTAAAAAACATTAGAGAAAAGGCAACAACAGGACGGGGTTTATTTTACTGGGCCCAAAAAATTGAAATTTGCATAAAAGCTTCCTAACATAATATAAATTAGAGTTTGTTCAAATCTTGGTTCCCGGGGGATATTTTGAGGCCACACATAGGGTATCAAAGTTATACATGGGATATCTAGGAAAAGTTTTTAAAAAATTCCTCTCAAGAACCACTGGGTCAGAAAAACCGAAATTCACATGAAAGCTTTCTGACATAGAGTAGATTCAAGTTTGTTCAAATCATGCACCCCAAGTTTAGAGTGGATGGAGGAACAAACGTATGCATGTAGATATATAAGAACCACAAGTTTAATAAATGTGAAATTTACATGAAAGCTCCATGATAAAAAATAGATTCAAATTTGTTGAATCATGGTCCCCGTGGTTAGAGTGGGGCCACAATAGGGGATCAAAGTTTTACACGCAAGTATATAAGAAAAATCTTTTAAAATCTGAAAAAGAACAATAAGGCTATGATTAGTCATATTGGTATGCAATATTCTCCAGGTAGTACAGATTCACGTTTGTTCAAATTGTGGCCCCCGAGAGTAGAGAGGGGCCACAATAGGGAATCAAAGCTTTACATGGTAACATAGGAATTTTTTTCTTGTCAAGAGTTGTTGGCCATGATTAGTCGTTTCGACATGCAAACATTCCTAGGCAGTTCGAATTCTAGTTTATTCAAATCATGGCCCCTGGAGTAGATTGGAGCCACGTTTGGGGATCCAAGTTTTACAAACGAATTTATGGGGAAACATCTTTTAAAATCTTCATCCCAACAATAGTAGGGCTATGATTAGTCACATTAATATGCAAGTATCTGCAGGTAGTTCAAATTCAAGTTTGTTCAATTCAGATGGCTCAGGGGGTAGGTTGGGGCCACAATAGGAGAACAAACTTTTATATGGAAATATGAAGAAACTTAAGTAAATCAAAATCTTTTCAACAGTAACAGGGTCACACTACATCATATCCAAATGGAAATGTCCCCAAGTTGTGTACATTCAAAGTTCCTTAATGCCCCTGTGACTAAAATTGGGGGGGGGGGTATTGTTTTCGTCCCGGCTGTCTGACTGAAAATTTAACCTTGCTCATAACTTTTGAATGGTGAGTGGTAGGATTTTCATATTTCATTTTATGCATTCTTTGTGACATGACCTTTTATATGATAATACAGTTTTTTCCCTTGTTTAGTTTGACCTAGTTTTAAGGAAAACCCCAACTATTGAATATATCTTGAACTTTTTAAAATAAAGATTTCACTTTTTAAAAATAAATATCTTATGGTAAGACCTTTCATTTCATACTTTGACCTTGTGACCTTGACCTTCTCCAGAACAAAACAAGGTGATATTAGTAATAATGGTATTAGCCAAAGTTATGTTGTGTGATTTCAAGTTTGATAATGTCGTGACCCTTTGGGAATAGGTTTGGGCTCACAATATGGGGTAAAAAAATTTATTGGAATAAATATTTTAATAAAATCTTTGAAGAATCACAACAGCAGGGACAAGGTGATTCAGGTAAGCGATGTGGCCCATGGATTTCTTATTTTCTTTTGAACTCTTTGGGAAGCTTTATCATTGAGAGTTAGAAATATCACCAATATCTTAATTTACGTCTCCTTCTAAATAAAATATTTATTTTACACTCGCACTTTGTAGGAAATTCTACCAAGAGAGAAAGTTGTTAGAGGTGCGGTGGAGGCAATTTCTATCAAAGAGAACACTGTAATATTGCTGTTGCCCCACACGGAATATACCAAGATTTCAAAAGACATGATTTGCTTAGGAATGCAGGAATGTTTTGGCAATTGTAGAGACCGATCTGGAAGAAGTTCTCTAAGAAAGTTTCTTAGATTGTGAGATTCTCACTCAAGCTTCTACTGTGATCACAATATACAGAAACTGGATAGAGATTTTTTTTACTAAGTGTTGATATAAATGTAATATTTACATTTACATTTTAATCCTTTGATAAAAGCATTAGAAAGTTTCATTATATTTGGTTATAACTGTATAGACCGAATCACTAATCCCGTGGGGGTAAATAGGGTGGTTCTTCAGATGGGACCGGAAAAACAGAGACACCGTGTCACAGAAGGTATGGCGCTATGAAGATTCCTCCCTATTCAAAGGCCGTAAGCGCCGAGCATAGGCCTAAATCACTGGTAATGGTGAGGTCTTCATAGGAGTGAAAAATTCTCGAGCGGGACGTTAAACAATTTATATAACATCACTCTACATGATACCCATATGCCCACAGACATTCATTTAACTCTCAGTATTGGTGCTTACTGGTATGTAATAACTCTCAGTATTGGTGCTTACTGGTATTGATAACTCTCAGTATTGATGCTTACTGGTATTGATAACTCTCAGTATTGATGCTTACTGGTATGTGATAATTCTCAGTATTGATGCTTACTGGTATGTGATAACTCTCAGTATTGATGCTTACTGGTATGTGATAATTCTCAGTATTGATGCTTACTGGTATTGATAACTCTCAGTATTGATGCTTACTGGTATGTGATAACTCTCAGTATTGATGCTTACTGGTATGTGATAATTCTCAGTATTGATGCTTACTGGTATTGATAACTCTCAGTATTGATGCTTACTGGTATGTGATAATTCTCAGTATTGATGCTTACTGGTATTGGTAACTCTCAGTATCGATGCTTACTAGTATGTGATAACTCTTTTGGCGATTTGTTTGCATTGTTGGTTTCCTTATGCATTTGAATTTTAATGTAAAATTTATTTGTGGTTGTTATATTAAATGTTGATTTGTCTATGGTTTTTACCTTTGTAGACTGTACTCGCTCTTTTTTCTTTTTTCTTTTTGGTAGATATAGTGTTTGTACATTTCTAGTAAAAACCAATCACCGGATAAACTGTATGGAAATGTGTATTACACGTTTTGTTTTACACTTAATGGATAGCGTTGTTGTTGCCACTTATTCATGAATGCAATGCAGATGTGAACAATGTGCATGACTTTTGATAAATACATGTATACTAGTTCTGTTTTAGCGGCTATAATCCTGAAAGAAATGAAAGAAGAATGTAAATATAGAAAATACACGAGGGTATGAACTGCAACGCTTCACGACAGCATACGTTTCATGAAGCGCTAATGCTAAAGATTTGCTTGCTAAAATTCTATACAGTTTTGTCTACATTGAAGTATACAAGGAACTATTTTTTTTTTTTACTGTATAGCAATTTGAAAACAGTTTATCACGAATTGGTTTGAATATTATTTGTTTAATATTTGTCAAAAAAAAAAATCTTGTTTCCGTCTTTAGATCAAGTGTTCTCTGCTTGATATTTAAAGAACCTCTTGCTTGATAGTTAGCACATCTAGCATTGGAACAGTGTTTGTTCCTTGAAAGAAAATGACCCATAGGGCCTATTTATTATTGAGTTAAAGGTCAAACTACTACAATAGAAAAATATTGTCTGCTCAATATCTTGAGAAGCATTTCACAGTAAGTAAACGTGAGACAATTCCTGTGGGGATCCGGGTAGTTAGAATAGATCCTCAGTACCCCTTGATTGTCGTAAGAGGCGACTAAATGGGGCGGTCCCTCGGATGAGACCGCAAAAACCGAGATTCCGTGTCACAGCAGGTGTGGCACGATAAAGACCCCTTTCTGCTCAAAGGCCATAATCGCCGAGCATAGGTCTAAATTTTGCAGCCCTTCATCAGCAATGGTGACGTCTCCATGTGAGTGAAAAATTCTTGAGCGGGACGTTAAACAATATATAATCAATAAATCAATCAAACTTGAGACAGTGACCCTTATTGATTTTCAGGTCACAAGATCAAAGGTTAAGTTGAAGTATAATTTTGTATTAACAAACATGCCTTTGTTTATCAGTACTCTCAGTACTTTGATTTTATACGAAGTCGTTCGGTAGTTTGTGTATATCTCTACCAAGAGATAATTCATCGTAAAGCCCACATAATTCAGAAGCCTAGCTCAAGGATAAACAGAAAGTATTACGCAACTACTTACAACGTAACAAGATACATAAAGCCAAGGACGAAAAATCTAATATTTTATTAGATTACGTTTTCCTCTGAAACATGCATCTTCTAACGAATGAAGCGTTAAATCAACGACGGGAAAATTGGACGAGAAATTCAATTTCCTTTTTTGCTACAAGTGAATTCGATCATTAATTTATCAAATATTTTTGAAGACTGGATTTTTGTTAAGATTTCTTACAATTGCATTAAATAAAATAGCTAATCTGTAGGGCTAGTCAGGCGTTTCATATATTTTTTCTTCAGATTACTTAATTCTACTAAAACTGCATTTTATAAAATCTAAATTAGGTAAATGTGAAAATTTTCAATTAATATTATTAATATTATTTTACATATCCTCCACTTTCTATCCATTTCAGATTTCTTTTGTGTGTTATTCCTCCTCAAATGTCATTTATTCGGAAAATACACCTACATATTTGTCTTGAAATATTAAATATTGTAAATTCTAGATTAAATATTCGTAGATTCCAGTGTATTGAAATTGGTCCTGGATGGTAGGGTGTGGCCTCAGTAGGGGATAAACAGTTTACATGGCAGCTTATGGGATATTTTTAAAATTCTTAAGAACATCAGGACCATGATTAGTCATATTAATTACTCAGGCATCTTCGGGTAGTGCAGATTCAACTTCAAATCATGGCCCTCCCGGAAAGGGGTAGGAATGGGGCCTTCACAGAGGATCAACGATTTCCATAAGATAATATGGGAGAAAATCTTAATCTCAAAAGCAGCGAGGCTAAGATTAGTCATAGTCGTATTGATATGCAAACATCCTCAGATAGTACACATTCCAGTTTGTTAATTCAATTCCCCGGAGGTAGGTTTGAACCATAATACGGATCCAAATATTTACATGGAAATATGAGAAAATTTTCTCAAGAACAATAGGACCATGATTAGCAATCATCCTCAGAAAGTGAAGATTTCAAGTTTGTTTGAATCATGGTCCCGAGATGTAGGGTGGAGACACAATAAGGGATCAAAATCCTACACGGTGATATACATCAACGTCTTTTAAATCTTCTCGAGAACCTCTGACCATGATTAGATATAATAATATGCAAGCATTCGATTCATATTTGATCACGTCATGGCATCTGGGGCTAGAATAGGTCTAAAATGGTGATTCAAAGTTTTACATGACAATTTGTAGGGTTGTTGATTGGTTGTATATTGTTTAACGTTCCGTTCGAGAATTTTTCACTTGTATAGAGACGTTACCATTGCCAGTGAAGGGCTGCAAAATTTAGGCCTGTGTTCGGTGCTTACGACTTTTGAGCAGGAAGGGATGCTTAATGTGCCACACCTGCTGTGACACGAGATCTCGGTTTTTGCGGTCTCATCCGAAGGACCGCCCCATTTAGCCGCCTCTTACAACAAGCAAGGGGTACTGAGGACCTTTTCTAACCCAGATCCCCAAGGGACCAATATGTAGGGCAATTTAAAAAAAATATGTAGTAGAATTTTAAAAAACCCACCTTTTAAAGTGTAGCAAGGCCACACTCAAATTAATGTGCAACTATTCCCAAGTTGTGTCAATTCAGGTTTTTTCCTTTCCTTTTCTGGATCCTTGGGTTAGGATTGGGTTAAAATTTGGGATTAAATTTTACATAATACATGGATATATTGAAGAAGAAAAATCTTCTCCACAACAGTAAAGCCATGTGAGTAACATTGATATTGAGGACTTGGATATCCCATGTTGTGTGGATTAAAGTTCAGTTAATTCATGACCTCATGGAGCTAAGGTGGGGTCTCATAATATGGGGTCAAAATTTCCTGAGAGGGTAAAAATCTTTTTAAAATCTTCTGAAGAATAGCAAGGTGGATCAGGTGAGCGTTGTTACCCATTCTATTAGATCATATATACAAAAGAATTAGATATATATAAAATTTTTCAATTCAGTGAACCGTTTACTTGGATTACATTCAATGATTACTACAATTGTTGATCATGTACATTACAATATTGTAATAAAGATTTGTGCTGATCAAATAAAATAAATTCAAAGACACATTATGAGTCAAATCTACCGACGTCTCGAATGTACTTTTGTACATTAAAAAATATGAAAATTTAATTATACAGTAGAAGGAGATTCATCATCCCATGATAAAAGGTAACAGAATTACGGATTGAGTTGAAGAAATTTATTCATTAAAGAATTTCTTGGACGTTTATATTTCTTTCACAATATAATTTGACTATATGAACATATAAGGGAAGCTATTGTGTTCCACCGCAAGAGATCTATGGCACTTCGACAAAAATGAGAAGCATACTTTCACATTCGTTAAACTAGGTTTATCAGTAACACAACCCCGTGGGGATCCGGGTTAGAATAGATCCTCAGTACCCCTTGCTTGTCGTAAGAGGCTACTAAATGGGGCGGTCCTTCGGACGAGACCGCAAAAACCGAGGTCCCATGTCACAACAGGTGTGGCACGATAAAGATCCCTCCCTGCTCAAAGGCCCTAAGCGCCGAGCATAGGCCTAAATTTTGCAGCCCTTCACCGGCAATGGTGACGTCTCCATATGAGTGAAAAATTCTCGAGCGGGACGTTAAACAATATACAGCAATCAATATCAGTAACACTCTAACCACACGAAACAATGAGTGAAATGGATGCATGCGAATGTATCAAAACTTTAATTGCATTTGATAAAAAAGTCGTTGAAATACGCTAAAGTTGCCACGAGCCATTCAAATAGTATCAATATCTATGAAGTGCCTGACTAACTAATCTGTGACCAAAATTAAGAAATTAAAAACATTGTTAATTGATTACTTTTCTGCATTTATGTCCCAAATTAAATTATTCGGGTCACATAAGATAAAAGTTATTGCTGGTACTTGTGTTATAAATGGGATAAATTTATTGTACAATTATGTATTTTCTGTTCTTTTAATGCTTTTGTTCTTATACATGTTTTACCTGAATTGTTATATGCATAGGAAAATGATGCAGTTTTTAAGAGGAAGGTGTCAATTTTGTGACGTCGTAACTCATTAAATAAAAGGCGTTTCACTAAAATATTTCATGACCGTTATTTTATTTATTGATGTCTATCTTATAAGCAAATATCAAAATATCATTTAGTTGAAAAAAATTCAATAAACCTGGCTTTCTTGTAGTTTATCACATATTTTCTGAAACATCATTTTAAATACATGAAAAATAGCGGAGTCCCAGGGTCTGAACCTTGGGTACCCCTGGATTAATAGTCTTGCGATAAAATAAAATATCTTTATGCATAACTTTTTAACCTTGATTATTCAGATAACTGTAGAAACCAGTTATTCCATATATTTGTAGCGTAATGAAAAGACTCTTGTCTAATACTCAGAAACCTTTAATGCTCTTAACAATATATATGTTTCCAGCCATTGATAAACGATTAAGTGACTCAGTAAGAAGCTTGCCTGATACTTGTAGAATAAATCATTTGTGTGAAAAATAATTATACACTTTGAAAATTATTCTTTCTATATAATTTTGTTAACTCAATTAAACAGTGAAAGTGGTCTGTAATTTAATGTAGCATATGCCCCAATGGGTCATCTTTATATTTAAGAGGCAGCACATGGGCTAATTTCCAATGATTGAGAAAAACGTTTTCATTTAAAGACTTATTAAAAAGCATACATAAGGGTTTTGAAATAGTCTGGGTTGTTGATATCAACATTTTATGACTTATCCAATCTGGTCATATATGTTTATTTACAAGAAGAATGGATATTTCGTGCTCTGGAATATTAACAATATCGCCTAACCTTAATACATGATAAATACGCATTTGCTCTATTGTTTCCAATGTATTTTATATTACATAAAAAGAAAAGTAATTGTTTCATGTTTCAACTTTTTGATGATCGTAAAATCGGTTGTATTATTTCCACTATCGGTAAGATAATGAATCGGCGGTATATCCGACAAATTCTGAACACGAAGAGCGTCTTTCCACAGCTTTCAGGGTAATTTATTGTTGTGTTTATTCGCACCATTAATTTGTATATCACTGTTATTATAATATTTGGCAGTCCATGTTTCATTTTCTTCATTTTACTAACCCTGATTCTAATTATAAGATGGTTATCCAAGTCAAGCCTTTTTTTTTTTTAATTCTTTAGTTTTCAACGCTATATCTCGCAATCCATTTTGTAATCTGCTAAATTTTCTTAAGAGTGGGTCATATCATAGTTTTTCGGTGTCAATGTTGATTAACTCAGCCCAGTAGATTGATTGATTGATTATTTATTGCTTTCCGCCACATTCAACAATTTTTCAGTTATCTGGTGGCATACAGTTTTTGTTGGTGGAGGAGAGAACCCAGATACAATGTACCTGGAAAGAGACCACCGACCTTCCGCAAGTAAACTGGCAAACTTGCTCACATAACGCCGCGGCCGAGATTCGAACACGCGCCGACAGAGCAGCCCAGTAGATAATTTAATTTCGATATCTGCACTTTCATACAGCCATATTTTACTTTTATGTACACGACTCGGATGATGGTTTTGTGATCGCTTAGAAATGAATAAAAATATTTAGAACACCAAAGTCTTGTGCGGTGTTCGAATGGGGTTAATGAGTGTTCGCGGGTTCTATCTGTGAGAATTTCGTTTAAATCATGCGCAAAAGGATTTTTCAAACACGTATATTTTTTTCACTAATAATTATTAACCTGATGGATAATTCATTGGCTTTATCCAAGGACCAAGGACATTTTCTCCAGATAATATAATATAGATTTGCGGCAGGGGGTATATACAGCACAAGAAATAACAACAGATTGGACTTTCTATTTTAATCCATACACATTCAATTTTGCTAGGTTCTAAATCAACCCGACAACTAATGCAAATAGTGTTTGAGAGACTGCACCACTCCAAATGAATTCCTGTGTTTGTATTTGCATCATAATCCATTGTTCAAAATTTGATAAGGACCAGCATCACATCTGTAAATGGTATACAATATACAATTTTAAAAGTAACAGTATCATAATTTTATACATAAAATTAAAAGTTGATAAGGACCAGCATCACATCTGTAAATGGTATACAATATACAATTTTAAAAGTAACAGTATCATAATTTTATACATAAAATTAAAAGTTTACATTTACCAGTACTTACATTTAACCATGTTTAAATAATTCTATATGTGTATCTTATTTCTCGATAAAAGCACCGACCTTTCAACTTGAAAACAAACACTTATGAATGAACAAGTGAAGATGATAAACGATGATCAATCTTTTAATTCATATAAAGAACACAAATTGAAAAGTGGACAAATACGGACCCTGAACACAACAGAGGTGGGATGAGGTGCCTAGGAAGAGTAAGCATCCCTGTTGACCGGTCACACCCGCCGTGAGCCTATCTTGATCACGTAAGTGGAGAATCGGTATGTAAAGAACGGCCCTACAATTGGTATGAAACACGTCAGACAGCATTCGACCAGGTGATAGCTTGTATTTTGCAAATTAGATCATTATAGCCACCATAGAAATTGCGAAATGATGAATATTATACAAACTGAAAATATAGGGAATAAATCTAGTTTGTTGGGGATATGAATACAGCGTCGATTGTCATGTTATACCCGATGCTTTCAGTGTTTTCACATTATTACTTGATGGATAAGGACCAGTGTCACATAATATTTTAAAATAGATTTCAAGAAAGTAGAAAGACATGATTTAAAGGAATTGATTTTGTTTTTAAAAGAAGATATTTGTATTTTTAATGAGGTAAGATGTTGGTGATCATGAGTTAAAACTCGGTGGTTATTGTTACCAAGGCTAGTACTTGGAGTGCAATGGTTTATGATTTGTACTGAAAGTAAACTGGCTAATTTGCGATAGAAGACCGAGTGTATTGGCTTGTCCCTGCTCTTGTCCTGAAAGGCAAAGTGTATGGCGATTCCTGCTTTCATCTGGTAGTGACAAGTATGTTAGTATACCCTTGTTTATTACTTATGCAACAAAGTGTGTGGCGCTTCCTGCTTTTTGTTGAGACACTCTGTTAGTGTGTAGGTCAATCCCTGCTAGCGTTGTGGAAGTCAATTCTTCAAGCGAATGTTTAGACCTATATGTCTCTCGTAGATTGTATACTTGATTAAGACTACATTAGTAAATACCCAGTAGCATCTTCGGACTATCCATTTCTATCACGGGTACGAGCCCACGGGGGCACACATGCAGTGACACCCCCTTGCACATTACATATGTAGAATGAAAATGAACCGTTTCGAGGTACAGATCAAGGATATATGGCAAGCCGTTTTACTATTTATTCGGAAAGTTAGATACCTCTCTAAAAAGATATATCTCATTTTAGAAAAAGGGATATCTCTTTTACGGTAAAAAATATTTCTTAACGAAGAGATATGCTTGTTTACGAAAGAAATATTTCTTTCACTTGGAGAGATATCTCTTTCACTTGGAGGGATATCTTTTTAAGAATTTGAATGAGAGATCCTTTTAAAAACAAAAGATATATCTCTTTAAGCGTCCAAAGGCGATATCTTGCAAAGAAAAAGAGATATCTGTCTTTTACTTTGAGAGATATCTTTTTCATTTAGATATCTTTATAAGAATTTGAATGAGATATCTCTTTAAAAATAAATCTCTTTTAGCGTCCTAGAAGATATCTCTCGAAGAAAAAGAGATGCCTCTTTTGATTATTTTAATTCTGGTCAAGTGCATACAGAATGTTCCCCCAACGCGAAATCCCGCCAAAATCGTCCATGGCTGAAGTCTCCAGAGAGGAGATGCAGACATTTTCGACTATTGAAGTGTACACAGATGATAAAATTACAAGTTACTAAAATAATTTATTAGAACTGTGACTTTATATTCATTTTGCCAAACACATTTTTTTTGGTGTGTTTTGCATTAACTTTAAATTGATATCACGTTACATGAATGACAAAGGTCATGCGTGGGAGAATTCATTGTAGTCAAATGGAAAAAAAGATATCTCTTTAGTTTCAAAAGATATATATCTAAGTTAAAAAGATATATCTTTCTTAAAATCTGTAAGAGATACCTCGCCTTTTTTTTTTATCTTTGAGATATATCTCTTTACATCAATACAGAGATGTCTGTAAAGGTTAGAGGGATATTTCTTTACCGTAAAGAGATATCTTGTTACACTTAAGAGATCTCCATCTTAGTTAAAAGAGATATCTTTTTACACTTAAGAGATCTCTATCTTAGTTAAAAGAGATATCTTTAAAGGTTAGAAAGACATCTCTCTAGTTTTAAGACATATCTCTTCACGAGAGATCTCTCTTCGTGAAAGAAATAACTATATATTTTTTAAATAAATAGTAAAACGGACTCTGAATTTAACGGATTGGGGTTTTTTAAATGCTTTGATTTGCCTTTTGGTTTTTATCTACTGCGCATGTCGAGTTTGAAATCTTATTATGTAAATCCTCAAAGTGCTTCATGCTCTACCTTACCGCAAGAGAATGCCTGAAATACGGAGGTTGACTCTTTCTCATTCTTGAGATCGGAAATGCGCTTCTATATCAATTATCGCACTAAAAGGATTTGTAGCAGACTATAATTCTCAGTACAGAGACTTGTGGAGGCTCAGCATTCAGGAATACTGGAATATCTAACACAGCGGTCATGTCTCCCGGAAGCTGATTTCTACTTATTCTGAAGTTTTTCTTCGTCCAAATCGTCAACATCAGGAAATTTCCTCAATCCAATATAATCTTAATTACTGATATATTTCCATTTGATACGCATTTTCATGTTGGAGTGAAAACCATTCTTTCAACTCTGAGTTTGAAAACAAAATGTTTAAGCGATTTCCTACGTGTTACAGAAAATAGACTTATGAAGCGAATTCTGATAGGTTTTCGATGCTTCATAATGTAAAGCTGGCCGCCATGCTTAACACTAACTATAAAAACATCAGCCCACGAATACTGAATTTCAATTAGCCATAACATCGATAACGGGATTCAGAGTTCAATGTCAGATGAAAGGTTAATCATCGCGAAGCCTCCTTTAATGTTGAAAATCACACAGAACAATGAGTTGAATAGAATGTTTAACATCATTGTTGGAAGCCGTGGGTCTCCGACGGTGTTTTGATATACATGTATCGATGAAGTATTTATATTCATTCCAGCTGTGGGATTAGAATAATGAAATCGATTTCAGAAGACAGGGCTGGCAGTTTAACTATCCATCTCCCAAAATTAACTAAATATTTTGATTTAGGTTAACTAACATCGATTTAATTGTCCTTAATCCTCAAGTGCAATGCAGTTTAATTGGTACGACCAGCGTGTGACGAGAATCTCTCGGTATAGCTTAGAAAAAAGACTCTAAGAACAAATTCATTGCAACACAGATAGTAAGGCCTAGTTATAAAATACGAGCCAGTGTCCCGTACAAAATTCCCCAACGGTCAAAACTATCTAAACCCCTATCGGCCATATATAATGCATATTCTTAAATTTGCACATGATTCTACTTCCATTTCTGTCGGAATTCCAAGCTATTAAAATAGATATTCTATGTTAAGATTCATACGCGCACTGTTTACTACTGTATTACGTTCATGAAGAAAATACTATCATTACAGTAGATAAAGATATCACAGGCAAAAACATTGGAAATGTAAATATTATCTCGCTTTTTTTCACTACTAAAATTTATTTCTGATATTTACATTCTATTATACATTATACATTATATTCATTGTGCAGTTTCAAATAATTATGTAAAGCGCTTTAGAGTAATTTAATTATATTTAGCGCTATATAAATGTTATAATAATAATAATAATAATTCTACTTTCATTTCTGTCGGAATTCCAGCAATTAAAATAAACGTACTATATTTTTAAAGATTCATATGCGCATTGTTCACAACTACATCGCATTCATAAGGAACTGGTATTATTAAATTGGTAAAAATATCGAAGGCAAAACATTGGAACTGTAATATTTAGATATAAACACACTTATCAGATTGATGGAGACAGAAATTCAATAAATGCCACAAGAGTTTTCTTCTAATTATGGGAATTTTAAAAATAATATAAATTCTGCATCATAAAAATACAAAAGCAGGTCGACTAATAAAAGTGATCATGAGAATTTCAACGGACTGTCGGATGGTCTGGTTGGTCTCAGAGATACTGTCAATGAGGAACTCCAAAATCTGTTTACTATCAACTTCACAGTATATTAACTTGTCAATAGAAGTAATATGGAGCGCAAAATTAACATAAACTCAAATAATTAAAGATATCTTTAATTATTAGAAGATCTCAATTCAATTATTGCTCTTTATCAACTACATTAATTCGCGCATCAATTCAATTATTGCTCTCATCAATTCAATTGATGCGCGCATCAATTTAGTCATTGTTCTCATTAATTCAATTGATGAAAGCATCAATATGATGGAAATATTGCTCGCAAAACTTAAATTTGAGCTCGGTATAAATGATTTGATAATCTCTTTAATTCAATTGAAGATATCTTTAATTAATTTACAATGCCTTTGTATAAGGAATTAACGTGCACATCAGTTCTTTTAAAGACAGCAACAGTTCAATTAAAGAGATCATTATTTCAATTATGGATATGTTGAATGGAAGACATCTTTAATCATATAGTTGCTATCTCTAAAGAATTATTGCTCTCTTCAAATGAATTAATAATGTCATTAATTCAATTGAAGAGAGCAATAATTTAATTATTGCGCGCAGTAATCAAAATGATACGTGCATTGATTGAATTGTTGAGCGCATTAATTAAATTGATGCGCGCATTAATTCAAATATTGCCCTCTTCGATGGAATTGTAGCGTGCATCAATTTAATTGCTGATAGCATCAATCAACTGAATTATAACGTGTATCAATTCAATTAATACAATAATTGAGAATTGAAGATGTCATTAATTATTTGAGATCTTTAAATAAAATGTGCGCATCATATGAATGGATGATCTCTTCAAATAATTAAAAATATTTTCTATTATTTGGGTTTATGTTAATTTGGCGGTCATAAAGCAGAAAATTGTTTTTAAAAAGTAATTTTTGGATGACTGATCACAACATATACATTTTTCATTTTTGTCAAAAGAAGCAGCTGTCTATGACGTCAAAAAAGTCTTTAATTCATATTAAGGAATGATCGTATAAAATGTTGAAAAGCCTTATCATTTAATGTTGTTGACTTTTCAAATATTTCATGGTTTCTTTATTTAAAGTTCTTTGGAATTTTTGAGAATTCACAACTGATTAACACCTTCTTGAATATGTTGTGACACAATACTACGTCTTTTTAAAAAAAAGTTTCTCTTTCAAAGCAGTTCATATTTCGTGAGGAGTTGGCTGAATACTGAATCCAGAAATTCATTCGTCCCATTGACTGGTTTTTTTAATGTGTATAAAACTGAAACGTAATTTTGAACTATTTTGTCCTTTGAATAGGAACTGTGGGTTATCAAATGTGGACTTCTAAACACAGCTGTAATAATGATCCTTACAAAGGCTATGTTATTACTAGCTTTGAAACATGGTACCAGTACACATTCCTCATGTAACCTATATAATTCTTTCATCATTTCTGGTTTATTAAACACAGAAGGATATATGATACATATTTTTGTTCTGATTTGTCTTATACGAGATTTCAGTATTCCTCTAGTACTTATCCATTCTAATATGGCGCCAAGGTCCCTTTCATTTGCAGTCCATCTTCTGTCATAATTCAAATATTGACAGTTGGTCTCAAATGCACATATAAGTACTAAGTAATCATTTCTTTTAAAAACTTACCTATAGAATGAGACAGTACATGATAAAATCTCCTAAGAAGCCCCTCAAGATTTGATCAAGTGATCGCCTCGCAAGCTTATCTAATTTTTTTTTACGTCCAACAAAATATAAGAATTAGACTGCTTCTAATTACATTACAGAGCATCCTGTCCTGTATGCAGGAAGTAACTATTAGTATGTATTACTTGTTTCTAATAATCCGGCGCACTCAGGATGACCGGCAGCACACTTGATTTGGAATTGTGCATACATTCTGTCGCCGATTTGATAGGCGCAGGCGGCATCAAGATGGTGTCCTTAGAGACAAAAACTACAGAGTGGCTTATTCTAAGACATTATGCTTTTAATCCAGGCAACTGGTGAAATAAACATAATTTGTTCACATATAAGCTTTTTCTATGCCAAATAAAATCGTAAAATTTCCGTTACTGTACGTTAGTCAGGTCACTTAATTTTTAGCGTGTCCCGGTTAATTCGACTCGGCCGGATCGTGTCAGAATCAAGTATGCTATATGTAGCTGTCTAGAGACTGTACACAATGTAACTGGGAAATAAAGTTCCGCATCAATGCACCAGTAAATCAGTATTTAAATCTGCTGGGAATCGAATCTGTGCTCTTCCGCAATGGCAGATGTAGAAGGGCCCCCTTTTGTGACGAAAAATATAGTACAACAACAGCAAAAGTATGCGATTTGATATCATACAGCTGTACATACAAACATCGGTGGCGGTATTGACCGTTCGCTTCGTAACCAAAAGGTGAGTTCGAGTCCCGCTGGTGTCATCACCATTTCAAACCTAAACGTAAACATAGATAGTGATTGCTTCTTCGCCAAACGTTTGGCATTTAAAAGAGAGAATCTCGTGTCTTTCGGATATGACCTTAAAATCGGAGGCCCCGTATCGAGGCAGGCGTTTGCACGTTAGAGAACCCTCCCTGCTACGGCCGTAAGCGCTACGCAACTAGGTCTAAAATTGTGGTACTTCATCTAGAACTGATGATGTTTCGATATGAGTGAAAATTCTCGTCGGGACGTAAAACAACCAACCAAACTATACAAACAGTCAATCAATATGGGATATCGGAACTAAGAAAAATTGGAACTCTCCAGAAAAAGACAAATATGAAAGCAACTTCAATCTCCGTGTGTACCTCCCCTTTCCGCAAACAAACACGACGCTTAGTGCCTGAGCTCATTATATCTGATACATGTAGTGTGCTTATTTCCGAAAAGTTGCCCAAGTTTACGCAGAAAACGAGATCTCGTTGGTCATACTAAACACTAAAACCATGATGGAATCGGAGACGAGATGCCTGTAGTAGTTCCGATATTCCGTATTATTTGTTGTTATTTATTGATTTTATTATTATTGTATAATTAGAATAATCCAAAGAGTAACCATAAAAGCCTCTAACCCCTGAACCCCCAGCCTTATAAGCCCCCTGGCAAACCGTGGACCCGCCACTGTACCGAACGAGCTAAAAGTTTGAGCTAGTAGGACCCAAGTACGACCTCGACTACTAAAGATTATTTGATACGAAAAATGTCAGAAGGCTGTCTGGGACATGTCTTTGTACAACCCAAAATAAGTTGCAACCGAAAGGATTAAGTTTCAATTCTTATATAATTTATTGTGACATTTGAACTCTACCCAACTAACCCTGTCTTCTACGAGAGTTAGGGTGGTAGCAATATGTCGGTCTTATAATGATACCTCGCATGTTTCAGTTCTCAAACGATGGATGTGATTGGTTGGAGAATCATACATGGGAGTAAGAAAGAACATTAGAATATTTGCCCTACTAACTCGGGTACGAACCGAAGTCGACCTATTTAACATTGCCACACAAATACTGTTGACACTGGTATTACCGGAAGTATCACAGATAATGTGAATTCCGAAATGACACATCAGCAATAAACTAGAGTAATTGCTTTGCGATATTGAACCATGCAGTAAATAATAAAGATCATTGATACATTGATTGTCTGTTATGCTCCTTCACGCCAAGAAGGTAATTTCTTTACATGTGATATCATTTATTTATGGGAGGTCCCTTGGTGGTATAAATTCATTTCATAGTTTGCTAGCGATAAGGTATGATAATATATTTTTGTTATACGCTTGTCTGCTATGGCGATCATGCCCGTCCGCCTGCCCCGCTTCTTGTCCGTATCTTAATTTAAATACTATAAGACCTAGAATAATCCAACTTTGTCGGATGAACCAGTTTGGGTAGAGGGTGGGTCGCATTTTAAAGTTAGGTCACTGTGGCATATGATTAAGACGTTATGGTTAAGTATAGCAAATTCCTGTCCAACTCGTAACTGGACAATTATTTGGTCTATAATAATCAGACTTGGTCATCTTTGAAAGAAGGTGTGTCGCACCCTAAATCAAGGCCACTGTGACCTATAGTTAAGATGATATGGCCATATATGGCATAACCCTTTCTTGGGGCTCTTGTAGACTTGAGTCCTAGAATCAACAAACTTTGTCAATATGTGTATCTGTAGAGAAATGTAAATTGCAGCTTAAAATCAGGTCATTAAAACTTTTAAAACTGTAAAAATTTATTATTATTACAATTTTTAAAAACTTTGTTTTAAGGGCGGTAATCCCTATATATGTAAGATAGTGATCCATTTACTCTATGTTTTCAGAAATTATAACATTAAAAAATCCACATTTTTTTTCATAAAATGTAGCTACATAACAATTAATATGAATACTTATTTTGTTTCTAACATTAATGATAAAGATATATGCAGTATATGCAAAAATTGCAAAGACTTAATAAGCACAGCACATAACATAGGAATTGTCTCATGGGAATGATCGTTTAAGCTGTGTTTCAGCAATTTAATCTGTCTGTGCAATTAACATTTCATTCGCCCCTTGGGAGTAAGCCATGGTATTTCATAGTTCAGCTGGAGATTCAAAGATCATTTTGATATGAACTAAATTACATCCGTCCAGTTAAAGATTAATTAATAAATAGAACGTAAGAAGGCTGCCTGGGACATTTCTTTATACAACCCAAATAAGTAATGCTTTTGGAATATTTCTGTAGGTATTGTAACAATTCAAGAGATGCATTGACAAGTCAATTGCAATGTGCAATAGACACATTACGAGGAATGATCTTCATTTTGCCAAAGATTTAAAAGCAAAGATATTGGTGCAATCTTTGCACCAAATAAGGTTGACATGATTTTGTATCATGCATGTTTATCTGTTTATAATGAATAAACATCTAACGGGCGTATCATATGCCGTGGCGGTGCACTTTATTTCTTTATGTAGTTGGTATTTTTTTTAAATCGTTTTATGTCCATTCGAGAGTCACAAATTAACATCTTATGCTTTGACCTGCCAATTACTCCTATTCGCCTCAAGGGGGGATTTTGAGCATGTTTGCATTCGCCGTTGGGGCGTTGGTACGTATTAGGTTAAAATTTATAGAATTTAACAAAAATCGCTGGAAACTGTACAAATCGTAACATTGAAATATCTGTCTATCTGAATATTTTTTACATCATAAATATGTAAATTTATTAATTTTAATAGTTCATTTGAGTAATTGTTTTTTCTTTAGCCTATTTTGGAGGATATACCGAAATTGTAGTGAAAAAATAAGATTCTAAATTTTATAGCAGTACACAAATTTCGAGAAACATCCAAGTGGACTCTCATACACAGTAAGACGTTAAACAATTTGTTCATGTGCAGGCGTGGGTCAAATAAGTGGATTTGCTCAATAAGTTTCTAATACGCAGTTTTATCACAGGAGTTCGACTGATACATAAACTAAGCAAACAATAAATGTTCAGGAAGTAATTATATACCTGAAATTCTTATTATATCATGTTATTCCGTTATTCGTATATACCATATTTACAATATTATTTGCAAATATGACATTGTTTTCATGTTTCCACTGTAGTAAAACATTTCTTGTATTTCCTACTATTACATATTTAAAGAAGTTACTAACACACGGTTAACTTATGCATCTCAGACTTAAATACATATTCTTCAAAATTTCAGAAACCCTGAAATAAGACCCCATTAAACATGGAACCCATAGACGGTATTGCCAGAGCTTTAAAAATATCAGAAAGTTTGAGAAAAAGAAATTAACATTTGTAGATACCCAATGCGCTCCAAGTGCCTCTAAACAACAACGGCTCTCACCTACCTCTTCTAGTAGCAAAGTTATTTCCAGTTGACAAGTACTTTTTCTGTGATGAAGAAACAGCCAAAGTGAAAGTGAAGGTGGTCAAAAAAAACTGAAAAGTGCGTGACCAAGTGCACAAAAGAATCCATAAAAGTAGAAGTTATCACTAAATGCAACAATACCTTGACCAACCAAGATCTGGTGGCAAGAGAGGCTTGATATCATAATACTTGTCGACGTAAATACATTAGAAGCGAGGCAAGATATGTCTCACAAGACTCTGAAGGAAGCATAGAAGCTCACAAGTGTGCCTTTGAATCTATGCAAAGAAACACATCATCGAAGGTCAGAATGTGGAGAGATTGACAATGATTAAAGAGCGGTACCTCAAAACCTACAAGATAAGTTTCCAGCAATGTGCAACGAAAACTACAAATAGACAAGCTTATGGACAAACTCGTGAGACATTTCTAACAAAGAATGAATTTCTGGGACCAGAGTCCTTCCAAACTACCTCCGAGTTGGTGTATAGTGCTGATGTCGAGAGTTGTGCTATAGAGAAAGTGTTTGAGCTTGCGTCGTCTGACGAGAAGTGTCTTCAATTTTAAGAAGGTACATGGTTGATGCTCGCAGAAACTCGAAAAAAATTCCACCGGTACCTTCTTCAGACTGGCTTTTTCTGAAGAAAACCAGAAATTCTTCTTTAACTGGATATGCTAAAATTGTGACTGTTGATTCGGTTCGGTCACGCTTAATCCTATATCAAGACAATGGAAACAGGAATAGCCAATGCAGTTACTACGTATGAATCAATTTTGCCATCACTGATATCAACTGTTAACAATTATGTGTATCTTTTATGCTGGAATAATTTTAATCTAAAAGATACTCCATCAGGATCACCCAATACACACTCCATCCTTGGCATCATTATTCAAGAGGTTGCTGACAGGTCCATGATAGAATCTACAGACAAATAGCTGCCAAAGTCGGGAGAAAGAACAGTTAAACACAAAGCAGTTGATGTAAACCATATTATGTCAATAAAAACTTTGAACAAAGTTTCAAGTGAGAGCCAGTAAACATCAAGTCAGGACCAGTAAATCTGATTTTAATTACAGGAAGACAGATCTCTTCATCTTTACGTGCTTCCTCTGCAGAGTGGAAGTTGGTACGTTTGAGGCTCAAACAGTTCCGTCTATTTCGAGATGGATATAAAATACAGTTGATGTATGCTGCCTTTCAGTGTTTCTATCAATGAAAATTCAACGGTCCAACATTTCCTAGAAACGTCCCTAGCGGCAAATAAAAAAGCTGGACGATCTTATGCTATCGACATTTGACTTAGCCATCGCTAAAAAGGCCTATTCATTGGTCCGACAGTACCAAGGAAAATTCTGCAAAGTCCTAGTCAGGATGGGAGTATTTTATGTCATCTGCTTCCTCTTCAGCATTGTGGGAAAGATGGTGAAAGGAAGTGGTTTTGCTAAAATAGTCAATTTGTGTTAGTAGATCATTCGAAAAGGTGATGACCTTACACTGCGGGTTCACTGGACGACTACAAAGGCTTTCATTACAACATTTTCGTAGTGACCACATGGAATCAAAAGAGACTCACTAATGCTTCACTTCTGGTAAAAAACCTTGTCTAACTGGTTGTGATATCACCAGTGCCTTTCTTCGCAGGGGAATGATATCGTCTCTCATACATGTGGAAAGGAACTTCGAATACATACCAATGCCTGCAAAACAACATATTTCGATAGGAAACATTTTGCAAGAAGAATCAGGGTCAAGGGAACGTCTTGGACTGGCTCATGTCATCAGCATTGATACGAGTCTGCTCCCACCAAACAATAAATATTTATAGATGCGTGTGGGTAGTGCTAACTTCCAGGCTTACATTTAGCTACATACTGATGACAAGGACCCGGGTCTCCCAGATGTGGAAAAGAGTAAGTGAAAAGTTGGGACGAAGGGGATTGGATATTAATCGGTAAGTGTTGATATTGTTCCCCGAGAATTGATTGACATCATATGTGCTATTGGGAGTTTGGATAAAATTGATAACGATGAAGATTTGGATGATGTTTGACAGATGAAATGTTTCATGACCAAGATGTTGGTTGGTTGCATATTGTTTAACGTTCCACACGGGAATTTTTCACTCATATGGAAAATATAACATTATCAGTGAAGGGTGCAAGAACGCATATGCTCGACTCTTACGGCCTTTGAACAGGAAGGGATCTTTATCTGCGGGTTGTTTTTTTTTGCGATCTCATCATTTAGTAGCCTCTTACGAAAAGCAAGGGGTACTGAGGACCTATTCTAGCCCGGATTACCACGGGATATGACAATATAAATGATAATGGATACCGATAAAAAGTAATATGACAACAGTCCATTCAGCTGTTCGTGTATTTGTAATTACGTATTTTCTGCTTGATATTCACTTTGCAGAGGCACCACATGTGATACCAGATTGTGATTTAATTTGATGTGTATATATGATTATGATTTATTCTTGCTATTCATGAAACGTTAAAGAGGGGGAGGGGGATTTTTTAACATATGTAAATAGTACGAGGACTATTCCAAAAATAATGTCATTTCACCTTCTTCGCGCGAAAATCGTGTAAATATCTTACTGAAACCACATTGACACGTTAGATTGATCACTGAATCGTAGCGGAAGGAAATTTCATGTTCACAATTTCACTGACTTAGCTACAGTGTACATTGCATTAGAGCGTATTCATTATACTATACTCAAAATGACTGCAAAAATAACAATGTACTTGAAATTAGGGCATATATAAAAGGTAGGTCCTAACTTGGCATTAAACCCGTAGATATTCATCGTGAGGTCTGTGATATCCGTGGGGATTGTCAATATCTCATAGGTCTGTTTGTAGGCGAGTTGCTAAATTTAAAACAGGTTACGAACACCTCAAAGATGCTGCTCGCCAAGGTGGCCCTGCAACAGTTACAACCAATAATAACATCGTAAAAATCCACCAAATCTTACAGAAAGACGCAAGATATACCGTGAGGCAGTTGGCTTGGATGACAAACTTGTCGTTAGCACATGTTCATGGTATTTTGAAAAAAATCTAAAGCTTAGAAAGATAAACGCTAGGTGGATACCTCATTAGCTATGCGATGAACGAAAGAGAGTCCCTGTTGAAAGTGCAAAGAAATTATAAAAGTTATACCAAAAAATATACCAAAAAGACTTTTTATAATTTAGTTACTGATGATGAGACCTGGGTATGCTATTTTGAACTAAAACATAAGAGTTCTAACAGTATCTGGGCATCAGAAAATGCAAAACGTCCTAGTATTGCTAAAAGATTACGAACCGTGAAGCTTTTAGGTTATTTCTTTGACAATAAAGGCCCTGTCATGCAAACCCCTGTGCCAAAGGGCAAAACGAATATGGTATGTCGTTTTGTGTAGCAGAAAGCACATTCGGGAACGGATCATTAATTAGACTGCATTAATCATTCTGAGGAAAATTTAAAAAATATCTCAATCAATCTGAATTCGTAGGATGCATGTTGGACATCCGATCCAAAAAATAACAATACACCTGCCTTGGACGATGACGAAGCCGTATCTACCATTCAATCGGAAATTACTCCGGAAAGTAATACAACTTTCTCTACTAGATAGTTGGCTAAAAGTTTGGTGAAGTAGAATGGTGAGGTGTAGTTACGAATTTAAAATGTCCATGTGAATTACAATTCGTGTCATCAAGTATAGAATTCAGATTATCATTGAAGTGTTATATAACACTGTTCCAGGGCCCATAGAAGAACAATTGTGCAAAGTTGGCGTCAAGATATCCTCCTAGTTGTTTCGATTTTGTATTCTCTATAGGTTTTATGAAAGTGCCCACTGTTCGTTATCTTCACTTATTTTTTTCATTCAGCCCGTTTTGACAAGAAACCACAAGTATGGAAAATTAGACATACCGTCAAAATTATTGGATATTAAAAGTGGGCTTAATTCATCCGAATTTTGCTTATGCATCAACTGTAAACAAAAGGCTTATGGGTTACAATGCTCACTTGAGTTACATCGCTCATGGAGAAATAACTCTTTATTGTGGCTCATCAATAAGCCAAGACTTATCATTGTACAATCATCCATGTCACATCTTAGGATACTTGCATATTATATTATCTGTAGTCATTTTATAGGCATTTGGAAATCATGTACACGTCCACAAATAGCCTCAAAATCCAGCGTGATAGAATAGTGCAACGTTCAACGTTATTTGACAACAAGTGGTATTGCAATATCTGTTTGACTGCGCGGAATTCATGCGTGTACGGTTCCCATAAAAAAAGCATGCAACGCTTCGTTTAAAGTTTGTCAAACGAAATATTTTGTCAGATTCAGTATAATATAAGTTTTACATGTAAGCGAAGGGAACAATGGAAATTGTCTTCCCTCGAAAAACCAATGACATTTGTAAACCTCGGCTTCGCTTCGGTCAACAACGATTTTCTTGGGATGACAATTTCCAATATTACTCTCACTTGCATGCAATATTTATGTAATAATACAAAATTCAAATTTGTCATTGATTTAGTCAATTTTGATATTCCATCAAAATCATACCATTGTTTTATCTATCATCATCATCATCATCATCCAAGTTTCCGATAATTTCTACGTATCGTATGTGTAAGGAATTTATGTACTTTAGGTATTTAATTGTATCATCATCATATATTGCAGCAAAAAACCAGGATTTAGGATTAAAATTGAAATCATTAGATTTATTCTCCGTTGTCATGGCACCAAATATTCAGTTATATCTAACATGGCCCCATTCTCATCTTCCAATTTATTTCCAATTAAATATTCGTTTTTAACAGTTTTTAACTTTTATATGATGGAAATATAAAAAGTCCAGAATAAGTTTGTTAATCTCAAAACTATTTCCTCAATATGTTTCCACATTAACGTCTGTAAGCAGACATTTTCTGGAAAGTTCTTTTCATATTGTTCGTGATACTAAGCCTAAGGAATCAGGGATTCTATGTTTTGCAGATTTTACATCACACTTAAGTTTTAGTTAAGATTTCGACCTATCGTAACGTCACCTGAAGGCGTGCAACAACTGAAATTTGATAAAAATTTTGCTCATAGCACCAAGTGCGTTGGAAGATCATGCAGACGGCACTCATTGTATGGTATGCCTTTAATTTGAAATATTATATCCTTGTTGTTCATGAGAGGAAGAGCTATTAAAAACTGTAAACCTAAATGTACGTGAACTCCCACGCTGACTTTAGGAATCTACGCAAAATCTAAACTACATGATGATGTTTGCAGCTGTACCACTATTGTATGTTGTTGTTTTTTTCTTCTCGAGATTGTTTACGTAAAGTTTCAAAACCTTACTGTGGTCCTGTCATGACCCCGGGGGTAATGGCTTTAGATGGTTTTAATTCTTGAGGGTCAGTGGCTTACTGATATGGGCATATTAGTTTGCACGTTTTACCTTCACGCCTTTCTTGTTTGTCCATGCGGAGTGGTATGAGCCAACAATTACTGACTTTGTGAACGTTTTCTTTTCAGAAAATATAGAGCGTAGCATTGGACAAAAACAATCTTTCTACCAAATATGTACAATGGAAAGATTATGCATATTTGATAGAAAAATTGTATTTGTCCAACACTGTGTTTGAAAATAATAGGGCCGTGCTCGACTAAGTCGATTTTTTTTTTTCCGGCTTGGCTGGATATTGGGAATGGCCCCTTTACCGAATCTTCTTTTTTTTAATCAACCAAACATTGATATCTCACCTTGATCAGACATTTCCCCCGATTTGTCACAAATCGAGCATGTCCAGGAGGAAATGGAGGGACGTTTGCATCGCTTACCAAATCCACCAGTTTTTAACCAACAAATGGAACTTTAACATTTTAGTATAACCAACGAGACATCGTTGCCAAGCTTGCGCGACTGCAAATGGTGGTCACCCATGATTAGGTTTGTGAATTTTCATCCGAAAACCACTGTCTTTGGTATGGAGCGCCAAATTAGCATAACCTCAAATACTTAATGACATCGTTCATTATCTGGGGATATTATCCATTTATTTCATCTCTTAAAATATTAATTATATGAGAGCCTTCATTTCTGAATTATAAGATAGCATTAATTATTCTGCTGAATTGATACGCGCAATAATTGTTGCTCTCTTCAAACGAATTAATGCTATCAAAATTTGAATTGATGCGCGCTCCATTCAATATGCTGGTGTGAAGAGCCTCATGGAAAATCATTTCACATACTTTTAAAAACTGAAAAGCATTTCTTAATTACATGCATATGGTCTTCAACTGAATTAAATAATCATTTATACCAAGCTCTAAATTAATTTTCGCGAGCAATAATTCCACCATATTCATTGATAAAAGCAGTAGTTGAAATTGATTTGAGCAACAATTCACTTATTCTTGTCCTCCATTGCATTGATGCACGCATCAAATCAATTGTTCTTTACATTTAATTCAACTGATATGATGCTTGCATCAGTTGAATTATTGCACGCAATAATTTAATTAATAGTATCTTCAAATACTTCACGATACCTTCAATTATTTGAGTTTATGTTAATCTGGCGCTCTATACTTAGGATGTTCTAAAAATGATGTTATGAGACCTTCACATAAAATGGGTTGTAAAATGCTGTAAACAAAGTCCGTTGATTTGAAAATAGTAAATTGATGATTATCGCCATATCGTTTTATTTTTCTTATATAAAATGAATCATGGTTCCCTTTTCCCGATAGTATTGTATATAAAGTTTGTCCAAGGATGTGGTCGTTGTTTTTTTCCTAAAAATAATTGTTTTATGTCAAGTACAAAAACTGGCGGTAAAACGAAGATGTTTATAGCATCTAACTTTGGATTTTTACAACAAGAACTTGTATCTCACCACGTAAAATGTTTTGGTAAATTTTATGTCAAGCCATCATGATCGTAGAATTTCTTTCCGACTCGTTGTGCAAATCAATTTTAAATTTACCATTTCACTTCTAGAATTAACACCCCCTCCCTTTATTATCCTGAACGAAATACACAACTTAATCCACCAACAGAGAAAGAAACAATATACGGGTTTTGGAGTACATAAAGCTGCACATGTTGATTGCTTCAAATTTCCTGAACGCTGACATCATTTTGTATTAAAATGGATTCAAAGTGCGACTTCTCAGAAATTTTAAGACAAGGCTGACGGTCCCCTTTCCCATCAACACCTCACCATTGGATCGCAAAACTTCTTTTTATTTTCCTTGCCAAATTAATGTTTGGTGATTTTTCTCTCTTTATGATCGATATGACGAATTTTGTAGTCAGTTTACACTTTTTGTTTAAATGTATTTAGATAAGTATAGAAGTGCAGCAATCAATGTGGTTTTGTTTGTTTGATTTTTAAAATAGTTTTAAAAAGTGTTTAACCCGACTACTGGTTATAAAGAAATCACATATCTAAAATTATCAAATACATCATCATGATTTTGTTAGGGAAAATCCAGACCATTACACGGTCCCCTGGTCAGAAGTCGGTGTCTTTCCCCTTGTTTGCTATATTAATTCCCGTTTACCTTTATAGCCTCTAGAATCGAACATGGGGCGCGCTTGATTTATTTACCACAAAAATTTCATCTTTCCGTAATCAAGTGCAAAGGTGTACACTTTTTGGTTTACACCATCTACAGGGCATGTGCACCATCAATTTCAATATGGTTGAAAAATGTGAAACGGAAAATTTCCAGATTTTTCTCCATATTTTGTTAGCTGTCAAGTATATATTAGTGTACTGTATTTGATCATTTACAAGAGTTTAAAATGTGTTTTAAAGAATATTTATTTCGTTCAGTCATTAAAAATCAGTTCGGTGCCAAAAAAAAAATCAAAAAAAATTCAACAAATATTTTGGGAGTACGACCTGGTACTTTTGAGATGTATGAAAGTTTTAATAAAATGCACATTAAAATACACTTTTGTACAACAAATCTTAAATTTCAGTATTTATTTGGTTTGCATTAAAATCGTTTACTCTCCAGTGAGGACATCTTCGGCTGCTGTACGTCCATACTGAATGTGCTCCACTACACCAAAATGCACTTGGTTGAGGTGTACACCGACTACACCGGAAGTACAATGGTGTAGACAAATCAAGCGCGCCCTAAGTGTGATGCAGGCCTCAGCAAGACAACAAAATTCTAATCGCGAACATTGTAAAGCTATTTCTCTTTGACAAGGACTATGAGCAACAAACGGAGGCAGATTCTCAAACATTGGGATGACCCCTGTGATGTCACGAAGGGAGAAATTTCGTAATGCCAGGAAGATAGAATAGACAAATGGCCTATATAGCTTGCCTGAGCTACTGCACATCACATGTAAAACATTATATCCCAATTGCACTTCTCTCTTAAACCCAGGGATTGTGGTTTGAATAAACTTGTATCCGCCATACCTGTGGGTCCTTGCGTATGAATTGAAAACTTGTACCATTGTGGTTCTGCAGATTATGCATTCAACCCAAGGCTGTGGCAGAAGTGGGTATATCCATATGTATAGTGAGTTTGTCTGGACAGAAACTGCAGTTAACTCTTAAATATGTCCATATTCTCCTATGTATCTCTTTAAACCCCAATGCAACCCCACCAAAAATCCAAGGGTGATGGTGTGATCAATCTTGTATCTTCTGTGAAGATGATTGTACATTGACATATGTTATTAAATCCCTTTTACCATGCTCAATATTGGCCTTATGGTTCTGAAGAAAAGCCAAAAGTATGAAAAGTTTCCATATCAACCACAATGCCCATCATCTGGCTGTCTGTCTGTAATATGTCTGGAAACAGTTCCAGTGAGCTAAAAAGTACTGAAAACAAAGTCCGTGAAAAGGGTCATGAAAGATCCACAGACAGCAAAGCAGACAATGTAATCCTTTGCAGGAGTATCACTCACTAAAATCTGAATTCTTGCAGTCTTCGAAGGGACCAGATCTAATTGTTTAATGAAAACACAGTCAATGTAATTGATCAATTTACTGACATCAGTAATGTAATGCAATCAGAACAATGAAATCCATATGATTCTGTCTCGCACAGAGGAGTTAATCACATTGTAATGCGACAGAATATGTCCATACAAGTGGTAGACAATTATGATGTAATCGTAACAGGATAATCAGAGATACAATGTACAATTCTGTCTCACACTGAGAAGATACATGTAATCTTAATGATGTAATGTAACACAACTTCACTTCTCTTATTTGCCACTGAAAACACATGCTTAACCAGTTATACTCACAAATGAACCAACATGCAAACTGTATGCATATTACGCATAAATAAAATAACTGGTAACCAACAACAAACATTCACAATATGAAGATGATTGCAAAGCTGGTGGACATTTTCCACAAGGTAATAAATTGTACCCATACACTTCTGTAGAGAGATGAGAATTTATTATCCAATACTTTTTAAGTCTAATGTAAGCATTTGACAATTCATCTCACTGACAGAATTCCTCCAGGAGGCCTCAAATTTATTTGATTTATATCCATCATAATACAGGGAAGAACTTGAATAACCTTTTCTACATTTGTTTTAGGGTAAACAACACCTACACATACACTGTAAAACGTTGATCAGTCTTGTTATATCTGCACCGTCTCTAAATTCAGCAGTTGTAAGGTCTCGCTGATGTAACTGCTGGTCTCAATGGCTGTTGTCATCCCTACTACAAAGGATTTCTGCAGAATTTCATCCGCATGATCTAGCCAAAAAAAAAAAAAGTTGAAAACCTAATTCTTTAAATACAGCACAAATTGTGTACTATATGCACTTGTTGCAAAAAATAACATTTTACAAAAATGATTTTGAATATACATTATACCTTGACATAGCACACAAAACTCCGGGAGATTTTTCAGTGCACTTGTTATGATATCGGGGTTTTCACTGTCAAAGCAATGTAGGAAATTGCCCACAAATTGTTCAGAGGCCCTGTAACATTTATCATTAAAGAGTTGGATGAACACAATCTTATCCTTATGAGAAATTTGCAGTAAATCTGTTCATTATGAAACAACATGGGCTTTCAACTGAAAACACTGTTTATGTAGGACAATATTTAATTTGAATTGGCCCATTAATTCTGAAGAAGAAGCTGATATGTTAAAAGTTAATAATGTTAGAAAAAAAGGTGGTGGGCCAGGTTTCATCAGATGAACTACCAAGTATACTTGCCTAGGATTGTGTCGAATATATCGCATGACCAGACTGTATGCTGTGTTTCTCACAGTGTCTGAGGCATGCAACAATAATTTTTTCAAATCTCCCTAAAAAACAAAAAGTTCTCTAATGATAAGTAATGCATAAATACATGCCATTTAATCCACTCTTTGGCATTGGATGTGTAATATAGCTTGATGTGCTGTACGAAAGTGCAAGTAAATTTCCATATGCTTGTGTTTACTAGTCATTAGTGTAACTTACAATGAAATGTTCCAGAATGTCCACTTTCCTCTTTGAGGTTTCATCAAGATCTGTCAAAACTTCCAATATGTCTAAAAGTCATAAAATTAACCATTAGAAAAAAAAAAACCCTGATAAACCTCTGAAAATAGAAAAAGAACCTGATAAAGCACTGAAAAATTATCAATGCATGCAAAAATTGCAACTGGATTTCCTGTGAATTCAAACACTTTGCACTAAGTCATAATTCCAATTAAGGCCTATGGGTACAACTCATACCTAAATTGTTATACTCTCACTGAGAAATTAAACTCAATAAGGATCAAGGGATTATATATAGACTGTTATCTATAAGTCTTTTTCCCGCAACATATTTCTATGCAAAAAGTCCAATTGTCTTTTGAGAATACACTGAAGCCAATTTTTGGGATATGCCAAAAACAGATCTGGCTGAGGGAAGGGAGAGGGTATCATTTTGAAAACCTTAATCTACTGTACACAAGGATGCCTGCATATTACTTTATCGGATTGTTTGTCACGAAAAGATATTTTTTGTTTGACATACTTTAAATATTCATTAGAACATATGCAACATGTACAGTGTATTTCAGGCAAAATCATGCACCTCTACTTTGCTCTAAGGACCATGGTTTAAACACAGTTATGTAAACTATCCTCATTTTTTTTTTTTTTTTTAAAAAGGCTGTAACCCTTGATTTGAAGAAAAGAACAATATGTAGATAGAGATACAAAATCAGTACATATAAACACAATAATCTAGTCTATGAGAACACAATATAATATGTTAAGTGGAGATACCAATCATTACACATAAACACAATATTCTATAAGAACACACTGTAATACAGTAGATAATAAATCAATACACACAAATAGTCTACTCCACTTATATTGAAGTTATATTGAACTACCTGTTGTACTGAAGTAAAAATAAATCCCAAATGATATCATTTATACAGTTTAACATTGGTTATATTGAACTTTGGATTCAGACTGGTCCTCTAAATTTCAATATATCCAAAATAGACTATATAAGAAACTTTGACAACATGATGTGATATAGTAAATGGAATTTCCATTTCAAGATTCATAATAATGATAATAATGAAATGTTAAATCTTTCCAGCATGTTAAATGACACCTACCTTCACTGTCAGTGGCCATGTGCAGTCTGTCAAGGAATGGTGTCAACTGACCTACTGTCCACGGAGAGGTTGACCTTGGCTGGGCGATGGATGCCACATTGCCTTGGTTACTTTCTGACTGCCTGGACAGTGTTAATCCAGCCAGAAGGGATTTTAGCACAGTCAATTCAGGGTACATTGTAGAAATCCCACTAAAAAAAATACATACATACATACATACATACATACACACACACACACACACACATATATATATATAAAATTTAATTTTACTTGCAACACGCAATTTGATTGGCTGAGCACTCTGAAAAAATTTAGTTTATATTGTATAATGTAACTTGGTATGGGGAGATGCCCCCTTGACAACAAAGACGGCACTATTTTTTACAGTTCTAGCTCTAAAGTTGTAAGGCTTCTATGAAATGAAAATAATGCACAATAAAATGCATTTTGTTGATTGCATTTTTTTTTAATCATGATTTCAAACAAGACCTATATTTTCTTACAAGTAACAATACACAAAACACTAATAAAAATTCTACACAAATTCTGACACCATGATATCATATGCGAAATAATGGTAATTAAGTATTTGCAAAGTTTGCTGTTTCATTATAAAGATATTTTTACGAGAGAGAGAGAGAGAGAGTGCTTGATCTGCCTATCTAAGTACAAAAATATGTCATGTCTTACAAAATGTGTATTACATGACGTCATGTCCCATCGATTGACATAGAGCTGTGAATTGTTTATATACTTTAATGTGTTAGATTTTATTGCATGCTATGGTGAGTTATAAGGTAGTTTAAAACTTTTATGAATCAAAAATGTTTAAATCACAAACATAGTGAGTTCTTGCTATAAAAAAGTTATTTTCACTGAATTCATCAGAATTCTTATCAGAGATATTCAAGGTAGACAAAAGTTAAGGCATTTCTCAGGAGACATATTGCAAACTGAAAAACAGCAACACAAGGGAATTTAAATCTAAAACTACAAAGAAAAGATACAGAAATTCAGATGGTGTTTGATTTACCTGAGTAAGTTGACATATTTCTGCAATATGATGGAGGACTGCTGAGGCTCATGTACCGTGTATTGATACAAGAACTTTATGTACTTGTGGATGATTGGCCCAAGTTGTTTCCCTTTGGCATGTGCCTTAATGATTATAAAATATTCATGAAATACATGTAGGTATAAATATATAAAGAACCATATAAAGATTCTAACAGAATATTATAGTATATAAAAAGTTGGTGTCAGTGAATTAGGAAGGAGAGACTTCATAATATAAAATCTATATACAACTGTACAAGTTAGTGTTCACTAATCTCAGAACACTGTCAAATCACTTAATTTTTACACAGGTGTCATTCTAATTGTTTTTCTGGTATGGTTTACCTATAAATGACCCCCCCCCCCCCTAACCAAACCACAATTCATCTTGGTTTCAGTAATGGATGATTACAGATGATATGTGAAAGAGAATCTCCAATATTGATGCATGTTTAAAATGGCTTTCAGCTTTCATGAAGACTGAATGGGAGGGTGTTGTTGTTAAAATGTCTTTCATGAATACAACTGGGAGGAAAGAGAGAGAGAGAGAGAGACCATACAAAAAACTGTTTTATTTGTTAGTTAACTTCTCTAACAAAAAAGTGTATTCCAGCCTTTGCTATTGATATAGAAAATTGCTCACAAAAATACTTGTTAACAACAGTTTATGTTAATTGAAACGTATCATAACTACACCTGTCCTAAAGGACTAATACTCCCACAGTGCTCATTTATATTGGCCTTGCTATATTAGAAGCATTGTACAGCTGAAGACCAGAAAGACATAGTTTCAACACTATTCATGATTCACCTGAACACAAGTTACAGGATAAACTAAACTCCTTTGATTTTAATATTAGCATACAAATTTTCAGGAAAATCCATGCACTGTCTCTTAGAAAATGTCCTGTCAAACTCATGCCAACAGACAGATGAACAGACAGACATGATGATTCCATTATGCCCCTTTTACTTTGTTTACAGGAAGTATAATAATCTATGAATGATAAGCTTTGTACATGTATTTCATTAATCACAAGACATACAGTGTAGATATTTCAAACCTACACTGATAAGTGAGAAGTAGGAGTTGATGACATCAGCCAGAGCTGTATAATCCCGCCTGTAAATGTGTGGCTGTAAGGTCTCCATCAGACCTAGGATGTGAGTAAACAGCAGAAGGTAGTTCTTATGTCTCATCTCTCCAAAAGTAAACTGGGTTTTACCCTTCAACAATGCTGCTATCAGGGGAAGTTGTCTGTAAAATGAAAGGTGTTTTGAATCGGAACATAGATTTCACATGTGTTAAATGTATCTCTGATAAAAATGCTAGATCATGTCAGAAAATCTAAAGGTTTGACTGTGAAAAGGGAATGTTTTTTATGATAGTGCTTAACATAGATATTAAATCTAGCCTACCTTAACATAAGAAGAGGATGCTGTGATGCAAGCTTGCGACAGGCAATGTTGGCATCATACATCTTGTCCTCAGCTGTTTTGCCATTGCCAGCTTGTCCAAGGCATGTTAGTAACCGATGAGAAACAATGTCAACCTACAATGTCAGTGTTGTTATGAATAATGTCATCCTACAATGTCAGTGTTGTTATGAATAATGTCAACCTACAATGTCAGTGTTGTTATGAATAATGTCATCCTACAATGTCAGTGTTGTTATGAATAATGTCATCCTACAATGTCAGTGTTGTTATGAATAATGTCAACCTACAATGTCAGTGTTGTTATGAATAATGTCATCCTACAATGTCAGTGTTGTTATGAATAATGTCATCCTACAATGTCAGTGTTGTTATGAATAATAAAAATATTACAACCAAATTATGGTGCATCTTCACCATTTTCATACAAAATACTGTATGTGTACTTATTTATATTTAAGAGCCTTTGGTGGTGAAGCAAGAATGATAATTGATGGGGTTGTGTTAAAATATGAAAATTTCTACTTTATCCATTATGAAACAAAGAGCAAGTGCTAAATCATGATTACACCAAATAGTGATTTAGATCATGCCAAATTTCAAATATGCTAAATTTAGTACACTGTACATATACAGCATTTTAATCTCTCAAACAATTACTTTTATACCTACTGCAATCAAGTGAATTCCAAATCAGAATGTTAAAAGTAACTGGACATTGACAAGAGTGCCTGATTTTAAAGTAATTTTTTAAATTAATTTCAAACTATATACATATACAGTGTGTTGTATGTACCTGTGTAATGGTGGACTGTGAGAACTGCCCATCAAAAAAGGCCCCCTGTACATCTGACAGCCAGGCAATGACCTTTGGACACTGGGAATACAATTCCACCAATAGCTGCTGGTACGGGATATAACTGCTGTGAAACAAATTACTTCAAGATTAAATCAGACAGCAGATGTCCACTGTATAGACAGTCTCCTCAAAAGACATCCATTTTCTTTGTGATTCACTTAGCACTTGATCTAGCCGATTAGACAAGCCTACCTGCTAGTGGGTGGAATATCTCGGATAAAGGTGACCACCCTCTGAAGATTCCTGTGATTTTCACCAATACACAACATCAGAAGATCAATCCTGTTGGCAATACTGCTCTGTCGCCCTGTGGAGACCTTATTATCATCTGCCTCTTTATCTGGGTACAGCTGAATGGATTCCTCCACTATGTATTTGATCAATGCTATAAGTTGGTCTGAGGTCAAACCAAGGACATTCTCTGGAATGTGGTTCTATTAAAAATTCAAGTAAAGTAATATCTAGCATAATATCAAATTGTAGCACTGAAAATTTTGATTTCTCACACCTATGTACATATAAATCAGAAATGCTAAGTTTTTGGAGATTTTCTGTGATACTTTCTGCAGTTAGCATGAAAAAAAGGATTTTCCAAAATATGTTTATTTATTAAATCTAACTTCAACCAGTCTTTCAATTTTTTCAGGCAGGTGTAAAAAAGCTCTACAACATGAATATAAATGCTGGGACAAATCATACTTTGGGTGTTCTCCTTTCTCTTCCTCTCCATATCTTAGGAATCTGAATACTAGCCCATAAAAAATCAAGGACAGCAGTAGGGCTGAATCTGAGAAAGAGAGACAAAAAGATCTTCAGTCCCAGAGGCATCATGAATACATCAGTTATATTAACTGCTTAACACACATTAATGCCATCATCTACCTGAGGACATCAGCAGGCTGTAACAGACAATTGATGCACCTCTGAAGTGAAGCCCAGCTGCTCTGGTGAGTGAGGAGGGTCAGTAGATAGGGTTGGCTGCTGCGAGCAACACTCTGGTTGGGCAGGCCTTTTAACTTCTCATTAGCAAACAGAAGCTGCTGTTGTAGATCTGGCACCATGGCAACAAGTTCAGGATCTAACAACTCCAGCCAATCCACAAACAGAATGGCCATTGAGGTAGTCATTGTGTTACTGTAAGAGATTGGAATAATATCATCAATTGAACTTCTAAAATCTTGTGAAGACTTTCTTCCAAACGTATTTGTATTAGGTCTGCAACTTTAAAAATAATTTATCATATAAAATTACTTTAATTAAGAAAAGATTATTTTTGATTTGTATATTGATCTACAACACAGCAACAAAAATACAATTATGGATATAAAGTCAAATACATAAAAAAAATAGGGCAAAAATTGAGTTCATTTGACTGTTTCTGTGGAGGGTTGTCTACCTGGTCTCTTCAGTATCTCTGTGTATGGCTTTACAGGCCACAGTGGTCAGTGTGCGGTGCATTGTCTCTGCCGCCGTCAAACTGTCATCAGGCGTGGTGTTAACCCTCATACACTCCTTTATAATCTTCTCCATGTTGTTCTCATCTTTCTGAACTTGGTTGATCAGATCTACAGGGCAGAAAATAATTCTATATGCTTCATGCTTATGTACATGCATAATTAATTATAGGTTTACATATATCAACACCATACATACATACTCTAAAAGTACAAATTAATTGACTCTGCATTTATTACATTCATAGATTCATAACACAAATAATTTTTCAATACACTTAATTAAATTTACAACCAAAGAAAATCACAGATTTATTTAGATGTTGAATTAATCCCAAAATGAAACTACACAAAACTTTTCAATATACCATCCAGAAGAGCTTGACTTGAGGACCCGACAGATTTCATGGATCTGTACGATGGCCTCTTTTCCGGAATATTTGGTTTATTGGACAGTAGGTACTGGTTCACTATGGAGGTCACCATGCTTCTCTGACCTTTAATCTCATTAAACAGGGTCTCCATCAATTTGTACAGAAGGCCTCCTAAGGCCACCTATTCACAAGAAACCAAGTACATTAGTTAGTCTCACCTAAAATTCTGAAATAATAAAGATACAGTAAAACCTGGCTACAGCAAAACACTTACAATGAATTCATGCTTACAGCAAAGTGATCTTTCCTTCTTTGTAGTTTCAAGACATAATGAACTTACTGGATACAATGAATTATGTTTACATTGAATCAAAACTGTTCATTCCCAGCACTTTGCTACACTGTATAAGCAGGTGTTACTGTATTTTCCCAATGTTTTTACAATTGTTAACAAGATCATAATAAACAACAGCATCCCCTCATAACTGGGCAACTTTATAAATGCAACACTGATCCGGATTTTATATTGCTGTTATACATGCAATCATTCACTCTGACACACAAATACTTCACAGCTTCCCCGCCTACTCCATTACAGGGAATAATTCAACTTCAAGTGAAAAACATATTTTGATGAGAAATAAAAATTTGTGATAATATATAATGCTTACTTTCTTTGAAATCAGCAGTTTTAAGAGCGAGCATGTTTGAGGGTTCCTTGAGAATATCTGGGCAAATTGAGGTCCATGCATCCCCCCTAGCATCTAAAGGTGACAAAGAATGGAAAAATTACAAACTATTATCCTACACCGAAAAGCCTGAAAACAAATACATGTAGTGCACATCCATTCCTACATTTTTATTTGATACTGATATCTCATTATAATTGTCTTGCTGTTTCTATAAGCCTTCTGTTGATATGTTTAATGTTAATACAGATATTGAATAAGAAAACATTACTAACCTCAAGAAGAACTTGTGTAACTTCTATTGCTGTGGTGGTCTCTGATCTGGATAAAATCTGACAAACATAAACAGAGGAAATTTTAAATACATGGGTGATGATGTCATAATCCAGCAAATTGATACTGATACAGTAAAACATGGTTACAGCAAAATGCTTATAATGATATTACTCTTACAGTAAAGTTATTTTCATTCCCTGTAGATGTATATGAATTGAACATATAACAATATATGGATATAATGAATTATGTTTATACTGAATCAAAATCAACTGTCCCCAGCACTTTGCTGTCAGTGCGTTTTACTGTGTTGTATTATCAATTCACACAACAAGAGGCTCATGGGCCACATCACTCACATGAGTCACCTTGGCCCTGTATTGTGAGTTTTAAAAGTTTTTAGCAATCTTTATTCCCATGAAAAATTTTGATTCCATAATATGGCCCAAAGCTAGCCACATAGAGTCAATATATAACCATGATACCAAGTCACAAGATAAAAAAATCATGGTATGAAATTTTCAAAGATGTTTTCCTATATATTCTCACATAAAACTTTTATCCCCTATCCTAGCCCATGATGGTCACGATTTGTGCACTACCTGCATATGTTTGCATATTAATATGAGTATTCATGGCCCTGCTGTTATTGAAAAGATTTTTTCCTATATATTCCCAAATAAAACTTTGATCCCCTAATGTGATCTCACCATATCCCAAGGGACCAAAATTTGAAAAAAAAAAAAAAAGAAGAATCTGCACTACCTGGGAATGCTTGTATTTACTGTAATTAATCATGGCCCTGTTGTTCTTGAGAAGACGATTTTTAAAGATTTATCCTATATATTCCCTTTTAAAACTATGATTCACTGTTGTGGCCCCATCCTACCACCTGAGACCATGATTTGAACAAACTTCAAATTGCACTACCTGGCATGATTGCATATTGATATGAATATTCATGGCCCTGTTTTAAGATTTTTAAAAATATTTCCTACATATTCCTATGAAAAACTTTGATCCCTACCCCCAGGGACCATAATTTGAACAAATCTGAATCAGCGCTACCTGTGAATGTTTGCATATTGATGACCCTGTTGTTCTCAAGAAGAATTTCAAAGAGTCGTCCTATATATCCCTATTTAAAATATTGATCCCCTATTGTAGCCCCATGCCACCCCCAGGGGCCATGATTTGAACAAACTTCAAACTGCACTATCTGCGAATAATGGCATATTAATATGAGTATTCATGACCCTGCTTTAAGAATTTTAAAGGTATTTCCTATATGTTTCTATGTAAAACTTTGATCCCCTATTGTGGCTTCACTCTATCCCTAAGGACCACCATTTGAACAAACCTGAATCTGCACTACCTGGAAATTCTTGCATACTAATATAGTTAATCATTACCTTGTTCTTTAGAAGATTTTTAAAAAAATTCTATAAATATTTTTATATATCACCATGGAAAACTTTGATCCCCTGTTGTGGCCCCATCCTACCCCCATGGGCCATCATTTGAACAAACTTGAATCTACCCTGTCAGGAAGCATTCATAAATTTCAATTTTTCTGGCCTAGTGGTTCTTAAGAAGATTTTTAAATGGCACCACCCTATTTTCACTGTTTCTTGATTATAGTCCCTTTGGAGGGAGCATGGCCTTCATTTGAACAAATTTGAATTCCCTTCACCCAAGGATGATTTATACAAAGTTTAATTGAAATTAGCCCAGTGGTTCTTGAGAAGAAGGTCTTTAAATTATTTTTTTTTTTTTACTAATTCTTAATTATCTCCACTTCAAAAACAATGTGGCACTTAATTTTAACAAATTTGAATCCTCTTTACCCATGCATGCTTTGTGACAAATTTGGTTGAAATTAGCCTGTGGTTCTGGAGAAGAAGTCGAAAATGTTAAAAATTTACAGACAGACCAACAAACAGAATGATGCCAGACAAAAAGTAATCAGAATAATTCACTTGAGTTATCAGCTCACGTGAACTAAAAATATTTGTAAAACTACAAATCACCATCATAAGCTTGTGATACTGTTGTTGCACTTCTTTTTTCTTTATTCCTTCTTGGCTAAAAATCTGCAAAAATTACCATTATACATTTACATAATTTAAACTAATTATCACATCATGGACACATAAGCAATACATCATTCACAATGTATTTACAAAGCATTTGTCTATGTTTGAAAACTCTCCAATGCATTACCTGAACCATTAAATCTGTGACATTAGAAGCTGAAGGTTTCTTGGCACTCTGAGACCACTTCTTGTTGACTGCTTTTAACTCTGTCACATCATCATCTGTAGCTGTAGGTCATAAAGATATTCTACATCCAAAGATTTCTTAGAATTCATTTTCTTATCATGAAATCATACCAGAAAAAAATTAACAACAATGGACAGTTATTGTGCTTGAAAATTGTATGGGGTTAATGTACATTTCTTGTTCAAAATGAATGAAAAACAGAGAGTGTCGAAATATGAAAATGACAAAACCTACCTGTACTTTCAAGTTTGGGAACTAAGGATTTTGTCAGAAGCTTGTAAAAGATGTCTCCGCCCACCACCCCTCTCATGTGTTGGATCTCAATCAGCTGAGCCATGTAGGCCTTGTCGTCCACTGCCTCCTCTATCAGATTAGGGTCAGCAGTCACAGCATTGTCCAGACACTTAAACAGGCGACTCATACTGGCCACTGGGATACCAAAGGACTGGACAAATAGCAACAGTTGAGCTGGCTCTATGTCTTGGAGAGCTGCCATATTGTAATAATAATGCAACCATAAAAGGAAACAGAGACAAAATTCAGATTTGGTAACTGAATGGCATTTACATGTTTCTTATCTTCTAAACAAACATTACATATAAATTCTTAAGGTCAGAGGGGACCACACTTTATTTTGAGATAACTGTCATTTAATGTGACCTTTTGCACCATTTTTGTATCTTCTTTACATAATATGTAACCATATGCTTTGCTTATGCTTGGCTTTAATATATTACACATTGTAATGTAATGTGTTCTATCACTTTTGGGATCCCCCTTAAGCATTATAATAGCCAAGCCAACTTTACTAAATCTCATCTAACTGACTGGTATTTTACGTTTTAGTATGATACTTATCTGAAACAAGGAAACATCGAAAAACATTTTTCTTACCCACATCTACCAACTGGTGAACTCTTGACCTGATCATTCTAAGTTTTAGCCAATCAGGAAGCAGCAATGCTTCCTCTGAGGTGTCCAGCAGGAAAGCAGAAGGTGGCTGACCTGATTCTGGGAACCAGGTGTCTAATAATTCCTGGTAGTCACTCTCACCTTAAATAAACAAAAACAATAGAATAAAAGCAAGAGGGAAGGGATTTTATATATTTCATCACTACAATAATGCACATACAGTTATGTAACACTGCATTCAATGTGCCCAGTTGCATGTATTAGTAAGTCTAATGAAAATCCTTAAAGTTAGAATTCAGAATGACAACTAAATTTATTTCATGTTGGATACAGCAGAATTATTGCTACAGCTACGTAAACAGTGTATGCACATGTATAACAGCTAGGTATGTCAGGCAAGTTTTGTAATTCCAATCCCTAATAAATGACTGCAATATAGTTACATCTTAAGTAAAAATACAACATGCAATACATGACAAAGCCAAGGAACTTCCATGTATACTTTATAAAATTTTAAGTCCCCACCCCCACCCCAATTCACCATTATTTTGCCTGCAACTACTAATTGTGGATCAGATAACACTGTACTGGAAATGAAGTATTATTTGTATACAAGTATTCTGGTTCATATGTTGAATGGCTAGAAGGCTATCACAACAGTAACTTACCATTTGGAGGTCCATATGTGAGTAAAATCATTACAAGAACTTACCATTTGGAGGTCCATATGTGAGTAAAATCATTACAAGAACTTACCATTTGGAGGTCCATATGTGAGTAAAATCATTACAAGAACTTACCATTTGGAGGTCCATATGTGAGTAAAATCATTACAAGAACTTACCATTTGGAGGTCCATATGTGAGTAAAATCATTACAAGAACTTACCATTTGGAGGTCCATATGTGAGTAAAATCATTACAAGAACTTACCATTTGGAGGTCCATAAGTTAGTAGAATTATCATGGCATGGACAACCAACACATGCATTGTGGCTGAATCTCCACCTTCCCACTGCAGCAAGATCTGGTCCTGGGTGTTGGACTATTAGAAGACATCAATATACATGTATTTTACTTTCCTAATTCTTATCATCATACCTTTAAATCATTTATGAGTGACAGTCTTGATCAGTACATCATAAGACACTGCTATGAAGAGTTATATTTAAGTAATATATTTATTACCTTGTATTTGTAATCAAGTAAATACATACCCAGGAATATGCCTCTTTGTTTGGTTTCTTGGCCTTGGTCAGATAATTGAAGTACAGGGAGTGCAGTGCTGTCAGGGTGAGATGAGCCATTTCAATCTTACAGTCCTCTTCCTGAGGCAATATATGGTTTACAACTGTGGTTCTGTCTACTATCAAATTGGCTATGTCCTGTTGAAAAGTGATAAATACATAAACATGATTAATTAAAGGGTCAGAATATTTCATCAACGAAAAAAACCAAAGCCATTCACAAGTTAACAAATGAAGTGCATTCAGAAACATTCTCACCAATGCAATATCATCCAGGTCATGGAGACTCTTGTGCTCTGTTTGTTGTGATAGGAACATAATGTAAGCACTAACCAGATCAGGATCTGTTTCTATTTGACAGGCCTGAAATTAAACATTTTGGAAAAATACAGGTACATGATATCTTGTCATCTTTTACCATTGGAAATATACATTTACACTGTACATAAGAATTAATCTCTATGATAATATCGGTAGTAAATAGCAAATCTTCATACCTGTCTCAGAGATTCTGTGATTTGTGGGTAAACCTCAGGAAACATGGGGATGATTGGAAGGTCCTTGCAAAGCCATTTGTGAGGGACACTATCATCCGTTTCCATGGAATCGTCCTTGGCGATTACCATGGATAAACCCTAAAAATTTCATCAAAACACCTAATTACAACTTTCCTACTGTAGCGAAAATCTTATATATACACATTTAAAAAATATATAATTTTACCCTAATGGCCAGCACCCTGTTGGCAGCTTGATTGGAGGAAAGCCTTTTCAAGAAGTAATCCAGAACTTGTGGGGTCATTTCACTCTCTCCCCACACTAATCCCTGAAGCCTGTGCAACAACTGCTCCCTTTTCCTTAGTTTCTGAAAGATTGCCACACACCCACACTTGTATCTTTGATATAGTCTGTTACATGCACCTTTAAGTACACCTTGAACATAAACATACTCGCATAGTTTTTTGGGAGTAAAATTTTGACTCTGAAGTCTATGTCCAACTCAATATGTATATACTACTATCAGGAATTTTTTCCTTGTGGCACAACTTATGTATTGTCACATTTGACAGTTTATAGATGTACCATGTTTCAAAATGAATTACTGTACAGCAACTGATAAACATATTAATGTACATACACGCATGTATGCTTGTTGTATAATGCCACTTTTTCATTTTTTCATGAAGGATTCATTTAAAAGTTGTATATCCAACTTTTGACAAATTTTGTCCACCTTGTAAAACACTGTTAAGTTATAGCACGTACATATTTATGAGGCTGTACAACATGGCATACATCATTTCACATGCTTTAACCAGAATTATTTGGGTTTAAATCGGTGTTTACAAACAACTGGCACTCCACAAGAGAAGTGAGAAGCCACTTGTTCAGGTCAGACCTCCACACTGCTGGTCTTACCTACATAAAGCTGTGTATTTTTACTACAAGTTAAAGAGAAATAAAAATATCAAATACCTGTTGTAATTCATTGTTTTACACTCTTTCAAACCAAATTTAGACAGCTGCATCTGAGTTAAATACATCATGCTGGAATTTCCCTTACATGTGTGGGGCTATTTATAGACACCTAACAGCTTTAACGAGCAGCAAATGTAAATAATGGTTCCCAATATATTTACTTTTTAAATAATCTTTACACTGTTTTCTTTTACATGCAAATGTTTTTAAGCATGTAATTACAGGGAAAGTTATTAACTTTAAAAACTATTTCATCTCCATTAAAGCAATTCTTTGCAAAAATAATTGATGAATATTGGACCATACAGCTTTAAGCAAACATCTTAAGATATTGTACACACACTAAGTAACATGACACACAGACAGACCTGTTTTTGCTTGTGTTTCCCCATCTGTTTGGTGTCCTCCTCTATAGAGGGTGTCTCTTCGTCATGGAGGAGAAACTCACACAGGCACTGTACAGGCAGGACCTCTAGAGACCCCTCACTGGATTCCACCAGCTCAGCCAACCACGACATCGACTGAGAACTACCCTGTAATGACAAGTACGCTGCACTTCAACAGAGTTCATAAAAACATGTTTTAGGAATATATTTTCCATAAATTCAAATTTGTCCATGCTGATGTCAAAATTTGTGTTATATGTACAAACTTTGAAAGCAATAAAGCATATAAAACAAACAACTATCATCTAAATCTCTGAGTAAATGAACGTTGAATTCTGTATAGTATCTGCTATCTTCACAAGGTATGAATTTTTTTGCATTATCACCTGTCTTTGTATAATGTCTAACAGGAAGTCTGGCTGTCGACTTCTACACAGCATCTGTCCAATCCTCAGATTGTCATTTAACAGCTTCAGCTGATCTGTTATTGCAGTTGGAGGGTTTCTAGCTATTCCACTGAAATCAAGCAATATATCATATTACATTAAAAAGAAAAAAAAACAACTCGGTGCATTTGCATGCGATGTGAGAAATCTTGCATAGAGCAGCTTTTTATTGCTGTTTTCAATGGTCAACATTTTACTTTGGATCCATGGTTGTGAGCTGTGAGATGAGCAGACTGTTGGCTTCTGTGATGGTAACTTTACTGGTGGCAGCTGCTAAGTGGGTCTCAAACTCCAGAATCTGCTGTCTCTCTTGCTGAGCAAACTGTTAACACAGCAGAAAAATTTGCTTAAATGTCAACAACTGTGCTTATCAGAGATAGCAAAACATTTCAGTACACAGTCAAAATTGATTAAATATGTGAAGGAGAGTTTGGTCTCATCCAACCTGTTTTTCTTTATTACTAATGTCCTCCACTGAGAGTTCATCATCAGCCATTGTGGGTGGGGGGAATGCAAAGTTCCTATAAATACACACACACAAATCTAAAAATCTCACTACACTGCTGAGGAATCTAACATGTAGTTGGAACTATATGATGGACAAAAGCAAACAGAATTATGAAGGGGGGGGATTCTCACTTCAAATGAATCTAATTCTATTAAATTTTCAAGATAATGAAAATTGTATTTCTTTCCTGACTCCATTCCCTTACCCAGTCATAACCTGCTCCATTAAGCATTTCAGTGTTGGATAATTCTTCCAGCCAGTCAGTCCTGTATGAAATACAATATATTCAATGTATAAATACAATATATTCAATGTATAAAAGGACAATGAAAGATAAGACTCATTTTTGGCTTCCCAATTATACTTTTTTCTTTCTTTGCTTTTTTTTTTTACTTTATGTTACTGTGTACAAGGGGTAAATTTTATCTTCATTTCAATTTTGCCCATTTCACTCTAATCAGTAATAAGCAAATTTAAAACTGGACAAATACATTCATTATTTTAAAGCTGCAAAAAAGAATTTGGACAAAATAGTACATGTAACATCAGGCAAAACTTTCTCTGTAAACAGTATGCACCATACATCACAGATATGAGATTATCTAGATACACATGTATATCAACACAATGAGACAAAGGTGGAATTTCTGCTCTTTAACAAGCATTCTATGAAAGCTGCTGAAGTCTTTTGTTGGTCCAATCCAGCTTCCCTTAAGGACACACGTTACAAACAAATATTTTGATGCATGGAAAGGTACAGTATATGTATGTCTCACTATAATCTGATTGATTGCATATGTTAAAAATTTGAAGGAAATGTACACCTTATAATAATGCAGGCCTTCTGAATTATGTTAATTTACTCTATGCTATTTTTTTTCATGGTCATTATTTTCAGTAGCAATCTTTTAAGAAAGACTATGCATGATAAGTATTTCTCAACACCCACTAACTCAAAATTTTGCAAGCCATGGGTTTACAAGTCACTTCTATTCTTTTCTGTAAGACTGATGACAAGCTGAAGAAAACAACATAATTCTGACAGTTTTCTACAAACAATTTGTGTGTGTAAAAGGAATAACCCCAACAGCAACCAATTTTAGTGAGATATTCAAGATTAAAGTAACTTTTAAATCAATGGTGTCATCTAAAGCAGAGTTTGTATACTAAGTACAACATTATTATCTCTTATGGTTGACATATAACTTTGAACAATGTCAGTGTTATGTACAAACATAATGACAAAACTTTATATTAAGTTTAAATGAAATCTAATTTTGAAGTTAAATGTAAGTGGGATAGACACAAAGAAAGACCCCCAAAGTAAAACTATAGCCCCCTCCCCAACCTGGGATCTGATATAACTGGTACTTGATTATATACTGTGGGAGAGAGAAGCAATGCAAAACAAGACATAACTTGTGTACATGTAACTAATCAAGATTAAAAAAACTCCAGAGATATATAGTGCTCTATGACATGTCTGTCAAGAAATGTACCTTGAAACAGTAGATCAAATGACGGCCACATTTTATACATATCAGCTTTATAGTATTAAAGCTTATGGGCCAGGAAAGATTTTTGTACATTGTACTATGGCCTAGTTTTAGGTCATGACAAACCTTACACTTAATATGCATCAGTATGGTTTGATATTTCTACACTTCACTGTACCCAACTTTTGTAACTGACAGGGTTTTACTATATTTGGTCTTATCATTCTCAACTGAGGTCAGAGCATCTTAGTTTTAGGCTGCAGCATGTACTCTTTTCACAATGCATCAACTGACAAGAACTGATAATTGTAAGTCTCTCAGTGTCCAAATTATAACCTGGATATGGAGAAGCTAACAGAAAGACACATGACTATGTCATACCATAGTACAAAATGATTTCTTACCAAATGTTCGTGGATTAAATGCAGCTAAAATGAGCAATATGACCCACGACTTCCAGTAGAGATTAGAGATTGCCAGTGTGGGTGGTTTGTACCTAAAATAAATAAAATTAGAAATGAAACACAAAGTAAATCACAGTGCTGTTATGCATGTATATGACAAGGAAAGTTAAAATGTCCTGTTCCTTACCCTTTTGGTAGTGTGATATCTGTTGGATGTCTGTAGCTGCACAAATTCAGCAGAGCATCCACAAGTTCCAGCTTCTCCATTTGCAACACTACTTGACCTAGAAAATACACCATACACACATAACATCTACATACTGTACATATACAATGCTAACAATATTTACATGTACATGTTACAGACAATTATATCACTTAGGTTCAAATTTACTATTAAAGAGTACTATTTAGTAGTACATTCAAACCCAAGCGATATGATTGCTTATGGTACATGTTCACACTGCATGTTTAAAACACTGCCAATTTCTACATATACACATACATATACTATGCTACTAATATTTACATAATGTATATTTATACAATATACTATATATTATACAATGATACAATATACTATATATTATACAATGCTACCAATATTTACATAATGTATATTTATACAATATACTATATATTATACAATGCTACCAATATTTACATAATGTATATTTATACAATATACTATATATTATACAATACTACCAATATTTACATAATGTATATTTATACAATATACTATATATTATACAATGCTACCAATATCTACATACTGTACATATACATGGTTAATAATGTCTACATACTGTACATTTATAATGCTATAACATTTCATAGAAACATTGCTACTGTTTATAATGAGGTCTACAGATAATGTTCACATTACTTACCATCAAGACATAAACTGGCTGCTCTCTTGACCAGCTGGTCAGCTAATTCAACAGCATCTACCTGGCCCAGTGGTAACTCTCGGGAAAGTCCAATCACCAGAACTCTCATAAGGGTATCCTCTAGCACAGGAACATTTGTGGCCAGGTGTAAGTATGTACTGTGTGGGAAAGTTACATATTAGTTTAATTTTAAAAAATTAAATTTAAATGTAATAACAAAACACAGTTAATCCAAAATTTTCATTAAAATTCTGACATACATTTTTTTCAGAACTGTTGTGTTTGTGAAACATGATGCCCCAAGTTCTTGTGACAATTTTGAACTTGAATGACCTTTAGCAGTCATAAAGCAATGACTTTGACCTTTTAGTACACTAAGTAAAAAGTATGTCTACAGTATACTGTAATTCAAAACAATGAACAAGGTTAGAGTTGCACATCTAAAAGGAGACAAAAAGACAGAGATTGACAGAATAAAAACAACATCCTCCTAGGGGAACTAGATTTTTCAGTATGACACAAATGCCTCCATTGACATTCAGTTTGAAATGTTTGAAAGTCCTGAAAGTCCAAGGATATAAAATGAACATTCATGGGTTCGAACCACCAACAAAAAAAAACCCCACATCATATTGGTGCTTCTGTTTTCTTTTAAAAAATGTTTCAGGATATTGTAGTGCAAGGTGTGTCATAAAATGAATTATGACCTGTAATACAGCTCTTCAAAAAATAAAAAAAGTCTCGAGAAATGTGAATAATTACAAATCTTCCAAGGATAATAACTTTGGTAAAAATAGGTCGATTAATATGAAACTTGAATTTGATCTGTATGTCATCATTATAAAAAAAATATAATACATGTACCACATATTAGCTTATCATCCTTTAACAAAGCAAACATTTGCTGCTTCAAAGCAACAAAAATGCTCCCATCCAAGGGCTACAACTCTCCAAAAAGTTATCTGACCAGACCCATTTGAGTACTTGTACTGTGTATTCTCATGATACATGTATATCTATATCCCATATTTCAATTCAAATTATCCATGCATAACAGATAATGAGTCTAAGGGGCATAACTCTCCCAAAAATTATCCGACTGGAACTACGCGCACACAACCTGGCATAAGATTAGACATGGCCTCCATTTCTCTGTTGAAGATGTAATATTAGTCATGCTGCACATGTATCTTACCTTCTGTCTGCCTCCAGAGGCCAATTGTCCTTATTATAGTACTGATCTGCACTCTCCATAAAAAGAACCTTGTGAAGACTGTCCAATCACAAAATCAAATACATCTTACAATGAAATATACAGCAGGGATTACTGACATTCTCAAATGTAGAACAAAACTGTTTTCTGTCAAATTAAAGGGTGTGTATTGCTCATTTAAATCAAAATTTATGAAAGGCGAAGTTTAATGAACCATACCTGAGACAGCAAATATGAGAACAAGAGAGTGATTTAAGTTTTTAAAACTTGAGTCTCATCCCTTTGTCATTGTATTACAATAAAATATGTTAAAACCAACAAGAACATACAAGTTTTAAAATTACAAAATAAATGAATGAGAACCATATAATACAAATTGGAGATAATCAGTACTGTAAACATGTGAGACACTTACCAGTGCACATACTCTGAGAGACACTTACCAGTGCACATACTCTGAGAGACACTTACCAGTGCACATACTCTGAGAGACACTTACCAGTGCACATACTCTGAGAGCTTGACCTCAATGACTTTGGGTACTATGGTGTGAAGCCACCAAACAGAGTCCCTCTGTATTAGTGCCACTTGTTGGCGGAAACTGTGCAGGGTTCCCAGATCTGTATAAAAAAAGACACATGTATTTGTATTTTTCAAATAAATAAAATCTTTAAATAACAATATGCAACGATCCAATAAAATCATATTTTGTTGACTGTTGTAGTATGTAATGAAAGTTCAAGGCCAAAAGTTCATAGCAATAAAGCTTGTTCAAAAGTTTGGCTTATTCTCTGACCATAATAAAACTTACCATGCCTTTTGTACACATGCATATGACAAATCAATTACTATACATGTCTCTTAAATTTACCTATCAGAATTGATTACTTTGAAACCTTTATTCACAACTGCAAACATTACTACAGCAGAGGGAAAGGTCATGTGATGCTCTTTGTCACAACCATGTGTGGTTGTTGACTTTCTTAAACAGTTCCACGTTTTAAGTATGGGCTGTACTTTCTTTCTTCATTGGTGTTTTTGTTTGATGGAAATACATGATAACTGGGTTAAATGTTTGTATTTTGTTTAAATACATGTAGTATTCAAATTCTGAAATAACAATACAGCTAAACATGTTCTCTCTTGAATCATGCACTTTTATTTAGAGACTTTGCAAAGCACATACATTTCCTTCACTGTATTCATTGTGTTATTCAACTATAAATATTTTTTTTTCACAACATTATTTCACATTATCTCTTAAAAATGTGATCAGGTTTGAAATGGGATGACCAAAATTTTATTACACTTACCTTTTGCATGAAAGTTATCTTGAATTTTTTTCAAAAATAAATGGGCCATACAGCTTCGATTAAAAGTCATACAACTATGTTCAGTGCTACCTCAATATATTGCTCCCTCCTTCTTATAATGCCAACTTTGCTTATTGCCTGAATATCTCAAAGAACAGATTTCTTTCTGTGTTAGAAGCATATTATAATGCTAATCCTGCATAATGCCATATGCCACTGATTTTCAAAACAAATGGCTCAATTTTAGGACTTACCCTTGATAATAATGCCAAACACTTAACACTGATCAGTAATCATGCCCGTACTTCAAGAGCAATGCATTGACGTATGAAGGACTAGGCATGGTATCCCATTTGCCAGGTTAATTACAAAACTCAAGATTATCTATATCTTTATACAGAATGTAGCCTAAATAAATTACATAACTGAAGTTTCATTTGACTGCTCAGGGATTTGTTAGTAATGGTGAATTTGTTATATTGCCATCCCCACTTTATTGCCCAAATCAGTCTTGAACAACAATTGGCAATGTATCAAGGGAGCACTGTACATATGTACTTAGAATAAGTTATATTCAAATTTCATGTTCAGTATACTGTAGTCTAAAGAAAGTGTCTACAGTATATTTGATTTGTCAAATTTTGACTATGTTAAATTGCATATCCCCCTTGGAGTGTTTACCTTTCTTTTCCCCCTTTGATAATGCGGTGGCTGCCTCCCTGACTTGTGGGGTGATACACAGAAATATGGCCTGGGTCACCAGGTCTCCAATAGATATCACATAACGCTCCTATAATATCATCAGTCTTTTGAGTATGATTACTTACACATTTATTAAAATTTACAGGTTTAAATGAAGACTACCTTGTAAATTTTACATAAATTTCACACATTTCTTACCCTGATGTTGTGATCCAAATCCATAAATTTAGCTTCCACTCTCTCCTGCATCAGCCCTAAACAGAAGGATGTGATGTTGATGTCATGCTTCAGCGACCTCACAATTTCTCGGAACAAACCTCGAACTGCTCTCAAATAATCCTCTTTGTTGGCCAGCAAGTCTTGGAAAACCTCAGCTAGGATCTTTGAGCAAAATAAGACAATATATGCTTTAGGCCAATTTGCCTCACTAAAATGACTTAATTTATTTTGACAATGAACATATGTACAACTTTCTTACTTATGTTACTGTTTTAAAAAACATTGTTGCTAATTATAAGATATGTTTACATAAATATCAGAAATTTCAAAAAATTTTGAAATCCAAAGATAAAGTGCACATTTTTTGTATTATTTCTCTTTCTGCATGTCTACAGAGACTTCATGAACTATAATCATATCATTACTGAATGTGCATCTTTCAAGGATACATCAATGGTAGAAATATCATTATTGTTCATGAAATCTTCTATTTTTAAAAGATATACAGTATATAAAAACACAAATATTTATGGCCAGAAATTGACAGCATTTCTGACACCATATCACAACAGATGTGGCCTCATGCATTAGGTAAGGCATAGAGATGGTGCCAAGAGATTAAAAAAAATGGGCAGAAATGGTTTTGTTACATAGGAATAATTATTTACTTTTCTTATAAAAAACATGTATGATACTATATCTTTCAAAGCTCTGATATTTCACTTGAATTTTTATTTCACTTGAATTTTCAGAATTTTTGAGGAGCCAAATTCTGCTCAAATGGTATATTTCTTTTTAAGTCAAAATGTGTAAGCACACCAGTTGAGCATTATCTTAGGAATATTATATTCCATCAGCAGTACAGCATACTTATATTTAAAATGAACTGCTCATGACCTAGTTGTACTTTTAGCTAAATGTAAATGAACATTTGTACCTCAAAGAACATTGAATAGTTTGTCTTACAGTGTCAATACACATTTCACATTTACCCTAGTTGCTTGTTCGCCTGTTTTCTGGAACAGTGTAGTGATAATGGCCATGTTATTGGGATTCCGGGTGTTGGACAGCTCGTTGTAGATGGTGTGAGTCATGATCATACGGATATTCTCTGGATGTTGGTCCAATAACTCTCTGAGAATTCAAACATACTTATATAATTACTGATTAGGAGAACACTTTACTAAAATGAAAGTCAAAGACAAGCCTATACTTATTGAAAATTTCTAAAAACACAACAAAATATTTCTTATAGTACATGTATATGAATTTTAAGATCAGGAATAAGAATGGGATTTTTCTGTGTTTATCGTTGAGAAGATTGATCAGCAAACATTTATTACAAGAGTTAGTTAATATTGTTTATGCTATTACACAACAGTACTAGCAAGGACAGGGTACCTCAGGCAGTTCAGGAAGTGATTGAGGAGTGGCTTGGTCTTCATCCTGATCTTGATCAGAATAGCCATGGTTTCTAAATCCTTTTGGTCATGCTGACTACAGTTCATACAGATGGACATTAGTAGATCTTGGGCTGGTCTAGCCAACTATAACAAATGAGAAAATTTTATAAAATGTCACCAACAAGATGAGTTTTCTACAGTATGGACTCTCTACCACTCCTTACATCAAAACAGCACATTAAACACCAGCTGGCTAAGGTGTCACATATTCCTGTATGAATATTTACAAACAAGATTTTTCTCATGCGAAATCTGCCAAAATAATGCTCTCTCTTCTTAATTTCACAAATCCCGTCTAAGTTTAGTTCGGGTTTTTATGGGAAGTAGGGGAGTGAGAGGCAGTGACATTCTCTACCTTATTAGACTTACTTTTGGATTCTGCAACCACATTTCTAGTCGCTGAGATGCCAGCAGTCTCACTTCACCATATCCACATGTGGCCGTCATGAAGCGGATCAGATTTTTTGAGGTGGCATCCATGGGTTGTCTTTTATTCAACTGCTCTTTGATGACCTCCATAATGCTCATCTCAATAGTTTCTTGTTGGTAAGGATATCTGATCAGAAATACAATATATTCACAGATGAGTACACTTATATATTAACTTTGGGTATCTTTTTTTTTTAAAATAAAAAAAAATGTTGTTGTTTTTTTTTATTTATTATAAACATATTACAGAAATCAACCAAATCTTGCTATAGTACGCAGTCATCCAATCAATGAGAGGCAGGGCATTGATCATGTGATTGAAATACAATGTAAATTTCAGAAATGCCACATCATAATAGTGGGTGTTTTCACTTTACTAGCTCAGCCTACTAAATTAAATTACATCAGGTAGTAGGTTGTGATGTTATAGCTGTTGGATACATCATTATGTCACAGTGACAAGGCTCTCAAACTCAAACAAATGAAAAAATTGCTGGCATGTGATTTTTGTTGATGTCTTCTTCCTTAAATTTCCCCACTAATTCTTTGGGGTTTTTTTTTTTTAGAATTTGTATATATTGATAAGTATTAAAGGTACTGTTTAAGTATGTATGATAAAGGAAGTTATATTAGTGAAAGTGCATAAAGTTCACTGTTGCCCTGGTTCAACATTGAGGTCAGAATGAGTACTTCATATTGACATATCATATTAAGTACAAAAAAATATCTAATAAATGTGTTTTGAAAAAAAAATTGACACCTTTTTATCAAGAAAATTAGATCAATGTGTCTATAACAAAAATTTTTATGTAATAAATGTTCATTTATTACATGCATTGCCTGAATTTGTCTAAACAACAAAATCTGTAAAAACACTGGAAAAAATATTAGAAAATATATTCACTCCCTCTAGTCTGTAATAATTTCAGATGGAAAGCAATTTCAAGGAAAGTTTAATTGGAACACAGTGTTACGTTAATTTAATAGTTTTCATTGACTTTCAAGGAAGATAACTCTTCAAGGTCCATAACTCCCTATAATGACAAAAACTCTCACATGTATTGAGGATACCATATATTATAAAGATTTTAACACGTAAGCAAAAAATTAATTGACAAATAATTTTTTCAAGCCACTGCCCTGTCCATCCTTACATGTCCAAATATACTCACTTTTATTCCTTTGGAAAGTCTCTTTTAAATGCAATCACGTCACATTCTAGATATTTATGAGTTCAGTACATTAAAGTGCAACTAAAGTCAAAGAGACATGATAAGCTGATATTATCAATGTATTTATCTCACCTTGAAACAACTTGGACCGCCTCCATTTCCACCAATGCAGAAATCTTCACTTCAGAGTCTCGATCATCTTCATCTTGTAAAAATCCAACAACTGGACTGGCTGAACATACAAAAAAAAAATATTTTAAATTATATTTTGACAACTTACAGACACAAAAACAATTATATGTACATGTGTGTTTTGGGAAGAAAAATTGTGTAGTTGACAAGTTGTGATATTCTGAAAAAGAGTAAATTTAGTTGTTATACCTGTTCCAGACTGTTCCTTTGCTGATGACTGTTCTACTGAAATGGCCGACTTTGCCGGCAGGTTGGTGTTGAAAGCAGTGATGATATTGTCTACAAAGGCTTTACAGTCTGCTCTGTCCACCCACACCCTCTCCCCCAAAGAATCCTCTACAAACACCTGTAGCAGACCAGCATTTCATCAATAATTTACACACAAATTTGATTTGCTTTACACATGCAATATACAAATGGACATCTGACATCATAAACAACATGCAGTAAAAAATACCTTATAATAGACTTTTTAGACTCACCTTTACAAAGTCATCAGTAAATAGTACAATACATATTACACTTATGTTTTATATTCACCTCACCTTCAGAAAGTCAGCAGTAAACATAATTTGTTTTTAGTAAAAACAAATGATTCCCTAGCTCCTCAAATTGAAAGCACTCCAAATTACACCCCCCCTCCTCTTTATGTACTGCATGGTATGGAGAAGAAAGCATGAGCAGGAACATAGAAATTATGAACTGAACTTTGTGCATTGAGAAAAAAGATGTCATTGTTGTATATAATGACTGTTATGCTGAACTACTAGTAGGAAAGTGTCAGAACATAAAAAAAGGCTACAAAACACTTCTCTTTGTAAATTGTCAGAAAATATTAGATCCCTGTGTCAGAACAATGTGAATATCATTAAATGATAATAAAGGAATGTACAAAATTTCAAGGCATTCCACTAAACCATATAGAAGAAGTGTTCACAAGCTATTTAATATCCCCCACCCCTCTTAGATCCACTATAACTTTAAGGGTAGCAATTGAATCTTTCTGTCCCAACAATATGCCCATCTGCAAATCACAATGAAGCATTGTACAGTTTCAAGTCTGTTGTATCAGTCATTATACATGGCTACATATATAGGAGGAGAAGTGTTCACAAGCTATTTTATTTCCTCCATCCCTATTAGATCCACTATAACTTTTAGGAAAACAAGCATTCTGATTGTATTGCAGGCAACAATAGTCCCCTACCAGTCAGATAATTCAGTCAAAAGTAGGTCAAGCAGAATGAAACTCAAACATGACCTTTAACCATCCAAGACAAAGCAATGTATAAAATTTCATTTGAATATCTTCATCCAATGCATAGAAAAGTCTGGAAAACCCTAAGTTGAATGACAGACAGACCAAAGGTAAACTAATAGTTCCCTTCAGCAAAGCCAGTTGGGGACTAATAATCGATTCTCACATCCCAACAATGCACACCTTTACAAATGACAATGAAGCACTGTACAAAGTTTGAAGTCTATCTAATGAGCCATACAGGAGGACAAACATTCATGAGATTTTGTGACAGACAGATAAACTGACAGACAGAAAATACAAAAAAAACCAACCCAATATTTCTCCCCATGGAAACCTCACCTTTACAAAGTCATCAGGCCAGTTTTCATCCTTAGCAAATGCAGCCATCAGCACACTGCATGCACACACAGATACCAAGCAGTTTCCTTTAGATTTAAAATTCAAGGACATGTCTCTCTTCAGAAGACTGCAAAATGCCTAAAATGCAAAACCGTTATAATGATTGAAAAAAAAAGGATAGTGTAAAATTGAAAATAAATTATTAGCATTCAAATAGTGCACATGTGCAATATTTGATTTTTTTTCCAGTCTTTAAAGAATTCTATAAAAATTGTTCAGGAATTTAAAAAATGAAATTTACTCCTAGAAACTCTTAGAAACAAATAAAAACTAGAGCTATCCTGGTGTGACTCACATTCCCATGGGGGACATTCAAAACTGGTTATAATTGAAATCTGATATATATGAACATTATAATAACCTCTGATGCAGCATTGTAAATGCAAAATACCCACACAATTATTGCTCAGGTAAAATTTTATCGTCCCAATTCTAATATACTTGATGTTTTCTATAGTACCTAACATACTTCAATGACAACTTTGTATTAATCTTGCAATAGACTACGATGTGTTAAATGGAGCACAAACAACCTAGGACAAGTCTTGTTGGTACAGTGAAACCTATCTAATCCAACATGCACTGGGAGGAAATTTTTTGTACAGTGTGTTGGAATAAACAGAGAGAAAAATCAATGGATATAATAAACTGAAAAATGATTACACACGTGCTGAATTTGTCTATTTTCAAAGCATATCATTTGCAATAAGCTGGGATAAGACTTACAGGCTATCCCTCTATCAAGAATCACTGATGCATAACATATAAATGATACACCATCTGGAATGTGAGTCGAAAGAAGCATCCCGAGATGTGTCATGTAAGCAAGCTAGGTTTGTATTCCACTTGTCCTAAGGTGAGATCAGACCTAATCAACATACTGATGAAAGGTCATGGTTATACCAGTAACTTCTACATAGAGGATATAATAAATACAAGGAAAACATTTGACCTTAAGAAGTAAAACACTAGAATACATTTACAGTAAAACATGCTTATAATAAACACCGTTACAACAGATTCACATATACTGTGAAATGATATTTATTTCCATATGAGAGGAAAATAATGAAAAAATTTATTGGATAAAATTCATGTCATGACAACCTACCTGAATGATAACATCACTGTTGAACACACTAGGTTTTGTTTTTGCAAGATACATCAGAGTAAGATAGACTGCTGGATCAGGTTTGGATCTATTACCATGGAGATATTTAACTGCCCAACAAAACAGCCCTTCTAGCCTCTCATCATTACAAGTGTCTTCAGCATCCAAAATTTCTTCTAGTAATTCTTGTGGGTCAACTATAAAAGAGAAGTAATGCAATGTCTCTGCATAACAAGAAATTCTGGTTCAAAACATTCTTGGTAATATTCCAAATTCATATCCAAGTGTTAAAAAAAACAAACAACCTTTAACCTTTTAACCTAAAAATCTACCCATGAAGTTTTATGATTATCAGGTTCTCTACTTTCAAATTTCAACTGAACATTATATGGTGTATGTATAGAAATCTCCTTGGCCTTTGATTGTTTGACCTGAAATTTAATATACCTTCTAACCACAACCAACCTGATGATCAGGTAAAGGATTCACTCCTTATCAGTCAGACAACAATACATTTGGTACATGCATAGCAGTAAGTTCCAGGAATATTTGTCAATAAAATCAATAGTTGTCATCTACTAGTCATGACAAACAAGTCTATGATGTTTGTTTACTATCACAGAAAGGGATTTCAAATATTGGTAGGACAATTGGCAAGTGCAAAACAATATATCTTTTCTTGTAGAACAGCACTTTTCTTTCCCATTATTCTTTGAATTATCCCATTTTTCAACATTTTATCAGCAGAAATTTAAACTTAATGACAAGTCTTTCCCTACATAAGGTAAGAAAACATCATCTGTCAACTCAAAAATATAAATTGCAACTTTTTGATTGAATGTTGACTGAATGTTTTAAATACTGTCTAAGATACAAACATAATACTCTCTATAATTCCTGAAATCATCAAAATTTTGAATCATACAAACCATCAATGGCTAGTTCTTCATACTGTGATGTTGGTGCTGGGGTTGGAGCTGGTGAACTCTTCCTTTCCACATCACTTCGACCCAGTGGTGTGAATGTCTGTCCCATGAGTTTTGGCTTCTTCACCAAACTGGAGCCTCCCATGCCTGATGCCTCTCTTTTTCCTGATGGCACACCCAGTTTTTTGGGAGTCAGAGCTTTTCCCAAGTCTACATCTGAACTACTGGATTTACTGTGCTTACCAAGGGCAATAAAGTCCCCTGGTGGGGCTATGTGAGCTATAAAAAGATGAAATTAACATTTCTTTTAATTATAGCAAGAACAGTGTCACAGTGAGTGGCCTGTAGAGTCAATTGCCAAGCGAGTTCATATGATATGTGTGACAGAAAATAGTGTCTAACTTCACAATGATCAAGGCTACTAACTCCATGTGAAATAATTCCAAAACTCACAATAATCTTGCAATAAACTGGTTCCCTGTATACAAATAATGCACCATACCTTTGTTATTACTTTATCAATCAACAGAAAAACAGTTTAGATCTGTGACATTGCCAAATATGATCTTAAAGGGCATGGACATCATTTTTTTTTTTTTAAAAGTTACCAAAGTTCTTTAATTAATAAGTTGAAAGTACTTGACATGTGTAAAACATAACAGACCCAAATTTCAAAAACTAACACAAAGATGTATTTAAGGAGATATACTACATCATTATAATGGCTGACTTCCTTTTAAAACATGAATGAAACGAAACTAATTATCAGCAATATTTGTCTGTTCCTTTCAGATTTAATTGCCTTGCCAAGCAGCTCAGTAGGTTAGCACTTTATCTGCAGAACTGGAGGTCCAAAAGGGATTTTTTTTTTTACATTTTTTCAGATTACTTACTAGTAAAAGTGCATTTTCTAACTAAGTAAAGTAAATTTGAAAGTTTTCATTTTCAAAATATCGTTGTACATATACTCAACTTTTCATCCACATCAGATTTCTTTGGTGTAGCATTCCTCCTTAAGATATCTTAATTTTTCATTTGAAAAACAAGCCACAAGCCCTGTTAATGTCTATACGTTACACGACTCTGTTATCACCAAAGTGTCAAAGCTCTCACAACAAAAAATTTCACTTCTATTTATGAAAGACCTTTATTCTATAACAAAAAAAAGATGAATTATAAATATATTAAAAATTGTATCCAGGCCCGTTTCATTTCTATCTCATTTAACACCATAAGAATTCTATTTGCCCACCAAAAGTGATATCTATACTATGGTTTCAATATTGAATGTATTATTTGCAGGAATCCTGATGTAAATCAGTGGCTATTCTTAATTTGATATGAATGACTAAAGCTAGAAATATGATGTTATAAATGTTTTGTCAACATTTTAGCATTTGGACATAAAATAACCATTTTCCATGCAGTTTTTCTCCAAGTAGATATAGGCTTTCTCAGTGATCTCTCCACTGATCTTGTATAAATACATATCACATTTGCCTATTTTTATGTACATCAAGTTGTAAAATACTAAGTATTAATCTCTAATATTGACAGAATTTTGTTTTGTATCTTTCTTTTATGTCCCTTCAAATATTTTTACTAATGTTGAGATGTCGCCAGTTGTAGATGAAGTACCACAAATTTAGACCTATACTTAGCGCTCAGGGCAATATTAGTGAGGGTTCTTCAACATGCCAACACCTGCTATGATATGAGTCTTCCAATGTTAGTCATATCCAGAAGACCCATGATTCTCATTTCTAAATGCCGAGTGTTAGGCAAAGGAGCAATACATCATATTTACAACTTATACTTATGTCCTACGTTTAACACGACCATGGAATGAGTAGGGTCTGGAACTAATAATCTCCCACTTGTGAAGTGAATGCTCTAACCCTGAGTACTGTAGTATATACAACACCCTCTGGGGAAAACTGCATGATGTGAAATCCATTCCTGTAGTAAAACAATGCTGTATACCCTTTTCTATTTATGTATATACATTTGTCCCTACAACAATACCATCAACACAATTATTATTTAATAATCTTCATAAATATACAGGGATTTATTTAGGTTCTTTTAACTACTGGTAAAGGGTACCTTTAGCCCTTTGACAAATGAATATTTTCCCTTCCATTGGCAAAAATTCCCCTCAGTTGTAGAAACTACTCAAAATTGCATGAGAAGTTTTATAAAAATCATTTTTGTAAATTCTAAGTCATTTTCTGTAACTGTCAAAGTCTTAAACAGATCGGGAACACTTCCCCTATAGCGACATCTTCTAACTACAACGCGATTATCCCTCTTTCACTAGAAAATAAACATTACCATAAATGGGTGTTTTGATGTTCAGATTGAAAATTATGGCAAATTCTGTGCAATGCTGATTAAGTGTGACACACACTCAACATAGCGCGATTTGTCTCGATGAAATTGACAACATATTCAAATTTTTTTTTATCAATGTTGCTGTGCATGAGGGCAGGATGCTGTAATCCAATGCATATCGTGAGTGTTTTTGTTTTGATTCATATATTTGCAGTAGTTTCAGACATTTTAGCAGTTTTTCTTCTTTCTGCATAAAACATGAGGAGATGTACACCTCGGGTGTTTTTCTCAGTTGTACAGGATATATTTAATCTTACTTTAAAGAGGGATAATCGCGTTTTTGCGAAAAGATCTCGCTATAGGGGTAGTGTTCCAACCTGTTAAAGGGTAATCAACCAATTTATATGCCTGTTTTGAAATCTTATAATCTGCGGATGCCCCACCCCACCCCTTCCCTGGAAGCTTAGGACTGCATTCTCCTTCAATGTGAAATGGGTAGTAACACCTACAAGCTGGATAAAACTCTGATGTATATGTATAATAATTTGAAAGTCCTTTTGCATTGGTGCGAGTTTTCAGCTTGACTTTCCTCCATCTCAGAAACTAAGAGTGTCTCGGCTACCAGATTACATGCATCAATGTTTGACTTTTTAACCTGATTTAGAGAACATATAGTCCATACCTTTTAATGGACGCTTTGAAGACATTTTAAAGACTTAAACTGTCCATTCTAAGAATTTTTCACACTTTCTTCTACGTCATTTTAATGCTTGAATCGAAAACTTTGTCATCTTCTCTTGAAGAGTTTACATGACTAAATCTATATCAATAAAACCAAAAATAACGTTATCTTCTGAAAGGAATTACTTTTCCCGTATTGGGAAAATTTTGGGAATGGATGGATGGGCAGGAATCATTAAAGACAGGCGTTATAAAATAATAAATGTCGAAGGTGTAAATCTTTAAGCGGAATTAAGAACATTTTGTATGAAAAAGGGGGAATTAATTTCATGTGTCCCGAAGATTTTCTGTCTCAAAATAAAATAATTCATTTTAGATTGAAATTCAGTTTGACTAAAACCAACCCCTACTGATTCACTTCGAAGTGAATTAGTAGGGGCTGGCTTTAGTCAGACTTGAATGAAATTTGAAATGAAGGGGAAATGGGACGGTTGACATTTATGAATTTTTAACTTTCTAACAATATGTTTATTTAACAAGCAATAACTCTCACACAATCCAATTTCAGACCAATGTCGAGGTGAAAACTTACACATAGCATACATTTCTCATGTATTTATAATTAATCTTAATTAATTTAATGTTAAAATTGCATATGCCCCTTTACTGAAATTAGATTGTATGAGAGTTATTTGATGTCACCAATAAAATGTTCAATAGAACAAAACATGAAACATGTCAATATGTGTATAAAATAAGATTTTATAGGGTACTGTTAGAAGTATCGTCTTAAATTCTTGAGAATCCTTGAAAGTGTTTCGATGCATTGAATCTTTTACCCTAAACTTAGGGGGGGGATCTGACGGAAAGGGCCGAAATGTGTTCTAACAGCAACTATATTATTGCTAAAATTGCGATTCGTTAATAATACGAATTCTTGAAACTCTATAATATCAAGTTATTATGTCCGATAATATTAATTTTATATCTAGCTTTATAGATTTCATTTTATTCGGGTGTAAAATATCACAGAATTGTCATGATTATAAATTTAAAATAATAAATTGAAACCTAACACCTAACATCATCTATAGTACTGTACAATTATAGCAATTAGAGAACAAGTAATATAGATAACATGACACACAATGAGTCAATAAGTAACCAGCCAACCCATTTCCGATTGACTGAGACGATCACGATTTTTATGTTTTTTTCAATGCATGTTTTATACTTGGATACAAAATTGCACTCGTATCGAGTCATTCTTTAATAAGATATTGAATGTCAAACATGGCTAGTGATGCAAAGGCATGCTTTTCATCTAAAGTTGCAACTGAGTACTGTGCTGTAATTTGGTACTTGTATTTAAAAGGTAAAACAGGCAAGGAAATACACGGTGAGCTAGCCGATGTTTATGGGTCTTCTACACCTCTTATGCTCAGGTTAAATTCTGGGGAGGGGAATTCAAACAAGGTAGAACGTCTTTAAAAGATGAAGCCAGGTCTGGACGCCCACTGGATGCCACCGATGAAGGAATGTGTAGCAAAGTTCAGGATCTGGTATACTCTGATAGGCGAATTCGGGTGGACGAAATAACACAGGCATTAGGCATTTCACATGGTAGCGTTTCAACAATCTTACGTGATCGTTTAGGCATGCGGAAGCAAGCTAACAGCCCGTTGGGTCCCCAAATCCCTTAGCGATGAGCAAATGGCAACCACACCGTCAGTATACAGCGTCTTGTTGAAGCGTATTAGGTCAGAAGATGATTTTCTTTTGCGTCTGGTGACTGTAAATGAGACTTGGGTTCATTATTATGAGTCAGAGAATAAAGCTCAGAGTCATCAGCCGGGGTCCTTGAGGCCAAAGAAGTTCAAGACTCAACCATCTGCTGGCAAGGTGATGGCCACAATATTTTGGGACGCAAAGGGTGTTAATATGTTGGACTTTTTACTCAAGAGATTACAATAACTGGAGTGTATTATGCACACTTGCTAGATCAGTTGAGAACCGCCATCCTGAAAAACGTGGAGGTAAACTCTCTAAAGGTGTTTTGCTGCAACAGGACAACGCGAGAGTCCACCCTTGCAAAGTTGCAATGGATGCTGTAGAGCGAAACGGGCATGAATTAATACCACAGTATGCCTATTCGCCGGACCTAGCTCCTAGTGACTTCTACGTGTTCGCAAACTTGAAAAAGGATGTCCGTGGACGTTATTTCTGGTCTGACGAAGAAGTCGTAACGACAGTTGAGGAGTGGGCCAATAGAAAGGACCCCGACTTTTTCATTTCTGGGCTGATAGCACTTGCATCGAAAAAGAAGAGGTGAGTTTCAACCGGATGTAAGTTAGGATGTTACTTATTGATTCACTGTCGTACCTTTTAGATACAAGTACCGAATTACAGAACCGTACTCAACTTTAGATGAAAAGCATGCCTTTGCATCACTAGCCATTTTTGACATTCAATATCGTATTAAAGAATAACTCAATAAGCGTGCAATTTTGTACCCAGGTACGAAACATGAATGTTAAAGAAAGCATGAAAATCGTTACCCTCTCGGTCAATCGGAAATGAGATAAGCTGGTTACTTTTTGAATCGCCCTCGTAGGCTAGTTTTTTTTTTTTATACAAAAACAAGCATTTTCATTGTATTGCAGGAAATACAAAGTCCCCTACAGGTAGGATAATTCAGTCAAAAGTAGGTCAAGCGTAACGAAACTCAAACTTCATTACTATCCAAAACAAAACCACATATCAAATCTTTATCCAATGCGGAGAAAAGTCCGGAAAACCTGAAACGGAATGACAAACAGACGGACCGGCAGACAGACCGAGGGCAAACTAATAGTCCCCTTCGGCAAAGCCGGTAGGGGACTAAAATATAAATATTAACAAAACTGGACATGATTGTTTTGGGTTACTTGCAATCTATACTCAAGTTGTTTGCCATTCCCTATATACCGAGATGAACATGCGTAATTGAAATAATATATTGCATTAAAGCAAATTACAAGGTCTTTCTCGGCTGCAAATTTAGGCAAGATGCGTTTCTGTATAAAAAAAAAAAGTCTAGCGAAAATTTTACTTGTATTTAAAACAATATTTCAAATGTGAACAACTTATCTATAAATATTAAAACACATTTCATGGCCATTACATAGAATTGTAAAACTTGTAACATTTTTCAGTTTTCAGGGTGGTCCAAATAAAATAATTTCTGTTTTGCAAATGTGAAGAGACAGTATATTCTTTATGAACATATAATATAGCACTATCATCGGCAAATAAAATCAAATTTCAGTCTTTGTCAATACTTGTAGACATATCATTGACATAAATTAAGAATAGAACAGAGTTTAAAATGCTCCCCTGAGATACATAATGCACATCATACTATGCACTGTCATTGCCCCCTACACCACCCTTAAATCCGCCTCTACGTACAACAGGTGCTGGTCTCAGCTGTATGCAAACGGGGCATGTTGTGTATTCGATGACATAATTTTGTATTCGATACATAATACAGTACTTTATTATATATGTGTACAACGGAAAAATGAATAGCTGTTTCCAGATGGAAAGCATAGTTGCTGATTACAGTAAACAGTGCTTTGCATTTTGACAATAGGCTTTATAACTTTCTACAGTGAAGACATACATGTATTTAACATCTGTAAATGGCGGTATTTGCAAATGTTACATTGTGTCATCTTCAATTTCAAAACACGTATTTTCGCAATCCAAGATTGTTCTTCTACCCCCCCCCCCCCTCTTTTTTTAGAGTCAAATGACCGTCCCTTTACATACGTGCTATTCTGGTGATATGTAAAGTAATATATTTTGGTCCATTCCTCATCAACAGATTTTGAATTCTGTAATTCTGGCCGTTTTCAGGTTTGCTATCGGACGCATGTTATATATTAATAGATCATTTGACGTCTACACATAGCCAACATGTGTACTGTTTAACCATTTGCATTCCGAATTTCAGATATATGTAGTTGATTTTCTAAGAATTATTGTACAAATTGACATCAATATCAATATTTTTTTTGAAAAATCTGGTTATTCAATTCTCATCTAAAAATTTCCATATCAATGGTGTAAATATATTTAATTTAGAATTTTAATAATAAGTATAAAAACATCATTTCTTGATTATCAAAATTGATATATCATGAATTCGAATTACTGATATCAAGCCCCACTTGATCTTCTTTTAACGTAAATTTGAATCCTAGCCATCGTTTTTCATGAAGAACGAAAAATCCTTCGATGCTGTCGTAACATGTACTTCTGTTGTCATTCGTTAAAGCAAACTTGATTCATTGAAATATTTAAAACTGTCTGGATGATTGTTTTGATTTTCTAATATTAAACTAGAATGATATGTACTCCAATCATTCTTAGCAGTTGGAAGTTGTTCAGGGAGACAAACTCACTCAATACCGTGGGGGAAAAACATGTTTAAGAAATGTATATATGTTTATTACATGTAAAATCATAATAAATAATCTCATTTGTTCAATAAAACTATAAATAATAAACAATTTAAAAGAAAATTCCAGACGTTGGTCAGAATCAACGAACACAGGAAAACCGGGGGCGGAGTGCATGTGGCGTGGTAATTTTATGTCTTCAGGCTGTGATCAATTAGAGCTGCAATGTAAGTAATCCAAATGGTTCAAAGAGGTCACGGTGATGGCGACTGCGCGTTCGTCAGATACACAGAACGTAGGCAACAAGTCGACTCCCTGAATGGTACCAAGAGTTACGGACGATTTCGCTGGGGAAGAAAATCAAAGTAAAATTTAAACTCTAGGTAAACACGTTGAACCAAAGAACAAAGTATTTATCTCAAGTGAAGATGTGCAAAAATTCAAGCATTCTCCAAATACACGTGTATGTAAGCTCATATAACAAAGCATTGTCATGTCCTGGACAAATACTAATGATAAATACACTGTAGCAAGTATGCTCAGAACCAAACATCATCGTCGCAAGCCACAGATGTGAAATGTACACTCCTCGCCCTTTTCAGTGAAAAGAGAGGGAAACATATATTTCAGCCATGGATTGCGACGATGAACCAAATATGTACAAGCCAGGACCAAAGTTTTAACCCAGAACCAATATTTTAAACGTATTCAACGTTCCAACTGAAACTACCAGGAACCAAAATTGAATAGTTGACAATTTTCACCCATTTTCTATGTAAATTTCACACTACAAATAATGTCCGAAAAGCTAGGAGAGGGGGGGGGGGGGGGGGGGGTGGGTGGGTGTATGTTACCTTTGTCGGAAAACCTAGAAGGGGGGTGGGTGTGTCTGTTACCTCTATCACATTTTCTGTTCACACACGATGTATTTATTTAGGGGGGATCCAGAAACTTTTAAAAGGGGGTGCAAACCAAGTATACACTCAGGAGGATTGAAGAGTCCAAAATGGCAAGAAAGACTACTTTCGTTAACAATGTTCAACCAAAGGTGGGAAAATACAGCCCCCCCCCCCAACCCTGCTGCAAACCTGCCACGTCATGTATATCTGAAGTAGGTTCAATATATATGTCTGAATACGTGTAGCATTATATATGCATTTATGCACGTCAATGGGCAATAATTGATGAATTTGGGAGGGGGGGGGGGGGTGTCAAGTGTTTCGAATCCTAACTTAATTCCACCTACCTATAATTACAACAGACTTACCCGATTTCGAGCAGAGCAACCCACTTCGTCTGTTCGATCTTGACAATCACGATCACCATCACAAACAAATGATAGGGGAATGCAATTAGAATTGTCACATTTGAATTCATCCGCGGCACAAGTTATTGGCGCTGGAAAAAAAATTCATTCAGTAGGAGTCAAATTCAGAAGGTACCAATCGTGTTGACTACGTAGAGTTTGTTGGGTCAGTTTTAAACTTACGACAGCCCTGCTCGTCCTCACCCCCGTCACAATCAACTTCTCTGTCACATTTCCACTCCAAGGGTAGGCAGGTGCTATGGCCGTCGGTCATACACATGAATTCATTACTATGAGGGCACGTGTCTTCCCTGGACACTAGTGAATGAGACAAAGTTTCATCTGATCAGCATTTTTTCAGACGTACAAATTAAAAATAAAATGACAACCGCTGTAAACTGCCCCTTGTGTATGACCGAAACTTGCTCTTGCTTTTCATTAACACAACCTGTCAAATATGCATGTCAAATAATTCAACTATATGTTTTACACCGTTCTAAAAATCTGCATTATTAATTTATTAGTCATATTACAGATTTTATCTTTTTCACACGTACCCATCATTAATATGGTTTTGTTTGAATGTTCTTAACCAGAAAGAACTATTTAAATTGCTCTAAGAACTTAACAACTTTTAATTTCAAATTGCTTCATCTAAACTAAACACATTGACTTTCATCTTTCTTCTAATTCTTCAAAAATTGTATAACAAATGAAGAACAGACATCCCGACTTAATCTAATTACTTTTAAAAAAAATAACCATGCAAAAACTTCCAACAAAAAAATCCCCCAATCAACGAACAAACCACCAAACAAAACTGCAATAAAATTAGAAACAATTATTGCCGTTTTAAATAAAGCGTTGGTAGAATTTAAAAAAAAACAACAACAAAAAACAAAAACACCAACAACAAAAAAAAAACCCCAAAAACAAAAAAACAAAAAAACCAAAAAAAAAACCAAAAAAAAACATCAAAAAACAAACAAAAAACTAAAACACACACACACACACACACACACACAAAACAAACAAACAACCCCCCCCCAAAAAAAAACACCACTTTACCTTGTGTAGGAATGGCATTGACCACCATGACCAGCAACACAGCCAATAAGGAGAATCTAGCACAAGTCATAGTGATTCTAGGTTAATGTGCTCCGATATTGCGCCTGGGTTTCCTGTGACGAAGAGTCTAGAGCACACTGCTATTTTATAGGGCAATATGGCATCGTATGACCCGGAAAGGGGAGGGGCAAGAAGAAGTCTGGTGATCATCTGTAAAAGTATCTGTTAATTAGGTAATAACGTATGGCGGTTTGAAACAGACATAAATTATAAATTAATTTAAAATTTGGTTTTCTAATTGGGTTTTCATTTGTTTCTTGACCTTGCAATTAAAAGGGAAAGGTGGTGATAGGAGGAAAGCGTCATGTACCTTTGATAGACTTATGATATTCAGTGAAATGCCATGAAATGATGTTAATATTACTTAACATTAATTTTACTGAGCAATTCTTACCCCTGTTACTGTGAGCAATTCTCTCTCTCTCTCTCTCTCTCTCTCTCTCTCTCTCTCTCTCTCCCGAAACACATCTAACTTGAAAATAACCTTGTTCTTGCATTCCAAGAATACTGCAGTGAATATCTAAACACACAAGAAGAATTAAAATTACATGTGCCGCAATATTTGGAATACCGTATTTTGATCCAAATTATTTGCCTCAGATTTTTTAAGTGCGTTTGTGTTAGGCTGCGTTGTGTATCTATAATTAAATTACATGGTTTGAATACTTCAAAACTAATCGCTTGTTAGTTTCATGTAGTGCAGTGAAGTACGTTGTTGCTCGAATTTACATTTTTGTAAACAATTTACAATACGCGTGCTATATTCGTTTATGAAATGTTTACAAATGCAATACCCATAATATAATATAATTAATATAATATGCTCTCTCTCTCTCTCTCTCTCTCTCTCTCTCTCTCTCTCTCTCTCTATATATATATATATATATATATATAGATAGATAGATAGATAGATAGATAGATAGATAGATAGATAGATAGATGAGGACAGAACTGCATTGAGGACAAAAATCCTGTCCTCACCATAACGTCCTCATAAAAGTGACTTACATCATGTGAAAGATGTAGATAAAAAAATATTAGATTAGTGAGGGCATGTCCTTACTAATATTCTCTCAAAATATTTATCTTCATAATATGAAATAGAGTATTAGATAAACTCTTATAGGTGTCCCTATAGCTATACCCAACATAGTACTTTTTTGCTTTAAAATAACGTATGTGTGTATTCTCTTTTAGAAATTGTGAGGACGTCCTCACTTCACAGTTTTGGTAGGAGAGAGAGAGAGAGAGAGAGAGAGAGAGAGAGAGAGAGAGAGAGAGAGAGAGACCTTTTTTGATGGCCAACACATTGATCAAAGATATGAAAGGCCACGATATAAAGCATGTCTAACCCATTTTATTCATATTTTAAAAATGATAATTTACATATATTTGTCTTTTCTTATCGTTTTTATGTATACCGGTAGTTGTGTATAAACAATAAATTAATTAATTAACCGGTCATTCCGTGGGCGGTGGAAACGAGGAGACTAGGAAGGGGCATTGTTTGGTCAACCCAATTCCCAAATGAGGATTTTTTTTTGACTTGCCATGGATTTCAACCTCTCTAACACCCTAACACCCCTGGAATTTGATGCCGACGGCAATATAGCTTGCAGTTTTTTGGACAATAATAAGCCATAACGCAAACACTTGCACTTTTGGAATTATTGTAATGTACATATAAATAGCGAAACAAAACGTGGACCATGAATACACAAGAATATGAAAATTACTTACTGGAATATATTACTAAATTTGATGACCCATAAGATGCATTTTCTGAAATATGTGACAATTAAACACTACTCTTTTCAGCTTGAAACTAGATTAATTCGGTTTGTACCAGTTTTGCCTATGAATTATTTCGTCTGGGGAGCTCTTGAAAATGTATGGTTGACCGTTATTGTGTATTTGATATAAAACCATATACTGGCAGCTGTATTTTTATTCACTTTAAACTCAGTGTTGTTTTCTTTAAGTGAAAAATCCATCTGATTTAAAAATATTAATATTCATACAAGCATACGACAGTACAATAGGGACGTAGGGACGTGGCGACGCTGATCATTTCACAGACTGTTATAAGAGGCCCGATAATATTTGAAAAAAAGAAGCCAATATACATGCTTTGCTAATCTACAAAGTTTTCGAGAGTAGGGCTGAAGATATGACGTCATTTTAGCTCACCTGAGCTGAATGCTCAAGTGATGGAAGTTCAGTTGAAGCTCAAATATGGAAGCTTACTTGAAGCTCGAGTGATAGAAACTCAAGTGATGAAAGTTCAATTGAGGAAGTTCAAGTGATGGTGGCTCAAATGATGAAAGTTCCAGTGATGGAAGCTCAAGTGATTGAAGCTCAAATTATGAAATCTCAGGTTTTGAAAGCTCGGTTGTTGAAAGCTCAGGTGAATGGAAGATCAAGTGATGACAGCTCAATTGATTGAAGCTCAAGTAATGTAAGCTGAAGCGATGGAAGCTCAAGTGGTTTTTTTTTTATCATTATTCATCGAGATTTTCTGCATCACCCGAAAATCTGTTGCCTGTAAATTTAACGACCAGGCAAAGGTCAACCAAATTTGATGCAAAGTACATTCTCATATCGGTCGCGGTAGCTCGTTGGTTAAGCATTCGCTTCGTTACCGGGAGGACGTGAGTTCGAGCCCCGCTTGTGCCATGGCCACGTCAAACCTACGACATAACTATAGGTAGTGATTGCTCCTTCGCCAAACACTCGGCATCTAGAAGTGAGAATCACGGGTCTTTCAGATATGACCTTAAAAACGGAGGTCCTGTGTCACGGTAGGCGTTGGCACGTTAAAGAACCATTATGCTACAGCCCTGAGCACTAAGCATAGGTCTAAATTTGTGGTACTTCACCTACAGCTGGTGACGTCTCAATATGAGTGAAAAATTCTCGACGGGACGTAAAACAAATAATCAATCAACATACTCTTGCATAAAGATTAGTCAAGTTCGTTCAAGAGAAACTAATGTCGCATTCCAAGGAAAAATAATTACCAAATATAAAATACGATAAGCTGTTTGATATCCTTGACAACCACTTGAACAAAATAATAATAATGATAATAATAATAAAAATACACGAAAACTTCTTAATATAATGGCAACAATACAGTGTGAAGTCAGTATGCTTAGTAAATGTCCACAAAAGTCAGGACCGTTCACAGTAAAAGGAAGTATTTAGGGGAAATATTTAGGGGAATACAACTGCTCAAGTGAGCTATGTGGTCCATGGGACTTTTGTTAAATCTATATATGCTATTTATGTTTGCATTCCAACAAATAACAAAATACCGATTCAATGTAAAATCTACAAACTTTGAAATGTTCTCTCTCGATATTTCTTTTAAAAGCGTAAACGAAAATTGGCGGAAATGCAACTGATTGATGTTAGCTATGAAAAAAATGAACAAGTACGGTGATAAGGCAGACCATCTCAGAATCTACCTCTCTCTTTGTTATGGGGGGTTGGGGTTGGGGGTTATAACAAGGTACTCAAGATCACTAGCAAATAATATACCGATATACATACAAAACTCACGATTTAATATGAACGAAATAATTCTTTGTGTGTATCCATCTAAGATGGCTAAGTACTTCGATAAAAAGAAATTTAAAAGGAATGAAAATCTCCATAAATCATAGCTCATTTCGTTCCAGATAAAGCTTGTGAAATCTTAAAATGTAACGACATAATTCATAATTGTTTAACATTTCATTTATTATTTATTTATCTTTGGTTGAAAATTGTACCACTGCATACCTAGAAACTGTCCCTAAATTGTCAATGAAGTCTGTCAATGGTTATAATTGAGAATACAGTTTCTTAAGTATTCATACGTCAGACAGGCACTTCCTGTGTGATTGACCCAGAAACATATATCTACTACTTTTTTCATTCTCCTTTGTCACCTTTTAGTCACACGAAAGGAAGTTTAGATAAAGGCAACGCTCTATGTAAGAATATGACTTTGTTGAACCGTTAAGGAGGTGAAAAAGTGTCACATTTCTTAAGGCTTGTATACAATAAGGATGACATAAATTAAATTTAGATATACGAGAATTCTTCATTGGTCTAGCAGGCAATGGTTCATTCTGGACATCACGTAATGATCTGGTTCTCAATTTGAAAATGATAAGGAATCAAACTTTAATGTTTAATTAGGTCCCATTACAAGAATGCATATATCTATGAACGCCAAATTAATATAAACTCAAATGATTGAACATATCTTTAATTATTTGAAGATATCGTCAATTCATTTGATGCGCGCAATAATTCAGTTAAAGATCTCTTCAAATAATTAATGATATCTACAATTCTGAATTATTAAGCACATGAATTGAATCGATGATAGCATTAATTATTCAGCTGAACTGATACGCTCTATAATTGAATTGCTGCTCTCTTCAAATGAATTAATGATATTAACAAGTGAATTGATGCGCACTTCCATTCAATTGAAGAGAGTAATAATTCATTCAATTAATACGCACAGTAATTGAATTATTGCTCTTTCAATTGGATTAATGATATCATCAATTTAATTGACGCCCGCAGTATTGAATGATTGCTGTCTTCAACTGAATTAATGATAACATTAATTGATTTGATGCGCGCAATAATTCTTCTAGTGAATATAATTAGAGATATCTTCAGTTCACCATATCCACAATTGAATTAATGATCTCTTTAATTGAATTGTTGCTCTCTTCAATAGAATCGATGTGCGCATTAATTCCTTATACAAAAACATCGTAAATTAATTAAAGATATCTTCAATTGAATTAAAGAGATCATCAAATCATTTATACCGAACTCTATATTAATTTTGAGAGCAATATTTTCACCACATTGATGTACTCATCAATTGAATTGATGAAAGCAATAACTGAATTGAAGCGCGCATCAAATCAATTACTACTCTCATTAACTGAATTAATGCGCGCATCAATTGATGAGAGCATTAATTGAAATGACGCGTACATTAAATCAATTATTGCTCCCATCAATTCAATTGATGCGCGTATCAATTCAATCGATGAGAGCAATAATTGAATGGATGATATCTTCAAAAATATATCTTTGATTATTTGAGTTTATGTTTATTTGGCGCTCCATATATATCTATGTTACATGTGTTGATATAAAAACCGTCAAATTATTTTATAAGGCATTGCCTTTTCCTGTACTTATAAGTACTTCACCTCAATGTGATAGGCTAAAGAAGAATGAAAAACAATTAGAGTCAGGGGTTGACGTAGAACTTATGCAAGCTTCTTTTCTTATAATATCGTATGTATGCAGGCAAGTAGTGCCCATCCTTTCATTGTTAAAAACAATATATGCCACAAAGAGAGAGAGAGAGAGAGAGAGAGAGAGAGAGAGAGAGAGAGAGAGAGAGAGAGAGAGAGAGAGAGAGAGAGAGAGAGATTGAGAGAGATTTCAAATAAATGATTTCATTAAATACTTATATTTCTGATTCTGTCATGCTTTCACCAGCATGTTCATGTAAATAAAATCATATGAGGGGAAACTACATAAATAATCTCAATAACATGAAGCTGGGGAAAAGTCACTGCGTGGATTGATGTGCTGAAATGCTTTATATGAGGCACTAGTTTAAATTAATTGAGACACCAGACTTAAGCTCTCATTTTTTCCCAAGATACTAACGCGTTATGTAATTAATGCATGATAAAATCACTTTTTATAGCACGATCAGCTGTGTCCAAGATGTTGAGTGAACAAATTCCATCGGGCTCGAAATCACATTAATTTTACCACGTAAACAAAACGCGGGAGAAGTTGAAATGGACGATTATGATTTCGAATCTCAGTATGCGGATGAATTGGACGCCCTTCAAGACTTTGAACGTATGAAGCATCATATAGTTCTACTGTAAAATATAAATAAGTATTTATATATGAAGATAGTTACACAGAGAACGATTTTCTAGCATACTAATCTAACCAGTAGGTTGGTACTAGGGAAGTAAGAACGATCTACTCGTGAAGAGCACTAAACGTTAATTTCTGATAATTCAACAGTATTTTCATTGTGACACCAGTGCTATCAATATTTATCGTGTTAATGTTTATTAACATTTTTAGAAGCGCTTGACGCCAGTAGCCATTTGTTCATAGAGGATAGTCAAGTGTCCGCGTGATGTGGGTAACAAAAGAAGCAGAATCCTTGGATTGCAGAGCAGAACCACGAACGCTGACATTTTTGAGGGGGGGGGGGGGGTAATATATCAAAAAAAAATTTTGAGTCAGTGCTATTTTTTTTTTGGGTCGGTCGGAAAAGGAAAACCAAACAAATTTTTTATTTAGGCCTTATATATCTTTAAAGATATGTATGATATTGTCAATGCACTGTAGGAATTTGTCTCAGTGTTGCCTGATATTGTTTCATTACTTAAACTCTCACCATTTTATGAACAGCACCAGATTTTTCTCCATGCAAGACAAAGAGAAGTCTAAAATTTGATACTCCAAATGCCAAGCCTGCAAAAGACGTGAATACAAGTAACTTGGAACCACTAGAGAGCCCAGAAAAACAAGGTGGTATTGCCATTTTATTAAATGATGAGTTAAAAAGGTCAGAGAAAAGACTGAGGACTGATGATGACTTTTCCAACTGTCCGGGATTGAATGATCAAGATGAAGATTTTCCAACTTTGAGTAATAGCTTTATCTTGTTTCAGAATGTTTCTATTTTACCATCCTGTATCAATTGATTAAAAGGTCATAAGTGGCAGATGTGACCAAAATGACTTCTAATGAAGTTTTTAAATGATCTCTGTTAAGCATCAGTTAATAAAATTATACTGTCAGATTCCAGTTTATTTCTGTGACACTGTATCAATTGTGTTTTGTCATGTCAACAAATTGAATATATGAAAGATTAAAAATACCATATATTACCTCATTTAACAGTTAAAAAGTGTCTTGCAAGTTGTAAATTGCAATTTAAATCTACAGTAAGTACAGCTAGTAATTGTTTACCTGGGTTGTTAATTCTAATTATCATTCTGTAGGTATTTTAACTTTGACAATATAATTTTATCATTCATATGCATGTATTTTTAAATAAAATCATATAAAAAAGAAGCTATAATCTCTCTTGTAATCACCATAATTTCGCTTTAAATTTATATTAATTTTTGTTTTGTAAAGTATGTTTCTGGATGAAAATATTGACTACCAGTTGTGACCTTCTAATTCTATAACATATTTTTGATAATGTTTATGGGTATTCATCTTAGTATTCTCTGATAATATGTGAATCAATTTTTAAATGCCATTTGAAGTTGAGGAGTTTGATTTTTGATTCTTACCATATAATATAGCAAGAATGTAATATTTTGATTTATAGAAAGGCAGTACAAAAAGGCCAGAACTGATGACTTTGATATCCCCCCTCCTCCTGCTGTTGCAGTTGAAAAGAGAATCTTAACTTTACGGACAAACCATGTTCACCAGAGTGGAGAGAATGTTTCTGACTTGACAGAAAGTAAATTGTCCTCAATTTTTATCAGTATTGGCTGTGATGATGCTTGTGAAGTTTGACTTTAAAATGGTACAAGGAAATTTTTCTCAATGCTTGCAAATTTGTTTATTTAAGTTTTCATTTTTTGTAGATTATGACTATGAGAGACGCAGAATTCACAAAAGAATTCCAAGTGGGGATTTCATAAGTACAACAAATTCAGAGGGGGAGAGATTCTATGTTAAACTCAAAGATGAAACAACATTGTCAAAAGAGGTAGACTAATTTTTTTCTTAATTTAGATTATTCGCTTATTATTTTTGATCTGTCTTTTGAAAACTGATCTGTTGAATAAATGTTTATGATATGACTGATATATTTGGTTGTTGTTACAAAGCTGCATATGTGACATATATTAGTTTTGATTTTAAATTTTTTTATGTGTTAGTTCAGTGATGTTGGGAAATCCAAAATAAAGAGACAGCTACTCTCAGTATCTTTTGAGCAATTGTGTGAAGAGGTAGAAAAATTGGTAAGAATTTAGTTTAACAGCAATGATATAATTTATCGTTGCTCTTTAGAAACAGAAATGGAGTTAAATTATACTATATATGTACTTACAATGTTGTATAGACTGAAGTAGAAATGTCAAGGTCATTCTTGTCTAAAATTGTTGAACACTATTTTAGTTATAAAGATAGATCATCATTAATACATGTTAGAAGTGTCCACTGGGGACTGATGTTTGTAATCTTTTCATTTTCCTGACAGAGAGAAGAAAAACTTATAGCAGAAACAGAGAAACTAACACGAGAAATGCACAGGTACTCTGTAAAACTTGTAAACCCTGGTCAGAACAAATTACATGTATAAACTACAGTGTATACAGAATATTAAAATGGGGATTATTTGTACATTAAAATTCCTTTATGTAAAGGGTTGCAAGTCATAAATGTACAGTAGATTGAGGGTATCACTGTTTGTGTTTGATATTAAGATGGAAACTTTTACAGAGACTTGTCAGATAGACTGAGCGATGTTGATGATGATGAAGAGGAAGCTGTAGGTACAGAACCAGAAAAACTCCTGTGGGTGGAAAAGTTTGCTCCCAGAATGTACACAGATCTACTGAGTGATGAGGTGAGTGAAGAGGAGGAGTAGTGCTGAATACATACAGGGGACTAAAAAAACCATCAAAGTCCTTTGGACCTCAGAAAAATCTAAATTCAAGAAACGTTAGATTATTCAGTATTTTGATTAGTGGATGTTATTATGTAGATATATAAAGCTACTATATACTGTATGTAGTATGCTTCGATGTACATGCATATAGACATAGGTAATGACACTACACTCATAATTTTCAGGTCATGTGTAGAAATATATGTTAAAATATCATTTCACTTATTTGATTTAATAAAAAAAAGAAATGAATAAGGGTGACATGTTTTATTTTGCTTCCATGCTTGTGAATTGAAAGTAGAATTAGGCCATTGCTCTGTGGTTTTGCTGTAGTTAATGCATATCATTGTATTGTATATGTGTAAGTAAAGCAATTTACAACTTTGTGTGAGTATCATTTATGGTGAAATATTACATGTGTAACTTTAGACTCGGGCATTCCAAAATTACTGTTGAACTTTCAAAAACTGATCATTGATTACAAGTCATTAATGTGTACACCAATTTATTTCACATGCATGGAATGATGTGTCATGCCTGACACACATTCACTTGAATCCAAGTAGACAGTAAAACATGGTAATAGCACCAGCGAAAATCAGTTCCTTATAACCAAACTTCATTATATCCAACAAAATTTTTGTTATTTTTCTCTCGTAGGGGAATTAATTTCACGTCACAGTAAGCTTGAATTTGTTAGAAGCATGTTTTTTTTTTTTGTACTTAGAACACCTTCCGGAAGACTAAATGCTTGTACATGTATAAACAAACTGTACATCAAGTTAATGTCAGAGAATGAAAATGTAAGGGACCAGAACCTATATGTATGTGTTTATTTTACTCTAAGAGTTTCAAGATGTTCATCAAGTACCAAAGCATAAAGATTGTTATGCACAATGGACTCTGCGTACAGGAATGTATATAAAATAAATAAATACTAATTATAATGTATTGAAAATATTATTCTATGCTTGGATTTAAATTTTCTGTTGATTTCAGTCCATAAACAGGACTTTATTACACTGGTTGAAGCTGTGGGATTATGTTGTGTTTGGAAAAGATGTCAAATTAAGAAAGAAGGAAGTTTCCAAGAAAGAAAAAGAACACAAGAAGAAGAAATTCTTACCAGAAGTCATTGATGAATTAGATAAACATAACAGACCAGTGCAAAAAGTAAGCTCAGGAAGTCATTGATTTCTTTGAACATAAGATCCTCCTATAACAATGTACATACTACATAGTCACTGGATATCCAAAGCAAGTGACTGTTCATTCTGTAGACATTGCAAAACACTCTGGACCCTTCCAAGTGAAAGCGTGTGTACATGTACTTCATTATCAGGTCAAATATTGCAAAAATGGTCATTATATATGTATTTTAGGTGGTACTGCTGAATGGACCGCCTGGCCTAGGAAAGACTACTCTCGCTCATATAATTGCCAAACACTGTGGATACAATGTTGTTGAAATGAATGCAAGGTAAATGATTTTATATACTGATAAACATTTAGGAAACAGTATTTGGAATCATTTTCATTTCATTATATATATCAAGAATACGCATTCAGTAGATTCAAAACTTGCTCTCCAATAATGCTTAATAGTGTGTAGGAAAAGCTGATTTTTCATTTCCTTCTGTTGTTAGTGATGACAGAAGTGCAGATGTGTTCAAAACAAAATTAGAGGCTGCCACACAAATGAAGTCTGTGCTGGAATCAGACCCCAGACCCAACTGTCTGGTGATTGATGAAATTGATGGAGCACCACAAGTAAGACTGATCAATTTAAGAGCACCTATTTCTCAATTAAAACATGCTGTGATTTGTAAATTGTTTATATTTAAAGGAGATTTTAATTTCTGAAGTCTTGTCTTGTTAGATTTTATTTATCAGCATTTTCGTGAATGCTCAATTTGTTAATCACAATGTATTTATTCCAAATCATTCATGGAACTTTATTTTATAGTAAGGAAACTATGAATTTGTAAAAAAAAAAAAATAGTTCCTATGGATTAAAAGGGAATTTACATATATATGTACATCCAGGTAGTTGTTGTTTTTACACTGGTAAATGTGATGCTTCTCATATGTAACACCTCATCAAGTCACTTGACTGTTTTTATGGGACTTTTTAATTCACTTTTATAGGCAGCTATCAACATTCTGTTAAATTTTGTGAAGAGGTCTGATGAAGCAGCAACCAAAAAGAAGAAAAAAGATGAAGGGATTCTTCTTAGACCTATTATCTGTATTTGCAATGATCAGTAAGTAGGGAAAAAGTCAACTATGTTGACAGACATTGACATAAAACTGTCTATCTTGAATGACCATGATGCATTTTAATGCTTTCTTCAGTATCTTATGTATAAACCATTTTTGTTCCTTCAGGTATGTCCCAGCTTTGAGACAGCTGAGAATGAATGCTTTAGTGATTAATTTCCCACAAACAGAACCAGCAAGATTGGCCAGTAGATTGTCAGAGGTACATGTAGAGATTAAATATAAGAAAGTAAATGTATAGGCAAGTAAAGTGAATTACAGCTATTATGAGGCTGTGTTATTGACAATCTTCAAGTAAAGAAAAGGAGAATCAGTGTATTAAATAACCCTCAATTTTCCATGGTAGGTTGCAAAGGCCCAAAGTTTGAGGACAGATCTGAACACATTGCTAGCACTTTGTGACAAGACAGAAAATGACATCAGATCCTGTATAAATACCTTGCAGGTGGGTAGCACATTTCATAATTTCTATTACTATTTGATTACAGCAATAACAACCCCCTCCTAATGTTAGTTATGCATTTACAGTATATCATTCTGTCTTTCAATAATAGTTTTTAGCTCACTTGAGACAAAGGCAGAAGTGAGCTTTTCTGATGAAAACTTTCTGTTGTCCATTGTTGGTGTTGTTGTCGTCGTAAGCTTTTCACATTTTTATCTTCTTCTCCAGAACCACCAGGCCAATTTCAATCAAACTTGGAAAAAAGCATCATTGGGTGAACAAGATTAAGTTTGTTCAAATGAAGGGCAGTGTCCTTCTCCAAGGGGAGAAAATACAAAATAGTGAAAAAACACTGACAAATTTTGAAGATCTTCTCCAGAATCAGGAGGCCAGTTTCAATCAAACTTGATACAAATCATCCTTTGGTGAAGGAGATTCATGTTTTTTCAAATGAAGGGCCATGCCCCCTTCAAAGGGAAGGTAATCATAAAAATACAAAAATAAGATGATGTCATTTAAAAATCTTCTCAAGAACCACTGGTCCAGTAAAGTTCAAATTTACATGGCAGCATCCTGACAATAGTGCAGATTCAAAATAAAAATATGTCCCCTGGGGTTTGGGTGGGGCCACAATAGGGGATCAAATTTTTTAAATGTGGAAATATAAGAAAAATCTTTTAAATATTGAAAATGGTCAATTTCAATCAGACTTGGTAAAAATCATCCTTGGGTGAAGGTTATTCAAGTTCGTTTAAATGAAGGGCCATGTCCCCTTGGTTTTATACCGATACTTGTTGTAAAATTTTTGCATGATGTGTACCTGCTCTGAGAACTATCATTTTTTTTCATAACCTCCCTTGTATAACAATGTTTTTTTCTTTACCTAGAAGACCTCATAATTTTTACCTTTTTTCCAGTTCTGTTTTAGAGAGAAGAGAGAACTAACTATGAGAACTGTTCAGACCATGAATGTTGGTCAGAAAGATTCAAACAAAAGTTTGTTTTCCATGTGGTATGAGATTTTCTCATTACCAAGGGCCAAAAAGTAAGCCAAGATTTATTCAGGTAGCATCAAGTGGATTGCATCACTTTAAGATCAGAATGTTTCTCTCTTTGTTTCTGTCTTTCTCTCTCACTCTTTATTTCAAGAAAATAAATTTGGTATGAAATAACATGTAATGTGTAAAAACTATACTGTGTTGATGAACATATACAAAATGTAGCATGGAGTGTCACACATTTTATTTGAAGGAAATACAATGTTTATGTACATCAATGCATATTACAATGTTACCATTAAATCAGAGCCTGATAAGGATCAGTATTTTCATCATAATATTGGAGGTTGTAAAAGTTCCACTGGTTTTGGATGTAATTTTCACCATTTCCCATGCATATGAGTAGAGTTATAAATTATTTTTCCCATTTTCATAATTTTATTTGGATTTCTTCCAACCTAATTTTAAAAGAAAAATTCTTGAACCTGTATGTAATTTTAAAAAAAACTACTGACCTTATATCATGACAAACAAGTTACTTGTGTATGACTTGAGTTTGAGGCATACGAACTACAGTGTATATGTCCATGTGTTGAACATAATGTACATGTAACATACCAAACGTCATGAATATAAAATGCATCAATTTTGCATGCTCTGACAACATACACATGTACATTATTATTACTTTGAATGATTATCTTTTCAGAAATAAGTTTGTAACATTGCATGATCTACAAGGAAGAAACTGGAAAAAGAATGATAATTTATCATTAGAGTCCAGGTATGTTTTTTTTTTCTCAGAAAAAAGAAGTTGTACAGATGATGAAAGTTTCTGATTAATAGTAAGCATTATTATTCTTGGTACCCCCTCCCCCATTTTTTGTTTTTTGTTTTGAGAAAGCTGGCATATTGGTTTGTAACTGTTGGCCAGTAGATCAAGTGTTCACACAATAATTTGAGAACCCCTTGCTTGGCAAACATCAAACTTGTAATCTGTAAGAGTAAATGACCCCTATTGATTTTCAGGTCACAAGGTCAAAGGTCAAACTACTCCAGACAATATGTGTGCTCAATAACTTTAGAACAGTTTGTTTGATATACATCAAACATTACTTTGGTGCCCCTTACAAGCAGCTGATCTGTACTGATTTTGTGGTCACAAGGTTGGCTTGAACCTTAGAACCCAATGTCATAAAAAAATCAAATGATTGCCCCTGAATAATACATGTAGTTGACCCTTATTTTCATTATCATTATAGATATTCTAAATTTAAAGTTGACCCTACTTAGTATTGCCACATAGGGATGGGAAGAAATGTCTTTGTAATTCAAATTTACATATAACTGGACTTTGATTGTATGTTATTTATTTTTTCACATGTGCTTCCAATGCAGGTTTAACAATATTCTACATTCAGCACAGTGCACTGGAGAATATTCGAAACTTATCCAAGGGATGTTTGAAAATTATCTGGAATGCAAATTCAAAGATCCAAAGATGGAAGGGGTAGGCATTTATTTCAATCAGTAATTATGTGTAGATGTTGGCTTACATGTAGCATTTCAATCAGTAATTATGTGTAGATGTTGGCTTACATGTAGCATTTCAATCAGTAATTATGTGTAGATTTTCACTTGCATGTAGCATTTCTATCAGTAATTATGTGTAGATGTTGGCTTACATGTAGCATTTCAATCAGTAATTATGTGTAGATTTTCACTTGCATGTAGCATTTCAATCAGTAATTATGTGTAGATTTTCACTTGCATGTAGCATTTCTATCAGTAATTATGTGTAGATGTTGGCTTACATGTAGCATTTCAATCAGTAATTACATGATGTAGATGTTGGCTTACATGTAGCATTTCAATCAGTAATTACATGATGATTGAGTCAAACAATGCTGCTGACACTTCATTTCTTTGCTTGTTAAACAGCTAAAGTGATCACAAGTGAATTTGTTTTCTTTGTAGCTGGTGTTAGCCAATGACTGGCTCTGCTTTACAGACCTGTTGAACTGTCAGATCACCCAGACACAGAACTATAGCATTATGCCATATATACCCTATGTAACGGTGACCTTTCACCTTTTGTTTGCCACAAACCAACCCCAGAGAATTCAGTATCCACATGCTGATCAAGATGTAAGCACTCATTTCACTTTTCAAATGTTTGATATAAAACATTGTACACATTTTTGCTCAAATTAATAAGTGAAAAGTAATTCATATATGACATCCATATGTGATCTAAATATAAATATCTGTCACAGGCCTTTACTCAGAGACAGAAGAGCTCCAACCTTGTGACTTCCTTAATGTCGGACATGTTGCCTTCTGTCAGAAAGTTTATCAACGAATCAGACATGGTTCAGGAAGTTCTTCCTCCTCTGTTAGATATCATACAACCAAATCTCAGGCCTGTATGTATTTTTTTGTAGTTTACTTCATCATTCAAGAAGGAAAGATGTTCATAAGCTGTAGTTGATTTACACGTACATGTATAAAGGAATGGGAGATTTCTTGTATTGTGTGCTCTGTTCTTTTATGGTGTACACCTACAGGTGATAAAAAGGGCTATGATGACTTAATTTAACATTTGTTAGATTTAGGATATTATAGTCATATTAGTAATTCTGACAGGTTGAAAAATTTTGTTGATACCTGCATGAAATAAAAAATGTACTATCGATGATGTCATGCTGTTGTTTGGAAACATTGTTATGTCACACTATAGGATAAACATGCATTTCATATTGTTTTCATCCAAACTTAAGTATTATTTATTGGTTTAGAATTCAGTTAAGGGAATTAAATGAAAAGAAGTAATTCTTCAAGGGACATGGGAATGAATCTAGTGAAAACTGCTTTTAAAAATTCCTTGGATATTAGTTAGTAATATGGTAACATTTGATGTGTGTAAAACATAGTGACTTGATGTGTGTAAAACATAGTGAAAACCCAAATTTGAAAGACTAAAAGCAAAGATGTATTTGAGCCATCTAAACTTTTTATTTTCAAGATGAGGCATGAGTCCTGTTTTTGTTTACATGTTACGTGACTCAGCTATCAACACAACATCGAAGTTTACAGGTTTGGTAGAAAAGAGCTATAATGACGAAAATTCTCCCTAAAGATTTAGCTATATCTCTGTCGAAGTGCTGCAAGCTATTGACTTATGTTTTAGAAATCTTGGTGTGTACAGTCCTATCAAATATGTTTACACTCATCTAGAAATAGATTGGCACTGTGTTTATAAACTTATTTTAGGGAGCCAAGTTTTCTATAAATACAATATGTATTCTGTGTAAAAATATTTTTAATCCATTTGCTTATAAAAATCTTTATATATAGAACAAAAAAACTGACAATTTCGGTTCATCAAAAATTGTGTCCATGCTATTTAATATCTAAAAAAATAAAATTGCTTTGTCATTTATCACATTGAAGAAATTGAAACTAGATACTTTTCAGAACTAGAAAATCTCTTTACCTCCAAATTTATAGATATATACAAAAAATTGAAAATGTGTACAAAAAATTAAAAATGTGTACAAAAAGTTAAAAATGTGAACAGAAAATTAAAAATGAGAACAATAAATTTAAAACATGTACAGACAAATGAAATTGTGTATAGGAAATAGAAAACATGTACAGAAAATTGAAAATGTGTACAGAAAGTTGAAAATGTGTGTACAGAAAATTCAAAACATATGAACAGAGAAACGTTTAAGATATTTGTCTTTTGCAGGTGAACACCCAGTTGTACAGTGCTAGGGAGAAGGAGGATCTTGCAGAACTGATCAGAGTGATGATTGCTTATAACATGACTTACAATCAAGAGAAAACCCCAGAGGGACAATATGCCTATGTCCTGGACCCGTATGTATATTTATGACATTTGGTGAAATAGCTTTGGACCTTCTCATATGAGGATAAAATTGATTTTAATGTATATGAAAGAATGCTTTATTTTGTTATTTTCTTACTCATATGATTGTACTGAAGTTGAAATGAATCTCTGTCTCTTAGAAATATGGAAGTAGTTATTAGATATCCTGGTATGAAGCAACACAAACAGCTGACGTATGCTGCCAAACAATTAATTTCAAGAGAGGTATGTAATGTTTAAGTATAGAGTTTGGACAAGTTGTATGTGTGTGTGTTTGTGTGTGTTTTACATGTATTTACAAAAAAGCTAGCATGGAATCTGCACTAAATCTACAAATGTACATGTATTTACAATGCAAATTACATGTTTATTGTTTTTGGCTTGATAATCAATGTTTTCTAGGGAGCGAATTAGGACACATTTGAGGAATCTCACCAGGCAAGAGTTGATGTTTGTGCTGCTTACTATCATTAATTAATTCATCCTCCTTTGAGGATAGTGGCATCACCCATTATCACTTAGCACTTTTGGATCAGCACAAAGGACAAATAGGATGTGCCCAAATTTGCTTGTTAGAAATCATGTTGATTAGCAAACCAGAAACAATAAACATGTAATTTACAGTGTGTATACATTTGTAGATTTATTGTTAGCTGTCTGTACATCTTTTACTTAAGTAAAACTTATTTGTTTGTCCAGAGGAAGGGACAGTGTGACAATCCAATTGAACGTGTCATTGGTCATTGTAGTGCATTATACATACATGTATATATATATGTGTGTGTATTTTTAAAATTAATCACATACATGATTTCATTGGTGTAAAGTAATTCCCATGTGATGTTGTATATTCAAAATTGAGTAGAAATTTTTAATCAAGAGCTTTTATCTTGGATTATACTTGCTTTGTCAGATTGGCCTGGAACGGTTAAGGAGAAATGAGACCCCTGTTCTGAGGTACAGTAAATGTATCATATAAGTTACAGCTGCATCAATAAACAATTCATTCAGTAAAATTTTACACTGTGACTGAGGAATAGCAATTCAGTATTATGAAGTCAGATTAGTGTTTTAAACACTTATTATCAACGCTCACAGCACAACTGCAGTGGGAATATCATCTCTTTGCTGGTTATTTGCACATGTACCTTTTTGTGATTTTCAGTTTCCAAAATTGAGTACAAAATGAAGCCAATCTATTATTTGATATGTACAAATCTTGATGAATGCTATCATGCAAAAGGATCTGGGTCATATGTATCACATCCAGGATATTAAATGCAAATATGACATAGTTTTTATGTTTCCACTTTTGTAAAACATTTCTTTTGATATTATTTTATATCTCCAACATTCACATTTGTAAAGTGAAACACTGACTGAAGGACCATTCTGTCCCACTTTGGCATTCAACGTTCCACTAAATGCACCTCCTACATAGAAGAGCTCTTATCTCGAAACTGATGTAATTATCTATTTATCAGTGGTCAAAATGTAGATTTTCTTTTATTGCTTTGTTGCTAAAGAACATGATACATGAAAGTATTTTCTATTACATTGTACCTTGCATTGAAATTCTTGAAAAATATGATCTACAGATAAAATAAGCACATTTATGGCATAATGTTTTGATTCCAATTACATTTGCATGGAGGTTACAATTTACAGTGATTTCAAGGTCAACAGTGAATAACACAATGTCACAATTGTATATTAGAATAAAGGTCAGTACCAGACAGATATTATTAAACAGGTTAGCTCAATGGATTTAAGTGTCAAATTTTCAATATGTAGATCATTAGTTTGAGTCTCATAGATATTTTATTTTTGGGAAAGATTTTATCTTAGAATTGCAGTGTTTTGCTAAATTAGGTAATGTTTAGCTCACCTGAGCAAGTGAGCTTTTCTAATCAAAACTTTCTGTTGTCCTTTGTCGATGTTGTTGTTGGTAGTGTCGGTGTAAGCTTTTCACATTTTCATTTTCTTCTACAGAACCACTGGGTCAATTTCAACCAAACTTGGCAAAAAGCATCCATGGGTGAAGGGGATTCAAATTTGTTCAGATGAAGGGGTATAATAGCAAAATAGTGAAACAATACTGACAAATTTTGAAAATCTTCTTCTCCAGAACCAGCTGGCCAATGTAAATCAAACTTGGAACAAATCATCCTTGGGTTAAGGGGTTTCAAGATTGTTCAAATGAAGGGCCATGTCCCCTTCAAAGAGGAGATAATCATAAAATTGCAAAAATATGGTGGGGTGTCATTTAAAAATCTTCTCAAGAACCACTTGGCCAGTGAAGTTCTAATTTACATGGAAGCTTTCTTATATAGTGTAAATTGAAGTTTATAAAAATCATTTTCTCCGTGGACATGGTGGGATCACAATAGCGGATTAAAGTTTTATATGTGATAATATAGGAAAAAAATCTTCTCCAGAACCACAGGGCCAATTTCAATCAATCTTGGTACAAATTGTCCTTAGGTAAGGGGATTCAAGTTTGTTCAAAAGAAGGGTCATGACCCCTTCAAAGGGGAGATAATAAAAAAAAAAATACAAAAATAGAACAGTGGTAGGTGGGGTGGGGGGTTCATTTAAAAATCTTGTTCTCAAGAACCACTGGACCAGAAAAGTTCCAATTTACATTGAAGCTTCCTGACATAGTGCAGATTGAAATTTTTATTTTATAATCATGGCCGCCAGGGGTAGGGTGGGGCCACAATAGGGGATCAAATATGTGGAAATATAGGAGAAATCTTTAAAAATCTTCTCTCAAGAACCACTATGCCAGAAAATTTAAAATTTGTGACAGCTTTCTGACACAGTGCAGATTCAAGTTTGTTAAAATCATGACCAAGGGGAGTAGGGTGGGGCCACAATAGAGGATCAAAGTTTTACATGTGAATGTGTGTTGAAAATCTTTAATATGGGTCAAGGTGACGTAGGTGAGTGATGTGGCCCATAAGCCTCTTGTTTAATTTTTTCTTACCATCATAATATTATTCATATTGTATACATCTTTTACAAATGTAATAGGTGTGTTGTTCCTTCTTAAGGGCATTAGCAAGTCAGCTGAATTTATAAAAAAAAACTTATACTGTAGATGTGTGTATTTACCATTCCAATGTTTTTTTTCTCCGATATCTTTGCAAATTGTAATGATTGCCATTTCCTCATGAATGCAATGCAGTTGTAAACACTAAACAATGCGTATATGAATCTTGATAAATATAATATGCCTTTTTTAATGACAGAGAATTATGACAGAAATGAAAGCAGAATGTAAATATAGAAAGTTTCATTTTTAAAAATACATGAGGTTATTAACTATGGCATACTTTTCATGAAATGGTAACATGCTTCATGAAGTATGCGATTGTGAAGCATTGTAGTTCATACCCTCATGTATTTTCAAAATTGAAATTTATTTATTAAAGCAATATAAGCTGTCAAAATTGTTATTTTGGGGTCCTAAAATTTAATCGAAAATTTTGTAAACATCTACCTTCTAATACCTGATTTTATCGATTAAACTTTTGACATGTTGTATTTTTTGCATTAAATGCAAAAATGTTCGACAGTTGAAATTAAGTCTTCCCGTACCTTAATTTTCCCGACATTATTTCCGTATGCAATGACCTAAAGTTGAACTCATTCGGCAAAATCAAATGCGCAAGCGCAATATTTCCGGTAAGCACGAAAGATGTCCGACACGAAAGGTTCGAAGCGAGGGAGAAAGCCGACTTTGGAATTTTGCGTAATGTTTCGAGCGATCCCTTAAAACTATCATAACTAAAAAACATACTATCATAACTTAAAAACATATAACATCGTTAACAATGCCAAAATAATGATGGTAACTAGAATTTTATCTCACCTCGCCGTCCATATTTTAATGACCCGGATACAACCCGATCCACCCCGATCAGCATCAGAATCATTCGTGTCAACATCGGTTATCTTCGGGATTGTCGCCGACGATTAATCAGCTGCCATTGTTAGGGTCAAACGGAATGTCGAGGAATATATTTTTCATCACGTAAAGGTGTGTAAACGATACATAAGAGAGGAAATTCGATGCAGTTCTTTTTTTCAATCATATCAACGTTCATTTAACCTCTTTTAATGCCACTATAAAAAATTGCAATTTTGGCAGCTTATATTGCTTTAAAGTTAACATTATCAACTATGCAACACATGATTATGGTAAATTTTTCTAATGAAGTGGCCCTTGTCATCAAAATACAGATTAACTTGCAGCTTATCAGTTTGTTTAGAGTTATTCTCCTTGACAAATAGCTGTTAATGCATAATGATCACTGTAATATCATTTACAAATTGAAATTTATTTAATTGTTCACTTTTGAATCAGAGTAGCATGGAAGCATTCACTTAGCCCCTATTTACTAGTAATAGATTAGGGGGCCAATTAGAGTAAACAGGGAATCAAGCAGCTATTATAAGTGAAAAAACCTTATAGTCCAAATCATGTTTCCAGAATGTCTTGCCTTGCTAATGTCATGTCACTGGAAAACTTTTGAATTACTTACATGTACTATGCGATTTGATGCCCTGTGTTTGAAATACCATTTTCTAATGTCTGATTCAGAACTTGATTGTCTCATTATAAGAGCAAAATGGCAAAAATTTAAACTTGAATTTTTGTTTTGTAGTTCTAAGGAGGCAAAAAAGAATTTAGATGAGGATTCAGAGTTTGTACCCAATCATTTGCAGAAACTGGAAGCAAAGCCAGTCATGAGTAAAGAAGAAATGGTGAGAATTCAGTGGAATTACTTTTCTATCAGTACTCTCAGTACTTTGATTTATAGGTACTCAAGTGACTATTGCCATTTTTGCCAGTCCTTTGTCATTCATTGTTTATTTTAACTCTGAATCTACTGATACATAACCAATTTTTGTATAGAGCATCTGTAGGTAATGGAGAACATTGTAGGTTTTGGGCATTAGAGGTGGGTGGGGGTAAAACCTTTAAATAGAGTGGAACTATTAACATTTTTCTCAGGGACATCAGTAGACAACTGTTAGCATTATCATAAGGACGATTGAGGCCAGTGTGAAAATCATGTTCCCATGATCAGGGATTCTTGTGTTGTAGATTGGGGCTGTATGGTATACATAGTGACAGTGAATTATTCAGGGAGAGGGCATACTATGTTACAGATCTTGTGCCCAATCCCAGTTGTTTATTTAAAGATAGATGTAAGTAAAATATGCAATGCCAGTGCATTAATTCTTTAAGAATCCTCTTCTTGACTCCTTAACATTGAACAACAAAACAAAGTATTACTTTAAATTAAGAGTGAAGCCTCTGCCAAAATTTTGTTCATGGCATGAGTCAGGGATTTTGGGCTTAATGGCTCATAAAGTGACAGTGCATTATTTAAAAAAAGATCTTGTCCTGAACTCAAACAATTAAACTAATTGCTGAATAAAATATTAAGCAGAGTAACTGCGACCAAAATTGTGAAAATCATGGCCCCTGGGTGATAGGGTGAAACTATGTGGTGAAAATGCATCATTTCTTTATACAGTCTACTTCACTTATAGTGAAGTCACTTATATTAAACTACTATTGAAGTAAAAATAATCTCCAGTATATATGGTTCAACAGTGGTTATTAAAGCATTAAATAATTAGAAATCTTCTTTACCCTTGTACATAAACAAACAAATGGGTGAATAGTTGTAATGAAGTTGGGGGGGGGGGCATACTGTAAAATTCATGGAACCTGGGTCAGAGGTTTAGGCCCCAGGCCAGGGTATAAGGATATATGAATCATTGTTAAAATGTTTTAAATCTTCTTTACTCTTGAACATCAATTTAACACAATGTGTAATGACACTGAATGCAATTTTGTAAAGGATAAGGTCATCCATAGAAATGTTAGAAATTTTTTTTTGCTGGCTATAACTTTGTAAACAAGGGACATTACACAATGATACTTGGCACTGTGTTTGCTAGCAGTCAGTGTGTCATGACCATATCTAATGTTATATGGCCAAGATCAAGGGAAGATAAAATAGTTGAAACACATCTCTAGGCAATAAATTTGTAATGAAGAGACTGTAGAAATTCGTACATGGCCCAAGGATTGCTTAATATGACAGTGAATGGTGTCCATAAATCAAGGTTAGTTGGCTAAGGTCAAGGTCAATGGGAAAATGTTAAATATATATAACTTTATATTGGAGAGATAATGGAACCTCATATTTGGCACTAAGGTTGCTAATAACAAGACATTGTCATGATTTGGTAACAGAGAGAGAGAGAGAGAGAGGGAGAGAGAGAGACAAAGAGAGAGAGAAGAAATGAACACTGATGACATTCAGATTTAAAACAGGCTTACATTTCCAGATCATAACTTTGTAATGTAGGGACAAATGAAACTTCATATATTTAGTACATATGTTGCTTATGACAAACCAGTGTTTCATGACCTTGACTTAAGGATAGTTGATGAAAGGCAAATGCACTAGTAAAAAAAAAAACCCCAAAAACTTTCTGCACCCCAAATTTGCAGTAGAGGGACACAAACCCATAATTGTAACGAGATTGACCAATCATAATATCATGACTCTATGACTAAGACATTTGGTCAAGGTCAAAGTCACTGGTAAATATTATAAGCTCATGTAACAAGAGTTGCTCATGACCAGGCACTTTGTCATGACCTTGGACAAAGTTTAATGTGTCAAGGACACTTGAAGAAGAGTTCCAACTCTTTGTCAAAGGCCATTTATTTTGAATATGGTGGTGAATTAGAAACTCATACTTCGTACAGAGGTTGTGTATGTCTTTGTGATGAACAAAGGTGAAATGATTTGAGATCACCAATAAAATGTTAGAAGTATCTGTCATGGCATACAGGGCTAGAAATAATTATTTTTATTCGCAGGTCACTTGGTCTGTCAATTTAAATTTTTACTGGTCAATTGATAACTTGTACTGTCCCTTTGAACCAGTGGATATAAAGACGACTGGCCTAAATTCTATATTTAATGATATTGAAATATTTTCATGATTAGGCCCAATATCTCGTTTATTTAAACTAGCATCAGCAATGGGCTTAAAAAAATTACTATAATTCTTATCTGTGTTTTTCATTTAAACTTAGAAAAAGGTTGGTGTGATTTTCATTTTTTGTTATTTGTGGAAGTGTAGTTATAGATACATGTATATTCTCACTTGGAACTTCTGTGGCTTGTACCTTTGTGTAGAGGAATCATCCGCTTAAGACAACACATTCGTAGAAACCTTTGTGAATTTATCTACATTGTGTTTTTTTTATAAGACAAAAAAATGTGAACTGAAGAAATTATTGCATACCATATAAACCTGGACACACACATATCTAATATTTAGCCTGAATATTAAACAATTTTGATAAGTATTCAAATTAACAAGTCCCAAGGGCTTATGCTCTTTACAAAGCACTGACCCAGATCCATAATTTATGGGCCCCAGACCATCCGGCTACAAATTATTTCAAGCCCTGCCATAACTTTGTAATGCAAAAAAAAAAAAAAAAATGTTTGCCATATTTGATAATCAATAGAAAAATTTATTATGTTTTGCAAGTTGATGAAATGAAGGGATATATATATATATATATATATATATATATATATATATATATATATATAGAAATAGATAGATAGATAGAGAGAGAGATAGATAGATAGATAGATGATATGCTTACTGTCCAATCCTATTATATTTAATTTAAGACAATATATGATTATGTGTAAATATAGAAGTTCCTCATTTTTGTACTCAGGTTGAGAGAGATTTCTTTGGTCGTATCATCAAGAGAAAGACACCAGAAGCAAAGAAAGAAGATGAAAAGGAGAAGAAAAATGTGTTAAATACAGACATTTGGTTCCACTTCACTGAGGGTTTCTCCAATGCTGTGCGACGAAATGTGAGAGTCAAGGACTTTTTATGAATATCATATTTATAAAAACATTTATCAAGTGCTAAAACCTACAATTAAAACCTCAAAACATTCATACATGTATAATTTATTTTGTTTGATATTTAGATTATCAAAATTCACATTGTTTTCCTCACACCTCTGATTGGTCAGGAAAATGCTTGTGTAGTTATGTGATAACTCTGCAATATAATAATGTTCTATTCGACAATCTTGGTTTTAAACTCAAAGATAGACATATACAATTTGTTGCTTTCCTATTTAGAGGGGATAGCACCCAAGAACTCTTTTAAGGTAGCTCATTACACCAAAATTTTACTCAATGGCTTGTTTAAATATCTTGTATGAAGCGTGATTTTATCATTGAAAAAGTGATACAAGGTATCAATTAGTTTCTTCAAATTTTTTTGGATTTTTTTTAGAATGATAAAAAAAGGTGTTTTGTTTGCAAATAAGAGATTTTAAAATCCAAACTTTGCTTTGATTTGATGCATGATATGAATATCTTATAAAACACCTGTGAAGAAGATCCCTAATAAAACATGCGGCAAAGACTCGTGTATATGGAAATATTCTAATATTTATAATAAAAAAATATTTATGAAAATCGTAACAGTTTTATGTTAATATTTTTATTCCCCAGAATCAAAGATTTGAGGCATATAATTTTTGACTTGTCCATCTGTCTTTTAACTTTTAACCTTGCTCATATCTTGTACAATGTATTTCTTGTGGCAAGATCTTTCCATCTACACCAAAATATTTAACCTGGTGAACTTAACATTGACCTTCAATGAAAGCCTCATCTTTCAAATGGTAATAGGTACTGCTTTTATATTCAGCATGTGCATTTATTGTGAGAAGACCTTTCCAACAATATTTAGGCCTATGTATGGTGCTCATGGCCTTTGAGCAGGGAGGGATCTTTATCATGCCACACCTGATGTGACAGGGCTTCAGTTTTTGCTGTATCATCTGAAGGACTGCCCCATTTAGTCACCTCTTATGGCAAGCAAAAGATTTAACCTTGCTCATATCTTTTACAACATAAGAGTTAGAGCTGTCATATGTATTATGTGTATTCCTTTTGGCAAGACCTTTCCATCGAGACCAAAATCTTTGACCTGGTGAACTTGAAAACATTGACCTTTGACCTACTTATAGAAAATCCATTATAAGCCATATCCTTCAAATGGTAATATGTACTGCTTTTATATTAAGCTTGTGCATTTCTTGTGATAAAATCTTCTGTATGGCATCAGGTTTGTTGACCTTTTGATATTGACCTAGTTTTCAAAATTTTCAAAAAAACCCCAATAAAACCTTTAACCTTGCTCATATCTTTTACACTATAAGAGGTAGACCTTTCATATTTAGTGTGTGTATTCCTTGTGGCAAGACCTTTCCATTAACACCAAAATCTTTTACCATATGACCTTTACATGAACCTTGACCTACTTTTTAAAATTTTGAATTTAAGCCATATTTTTCATATTGTAAAAGGTACTGTTATGTTTAGGATGTGTGTTTGTGTGAGAAGACCTTTCCAACAATACCAGATTTGTTAACCTTGTGACATTGACCTTTGACCTAGTTTTGGAAATTAAAAAAACCCACTTTAAATCTTGGTTATATCTTTTACTACATAAGATATTGGGTATATTCAGTCCTTGTGGTAAGAACTTTTCTTGAACAAATGTCTTTGACCTGGTGACTTTAACATTGACCTTTGACCTACTTTTTAAAAGTTTGAATATAAGTAATATCCTTCCAATCATAAGTGGTACTGCTTTTATAATTTGCATGTGCATTACTTGTGAAAAGACTTCCAACAATACCAGTTTTGTTAACCTTTGACTTAGCTTTTGTGAATTTTCAAAAAAAATTCTTTACCTTTGCTACATCTTTAACACCACAAGATATTTGGTGCGTGCATTCCTTGTAGCAATACCTTTCCAATGATACCAAAATAATTGACCTGGTGACCTTCTCAAATCTTACAATTCCATTTTGTTGCAATCTAGGGGTATCAGTGTTTCACAAATGCATCTTCTTTAAATTGGCAACTAAAATTTTCCAAGATTTGGAATTAAGATGCAGTACATAAGACAAACACATGTATATTTAAAAAAAAAAATTGAAATGACTATTTTTTCAGAAATATCTCTATTTATTTAAACTTTAACAAATTCAGAGATAAAAGTACTTATCCCAATCAAAATAGAAATTATTAAATGATTATATTGTTGCTAATTTTATGCACTTTTCATCAAGAAATTAGTTTCCTTTATAAATTCATTCACATGTAATTTTTATACCATTTTACGTCAAGGGATTATAGATTTCTACTTACAATGTTTTCTATGACTATTTTTTTAAAGCTTTTCTGAGTCGAAGGCTAAAGTGAACTTTTCTAATTAAAACTTTCCATTGTCTGTCAGCATCCTTGTTGTAAACTTTTTACATTTTCATCTTCTTCTTCTGGACCAATTTCAATCAAACTAGGTTTAAATCATCCTTGGGTGAAGGGGATATTCGAGTTTGTTTAAATGAAGGACCGTGCCCCCTTCAAAGGGGATATGCATATAATCACAAAAATGCAAAAATAGGGTGGGGTGTTGTTTAAAAATCTTCTCAAGTACTACTGGGTCAGAAAAGTTCAAATTTATATGGAAGTTTCCTGACACAGTGCAGATTCAAGTTTGTCAAAATCATGACCCCGTGAGTAGAGTGGGGCCACAATAGGGTATCAAAGTTTTACATACAAAAATATAGGAAAAAAATCTTTTCCAGAACCAATCGGCCAATTTCAATCAAACTTGGTACAAATCACCCTTGGGTTAAGGAGATTCAAGTTTGTTCAAATGAAGGGCCATGCCCCCTTCAAAGGTGAGATAGTAACAAAAAGGCAAAAAATGGGTCATTTAAAAATCTTCTCAAGAACCACTTGGCCAGAAAAGTTCAAATCTATATGGAAGCTTCCTGATATAGTGCAGATTTAAATTTTATAATATCATGGCCGCCAGGAGTAGGGTGGGGCCATAATAAGGGATCAAAATTTTACATGCGAAAATATAGGAAAAAATCTTCTCAAGAACCACTGAGCCAGGAAATTATAAGTTTACATGGCAGCTTTCTGACATAGTGCAGGTTCAATTGTGTTAAAATCATGGTCCAGGGGGGTAGGGTGGGACCACAATAGGGGATCAAAGTTTTACATGCAAATATATAGGGAAAATCTTTAAAAGTGGTTCAAAGTGGCGTAGGTGAGCGATGTGGTCCATGAGTCTCGTTGATTTTATCCGCCACGTGCCCGACCACTTTTAAAGCAGGAGGCACAAGAATGGTGTCCCTCATACTACCCATAGTCCTCTGCGTCTCAGAACACGGAGACACTACCAGATACCGCGTAACACATAACCAGTTTGAGATAATTTACGTCTGCAGTTGTAACGATGTTTAATAAAACATTGAAATAATGTAATTTTTCTACTTTCACGTCAAGGGAGGAGGAAAAAAGCGTGGATTAAGACATAACACGTGCGAAACAGACATTGAGAATCAATTATGAATTAAAGTCGGAATAAGTCGCTGCTCTTCATGCCTTCGTCGAGGCAAAAGACGTGTGCCTACTACCAACTGGCAATATTAAAGGTGTTTTTTTCAGCTGATGCCATTTTTTCCCTTGATGAACCCCATCGCCATCTTTATGAAAAGTTGTAGGGAAATCCTACAATGTCTTGATTAAAGAGTTTGAAACTGGCAGAAGTTCGTGGTGTTCTTCTATCATGAATGTTTTTCATACATGTATTTAACTCTTGAAAAATAAACGTACAAAAGAAATCATATGGACATAAGATTTTTGGGAAAGAAGAGGAAAAACGATCGAACTCCTCTTGTAAACCTGAATCAAGAAATTGTTTTAAGTAAGATCATACCAAAGTTAGAAATGGATAATAGTAGTATAATACATAATCAGTCACAACTTTTGATTGAGACGAAAACCTTTTATGAAAATTATAGATATAAAAACAATCTAGGAGATAATGGAAATTTGGGTAGAAATAATGAGCTAGCATACGATGATATTTCTAAACTCAGAAGGGGAGACGGAAAGGCTGGAGGGTAAAATTACTTTACCCGAGGCCTCGAAGACACTCTTCAATATGAAATGAAATAAATCACCAGAATAGATGGTTTTCCTACCGGGTTTTTTAAAAATCTTTCGGGAATATGTTGGTGATTATTTTGTTAAGATTTATTACATTTAATTATGAATATATAAATAGCATTTTGTCCATCAAACAAGGACCTGGTGTAATGACATTGTTACCAAAGGGAGGTGAACCAAAACACCATGTAAAAAACTGGCGACAATTGCGTTGCTAAATACATTCTGTTAAATTGCATCCGGATCTATTGCAGCTAGTTTTAAAAAATAGTTTGATAAAATAAGAGATACAGATTAAGCAGGTTCATATCCAACAGGTACATAGGCAAAAACACAAGATTAATATACGGATTGTACTAAAAAACATACAGTAATGATGTTCTTATTCCCCACGGTAAATTTAAATGGCGAACCACTAAATTCACTGTACTAGAAATATATTTTGATGTCGATTTGCAAAAATATTCCTAAAATAAATTATGATCCAAAGAAGAGATACACAATTCCCACTGGTTATGTAACAATTATTAAAACTTTCGTGTTATCATTGTGTAATCATATTCTAATGTCCACCCCTAACCCATCTATTGCTTATTATTATTATTATTATTTATTGCTTTCCGCCACACTGAACAATTTTTCAGTTATCTGGTGGCGTCCAGATACAATGTACCTGGGAAGAGACCACCGACCTTCCGCAAGTAAACTGGCAAACTTGCTCACATAACGCCGCGAGATTCGAACACGCGCCGACAGAGGTGAGAGGCTTTGTGATTTTGAGCCCGATGCTCTAACCACTCGGCCACGGTACTATTGCTTATTATAAAGAATTAGATAAGTTTTCTCTCTCTCTCGTTTTTATGGGGTTGCTCAACGCACAGGGTAAAGAAGAATGTACTTGTCAAGAAATACGAGGACAGTGACCTAAAAATGATCAATCTAAAATCACTTATAGTTTCATTGAAATTGTTTTGGGCAAGACATCTTATCTCTACAAATAGGGGGGGGGGGGGGGGGGGGGGGGGCTTGAACAATTTCATATCAAATTTTAATCTAAATAAATTCGCATCCTTTGAGTCTGAATTCACTAATTTTCTTTTAAAGTTATAAAAAACAAATTTTGGATATATGTGTGCAAGGTATGTGTTGAATGACATAGTCTGATATTATTGCAGATTCATCTGTTTTATTACGCTATGATCCATATTATTGGGAAAGTGTTCTTTGATAAACATTATTTCGACAATGACATCAGGCATATTAATGATATTAGTGAGGAAGATGGTGCTTTTTAAGTTATAAGAAATTTAGTGTTATTTATCTGAATGTGAAATTTAACTTCTTAGATTATGCAAGTATTACTCATGCTGTAAAGACTTGGATTAAAAAGTCAGTTAGAGACTCTAAAATTAAAAGGTTACCAAACCCATTTATTAAAAAAATATTTACAATTTATTGAAGTGTAAAAATTCAAAGTTCTTTTACCAAATTTTAAACAGTAAAACTCTTTGGTGACTGCGAGTACAATAACATGGAGTGAGCTGTTAGAACATAGAATGGAAAAGTTTCAACATGCGTGTATTACCTTTCAAAATAACAACAACATATAAACAAAATAATAAAAAAATAAATAAATAAATAAACCACCCACTGCAAACTCCAATGATTTCAAAACATACTAATTAACAGAATTCTAGCAACAAATTCATTTTCATTCAAAATTGAAAGTAAACTCTAAGATGTGTACTTTTTGTCAAAGTGGGAACTGGGAACGTGATTACGTTCAATCACTCCTAGACGATTGGTTCATTTATTTTATGTTGTTTTCCGCCACATTCAACAATATTTCAGTTATTTGGTGGCGTCCAGTTTTTATATCGGCGCGAGCGAGAATCGAACCCGCGCCGACAAGAGATGAGAGCCCTTGTGACTTTGAGCGCCATGCTTTAACCACTTGGCAACTGAAGCCCCTGTTCCTGTACGAGTTTGAACTTTATGTAGATGATAAAACAAACTTCCAACTAGTTTTTACCAAAACGTCTTTTATTACAGGTATTCATTTAAAAAAAACAACAACAAAAAAAAAGCAAAAAAAAAAAAAAAAAAAAAAAAAAAGCAAAAACACCGTGCATGCAAAATACTCTTATCGTTTGACTGAAGTGCTATATGTATACAGCAAGATACACTGAGAAATCATTGAGTGTTCGTTTTGCAATATCCTACTTTAAAAAACTCTTACGAAATACAAAAGTTCATATTTTACAAAAATGGTGATAACCAGAAGTGGAACAGATGGAACTTATTTTTACAAAACTCTCTCTCTCTCAAAAAGCATTTATGAATTCTACTTGTAGAGTACCAGAGTACAGTAATAAGTAACATTAATAAACAGACTTGATGCGGTACTTCCTCTCTCTCTCTCATCTGTATCCCTACATGATCTTTGGTAATCATATTTGTACATATATTGTGATACATGCGGATTCTGTTAACACACACACACACATGTAATTTTTGGAGAACTGTTTGAACTCTTAGACCACCGGGGCTACAAAATGAAATATCAGAGTCACTATAGGTTGTGCTCCGCACTTACCCCACCTCCTACTGAAAGAATAGTAATTGCTGATGATTTTTGTATTAATAATTATCAAAAATATGTATGATCTTAATTTAAATACGTGCATATGATGTTTATTATGCATTTGTTTGTTTAAAAAGAAACCGAATAAAAATAATCTGAAAAACAATATACTTGCTATTTTTTAAAGATTATTTTATGGAAATGCAATGTGCCAAGAATTACACATCAAAGTGGTTATTCATGGATATAGTTTGGATGTTTTAGTATGCGTTCGAAAATATAAACAAGAGGCCTATGGGCCAAATCGCTCACATTGGACCATTTAAAAAATTTAACTATATATCCGAATGTAAAATCTGGTCCTCTATTGTGGCCCACCCTAACCCCCGGGGGAAAACGATTTTAACAGACTTGAATCTGCACTATATCAGAAAGCTGTCTTGTAAATTTGAACTTTTCTGGCTTCGTGGTTCTTGAGAAGATTTTAAATTCCTCCCCCCCCCCTACATTTCGACTTATAAACATTTTATCCCCTATTGTGGCCCCACCCTATCCCAGGGGACAAGTTTTAATTAAAACTTGACCCTTCATTTGAACAAACTTGAACCTCCTTCACTCAAGGATCGTTTGTACTAAGTTTGACTGAAATTGGCTTTGTGGTTCTGGAGAATAGGACATTAACAGATTTCCCCCTATATTTTCACATATAAAACTGATCCCCTATTGTGACCTCACCCTACCCCTGGGGACTATGATTTTAACAAATTTCAATCTGAACAATGTCAGAAAGCTTCCATGTAAATTTGAACTTTACTGGCCAAGTGGTTCTTGAGAAGATTTTTAGATGACCTCACCATATTGTTGCATTTTTTTGATTATCTCCCCCTTGGTGGAGATACGGCCCTTCAATTGAACAAATTTGAATCCCCTTCACCCACGGATGATTTGATTGACATTTGCCTTCTGGTTCTGGAGAAGATTTTCAAAATTTGTCAGTATTTTTTCACGATATTGCTATTATCTCATCCTGGAGAGGGGAGTTGTCCTTAATTTGAACAAACCTGAATCCCCTTCACCCAAGGATGCTTTTTGCCAAGTTTGATTGAAATTTGCCCAATGCTTTGGAGAAGATGAAAACGTGAAAAGTTTACACCGACGGCAATAATAATACCGACGACGGACAACGGAAAATTTTGATCAGATGCTCAGGTGAGCTAAAACCACATCCAAACATTCAATTTGTAATTATATTAAAAACGTGATACGCTGGTATTGATGACAATGAAGATGAAAATCAGAATTAATAGCATTACGCTGAGTTTTGGTTTGCTTGATCGGTTATTTGGAAGTTCTGTAAAGAAATAAAAAACAAACAAATAAATTAGACAGAAAGAGGAACATCAGAGATACAATAGTAAGTGGCTATGTCATCAATGAATATAACAATTTATCATGTATGCCTTTAATCCGTGGATATCACTCATAGGATAATTTTTTCGTAATCCATAGTATGTATTCCTACACCGCATGACGGAATGTAAATAAACAAATACACAAACGACAGCGCATGGAAACACGTTGTACAAAAATTAAGCGAAAATAACGTTCCTCCAAATCAGATTATGCAGATAACCAGTCATAAAAACACTAAGTTTATTAACAATTACAACAGCATCAATGAAAATCAACAGAGGAGTATTTCCAGTATTATCTCCAATCGCACGCACCAAATGAACCCGAGATACGCATCATTCCATTTGACATAAAATAATTCAATCACTAATAGTGCTGCAAGAAACACAACCACATCTAACGCTGAAAGTTCCACGACAGTCAATGTCGCAGAAGGCATACAAAATTTCCTGAATGGCGATGTATATTGTGGGAAATTTATCGTCGACATCCACACATGTGAAAACAAATTCAAAACAAAACCGCGCGTCATCTTTGACACCGATTCTGATGACAGACAATTTTCATAAATAATCATATAACTTCAATGTAAAACGTTCTGAAATGTCATTCTTATTTCATATTAGATCGCTCTTTCATTAATCAAATGTTGTGACTGTCAATATTTATCGTTTGTATTTTCTGAACGAACTATTTGTAGCGGCGTAATGTTGACGTTGCGATTGTGGTTCGGCTTGAGGTAATCAAAGGGAAATTTCAAGTTGTAAATTAAATAGTCGGTAAGGATTAAATATGTGTTACAAAAAACATGGGAGACCATGAGAGATCCTATATATATATATATATATATATATATTGCCTTGATTAAGTTCGAAAGGATACACATAATGATATTTGATGATGAAATGATAATCTCCATCCTTGGAGACAAAGAACTTACTACTACACATATTGTCTTCTTTATCGGAACAATCTGTACACTTGGGGTCCTGGGTACGACACGCTGTCTTATCTATAACAGTAATTATCAGTACAACAATAATTAGCAGTATAATAACAATAATTATTACATGTAGTATAACAGTAATTATTACAATATCAATCAGTATATCAATAATTATCAGTATAACAATTGTAAACGTATTTATAATAGATTTTTCTCGCGTTTCGTAGAATAGCGGGAAAATATTATATAATAGAAACGTATGAAAGCACCAACAAGTAAGCGTGGCCACAGGAAGGCCAATGGAATTTGAGTAATAGTCGTAAGTTTGGTCATTATAAGCCAACGCTTCACACGAGGTGCTCGAGCTTCATTTTTGATATATTAAATTTTCAAAGGTTAGCTCATATTATTACTATCATTATTCAACTTTTGATACTGCAGTTCTGTTTAAATGTTCGTCTGGTATTGCCCAAGAGACGTTACTTACACTTGCGCGGACACAGGTTTTCATAGTTAACGATCTGAGGTTTTCCTGGGCGGGCTTTAATGTCATTGATGGGGGGGGGGGGGGGGGTCATTTCAACACTTGATTGATTGTATGTTGTTTAACGTCCCGCTCGAGAATTTTTCACTCATATGGAGACTAAACACTTGATAAAAAGCAGTACTTGATACTATTTTATTCGTTTCACATATTTTGATGATGCTTGTTATAGTCGTCCATAAGTAATAATATATAGCGTTGTATGTAAATATGTACATTTGTATGGCGTTGCATATTAAATGCTACAACAAACTCACCTGGCTTAGAGCTGTATGGTAGTTATTTTGTGTAGATTTAAAGTACGGGGGGATAAGGAGTGGGAGATTAAACCTGTTTTATCGTCAAACTCCTCAAATATGAAAAAAAATAAAAAAATAAAAAAAAATGAAGACTAATGATTAAATGGATTTATAAGAGATTTCTAATTTTCTTATTTTTAAATTTTCATCTTTTTTCCACTTTAGTGTTTTAAAAATCTTTTTCCTTTTTTTCCTATTTTTTAAATCATTTTTTTTTTTGGTCTTGTAAGAAATCGTAGTTCATCTGTATTTTGTTATCATAAATATTAGGTTTGATTATTTTTTTGTTATACCTTTATGTCTCATTCGAGAATTTTCACTCCAATAGGGACGTCACCAGCTGGTGGTGAAGTGTCATAGTTCTTTATCTATGCATGACGCTCAATACCGTACTTGGTGACAAACACACGGTCACATTTGATAACTGAAGCAGTAGCAGGGAGCGCGGAAGGAACCAGGTACTTCCTAAATACGAGGCGAGCGCACGAACCACTAGGTCAATCGAAATTAGTAGAACCGTAGCCACAGAAACTATTTCAAGGAGATGAACTAGAACTTCCTACCACAATTTTCAGCTGATTCATCCGATCCATCAGGGCAGTCTTTCTGACCGTCACAAGTCCGATTCATTGACATACAGGAACCACTTGAATTGCACTTGAATTGAGTGTCCTCACATCTGCTCTCAGCTAACATAAAAATTGCAAAATAATGAACACATGACAGAAATTTAGAATATCGGGGGAAAACGTAACAAATGAATTGACATTAACTAAATAACGTAGGATATAGATAGAAGTAAACATTTCACCGCGATTTGGAGAGAAATGTACATATTTATAAGTTTACAAGATCATAGTGGTTAAAACTGATTTGGTCAGGGCGAATGTGAAACCAATCGGTTTGTAAAATGAGAGTGAGTAGAGGTCAAATAATTGTATAAATTATCTACAAGAAGAAATAAAAATAATGCAAAAGTTAGAAATGAAGTTGGATGTACAATGAGATATTAAGGAGTTTTGAAGGAAAGAATTATGCTATTTTCAAATTGGAAATTAAATTCAATGTCAATATTGCAGTTTTTCAAGAAAAAAACCCCAAACATGGTAAGGAATTTTAGAATATATATGGAGGTATAAATGCGGGAACAAAATTCTCAAGTAGCCAATTCAGGAATCTGCTCTGCTCTTCATTTATCTCGGTATACTTGTACGTTTTTGATATAACTCGAATTTTGAGGTCCAAATCAGTTATGGAAAGAAGGACACACAAGAGGTACTTGAATTGCACTTGTATTGAGTGTCCTCACATCTGCTTTCAGCTATGAATATCAACATTAGTAACATCACTACAATGCTTTAGGAAATAAAATCCAATTTTACGTAGTAAAGAGAGTATGAATTAGGTAGATACACATTCCGTCAAATCAGCTTAACATCATCGTTCTTCTTTGCCTTGTGGAGGAAAAATATTTCATAGAACACAAGTATCTCGTAATCATAGACCATTCTTTGAAATTAGTTTTGTGTTTTTGTTGTTTGACAGTTCTTCATTTAAATGGTTACCAGCTGCAGGTGAAGCGCTACTTTTGACCTATGTATCGTACCAACGCATAGATGGTTCTGCATTGTACCAATGCCTAAAGATTGATTGATTATTATTGCTGTCCGCCACACTCAACAATTTTTCAGTTATCTGGTGGCGTCCAGTTTTTATTGGTGGAGGAGAGAACCCAGATACAATGTACCCGGGAAGAGACCACCGATCTTCCACAAGTAAACTGGCAAACTTGCTCACATAACGCCGCGACCGAGATTCGAACACTCGCCGACAGAGGTGAGAGGCTTTGTGATTTTGAGCCCGATGCTATAACCACTCGGCCACGGAGGCCCCCCAATGCCTAAAGGAACAAGAGGCCTTCTTGTAAAGGTATTATCCAAAAGAACCTTGACTTTCACTTAAACTAGTGCATACTTGGATTTTCAACACCAGAATATCGACTGAATTCTACGATTATGGATTTTGCCCATCACAGGCTTTCAAACCATCACGGGTTATATATGGTATCCTTACGAATCAAGCCGCCAGTTCCATAATTTAACTCAAATTTACTAACTAAGAAAGAGAGGCCGTCAGCATAAGCAACATTCTTCGTCATAAAAAGTTCAGTTGTGCATTGCAGCATATTTAAAGTTCAAGTGTACACCCTGTATTTCCTACAAATATATTTCCACTATTGCATCCAAACTTCTAAATTAGAAACAAACTTTACAAAGCTTAGATATAGACCATCTTATGTTTAATCCACCTACGTGTTCCTGTTATTCATCTTTCAACTATAGTCCAGCTGGACATTACTGCAGTTGAAAATTAAGACCGGATATCATTTATTTTAAAAGGTCTTAAATTCAGAAAACATCGATCTTTCAATTAGCAACAGGATTTTATCTCTATTATGAAGATTATGCCAGATGATGGGCTATATATGAAAAAGAGCTTAACATTTTGTCACAATGGATAAAAAGTATAAGAGGAATATTCAAATTCCTTATTGGACACATTCATACAAAAATGTGTACCATCTATTCTTCTGTGTTTAGTAATCCAAAAGTGATTAAAGAATGAGATATACTGTACGTTATACGAGGAAGATGTTTTGGTTCCAGCTGACAAAGCTTGTAACATCACTGTCTATGTTTGCAAGACTCATCATTACAACTATATTTTAAACCAACTTGGCGTTAATTCCACATTTGGTAATCTTACTTCAACTGCCCTTTCAAAAGATGACATTCTGCAAAATTATGCTTCAGTTTTAAAGCAATATAAGCTGCCAAAATTGCAATTTTTTATAGTGGCATTAAAAGAGGTTAAATGAACGTTGATATGATTGGAAAAAAAGAACTGCATCGAATTTCCTCTCTTATGCATCGTTTACACACCTTTACGTGATGAAAAATATATTCCTCGACATTCCGTTTAACCCTAACAATGGCAGCTGATTGATCGTCGGCGACAATCCCGAAGATAACCGATGTTGACACGAATGATTCTGATGCTGATCGGGGTGGATCGGGTTGTATCCGGGTCATTAAAATATGGACGGCGAGGTGAGATAAAATTCTAGTTACCATCATTATTTTGGCATTGTTAACGATGTTATATGTTTTAAAGTTATGATAGTATGTTTTTTAGTTATGATAGTTTTAAGGGATCGCTCGAAACATTACGCAAAATTCCAAAGTCGGCTTTCTCCCTCGCTTCGAAGCTTTCGTGTCAGACATCTTTCGTGCTTACCGGAAATATTGCGCTTACGCATTTGATTTTGCCGAATGAGTTCAACTTTAGGTCATTGCATACGGAAATAATGTCGGGAAAATTAAGGTACGGGAAGACTTAATTTCAACTGTCGAACATTTTTGCATTTAATGCAAAAAATACAACATGTCAAAAGTTTAATCGATAAAATCAGGTATTAGAAGGTAGATGTTCACAAAATTTTCGATTAAATTTTAGGACCCTAAAATAACAATTTTGACAGCTTATATTGCTTTAACCACATATAATATCACAGTACATGGGACGGGTGAATATGAGTTACAGTACCTATACTGGATCTTAAACTTCACAAAAACCCTTACAAACAAAGATATATTGCTGGATCTAGTGAATGTTCTATCTAGCCCCTATATTTCTTACTCACGAAAATATTAACAGCTGATAAAGAGAAAATTCAAACATATTGTACCACAACATATGCGGTAGGTAGTAAAAATCAAATGTAGATTCTAAAAAAATGTCTGAAGAAATTTTCGTACAGTTGAAATCCCAAAATGTTTCTCAAATCAATAAGAGCAATACGTATGAGTTATTTTTCAGATAATAGATAATTGCTTTTTGAATAAAATGGCACTCGAAAAAGCAAATTTCTAGTGATTGGTAAAAAGGTACATATTTTGTTAGACACCACTCCGATAGCCCACATAAGTACTCTGAAGCAGACATCAAGAGTATGCTTGGCTTTCTTGTAGATAACATTTAGGTAGTGTTTGGAAACAAAGTCTTCCAACAATCTATTGGCATTCCCATGGACACTAATTGTGCTCCCTTGTTGGCAGACTTATTCTAACATTCTGATGAAGCGGAATTTGTTTAGAAACTGTTACAGGATAAGAACAAAAAAAAAACCCAAAAGAACTTGCCGTGTCCTTCAACCATACATATAGATATATCGACGACGTCTTTTCAATCAACAATCATAATTTTCATAATTATGTCCATTTGATATATCCCGATGAACTCGAAATAAAGGACACTACACAATCTGACGTGTCTACTTCATATTTGGATATTTTCTTTAATATTGACTCTAATGACAGACTGACAACTACATTATATGACAAGCGTGATGACATCAATTTTGCAATCATCAACTTTCCATATCTATGTAGTAATATACCACTTTCGCCTGCTTATGGTGTGTATATCTCCCAGTTGATTCGATACGCGAGAGGCTGCCATTCGTATGAGAATTTTTTAAATCGAGGTCAACTGCTGACAAAAAAGTTGACGTTGCAGGGTTATAACGAATCTCGTTTGAAGTATTCATTTCGCAAAATTTACGATCGCTATAATGACCTTGTTTGCGATTATAAAGTGTCTCTGGGATATATGTTGAATGATTTGTTTCTTACCCTTTGTTAGACTGTCATTTTTCATACTGACTTTGACTACGGGTAATCCTGTATACCTATTTTCGATGAAGGGCTCACGGCGGGTGTGATCGGTCAGCAGAGGATGCTTACTCCTCCATGGCACCTGATCCTACCTTCGTTTTGTCGGAGATCCGTGTTGCCCTACACTCGAACTTGTATATGTCTTGGGAATTTATGATTACGATTTACACATTGTTTGCTTCGCCATTCGATATCTATAATACTTAGCAAGATCATTCGTCACTGTAATTGAAGACTAGACGTTCTGATATCATAGATAGTTGTTTCTTCGTTTGATTCTATGCACAAGTACTCTGAAGTTGATACTACATGTAGATATCACTCGAAATTAGTAGAACCGTACTCATTGAAACTATTTGAAGGAGATGAACAAGAGCTTCCTACCACAATTTTCAGCTGATTCATCCGATCCATCAGGGCAATCTTTCTGACCGTCACAAGTCCGATTCATTGACACGCAGGAACCACTTGAATTGCACTTGAATTGAGTGTCCTCACATCTGCTCTCAACTATGAATATTAACATTAATAACGTAATTACAATGGTTTAGATTGATTGATTGATTATTATTGCTTTCCGCCACACTCAACAATTTTTCAGTTATCTGGTGGCGTCCAGTTTTTGTTGGTGGAGGACAGAACCCAGATACAATGTACCTGGGAAGAGACCACCGACCTTCCGCAAGTAAACTGGCAAACTTGCTCACATAACGCCGCGGCCGAGATTCGAACACGCGCCGACAGAGGTGAGAGGCTTTGTGATTTTGAGCCCGATGCTCTAACCACTCGGCCACGGAGGCCCCACAATGGTTTAGCAAATAAAATGGAATCGTTGTTACTCAATAGAAAGAGTAGTTAAATCTATACATTTGAATTCATTCTTCTGGCATTGCCCTTAAGCCGTGAAAGATTTAAGATACGATATAACTTTTTTGTCGAGAAATAAAAGGAATATTTTATATACTCATAACCGAGGAGAACCTCAATGTAAAAAGTAAAGATAAAGAACAATTATTAATCCCCTAAATCCTATAAGCAATAGAAATAGAGAAAAGAGGAAAAACGGACCCATGGGAACACCAGAAGTGAGATCTGTTGCCTAGGTTTAGTAAGAATCCCCTGTTGATCGACCTCAACCATCGTGAATCATTTTTCTTTTAAAAGTAGTTGGGTTGGTTGTCCAACATGAAAAAACCAAGCCTAACGATTTGCATATTACATCTGTCAACTTTAAACGAGACTGCTGAAATTCTTGTAGTATCAATTTAGTTGTCAGTAGCTCGCTTCGGTCTGGAAAGTGATCATACGCAGAACATGCTCTCGCATATCAATATGTAATCACCATATACAGGTGATACAGGTGATAATGGATTATTGTTATATAAATATGGGAAATTGACAGTGGTGAAGCTTAAGTCATCTTGTTTGCTATTACCGTTTATGATCTGTAAAACATTCAAATACGAGAGCTATGAGAAACACTCTGATGTCTTTTATTTCTAGTTCACTGGGATATACCGATTCAGTGTATGAATGAAAACGAATTTATTTGAACAATTAAACTTTTCCTTGATGTTTTAACGGATGATGGAGGTAGCAAACATTGCAGAAAAAATCATAATCCGCATTATTGGGTTATGCAAAAATTGTTTGTGCAATGTTGGTTGCCCTCATCATCAGATAAAAAAACCCAAATAAAGACATTTTACTGTTTATATTTTTTTGTATTGTTTAAATCATAAATTAGATTTAAGTACTAAAATATCATATCGTAACTTTAAACGGAAGAACCAATCCACTTGACGGCGCTCCCTTTTTGTTAATGATTACAGGTACGGGAGCAGGTGGTATTAAAAACCGGTTCGAACTAGTTTCCAACGAAGATGTATTCATTGTTACAGATGAAAGCAATGTCAATTTTAAAAGAAATAAAAGAAGAAAGATCAGTGAATGTAAATATTAATAGATAAAAACATCGCTTTGCTAGCTGAAAGTTTTTTAAACATAAGAAAAAAAGTCGACTGAGAACAAAAAAAACCTGTTGGAAAACTTGGTCTCCGAATGTGATGATGAGGTTCATAAAATGTAAAGACCCCAAAACTCACTTTTTAAATATAAAGAACTTACGGTTGCAAATATCACCAGCTTCATCAGATCCATCAGAACAGTCATTTTCACCATCACATTTCCAGCTACTTGTTATACATCGACCAGATGCACATCTGAATTCAGAAGGTCTGCATGTTGTCTGATCTAAATGATATATCGGTAATAATTATACAACGAAACTTACAATTCTAATTGCCAAAGGTTGTGAACAAATCGTGTCCGATTCATTGACAAACAGAATGGCCTCTGTGGCCGAGTGGTTAGAGCGTTGCGCTCAAAATCACAAGGCCTCTCATCTCTAGTCGGCGCGGGTTCGATTCTCGCTCGAGACGATCTTTGTGAGAAAGTTTGCCAGTTTACTTTGTCAAGGTCGGTGGTGTCTTCCAGGGTACAATGTATGTGGACTCTCGTCTACCATGTCACCACTGAAGAATTGTTGAGTGTGGCGGAAAACTACTACAATCAATCAATCAATCGTTGTTTTTATCTGGTGTTAAATGTAGTAAGCATTAGAGAAAAAAATCAGCATTTTCATCATATCCATCACGAGAGTCTTGATCATTATCACAACTCTAGCTCTTTTGTATACATTGACCAGATCCACAATTTAATTCAAAATCTTTGCATGGCCTAAATGATATGTCGCTAATAAATCTATAGCGAAGTTTACAATTGCAATTGTTAAATTTACTAGACATATCGTGCTTTCATATAAAATGGTATGTATTTCATGTAGTAGAACAAGACTGATATACCCTAGTTTTAGCATTTAAGACGATATGGAGGCCTGCTTAATCCTTAAGTTATACGAACTTGGCATCATGGAAAATTATGATCATTTAATAACCATTTTCACTAAATACATCAAGTTCATGTATTTTAAACCAAAAGTGGTTTCTTGTTAAATGAGGTGTCAAACAGGGGGATTTGTTATCTGTTTTTTTATACCTTGTTTTCATTAATTATCTTATTGATCACTGTTCGTTATAGAACAGTGACCAATCTCATAACTTTTAGAAGGAATACAAAATAGAGAGTTGGACAAACACGGACCCCTGGGTATACCAGAGATGAAATCAAGTGCCTAGGAATAATCACCTCATGTCGACCAGTTACACCTCGTAAGCCCTATGTCTTGATTACGTAAACGGAGTTCAGTGTGTAATTTTGTTCGAGGCGAAGCGGTGCAGTACCACAGGGGTCTCTCTAAGTTAGTTATTGCTTCCCTAGCTGTCTGAAACCCCATACCGTTATTCTCTCTCTTTCTCTCCTACAATCCCGTTGGGATCCGGGTTAGAATACGTCCCCAGTTCTCCTTGCTTGTCGTAAGAGGCGACTAAATGGGGCGGTCCGTCAGATGAGGCAGCAAAAACCGAGGCTCATTTTCATAGCAGGTATGGCACGATAAAGATCCCTCCTCGCTCAAAGGCCGTAAGAACTGAGGATAGGTTTAAATTTTGCAGCCCCTCACCGGCAATGTTGATGTATCGATATGAATGAAAAATTTTCCCACATTTTTGTTTGTGCATATCTGTTCAGAATGTAATATTGATGTAATGGAAGAAATCGAAGTTTCTCAATACTTTGTCATCATAAATCTTATATCTGAATTAATTGTATTGTTGCTGCTTTATGTCGCATTCGAGACATTTTACTTTTATTAGACATTAACCCGTGCAAGCAAGGGGATACTAGATAATTACAGTGATTTTGGAAGTAAAATCAGACATTAGAGTTTTGAAGCGTTAATTGAAGAAACTTAAAAAGTACATGCATTATTATAAATTATAGGGAGTGTTGATGTTTTTGTTTAAACGTGGACGTTGTACACCGAATAACGCAGAAATGTGATGCTCCATATACGTGAAATAGTTTTGAAGTTTTATTATGCTATTTTTTCAAATTAAGACCTGCCATGTAATATTGATCATATTCGCTAAATCGAATTAAAAATAGATTAAGTTCAATGAATAAATATAAATCGATTTACTTCAATTAGAAACGAAAAAAAAAAAACCGAAAAAAAAAAACAAAAACAAAAAAACCAAACAAAAAAAAACCCCAAACAAACAAACTCCGAAACAAATACAACAAACAAATAAAACCCCTGAATGTTACAGTGATTGGAAATGTGATACAGATATGATGCAAATAATAATTGACTGAATAAATTAAATAAATTAAATGGTTTGGTAAGCAGGTTTTCAGAACATCTATGTGATGATTTTAATAACTCATCGAATCACATGTTAACCCTTGACGGTTTGCAACAGGTGCATTTTGATTAATGTTTTGAACTATAATAAGATAAGAATCGCAGTAAAGGTATAGTGTGGATAGCATATATAGAGCTTATGCTCCCTTCCCACCCCACGAGAGTTAAAATATAGACCTACTACTACCCGTGTGAAATCCCATTGTGATTTAAAAATAGACATATCAAACAGGACTATTTGGAGATACCTGAATAAAAATATATCTATATATAATTCTATGTGTTATTTACCGAGAAGATTCAGGATGCTGAGACATGCTTTTCGATCTGTAGTTCTTATATTCTTCACAATCATCATCACATCCCGACCACCCCCACATGAATTAAAATAGACATATCCCTGACCATGTGAAATCTCCATGTGAATCAAAAGCAGCAGACGTATCCCCACCCATGCGAAATAAAAATAGACCTGATAACTGCTTCAAAGATTATCACTCCACAATGTGAACTATAGGTTGATTACAATTCAATCTGCATATGTACGTTTAAATAAAAGCCGTCAGTTTGCAAGATGTGTAATTATAGGCCTCATAAGATGAGATTAATTTTCATTTCTTACTCGAGCTCTGCAGACATTACAATGTAAACATGCGTTTAATATGAATTAAAGTAGACTACCCCCATCCATGCGAAATCCCAATATGTTTATTTTGGTTGTTGGACTATTTTCCTCCATACATTATCAATTACTGGTTAAACAGGGATACTTAAAAATTTATGTAATTCATCAATCAAGGGGCCTCGGGAGTTATGCAATGGTTTTTTTTTTTTGGTTTTTTTGTTGTTGTTGTTGTTTGTTTGTTTGTTTTTAAAATAATCATTTTGAATACATGTAAACGTTTTAAAAAATTAATCGTTATAAATACATAATACCAATTCTAACCATCATAAATACGTTACATGAACTCATGTAAACAAAAGCAAGTACGCCTACCGCATATATTGCATTGACAGTCCTTTTGAGATCCAACCCTCTTATTTTCTATTGTGTGCGCACGGCGCATGCGCTTATTTTAAAAATAAAGTTTTCTACGCTAAAAATTCCGAATTGCTTTGTCATTCTTATTAATTAAGATTAAGATCTTGCAATGAGAAAGCCTTCAGCCCGTTGGGTACCAAGATTTCTGACAGTTGATCAGAAGCACACCAGGCACATTTTGTCGCGTGCTAATCTAAACCTTATAGAGGTATAACCTGCTAACTTTCTTCAAAGATTTGTTACTATGGATGTAACGTGGGTTCATCATTTCACCCCAGAGGCCAAACAATATTCCAAACAATTGAAGCACCCTGTTTCACCCCCGCCAAGAAGGCAAAAACCGTTCCATCAGTTATGGCCTCGGTTTTCTGGGATTCTGATTGTAGATTATCTCCAAAAGGGAAAAACAATCAATGGAACATATTATGCATCACTTCTGAGGCAGTTACGGGAAAAATATAAAACTCAAGCTCAGCTGAGAACTCTGTTGTTCCACCAGGGCAATGCCCCTGTCGCTGCCATGACTGTCATTAATTAACCCGCCTTATTCGCCTGATCTCGCTACATCAGATTTTCATCTATTTCTAAAACTGAAAATTGTCATTTCTGGTACCCATTTTCAGCCAGATGATGACGTAATACATGCCATGGACTTTCTGAACGGTCAAGAAAAGGACTTCTTTAAAATCGGCATGGAGGCCCTTAAACATTGCTGGCAAAAGTGTATAGATACTGAAGGGAATCTTGTTGAAAAAAATGCAATATGTCCGCCACAATTTACAACACTTACATATGAAGCAAACAACATATCAACCAGCCATCGTACTTTGCATACTTGCGCGAATTTATATAACTTTTAAATTTTCACGTCCAAATAAGTTATAGGAGAAAATTTGATATGATACAGCTATGAATATCAGCATTTATAACATAACTACAATGCTTTAGGAAATAAAATGGAATCATTGTTACTCAATGGAAATTAAATAGTATTCAAAATGAATTATAATGATTAGAACTACTGGTGCAATTTGACAATAAGTACACGTTTATTTATGATCAATGTTAGTTATCGTCATTTTATCACCTATGCATTTGAATTCGTTCTTCTAGCATTTGTCCTTAATCCGCGAAAGTGATAGCACAGCATACGGATACTGATCTTTCCGATAAATTAATGGAATTTTTGTAGAAGAGAGGAAGAACTCAGTGTAAAAAGTAAAGATAAGAAACAATTATCAGAGACTGTGCGGAAACTGAACTGGTCGAAAAATTTCAGAGTCAAAGTGGCTCAGCTCTTCCAAAAGGTATTCAACCGGAACCAGATATGAATATTGATTATGGCAACGGCTAGTGCACACAAAACAACCTAATGCAACGTTATCTATAAGCCGTTAAGTCGATTGATTAATTATTTATTGTTTTCCGCCACACTCGACAATTTTTCAGCTATCTGGTGGCGTCTAGTTTTTATTGGTGGAGGAGAGAATCCAGATACAATGTACTCGGGAAGAGACCACCGACCTTTCGAAAGTAAACTGGCAAACTTTCTCACATATATCAACGCAAGCGAGAATCGAACCCGCTCAGACTACAGGTGAAAGCCCTTGCGATTTGGAGCACAATGCACTAACCACTCGGCCACGGAAGCCCCCGTTAACGACGATTAAATATAATCCGTCTATAAAATGACTAACAGCTGTTTTCAAACATTTTCGCGAAAGGTCACATAATAGAGCGTAAAATACTATGAGTAAAGATTTGAATTTCGTCGCTTTAAGGGGCCTCCGTGGCCGAGTGGTTAGAGCATCGGGCTCAAAATCACAAAGCCTCTCACCTCTGTCGGCGCGTGTTCGAATCTCGGCCGCGGCGTTATGTGAGCAAGTTTGCCAGTTTACTTGCGGAAGGTCGGTGGTCTCTGCCCAAGTACATTGTATCTGGGTTCTCTCCTCCACCAACAAAAACTGGACGCCACCAGATAACTGAAAAATTGTTGAGTGTGACGGAAAGCAATAAATAATCAATCATCAATCAATCGTCGCTTTAAAACTTGAAATCTACGCAAAATATTCCGTTTAAAATAATATTTAGGATGCAAAAGATAAATTTCGCTAAAAAGATTAAACAGTTCTGTGACATGCGATGTGCCCCTTAAATGTTTCTAAGATACCATTGAACTACATACTACAATATGTCCTATGTTGATCTTCAGATGTTCTAACCTTAATTATTTTCCTACGTTATGTCTTAAGACAAACCTTAGTTAAGTTTCATGAACATGTCTGTAAATCTACATTTGAATTCATTCTCCTGACATTGCCTCTGAGAGTGATAACACAACATTCAGCATATATAAATGGAATACGTTTGTTTTGCAATGGAGGGCACAGTGAATACGATATTCGTTTGGTATTTTTAATGATAAAGGAATTCAGGAACTTTCTCCTTCAAAATGAAAGCAAAGAACTCACTGCTGCAAATGTTCACATCTTCATCAGATCCATCAAAACAGTCATTTTCACCATCACAACGCCAGCGCATTGGTATACATTGACCAGATCCACATTCGAAGTCTTTGCATGTTATCTGACCTAAATGATATGTCGGAAATAATGATACAGCAAACTTACATTTGTAATTGTCAAACGTTTGGACAAATTGTGCCCTCTTGTGCACAAATGAGGATTACACGTGCCTTAAATGAAAAGGTATTTTCCTCTAGTAAAACCTCCATAGATGCTTAAAGGTGTTGGCAATAGGAGTTCATAATGTAGAAATCGAGTATATAAAGGAAAAATCAAAAAGCGGAAATTACACACTGAGAACAAGTTTATAACCAGTCTTTAAGATTTCCATTTAAGGTTAAGAATGATCAAAATACCGTTTTGTTTGAAAAGAAAACTTTTGAGATGACTAGAAATAAATGGCTAGAAATTTAAAATCTCATGGATACAAAATTATAATAATGAACATGAATTTTGTGTTACATAAACAAATAAACTCCAAAATAAAGATGGATATGCAAATAAACTACTGACATAATAATAAACGAAACAAAATCTAATTCTAGTCTATGGACGCACATAGCCACTCATTCAAATTGGAGGTAATCGGAAACGGTCCCACGTGAGTTGTAAGTGGAACATGAGCTGGTCGGACGCGACTTTATGGTGGTTGGACATGAATCTGACTTGAAACTTTTTGCGGTTCTGGAGCGATGAGCGCAGTTCCTGTTTCCAAAATTGGTGGATTCTTTAAGTGTCGTTCATGGTTGTTGTTATAGGCCTGTGCAGAGGTTGTGACTTCAGATTCACGTGATACTGAGCGGATTGGTGGGCTGTCACGAATGATTGCTTATACTTGATTTGGTTTGGTGTTCAAGTTTACACGGTTTCTGCGATACGTGATTTCACTCTGCGCTTGTACAACATAAGTATAATAATCGAGAATGTCTGCTACTTTTTCTATAATCCTTTTGTCACCTATTGTATGTTGAATATTGTGCATTTCAAAATACATCCTGTTCCATTTTCAAGAAGATCTCATGCTGTTTTGCATGCTACATCTTCACTATTTGGTTGCGTTTATCACGCCTGGAGTCACGATTTCCATTCGTCCAAAATAAGTGTCGGTATCATACTGCGTGTCTTTCTTTCAAACATCAATTCAGTTCGACTACGTCCAGTGTCTTGTCGAAGAGTATTCCTCTGTTACAAAGACGATCTTTTTCATTATCTCCACAATCTGATTCAGCTTTTCCGTTCGCATTTGGATGGTGGGGAGATGGGCTTACGTGGTTTATCCCCCATTTATCAGCGAATGCTTGAACACCATTGGCAGTGAATTGTGGTCCTCTATCAGATATGATTGTTGATGGGATATCAAATAATGTGAACCGTTTCTTCGAAATACCTACTACTTTTTTGATGTTGCAATGTTGAGAAGGTCAATGTTGATAAAGTTACTGAAATAGTTAATGACCACGAGATAGGTCTTGTTTGTAATTTCAAAGAGATTATTTTGTTCCTTGCTGCCATCATCTTGTTTCAGCAGGGGTTTCGTTGTACATGTTTTGAGTCCATGGCAAGTTAGTTTTGTTTTTGTTTGTTTGTTTGTTTATAGCCGCCTGAGCAATTTTTCAGCTATCCGGCGCCTGTCACCATTACCGGTGACAGGGCTGCAAATTTAGGCCTATGTTCGGCACTCAGGGCCTTTGAGCAGGGAGGGATCTTTATCGTGCCACACCTACTGCGACACGGGACCTCGGTTTATAGGGTCTCATCCGAAAGACCGGCACCCACGTCCCACAGTGGGATTCGAACCCCCGACTCAAGGATCATCAGATCTTTGAGCCCGACGCTCTAACCACTGCGCCACGCGGGCGGATGGCAAGTTAGTGTATTGTCTTAAAGCTCAATGTTTTGAATGATTCTCCTTGATAAAATTTTTACGTAAACACTCAAATTGTTCTTGAAATCATAGAATGGATGGTAATTGTCCTTTGCTGCAGTCTTCTGATTCGATCATCATGTTGAATAGTTTCAATCAGATTTTGAAGGTCTGCATCTTTGAATTCAAAGTTGAAGATAACGAACAAAGATCAATCTCACAGCTCTTACAAGGAATACAAAATTAAAGAGTTGGACAAACATGGACCCCTCGATATACCAGAGGTGGGATCAGGTTCCTAAAAGGAGTAACAATCCCCAGTCGACCGGTCAACCCGCTGTGAGCCCTATATTTTGGTCAGGTAATCGGAGTACTAAACTTCAGCGAGTAAAGAACGACCTAAACACGCCAAACAGCATTTGAACCAACGACAGGTTGAATTGGCAAACAAGATCATTATAACAACCAGTAGAATGTGCAAGTTAGGATGTAGCTTTGTTGATTTCCATCAGTTTCGAGTCATTCAAATTTGGGTTGACAAGAAGGATCTGTTTAGAGTGTCTGCAATAACGAGTTCCTGCACTTTTAGAAACTTGAAATATGATATCATATATGTTCAGGTTCATCATCATGTCTGGGAGTCATTTAGAAGCATTGCCAAGAGGTTTGAGCAGGGTAGTTTCTAAAGGTTTGTGGTCGTTTTTCATTGTGACCTGCCGCCCATAGGTACTAGTATACTGGTCATATCTCTGAGCACCGAAAACAACTTCTTTTTCATTCTGTGTCCATTTTCGCTCATATGCCGTTAGTACCATCAATGCATATTCAATAAGTTTACCATCTTGCATCAGAACATAACATCATTGCTGTTATCTATTTGCAGCACAAGTTTCTTCTCAGGGTCGAAATATGCAAAGACTGGGTCAGAAGTTAAGTTACGTTTTACTTCCTGAAAACGTCTTTCATATTCAGCGGACCACAATAATCCTGTGTCTTTCCGAGTTAATTTACAGATTGATTCATGAGTAATGGACAATTTTGGTAAGAATCGAACGATGTATTGGATCAATCCGCAGAATCATCTGACACCAGTCTCATCAACATGTTTTGTCCTTTCTAGAAGGACAGCAACTTTCTTGGGATCAACTTTGGTTCCTTCTTTGGTGATAATGTGGTCATGAAATGATATTTCTTCGAGTTATTTGGCCATCCCACCTTTGGTATGTCCAGGGGCGTGTGTTTGGTCAACTCTTAACTTTGTATTTCTTATAGGAGTCATGACGTTGATCACTGTTGGTTATCGTTATCACCTTTTCACCTCCTCCGAGTTGGAGATGACATTTCTTTCATTGCAACTCTCAATCAGCCTTGTAGTTTTAAGTTAAGTTGTGTTTTAAAGCTTGATATAACCCGCAATGATAATGTCATCAACGAATGTGAACGTTCCGTCAAATCTTTCTAGGGCTTCGTTTAGTTTTCCTTGAAATATTTCGTTGGACACACAGAAGAGTCCTAGAAGAAAACGAGTCCAACGGTAATGCCCACACGATGTGGTCATTGTGGTCAGTCGGCTCTATTTTTCATTGAGACCGACATTCCAGAATACATGTACTTCCTGGACATCTAAACATTTTGTAGATTTGGAAGGACGTCTTGAAATGTTGGTGAAGTGTAGTACCCCCGTTGTAAGGCAGCATTCGGTGACTGTCGATCTATGTATATTTGGAGTTTGCTATTTGGTTTCTGGACTATTGCCATTTGGCTAACCAATTCAGTCGATTTTGTAACCAGTACCAGTTTCACTCTATCCATCAGCTGGTCAAAGTCCTTCTTCACACGATCCTCAGTGCGATCGAAATCTTTCTTCAAAATAACACTTTCGAGTTTACATGTGGATACACCACTAGGTTTGCTTCTCATAGGTCATCAAATTTGTGCCGGACTCTATCTTCGCTATGAAACGCTCCCGATTAACGGTTACCAGTCCGATTTATTGGACTGTCTTGAATCCTTATAAAATATCAAATGGGTTTGTTACAATGATGAAATTTTCTTCCAGAGTTTTCATATTTTCAGGGTTAAGTTGGCTTCTCCAAGGTGTATGAGACTTGTAAGTGTTTTTCTACAGTTCTTAACTTGATCCCCTTTTACGTATTTCTTTTGAACTGCATTTCAGCTTCTTCACCGTCAACTTTCCATATATATGTAGCAATATTCCATCATCACCTGCATAGGGTTTTATTTCCCTCAATTGATTCGATACGCAAGAGCTTGTTCTGCATTTGATCAGCTTTTAAATCGAGGCAGGCCTGACAAATAAGTTAAAAGGTTTTCAACAGTTTCGTTTAAAGTCAGCATTTTGTAACTGTATAATCGTTTTAACGATTTAGTTTGCCAATGCAATCTGATAATGGGTCAAATGCTCTCTGACGTGTTTCATATTAATTCTAGGTCGTTCTTTACACACTGATTTTGAGTACGGATTGCTCCGTTTACTTGACAAGATATAGGATTCACGGCGGGTATAACCGATCGATAGGGGATGCGTACACCTCCTAGGCACATGATCCCACCTTTGGTATATCCAGGGTCCGTGTTTGCATCTCTCTTTATTTTGTAGTCCTTGTAGTTGATTACTGTTCGTTATTTTCACCTTTTCATTAATATCTGCGCCACTGAGAAGTTGGAAACGAATGTTTCAGTCGTTCACCATCATGAGCAGATATATTTTCCTTTTTGTTAGGACTTCTCTTATTTTCAGCCAGGAGTCATCCGAGTCATCACTATCATAGTTACGATTCGTTTCATTGTTTACTTTCTTGCACTAAGATTTGAAATGGTTGCGTCCACTGTAGTTATCACTGTCGCCAGGCTGGATAATCTTTTTTTTAATTTGGTGTTTCTTTCCACAGAATTTGTATAATTTGTAATCGGAGTTGGTTTTCTTCCCTTTGGCTGAGTAGATGTAGGTTGTCTGTGACATACTTGATTTTTAATCTGTTTAGTTTTGATTTTGTGAATTTGGGTGTCTTTAGTGTCCTTCATTTCCTGTGCCTGTTTATTTGCGTGTTCTCAGAAACATTTTCTGAATGTAGATTTAGATCAGGTGGAAGTTTTAAGTTTAGTTTATATTTTGATGAATAATTTGTGCCTCTTGATCTTAACCCATGAAGTAAATTCGGGAAGCTGCGAGGAACGATCAGGGGAGTTTATCCTTTTTACTAAAGAGTGGTGCAAACTTGAGTAATATTACAATGTGTTCGTAGCCGTCGCTGCCACCCATATTGACAATAGGAATTTATAATATAAAAATCTCGTTTACAAAGGAAGAATCAAGAAGCAGGAATCTCACACCATGTTTTATTGGTCATACTACACACTGAGAACCAGTTTACAGAATTTCCAATTAAGAATTGGCAAAACGAAGTAATCAACAAAAGGAAAGTATTTTAAGGACACATATTATTTGTTTCTAAAAGCATTTAGAAAACTCTTTCTATTTTAATCTTAATAGATGTATACCTTTGTGAAGAACAGCAAAGGAGTCAGTAGACTCTGTGTTCATGACATTTTCATGATATATGGTACTGATATGTTGCTGGTGATTGGAATTAGGACTGGGATATTGTTGAGTCAACAATATCAAGTCAGTTTGACATAGTACAACCTTAAAGGATACTTCCACTCCTGGAGAATAAGTTAATGAGCTATAAGCGACGTTGTTAACAATATTTGTGCTTCTCTGTTTAGCATGTGTAATAAATACCGGTAATCAATTGGTGACAAAGCTGGATATTGGCATTTGTTTTCGTGTTGTTTTACGTCCTATTCGAGATTTGTTTTTTAGGAAGACTCATGACATTTGGTTTTCAATTGTCCACAATATGCCTGTCATAAGAAACAAGTGGCCATATTTCTCACCTGAGCAGTAGTTGTTTATCCATTAATTTTTATATCTTTTTCCCGGTAAAGGGAGTCATGGTTAAAAAAATGTTGCAATAAATGGTTGCAAAGTGCAACAATTTGTTTAAAATCAAGTCCTCTGAAAAAAGATTTATAAAAGATATATGTATATTTTCGTAAAATCTGGGCCTCCAAAACTTCCTGGACAGCAGGGGTTACAGTTTGAACATTACTACATGAAAAGGTGAAGATAACGAACAGTTATCAATCTCATAATTCCTATAATGAATACCAAATTAAGAGATGGCAAACAAGGACCCTTGGATATACCAGAGAGGGCATCAGGAGCCTGGGAGAAGTAAACATCCCCAGTCGACAGGTCACACCCATCGTGAGTCCTACATTTTGATCAGATAAAGGGAGTAATCTGTAGTTACAATTAGTGTGCAAAGAACAATCTAACAATTGGTATGAAACGCGTCAGACAGCATGTTTCTATACTCATGGAACATTTTTTGAAATTGGTTATCCATTGTATACACAATTATATTCCGAAGTGTTTAAAGAGTTATCGCTCTTTGCCTACAGGGGTCGTTGATGACGTCCGCCATTACTGTGCTGATAAACAAAATGCCGTATGAGAGAAGTGGAGGGCGAAATTGTATTGTTTTTGGCTGTAGCAACAATCAACGAAAATTTCTTAAATCAAATTTGCATAATGCTGTTTTTGTTTGATATACAATAATCTACTTGTTCTTTATAAAAAAGGATGAAAATTTTATATTTCTACATAAACTATATAACATTTTGAACCTACCCCCCCCCCCCCAACCCAATTGCGTCCCCTTCCAGGAATTGAAGTATAAAAAACTTCAGCAAAAGTTAGGATGATACTAGCATACAACTGTAGTTGTTCTCAAGACTCTTTGAAAGAAACAACAGTATTTTCACCATTTTTCCCTTGAAAAGTAGGGGGTGTCCTTCGTTTACACAAATGTTCATCTTATTACACAATAATTATATAAGAGAAAAAACTTACATCCGGGTTCTTCACCAATGTGAAACTAGCGTGCAACGACGAATGATCAATAACTTCTCTTACATTTGTTTAAGCATGCAAATTTATAAAATTATATCAGTCGTAAATAATAAACATTAAAGTTACCAGTGAAAGTTGCAGATAAGAATGTTCCATTCATATTTATTTAATAATTTGAGCTGGTGAAGTAGGTTTGTATGTGTCTGAAGTACATGTATGTATGTCAGACTAGCTACTTTCACTTTGTGTTGTTTTCTATCGATTATTGTCACTCGCCCTTTAAAATTATTTCAATAAAATAATACATTACGTAGAGAAGTCATATCAGCCCCTCCAGTTTTATTGACGATGTACTTTTTTATTCCTTTGAAATGGTAAATTAAAGTAGCTTGATTTATCAACTGCTGCCCCCCCCCCCCCCCCCCCCCTCTCTCTCTACATGGCATGCAGTATACGGTATCTAGTGGAAATGTAAATTTGAACCGATGAATTAACTCGTCTTTGAAGGATGACCCCACTGATTTGTGATTTTGAGGTTTGGATTGAACTACGTACCTTTTTAAAATCTAAAATTTTGTTGGTTTTAGAATTTTTTTAAATTTATACTTATAGATCTAGGCCTAGTTGTCAATACTTAGTGAACTTCTTCACCCCCACTTAGAAAGATGCCTGGATAATAACGCCATGATTTCACATTGAGTATAGTTTTAATTGACTAGGCCTATATACGCTCAATACCACAGTTACAACTCCCTCCCCTTGACATACCCCAATGTAATGGGTCCAGAAGCCGGTAGAGGAGTATCACCGAATTTTTTACATGTTTTTATGATTCAGAATTCACAATTAGACTGCATATGGTTGTTTTATGAAATGGAATCTTCATAGCATGGGTATAAAAAGCAACTACGTGCAAATAACATGACATGACAGATAATTTCTCAAAGTAGTAACTTAAAATAAAAAACAAACAAATCTGTTAAATTTAGTCCTCTTCCTCTGTATCCATGATGTAAACAAATTGTGTCAAAAAATTCACAAAAATGTCTGAAAAGAAAGCAATATATTGTGAATATGTCAAAAAAAGCAGCGTCCATGATTACATCGTTTTCCCCCTATGGCCTTTGACACGCAACATGATTAGGTAATTCAATATGGCGACGCTAAGTTTGCAAAACATCTGCATACAACCAACCATTAAAATGGTGAAGTTAAATCAATAAACATAATACAATTACAAACTTTTGTTAAAGTTTCATATAAGAGAATCATTAATCTAATGAAACAAGGTATTACCCGGGCGAAGAAATGTAGTTATATACACAGCAATTTAAACCACTTGGCTGATGGAAGTAATTTTCTTTTTAAATTTGTACTAAGTTAATGCTAATTCATTGAATACATGAAGGCCACCTTTCTAATCGTCACAGGTCTTTGATACACGAGAAACATTCGACTTCAAAGTCCTCAAAATGTCCCCTCAGCTTAGATGATTATTAAAAATCATAAACTCAAAATATTATACAATACCGATGTTTGTTATTCAACAGAAAGTATTGAATATGAATTCGGAAGATTCCCTCAACAAAGCATCTAATTTAAGAAGAATTAGAAAGCAACGCCTTATTGGTACCATCTTTTTTAAAACCTGATATGAAAATATCCCTATTAGTAACAGTTTCTTGATAAGAAGTAATAGGGCAATCTTTTTGACGGTCGCTTCTATAATTTCTGAATACAGGGACCAAATTTACACTAAAATTATTCACCTTAAGTTTAATAATGAACAAATTTGCAACAGACTAATTGTTTTATTACATTATAAAATATTTTGTGTGAAGAAGGAGAAAATTGCTGAAATGATCAGATGGCTATTTTTGATCATAAACTTGATTAAATTAAAACTCTCTTTTCAATATACTACTTACTGTTGCAAATGTTCACATCTTCATCAGATCCATCAGAACAGTCATCATCACCATCACAACGCCAGTTCTGTGGTATACATTCTCCAGATCCACATTTGAATTCAGTTTCTTTGCATGATGTCTCACCTACAAGATACAGATACATCGGTAATAAGACTTTTTAATATTAAGGAATTTGCCAATTTTTGGGGACAAAATGTCTTATTCTGTGCAATTCCAAATCCTTTCCTTAGGAAAAAAACATGTTTATTATACTTTCTTTTACTCGAAACATAATGTTTCCCACTTAGAACAGAAAGTACGCCCTAAAGGTTGATAGTATCTAGCAACGGGGAACAGTGCTTGGTAATGGATGATATTATAAAAATTATCACATGCGTCAAATTATGTGCGTACGGTTCGCCGTAGATTGTTAGACGATGTCGTTTGAGCGTTTGTAATAAACGCGAATACCTGTGTTATATACAAAACGTCACACGACAGTAATTGATCAAAAGTCAACAGACGGAAGTCTTTTTGCTTGGTTGTTTATATAACATTCAGTATAATAAAACAAAAATTGCATGTATTTAAGGGTGACATTCAATTCTAACCTTTGGCCCTCTCACTAATTAACTATATCAAATTTAGACAAATGACCGCCAAAATTTCAAAGTTAAATTCCAAGTGCTAACAAAAAGAGAGAGAGAGAGAGAGAGAGAGAGAGAGAGAGAGAGAGAGAGAGAGAGAGAGAGAAATTATGTAGGGTCCCGTTGCGTTAATAGTATTTGTGCTGTGTTTTGTTTTTGTTTGTTTTCTTTTTTTTTTTGGCAACACAAAGCAATCTACAGTAGAGTACACCCTTCGTGTCAAATACAACCCTACCATGGTAATTTCCTTAGTCATTTCTCTATTCTGTGTGATAATTTTTCATCCCGACAAATTAAATCAAACGTTTATAATATTTCTTTCAATTCCAAATAATGTCACTCTTGGTATTAGCTAATCACGCTACACCTCGACATATATACCTCCGCCCAATCTTCGATAAACTGCGTCCGGGTTACGCATCCGGTGGTTTGGTACTCTCATTCTATATAATGTCTATTTGTGTAGCAAAACAACACTGGTACGCCCTCTATTAGTCCCGCGAGGACCTGGGTTAGAAAAGGTCCTCAGTACCCCTTGCTTGTCGTAAGAGGCGACTAAATGGAGCGGTTCTTCGGATGAGTGAAAAGTTCTCGAGCGGGACGTTAAACAATACATAATCAATCAACCTCCATTGATGTTCAAAGAAAAATATTTCAGGGACTACTATTATTGGTGTCTGAAAGCATCCGAAAATTCTTGGAAATTTGACAACTGTTTGACATCATTATCATATGTTCCACCTTTGTAGCAACCATTAATAATATAAAATCCACAAATGATAAATTCTGCATTAACGAATGCATTTTCAAAAACTTGTATCATTAGTGATTCACCATCATAACCATTAATGATATATCGTTAGCTCATGAAATTTTTTTTATTAGAGGACAGGCGGATCGTCCATTAATGATAAAAATTGAAACTGGAAAGTTTGCTTAATGATAAAAAAAAATGAACATGCATATTAGTGAACAAATTTTACATTTCTTAATGATATTCTTAAATTTTGAAGCATTGACACCACAATAACGCACTTCACCAAGTATGCAGGCACAAGTGTCGCAGTTTTTATCCTCGTATATATTTCAAAAATGAACTTTTTTGTATTTGAGTTTTGCATTAGAATTCTATAATTGCTATCTTTTACTTTTATCTACTAAACACAAAAGGGGCCGGTATACATAGCCATGCTACCTTATCAGACGTAACAACACACGCAGTATACACAACCGTATGTTTTCTGTTATCTCATTTCATTTCAGTTTTGTTAAACCCAATTAATTCTAATAACGATATGATATAAAAAAGTGTTTAATTTTCTTTTCTCAGTTAACTTTCATATTTTTTTTTTTCAAAATCATATTTGAATCATTGTATATTATTACCTTTAAAAACTCCGAACTTGAGTTAACTTTCAGCACTGCAGAAATCATAAGGAATCACAGTCTATAGTTTCCGCAGATTGAAACTATATAATCGTTTATGCACTGCAGAAACCATACAGGTAACCTCAACGTCAAGTTTCCGCAGACTGAAACTTGACGGAAACTTGACGGAAACTTGCGGAAACCAGATAATCGTTTACGCACTGCGGACACCAGCGTTTTCATCCAGTGAGCCATTGAATAATAAATTCCTTGTGTATACTGTATTATACTATACTGTATGTGTGTGTATTTCATTCATTTGAATAAATGAAGAAAAATGCCATGAACAGGAGTCGGTCCAAAGCAACGAAGGAAATCTTCGTTTTAAAGTTAAATTCAAGTTTAATTCGATATTTATTAAGGACACAGAATGCTTAAAAACCAAGTTTTATAGAAATTGGTAAAACAACGTGTTTAGGTTTTTATTCTTTCTAAACATTTTCCTTTATAGACACATCTATATTGAAATGCATTGCAAAACATGGAAGGGAAAAATATTGAAATTCAACCAGAACATCCTGAAAGGTTTTCATGATATTGATGTATTCATGAATGTACATATATTTATAATTAAATTAATTCATATATAAATGTAGTGATGTATCTCTACGTAGGGTTTATATGATAGAGGTTTTATTTATTTGTTTATATTTTATATAGATATACATGATATATTTATTTATGATAATTTTATTCACAAACAGTGAAAGGGATTGGGCATCAAACAGCCCATTTTAGCTCTCTCCCAAACACATAATATACGTCTAATTGCAAATACAATATTTTTCCTGATATGTTAATTATAAATTGTTGTGGGTACAGTATAGCGGAGGGGTTGTTCCATATACCATAGCACAGCTTAAGAAATGTCTTAGGATAGATATATGCAAAGAATGTTTTGTGAAACGGTTGTGATACATCTTATAGGAACTTACTAAGTTATAAGTCAAACATATCATAAGTTACCTTACAATATGTCTTAGGAAATGGTTCCAAGTTAAAACTTGTAACAAAGGTTGCTTATGAACAATGTCATGACCTGAACCAATGTCATTTGGCGAAGGTCAATCAAGATCAATGTCACTGATAAGAACAAGATTTGGCTGTGTTCTTTGCGGGTTTTAATTCTAGTTCTGTTGTTAGAAAAGATTTTTTAAGATTGAAATAATATCTGGACAGGGGGCGTAATACATGTGTACACGTCATCGTATGTGACAAAGATTATTGATTGATTATATATTGTTTAACGTCCCACTCGAGAATATTTCACTCATATGGAGACGTCACCATTACAGGTGAAGGGCAGAAAAAATTTAGGCCTATGCTCGGCACTTATGGCCTTTGAGCAGGGAGGGATCTTTAACGTGCCACAACTGCTGTGACACGGGGCCTAGGTTTTTGCGGTCTCATCCGAAGAACTGCCCTATTTACTCGCCTCTTACGACAAGCCAGGGGTGCTGAGGATCTATTCTAACAACCCGGACTCCCACAGGCTTACGTGACAAAGAATTTCCCTTCGTAAACTCGTGAACTGTTATGTATAAAATATACTAAATAGAATTGAATTCTTCAATCAATAGAATTAAGAGATTTTAATATTGTTGTAAATCTTCTTTAAGAGTTTTTTTCAGCTTGACTTGAAAATCATTGTAAAGTGGGGAAAAACTCAAAACATAACAAATCAAAAATCAAAATTACGATAACTTATGTTTTATTGCTAGCTGTTCAAACGTAACATTGTAACATAATCATGATTTACCTTGTATTGGAAAGGGGTAGATGACCACTAGCAAAACAACAGCCAACAGACAGAATTTTATGATTGTCATGATGCCTCCAGCCCCCTTTGGTCCTCTGATAATAAATGTGATTTCCCCTGAATTTCCTGTGAAGAAATGTTTGATACGAGCCACTCTTCTGCAGGGCGACTGGATATAATTACTCATTCTACTTCTTAAAACTATATCTAAAGATGTGTTTAGGACGATGACACCATCATTTCAAAGTGCACGGTAAACCGCACAATTTATATATCATCAATAATATTCTTTTTTTTTTTTAATCTGTTGGCTTTTTTTATATTCAAAAAATAAATCCAGATATTAAGCATAACAAGTATCATTTATGACTGATAATTGAATAGAAAACGGATCATATTCAACACTTGTTGGTGGACTGTTCTATACAGAGAAAAAAGACAATAAATGCCCCATGGTTATAAATATAATCATTGTTGTGTAGTAGCCTAGTATATACAACGAAAACAAACATGTTTATATGCATGTACAAGATGCACTGCACAGTCGCTCTCGGTGATGTAGCACAACAATGGTTATACATATGTACGTGGTTCATCAGAGCTGTCTGTCCAATTGACCTAGAAATTTCGAAATAATTGTATGCAATTGTACTTCTCTGTATCAAGATTATGTAGTCATACGACAGCGAGTTAAGACAAGGGCAAACTCTTATGAAATATTTTAATTGGACAGGGGTTTTTTTTATTTACACAAGAAAGCTAAAATGTACAATGTTCAGAACTAATCTAATCTCGTATATCTGCAGCTTGTTCCAATCCACTAAACTGAACATATGAGAGTTCTTTGCATGAGGAGATAGTAACTTGTAAACGTTGTAAACTGCATTGAGTGCAAAACAGTTTTTAAGTACAGATATACTTGCCACTTTTACATAAGATTTCTGATTGCAAAATATCGCGAACAAAAGAATTTGGTCAACTGTGCCACGTATATCAATGGTGGCTCCAGGATTTTCTACTTGGGGCAACCAAGGACGGAATGAATCCAAAAGCACGATCCCTTTTAGAGGATCACAGGCATGCCCACCCCCACCCCCCCCCCCCGAAATGTTGGGTTTAAATAAAGCAAAATGGTGAATTCTAACTGAAAAATACGCTAGGTCGTAATATCACTATAGAAGATTTAAAATTGACTATTGATTAATTAGTATATTTAAAAAAGAGATAAAAGGGTGCCTCTAAAATATTTATGCAATTTAAAACGGGGGTCTGAGCCCCTCCCTAAGTTCAAATATGTTTTTTGAATATTGGACCATCACAGGGGAAAAAGAGGTTGACATACGAGAATGATTTACTTCCCACCTTACACTGCAAATGATTCTCTGCCTTAAGAAATCTATGTATTTCTTTTCATTATTTTGTTATAAAATCATCATTCGTTCAAAAAGTTCATTTAAATATGATTTGAAAGAAACAGTACTAATCCAAAACTTTACAAGCCCTATAGGAACTATCATAGCAACCAGGCAATCAAATATCAGTGGATGGCCATCCAAAGACATGGACCAAACGGTTTAAGGGAGACAACTGCAAAATACGCTGTCTTTGTCGAAAAGGTATACCGACACTATATCAACTTCAGTGAATAATGTGATATATCGATAAAGTAGAAATTAGATCAGTGAGCTACTGTAGACCCTTATTCGATGTTCTAAAAACGAAAGTTTGGCCTCAAACTTCTGTCAGCTGAGTTCCCATAATTGAACTGTTTACGATAAGCATATACCGAGTTTTAATCTGACCAAATTTCTGCTAAATGAAATGAAATAACGGGGTTTCATCACATGAGTTCTAATTATGTATAAAGTAGCATAATGGTAGACAGAGGATATTGATATGTGCAGTTTATCATAGCTATTGAACTTGTCAGCATTTCGACATCAAGTTTTAATTAATCCTCTGTATTATTTTTTTTTTACCTCGTGCAAGATAGGTTCGTTAGTAAACATTCACACCCCCACCCACCCACACCCCACCCCTCAAAAAATGAAAACCCAAAACAAAATCTAGACGAATATCCGAAAATTAGAAAATGTGAATGTGTTTGATTTTGTAATCCAGAAAGAAAAGAAATATTATACAATATTAGCAAGTTGTACTAATCAATAAAAAGTGCAGCAGAAGTGTATAAGGAATACATGATAAACATACATGATTTGATAATTTCAATTCTGTTGTGAATTTTAATGCAACAAGCCACTGTTGTTATATGCTTACAAAAATATTTTAAAAATTGATGTTAACTCAGAAGATGAATAATTCATGATGTGAACTTTATGAATAAACTTAGAGTTTAGAATCATTTGGTCTACACAGGGAATATCTTCGGAGAATAAAATCATTCTCAGATTCACTGATCTAAGGTAAAACAGATTACAGCTTTGATTAGTAATAAGAGCAGTTGTGAAGTAATGTAACACATAAAACCTATTTACATTTTTGCTAGCGTGAAAACTGTTGCACAACAGACTCGAAGTATGTTTTCCCCTATCGAAGACTAATGCCTTGTTAATATGATTTGACCAAGTCTTTATGTCTGCTGTGTCTGTTTCTGAGGCGGTCTGAGGCGGGATATATACGACTTGTAATCTTTGTTTAGAAAATCTGACACCCTTTTGTTTGGATTGAAAGTGAATAATTGAAGAAAAAAGTTTTATATTTGGTATATAGTTCTACGCTTGTTCTGAGTATTCTGTAAAACGAATAACATGACCAAGATGTCTTCACTGCATCGTGTGAATTAAAACAGTATACAGTGTATTTTCGTTTTAAAGCCTTTTCTTTAAATCATCCATGGTAAATCTTTGAATTCCGTCAAATTATATTTATCCAAGTGTGAAGAGATGATGTCTCCTAACCAAGTAATAATGATAAAGATTACTTGATGTATTCTTAAATATTCTATTCATTGAAAAAATGAACCAGTATTGTTTTATAGAAATATGGCAAATATTATCACATCCCCGAGGAAAGCAACACAAAGATACCACCGAAGTGATCGAAATTTACAACTTACTATTAACTGCTGTGATTTTCTTGCTTCTGCTAGTAATGTAAAGTTTTAATAAATTATTCGTGTTTACTATTTTAACCATGTGAAAAATTCCATGTGAGGTAATTTTATTCTCGTTCAGGTATATATAGATTTCTTCACTCAAAAAGTGCGGTATTTTTCAAAAAATATAATGGTAATGGAAGAATGATTGTGCAATTATTAAAGGTTACAAAGACTTAAAAGAATATCCAAGCTGTAATGTTGAGACTGGTAAGACCATCGGGTACATACATGTACCGTAACAGGTGCCCGGAGTTCTACGAAAGGCACATAATTGAATTGACTGTCGCTGGGATCTGCTGTATATCAATGGTAAGCGTAATATTGTCGTGGTGCTTAACATTTACTCCTAGTATAGACCACAGCGTTTCACTAACACGTCTTCGTTTAAATAAATCGATCTTGTCTCTGCTATGAGTCGTCATTGTCTTTGGTATTTTTAACTTGCTTACCACTGCTATGTACGATTGGAGCCATTTGAGAACTAGTGAAAAAGATACTGAATTTAGCTTAGATAATTTAGTATCTGCTGTTCATGTGGTACCGATGATTTACACAAAATTGTAGTGAAACAACAAATAATGAAAGGGCAACTGTAAAATTATTCTGATAAGGATGATTTTCTCAAAATTTACTTTTAGTGGAAAAAAAGTCAGTTACTGGTAGTTAAAAGAAACAAAATGTGAAAATTTATTGTTAGAGTCTTCATTTCATGGAAATCGCACATGTTGATAGACTTCTTACCCACTGAAATACTATACATATATGTACAGGTACATGAAATTAATCATCTATTTCTATTTTCACAGTTTTCAAAGTACAACGAAATGTACATTCTTTGAACGTTTAAGTGATTATTAGAACCTTAGTCACGTGATCTTTATATTTTGAAAAATGCATCAAACTGTCTGTTGAACGATTTAAAAGAACGGGTGTCAACGCAATTTTAAATGCGACTAAAATTGTTCCAGTTGATATATATTCTGACATCGCCCGTCTTGATTTGTTAATGTCGATTAATTTCCCCCGCCTACAAACCCTGGATAGCTAACTGAAAATGGAAAAATGTATAGAACTGTTTACAACTGTTTTGTCATAATTATGAATTTACATGAAGGGAAGCTGATTACCTGCTAGTATGTTTCGGGATTTGAAAAAAAGGACAATATTATTTCACGTTTAGATTTATCAAAATATACTTTGCTCTATCATGACCATTTTGTGTACGTGTATAGAAAAGAGCAGTTCGTGTCTTTAGAGAAACTGATAGAGGTAAGCCCAGTGCATCCACGGGACTTCCCTATATTTCTCCCTATAAGAAAGTCAAAACCACATGTAAACTTCTAATTAAAAAGTTTTTAATAACTTAAGCGATGTGGATGCTATCTGCAAATTGCGTTTCTCACCTAGACGTTATAGTATTGGAAGAAATGTATTAAGCGATCTGCGGTTTTATTTTGTAGATATTTGTTGATTGCAGCTTGAATTGTGGGGTTCCTCTTTCTTTGTTGCCATGTATTGAATGTTTTTTGGTCATCCTTTAGGAAACAATTTGGATAACATGGACATAAAAGAGAAAATATTGTCTCCACATCATGCAGAGAAGGAAAGCTTCAAAATTAGGGTATAAATTTCCGTGTGACATTAATTTTATCATAAACCGACCCTAGAAGTGCTTTACGAACCCATTTTTGACACCATCTTGTTTCTACCAAGCTTGAAACTGTTTAATGTATCGTATTGGTCTTGCGTAATTTTGTAATGTTTTTTACCACTTAACCTAATCTAATAATTACAACATTTATGACTGCCACCAAAACGCATCTAACACCGGCTTGAAATTACGACTTTTACGCGGTGCGCCAAGACGGCAATGGTTGTCCGCATTTATGTGCGGCAGGGGTGTTTCAGTGACACCCTGCGCTCCTTGTAACCCAAGTTTACGCGCCCCTCGGTCCTGTTTTTTGACAGACAATTCAACAAGAACGGATGTGTAATGCCGATAATTCAGGGCGCGCGCGTGTTGGAAGGTCCCAAATGTGTTGGATATTCTTTATCATTTGCACGTGTCGCTGACGCGATTTTCAATTCTATAATGGGTTTTATATCATTTATTGGGAAATAATCAAATGCAATTGGATAAAATGATCAAGTAGTGAATTCCTGGTTCTCTTACAGAACTAGTGAGCCAATTATCGTCTGCTACTGACACCCGCCTTCTTCTGGATTGGATCAATTTCGACGTAGTTGCTTACTAATCTAATATTTGTAATGTTTTAATCTGATAAGATTTACTTAGGAGATTTCCCTGTGTTTTTGCAAGGATATAGCCCACTTCTGAATAAGGAAATTTGATGTCTCTTGAGCACATGCAAAGTATGTTAATGTACGCAAACATGCTTATGTTTTAAGTTTAGATATTGGACTTTATCAGTGAAAGGTCATGCAAAGATTAAAAAGAGCATGCTTCAAACCCCAATGTGTACGTATGTAGCGTTTTGTATTCTAAAATTCTATAGATCGAAACCAAAATAAAAACACGAAATGTTATCACTAGTAAAACTGGAAAATGGAGAAAAAAACATGAAGCATGATATTATTCTATCAATGATGTTCCAGCAATATTTCGGCAATGAAAAGAAATGACCACGCTAATGTCAAATTTTGCTTGGTGACGCACCGGTGTCTGGTGGTTACATGTGTAAAATTAAGAGTATTGAGGCAGCAGTGATTAGAAATGTGGTGAAAAAAAAAAGATAAAATAAAATGATAATAATAAAGGGGTGTATGTCATACGTATGTAGCATGCAGATATACCTTATGCAGAACAGAAAGTATACAAATGCATTTAGGACATTTCCTTCTTTTTCTCTTTCTAGACATCTCGTTCGCACTTTGTGGTCAGTTTTCAGATGAATAAAGAACGGCCTGCCTTCTCATAGCATAGGAAGTCTGATCCCCCTCTTTCGTAGTCTTTGGCATTACTATCCACTAATCGACTCCAGAGTTGGAATTTTCCTACTTACTGAAGTACTCGATATCAGGAAAAGATAGATTAGTATAGCCCCATGTCTGTGTACAACTCTACACATACAAGGTTACTTTCCCAACCTTAGGGATCTGGCACAGACAGTAATGAAGACAAATAAATGTGAACATTCCCGTAGACAGGGACATTGAACCTATTAGAAAGTAAATGGGGACCAATATATTTCAAGGGATAAAGGATAATTGGCAAATTATACCCATTTAATCATGTTAATAGTAGAACATGTCATCCAACCTGGGCACTATTTCCTGTATTTTAGATGTACTATCATTGCATGTCGACGTAACCTCTATTTCTGCGCTTAACATCGTTTTAAAGAACGAATTCAGTTTTTGTTTTCAGTCCTAGAACCTTATTCTTCAAAGTTTGGATATATGACTGAAGGAGTCAGCGAGATTCCAATTTCCCCAGAACCTGTTTCCCAGGGCTCTTCGCTTGCTCTCGGGGAAACTGGAATCTTACTTACTTCCCCAATAATACTCATGTACTTTAAACGTTTTATTATACCGATATACACATTTTAATCCAGACTAAAGCTTGAAATTAATACATTGTTTACAATTCGGGACCTACTTGCCATGATTGTTGATGTTGTTTGCTACCGTAAACTGGTTATTGATTGATGTTCGAAGTATACGGGGACCAGTTAACCCATGCATAGGATGACTACAGTTTCTGGAGTTGAACTGTAATTACTCCGAACACATTTTAGTTTACCGGAGGTACCGAAGTCTGGTCGAAAATTTCTGACTAGATTCCCGCGAATTAGTTGTCTAGTCACAAAATGGCGAATAGGTAAACTTCGAACCTTTGCACAATGTGTAAAAGGGAAAAATGGTTTAATATGTTTTAATAATTACGAATATGTGGAATAAAGTAAGATATTGACATCAAATTGTTCACATTTTAAATGATATTAGAAACAATAGTGCATCGAGTATGTATTATAGTTCTCTGTTTCGATACATATAATTATGCTGTACACACGGCAGATACACTAATGTAAAAAAAAAAAGAAGAAAAAAAAAAAAAAAAGAATTCATCGCACTTTTAATATGTTCATTTTTGTATGCCGTACTTCTGAATTAAGAATGATCACTTTTATCAGTAAATAGAAAATTAAAAGCGACATGAAGTAATAGGAGGTGTTTTATATTGAAGTGAACAGAGTTATATTCGGGTTGATTACTGTAGTTAACATTTGCAGATATTACTTCTGGTATAAACTATAGTTTCCACTCGAATTCAACCATAGTAAAAATTCATGATTCCATTCGGAACTTATCAGAATTTTTCATAAGATAAACAGAAGTTGTTAGTTGTTCAGAGTAGGTCGAGTTGGCATTCAAATTGACGTACCTTTTTACAGGGAAATCGTCCATTTTACGATTTCTCAGGAAATAAGCAAAGTATATCGAACAGTGATAAACAAGTAGATATAATACATGTATCTGATGTTCAGAGTTTAAGATTTCTTATCTAGATCAATTGATGAAAATTTCTGTGAGAAATAGTTTAATCAACGATCACTGACGCCTTTACTGAGGCTGGCGGGTACCTTCTCATCAAAAAAAGTTCTCAGATAATTTGCAAAGTCCCAAATGACAAATAGACCCCCCCCCCCTCCAATTCTTACTACATAGGTGAGTAATACACCTTGGAAAGCAATTCTTTTATGAAAAATAAACTTCACTTCACAGAAATAGTTTTTTTTTCTACTGAATCACCTATATAAGAAATTGAAAAATCTTGTAGGAAATATTAACATCTTCCCCCCCCCACCCCCCACATTTACAGATGTATATCACACCTGTTAGGAGAGATACACTTAGAAAACAATAAGGGGTTTGCAATGTGTGTGATGGAATGCCTTCTGGCTTAAGGATCTAGACAGGACAGTGACATGAAATGGTTATTTCTTCATGTTATTGAAGGGAGGTATGAACATGGAAGATTCACCTTACCTGAAAAGTGGTAAAGCTGAAACCTCATAACCTGTTAAACTTCCTCTGAAATTAATTTCCATCTGAATTCTACACAGACTACAAGGAAAGAATACCCTTTCAATGATTTTCAATATCTTTTCAAATGCTGTGGTTTAAACAAAAATACGAGGGCGAGTCAATAAGTAACCAGCCTAACTTATTTCCGGTTGAGATCCATCTCTTCTTTTTCGATGTAATTACCCTCTAGTGTGATGCACTTAGACCAACTGTGTACAAGTGCCATCAGCCTAGAAAGGAAGAAGTTAAGGTCCTTTCCATCAACCCACTCAATTGCCATCACCGGAAATTGCGTCCACGGATATCCTTTTTCACGTTTGAGAATAGAGAGAAGTCGCTAGGAGGTAGGTTATGCGAATAGGCAGGATGTGGTATTAATTCATACCCGTTTCGCTCTACAGCATCCATTGCAACTTTGCAAGTGTTGACTCTCGCGTTGTCCTGTTTCAGCAAAAACACCTTGAGAGAGTTTACCTCGGCGTTTTGCACGGATGACTGTTGTCAGCTGGTCTAGCAAGTTTGCATAGTACACTCCATTTATTGTACATTTCGTAGGTAAAAAGTCCAACATAATGACTCCTTTTGCGTCCCAAAATATTGTGGCCGTCACCTTGCCAGCAGATAGTTGTGTCTTGAACTTCTTTGGTCTCGGTGACCCCGACCCTATCCTCTGACGACTTTGACCTTTATTCTCTGACTTATAATAATGAACCCAAATCTCAACTACAGTCACCAAATGCAAAGGAAAATCATCTTTTGACCTAATACGCTTGAACAAGGTGTTGTATACTGGTTGCCATTTGCTCATCGCTAAGGGATTTGGGGACCCAATGGACTGTTAGTTTCTGCATACCTAAATGATCATGTAAGATTGTTGAAACGCTACCATGTGAAATGCCTAATGATTGCGTTACTTCTTCCACCTGAATTCGCCTATCAGAGTATACCAGATCCCGAACTTTGTTACACATTTCTTCGTCGGTTGAATCCAGTGGGCGTCCAGACCTGACTTCATCTTCTAAAGACGTTCTACCGTGTTTGAATTCCCCTACCCAGAAATTAACCTGAGCATAAGATAGTGCAGAAGACCCATAAACATTGGCTAATTTGCTGTGTAATTCCTTGCCTGTTCTACCTTTTAAATACAAGTACCGAATTACAGCACAGTACTCAACTTTAGATGAAAAGCATGTCTTTGCATCACTAGCCATGTTTGACATTCAGTGTCTTATTAAAGAATGATTCGACACTCGTGCAATTCTGTACCCAGGTATAAAACATGTATCGAAACAAGGCATGAAAATCGTGACCGTCTCGGTCAATCTGAAATGGGATAGTCTGGTTACTTATTGACTTTCCTTCGTAAAATCAATAATGCGTGAAAGTTTACTATACAAAAGTTCCGTTTTCACTATATTGTTACCGACCATTTATCTAATTTTATGAAAAAAAACCGTATCAATGATTTTTTTTTAAAAACACAATAAACAGATTATTTCTATAGACTAATACACCGTAGGCATATGAAATACTCGAGGTTTCCTTAGTATTAAAGCTACGGCGACACTTGATTTTGAGCTCTGGCCTTATATATTATAGCCACCTTTCGTGGTGAAAAAGTGAAGATATCATTGATGAATCTCATAAAAAAATTAAAAACACACAATTAAAGCAGGAAGAACACGGACCCCTGAGCGTCCAGATATGGGATCAGGTGTCTAGAAGAAGTAAACATCTGCTGTTGACAGCTCACATCCGCTGTGAGCCCTATATCTTGGTCAGGTAAACAGAGTAATCCGTAGTCAAAATCAGTGCGCAAAAAATTACCTAACGATTTGCATGAAATACGTCAGACTACATTCGACCTAATGACATGTGGTATTATTGTAACGGCCATTGAATCTACAAAATGCTAACTGTAAGCGAAACTGTTGAACATACGTAGAACATGTTTTCGCGTATCGAATCGTTCAGTTATACCATATGCAGGTTATTTGTTTTTGTTGTTCTTATTTTGAAAGACATTTGTCATTTGGTTTTTATCAAACCTTCTGCAGAAATTAGCTCCCTCCGGAAGCCATAGCAAATAATTCTTGCCTTGGGTTTGACAAAAGAACCATCCCTCTTCTCACACAACCAGTGGATAAGTATCTACTATACTATAGTATATAGGACAATTTCCTGCAGGTGTTGAAATAAAACTTAAATGAAATAAAATAAATTGAAGTTGTAGGACTTGTCACTTTTTGGGATGGAACATTTCCTACATTTTCTTCTATCGGACGATAAAATATTAAAAAAAACCTTAGGATTCCTACACGCTGTAATGTGTAAGAGAATTTCGCTTTGTTGTCCTTCTCTATGTAATGTGTACATGAATTCCCTTTAGAATCCCCACCCAATGTAATGTGTAAATGAATTTCCCTTACAGTTCTTCACTATGTAATTTGTAAATGAATTTCCCTTGGAATTCCCACACTATGTAATGTGTAAATGACATTCTATTAGAATTCCTATTCTACGTATTGTGTAAATGAATTTCCCTTAGAATTCCCACACTATGTAATGTGTAAATGACTTTCTCTTAGAATTCCTACTCAATGTAATGTGTAAATGAATTCCCCTAAGAATTCCTACATTATGTAATGTGTAAATAAATTCCCCTTAGAATTCCTACATTATGTAATGTGTAAATGAATTCCCCTAAGAATTCCCACACTATGTAATGTGTAAATGAGTTTCCCTTAGAATTCCCACACTATGTCATGTGTAAATGAATTCCTCTAAGAATTCCCACACTATATAATGTGTAAATGAATTTCCCTTAGAACTCCTACATTTTACAATGTGTAGATGGATTTCCCTCAGAATTCCTACACTGTGTGTAAATGAATTTCCCTTAGAATCCCACGCTATGCAATGTGTAAATGAATTTCCCTTAGAGTTCCAACTATATGTAATGTGTAGAGAAATTTCCCTATGGGATGGGATGCTCAAAATTCTGTAAAAAGAGATTTTTATGCATAAAAGATATTATCTCCGACCAAATGTTGTGAAATTTAAACAGCTCTTGTCTTAATCAGTTGTAAATCTACTGGCATCTTTGTTTCGATTTATTAAGAAAGGCTTTATATTGTCCGTTCTTTCTAAAGTTATATTTACGTGTATATGTATTCTTATAATTTAACTCTACCCGATTTTTATACGCCATCTAATATACTTTTACTCGTGTACCAATGTTTTCGTTTCTTTGAATAAAAGATTTGAAATCGAAATGAAGCCTACTTTCAAAGACGGCCAATTACACCGTTTTGTCCAATTACACGCCATTTTCTTGAATTATCATTGATGCGACTTTTTCTTCAGGAATTCATGCGAAAACGGTATTGATGAATCTTTGTTGTCGAACTAATACGGGTAATTCGTGTTTCACCAGAACACTTCAATTTGTACTCCTGTTCAGCCTTAATATGATTTTACGACTAAATTCACTTACAGGTAATTATTTGTCTAATCTCTACTTACGAACGCAGTCACTACCTGCCGAATTTTAAATTAAAATTTTGAATAACAAAGATCGCCCCGAGTCCATGGGGACTGCCATAAAAGATTTATTTTTTTACTGCTAATATCTTCATTTAGTTAAGGACGTCAGCGCGCGGAATCCCTATAGTTTCCCCATAGTAGTTCTCATTATTCCCCAGTAATGAGACTCGGATTTTGTGTTTGTAAATTTATCCTCGGTCCCTAATCTAATACACTAGTCATATTATTTTAATGATTTTCCAATTCAAGATCACGATACACGAACGTCCGCATAAGATAAATGGTTGGTCTTCCTATAACCCTCTACTCCCTAGTGGATAAATCCCGGCAAATGGTGTACATATTAATTTATTAATGTAAAGATGGCAAATTACATTATGCTTCGTTAATTTGTATAGAAAATTCTAAAGCCTATTAATCTATGCTCTTGTGCAACGTGATAGAACCTTATCTCGGATAAATAGAGATCGGGATCGCGCCATCCCCAACAGAATGAAGAGATATTAGGGAGACACTCGGGAAAAAAAGATCAAGAGTATAAATCCATAGTTTATAATGCAAAACAAGAATTTAATCAGGGGCCTAATACCAGGTGAGGCGACATTAAACTCAACACAATGTGGATTTTAGATAGTATCACGTTTTTACTAAATTGCAAAAAGATAATCTGGGTATGAGGTCATCCGAAGAATCTAATACAGAAATTGCAATATTAAAGTTTTTTATTCTCATTTAAAGAATATACAAGAGAACAATATCACATTTAGGAGCACTAAATATCATTGATGGGATCCTGGGTTACCCAGTACAGATATCTCGATATAATTAATAAAAATATATTCCGTAAATTATGCATTGTTTGAATTTTTCTTTAATAGAATTTGCCATTTTATAATGTTTCGGAGGAATATCATGAAGCTTGAAGTAAATTTATATTTGAAATCCAGGAAAATTTTCAGTTTCGACATCAATAGATGTTAACCTTTGCGAACGAAATTTTGCAATAGTTTTGGAGGAAATTTAATGTAATTCCTCAATGAAAACTTTGTGGCTTAATTTTTATACAATATATGTACTTTTTCTTTTTTTTTTCAATTTTTCATTGCACACAAGTTTCATCGTGTTTAGTCTACCACTTCTTTAGTGGATTTATTTATGAATAACGTTGGTAAATTTCATTATTAGCTAATTATGTTGAAATGAAATTTATTGAAAATATTGTATATAAATATTTGCATTACCATTCCTGTCATCTTAATGAATATTTTATACGTAACACCAAACTGTACTCATTAAAATATTGGCTTTACTATCTGGAAAAAGTATGATTGTATTCGGTGGTTTTTGAATGAGAAGTAAAATATCAAACTTTTTCCCAATTTCTATCTTTTCGTTTTATACGGCGACAGAATACGTATACCAGCTTAACATTTCAATATATGTTTTCATATCTGTTAAAAAGAATATATATTTTAAATGTTTTTGCCTTCGATATCTTTACCAATTGTAATGATAGCCATTTCCTCCTGAATGCAATGCAGCTGTGAATAATATGTGTATGAATCCTGATAGATATAGTACATCTATTTTAGCGGCTGTGAATTGCGACAGAAATGAAAGTAGAATTAAAACAAATTGATAATTTCGTTTTTTAAAATACATGAGGGTATGAACAGCAACATTTCACCCTGACAAACTTTTCATGAAGCGTTAACGCGCAAGGAAACATTATGTCAAACTAATGTGCTAGCTTCTTCATGTAGTGCAGCTTCAAGTTTATTCATACCACGATTTCCACTATTTTCGTTTAGATGGCAGGACTATAACTGAGATCTGATATTCTAATTTGGAAACGAAGCTTATCAGGAGAGCGTTGCGGCCCGTGGGCCTCTTATCTATTATAAAGAGACACTACTCGTCCTCTGTCGATTTGAGAATACCTATTTAAATTAAATTCTCGTCAAGTACGATTATTTGGGCAAGTCATTAGGGAATATAACCCCTTTTTCTCGAATATGAGATATTTCTCCCTTTGGAACCAAACATGCGCATTATGCATCAATCTGGGGAAACCTGCTCTGAGGGAAAATTTTATCAAACATGTAGACAAAGGCTTATGCTGTATATACATCCTCTGTTTGTAGACTTCTCAATAAGATATGGTCGCCTTCTGTGAATGAAACTCTGTCAAAAATTGTGTAGCTACTGTCTGGAGTAAATCAGGTGAATATTTACTACGAAAAAGAAAATCACACAGTTCGTGAAAGTGTCTATTTTCATATATTGTTTATCACAAGAGATAGATAGACAGATAGGTAGATAGATAGATAGATAGAGAGAGAGATAGAGAGAGGGTTCAAAATGCTTAAATTGCAATATTCAAATATTAAGAATCGTTTTTAAATTAAAGTATATAAAAAATTCTACTTACGATATAATAAAATGATAAATTTGTTAAACTAGGAAATTGGAAATTTCGGATACAAAATCTTTCATTTGATAGTTAATGCCATTAAAATGTTTTGTTTCTAAACATGTAGAAAAAATTGCATAGACTTATAATATTGTTTAAAAATATAATGAAATCATTACACTGAATGCATATTATTTAGGAATAGACGAATGATCAGTCAATCATCAATATAAAATATAGTTGATCAATAAATATATAGCTAAAGTCCTAAAACAGTCTAGACACTTTTGTAGAGAAGATTTTAAAATTAAGAGTTTTTGGTTCCATGTGAATTGTTATTTATCATTTTTCAGCGATAGACTTCTCATAGTACTCTGTTTACAAGATTTGCTATGAACAATTTCTTTGAATTATCCATACTGCAAGCCAAACGGCAAATAGCAGCCAAACCGGAAACAAAGCAAGAAGTATTTTAACTAATTACAAACCTGTAGAGTGTACTAAAGATTTTTGTTCAGAACTTTCACACTTTCCCCATCCATTCTTTACACTAAGAACATTTTCACAACCATAAGTTTGTTAAGGCTGGAAGGAAATGGATAGAAATGCCCCATAGTGCATCATATTTTAATGGAAATTATTATCTACTTTCTGTCTGTATTCCTATGTGACAACCACACACAGCAGCACAGGTGACAAAATTGTAAGGAAAACGCATCACATGTGTTATTTGTTAATGTATAAAATTAAGATTTAATTGTAAGGCACGGTATTTCTGTATTTGTATTTTTTTCTTGCTATATTGTATTTAGAGAAAATGAAGGACTTGATACGATGCACGGATCCAGGAATTTTTTATCAGGGAGTGAAAAAAAAAAAAAAAAAACAAAAAAAAAACACCAACAAAAAACCAACCAAAAATCCAAAACCAAACCAAAACAATAAAACACACACACACACACACACACACACACACACACACACACACACACACACACACACACACACACAAAACAAAAAAAACCCCCAATAAATAAGTAATTTTAATAAATCACAACATCGAAAAACAAAAATCTTCATCATAAATGGTAGTGGTAGATGATCCTTCATCCTTCATAGATGATCCTTCATAGATGTGCCTCAGTGCATAGGTTAAATTCATCTTAAACTTAAATTTCTACTACCGGTTGCGTTAGTTCAGTGGATAGAGGCTTCGCTTCATCACCGGGAAGTTACATACAGGTGGCAGGAGACAGTTTTTTATGGTTCTGAAATATGTCGGCTGGTTGTATACATAAAAGTCTGGTTATGAAATATCAATGAACAATCATATTTCCCCTTTATGTCAATATTCGTATTTCATATTGATATAGTTAATAATTTATGACCCTAAATTACATGCAATCCATACATACTGATGCTGGTGCACAAAACATGCTCCGAACAGGTGCCCCTTTCTTCTCATTTGGGCTATATCCGCACCAACCAAACCCCATCAGAGTACCGTGTGAGGAGATTTAAACACTAAACACTGTGCACAATCCCAAAAATAAATAAATAAATAAAAAAATATAAAATAGAACAAGAATTCGGTTTCCTTGCGTGATAAATGCATTTTTTGGAGGTCATTTTCAATTAGGAGTAGCATACTCTACGTTTTACATTGTCCAGAAGTTACAATGCAATAATGATAGATATAAATATTAATACATCTAATACCTACCAAAGTATTCACTGTAAATGAAAGAAAGATATCAAACAGTATTCCAGTATATATTCCTTTGTGAAAACCTTGTACATAATTATTTCATAATTTAGCGCAGAACTATAATAACTCAATTTTTTTTTTCATAAATCATGATGGGATGTACTTTGCAAATTTCATGCAGAGGGTCTGAACTTCCCACTCCCACCCCACCCACATACCCTAGATCCGCGCATGGATATAACTTATTTTTATTATACCGGTATCGTGAAGAAAAGAAAAAGCTGTAGTAGAATCTTCACCACCTCGTCATTATACTAATGTGAGAAAAATTCGCGTAGTTTGCATGAAAACAAGATGCATTTTTAGTTGTTCAAAAGATACAAAAGAAAATCTTTCATTGAGGTTATCCATCTCAAATGACAAAGGTGTAGCGCGTCCTCCATGGCTTTCCTATAAATTCATGAACGAGTAAGTCTGGTGATCTCCACGCTAAATACTTTCGGCCATACACACATATGCACACACGCACACAACTACACTGTGTCCTTTCTTTCTTTGACAAGTAACTAGGAACCATTCGACGACCATTTAAATTAGTGAAACAAAGTTGCGGTCGGCTGGCGGACTTGTCAGTTCAAAATCATGGACAAGGAACTAGGTCTCGCCTCCTACTACATGTACCTCCAGCAAACAGTCCTCAAGAAAATCCGTTTTCGACCATAGATGGAAATTTGCGTTAGCATTCTTTTAGAAGCCTGTCCTCCAATTATATTGAAAGGATCCATTGGCGATCGATTTGAGGAAGAGGAGATGGACCTATCCACCACCCATAGAAAGACCCACCCACCTTGGAATCTTCAAGAAGACCCGTCACGAACTCATGGGGATCCGAGTGTCGGCTGTCACCTCACCACACCTAGTGTAGCAGGCCCCCAACCAGGGCAGAATCCATTTTCAGCAGAGACTCTCATTCTAAAGAGTCTATCACGAAGCGATATTAAATTTGGTTCGTTTGCAAAAAATGGTCATCTTTAGTTTAGTTTTTTCAGCGTATTAAAGTGGAGTTATCAAAATGAGACATAAAAAGGCCAAGCTGCCAAATCTCACACACGCAAAGGATAATAAAGAACAGTATCTAAAGAAATTTTAAAAGTAATGGTATTTTTTAAAGCGTCAGTTTAAAGGGGAATGGACACATAGGTTATATAACTAGTTAAAGTTTCGTTTAAAGCAGTTTTCAATTTACAAGTTAATTCTGAACACAGTTAAACAATTTCTAGTGGTTGTCACATCTTATTTTGTTTTTAAACATATTTTCTTTTAAGCAATTTATATGTAAACAAAAACATGCCATGAGCCTTTTTTCACAACAAAAAAATGTGAGTGCAGTATTTGTACATTAACAATGGTCTTTCAAATTTTTGCTGACCATCATAAATACCTCGTAAACATTAAAAATGGGAAGATGAATTTGAAAATTTTCAGTTCAAATCGTGTTCATGCCCCTTTCACAAATGCTTGTGGACAGGACGTCCTGTACCCCTTCTTGTATTGCCTCATGAATGCGATGCTGTCGTCAACAATGTTTGTATGAATCTTGATAAATATCGTACGTCTACTTTAACTGCTGGAATTCTGACAGAGTAGAATATAAATATGAAAAAATAAATTTCATTAAAAAAAAAAAAAATAAACGAGGGGACGAAATGCACAACAATAAAATCAGCATACTTCGAAATCCATGCCTCATGAAAAGAATGTCTAGTATTTCTGTAAGGTTGCTCTCCTCTCAGGGTAGAAGTGTCATGCTTCGTCCATGGATATTACAACATCATATTTGAAACCATTCAACGATACTTTCAGCAATGATATATGACACTCTTGGATATTGTCACTATATTGTAATGGTAACCAACGCCAACAATTCCTTTATGTCCCGAGGAATAAGCAATCTAAACTCACAAATTGATTTGACTCCGAGTGGCGTTCATAATCTAATTGCAGGCCTATAGATTAAATAAGATAATTACAAATTGATTTGGATATGGCAGCAATTCTCTGATGACAATTATCTCCATTCAATTCAATTAGCAACACTTACATAAATTGATATTGTTTCACTTCAATAACGTATCTGAAAGACTACAGGTAGGATGTCGCCAATATTAAGAGAGAGATAATGTTTCTTTCGAAAGATCTGTAAGACTTTCCCTGCAGTTACTAAAAATGCAGCAGTACTGGATGTTAAAAATCAATAGCAGTGTTCTGCAAA